>CM049376.1:27270980-27895980 GCA_026937815.1 Etheostoma perlongum | reverse complement strand
GTCAGCGAGTTGGGGAAAGAATAACTTATTTCACACAGAGGGAAGAGGAGGGTAAACACAGGCCAGCGATGGCTAACTGAGAAAAAAAGGAGAAAAAAAAACTAAATAAATAAATAATAACCACACCATATCTTTATCTAAGATGATTCATATTTTATTTCAAAACAGTGCCACCATTGGTCACATTTTTCAGTAGTGGATAATAGAAAATGTAAAGATATGGGTGGTGAAATATGAGTCGGTTTGGGGAGGTAAGAATGAGAAAAGATTAGCTTGAGATTAGAATAAGAGAGATGAAGGAGGGAGGAAGAGGCTTTTATTGTTACTGACCTATCCAACCCCACATACTGTAGAACTTAGACTCACATACCTGCTTCCCGATTTATTCAAATATTTAGTTTGTACAGTCTAACTTCTATGCTTTGCAAACTAATAAACATATGTTTGCTTTCTGCTATTGAAGCCATTGTTTTTGCATATTCATTTGCCTGTTTGTATCAGATAACCCACCTCGAGTTCCCGCTGTTGTGTGTTCAGTGATGTTGTTTATCTTGACTTTCCTGCTGCAGTCCGAAGTACAGAGGCTGGCAAACCATTCCCTTGGTGGCACTGGAGTCTTTAATTTAACAAGATACCTACCAAGGAGAGTTGTTTTGGCTGGCCCCCTCCATCCTGACAGTCATTAAGGCCGGCCCATGGTGAGGGAGACCCAGCCAGGCATTAGCATAACCGGGCAGAGTGACAGAAGGAGCCCTTAGTCAGTGGAAACTTCCAGATCAAACACTCCCAGTTACACTCTGGTTAACACTAGCAGTAACCAGTAGCCCTGGGACACACACACACACTCACACTCTCACACACACACACGACAAGACATTTTATTTATTTATTTACTAATTTTATAACCTGATTGTTATACACTTAGCATATAATTTGTTCTTTTTTTTCCTTTCAAACTGAGCCTCTGATTTCCCCGTTTTCACGGAGAACTTAATTCTCTGTAGAATCTGTCTTGAATTTCAACAAAAGTACGTCTGCAGCCGTGATTACCAAATGTTTATTCTTTGCCTTTTTTTCTTTCTCTAGTCATCACTAGCAGTGACCTGTCATCTTCATTGACACAGACATGGGCTACATGTGGATTTTGTCAAGATCTTTTTTTTAGCTATTTCTCGGATGGTAGGGCTTCTATACAGCTGAATTTAAAATTAAAATGTGACTTGCACAAACAGAGTGAATGTACATCATTGTGAGTTAGTCAATAAACACAGAGAAGGGTGGTTAAGCTATGACCTTAGTCAGTTGTCATCATAAGTCAAACAATCTCCTGCATCAATAATATTGTATTATACATTCAGAATTGAGTTTTTCATGTTTTTTCAGATCAGGGCTAAAAGTACCATCCGTGCAATACATCTTTACTATAATGTAATCAAGGTATTTCTGTCCTCATGTTTTTTTTAGTTCACACTCTTCTAAAAAAAAAACTCAAAAGGGTCATCAGGATCTGGTTACTTTACATGACATTACATGTGGAAAGTTAATTTCAGTCCCACAGCTGCTGTCAGGATGTAATTCACTCCAAAATTTGGATTGCTCATCTTAAAAATAAGCCATATTTTTCTGTTCACATAAAAAGCTCTCTGTTGTTTTTATCATGGTGGTTTGAAGTGTCCCTTCCACTGTGCCTGCTCTGATGGCATCTGCTTTGATTTAGAGGAGAGCTGAGCGATTCACAGTGACGGACGTGGTCGACTCATCACGCAGGGCTAATTTACTTTAAGTTTGGCCGCGTTTGTGTTGCTTCAGATCTGTCACGGGATCACATTCACGTTGCTATAGCTTTCTGCTGTTTTGTTTTGGGGACTATGAAAGCCGTGTGTGTGTCACTCAACTACTTGCCCTATCCTTGAAGAGTACCACACCTAGTTTCTAACACCAAGTTTCTTGACCCAGTGCACTCCCTATATTTTCTTCAAAATTACAAATCCTTCCATACTTAAAATAACTTCTGTGCTCCAACTGTGTAAAAATCCTTGTACTTAACATATTGCTCTTGCAGCTTAGCAGAAAGAGTTTCAAAGCTGCTGCCCTGCTCTGTTAAGAAAGCGAAACTGTAGCTTCCTACTACATTCCTTACAGATGTTGAGGAATTGTTTGTCTTGTTAACGTATGTCAGTCTACACTTCCCTTCTGTCTAATTAGAGACTGGAGTCCTTGTCATTTGTCTCATAATGAGGAATCATGAGGGCTTGTTATTTTTCTCTGATATTTTACTGTGTCTACAAGTGAACAGGGGACACTTTTCCATATTTTAAGGCAGCACTGTAAACAGTTTTCACTATTTTTATACATGCACTGACAATTACCCAGTGGCAGTAGCCTTGCAGAGACAGCAGAGTGCTGCGCTGGCTGGCTGACTGGGTGACTGGCTGGGTGGCTGAGTCGTTGGCTGACTGGCTTGTCTCTTGGAAACCTGTGAAATATGATTTACATTGAGAGCATGTTGTAGCAAACCCTAGCCCACGGTATGCATATTCCCCCATTGTTTGTGACATTTCATTGTACCTGCACTGGGGGGGAAGAGCGTCAAGTAGGAATCCGACTTTGCATTTCAGTGGCTGAGCTTAGGGTCAGGAGCGCATCTGGTTGACTGGGAGGTTTTTGTGTGCGGTGTGTCATTTCTGTGTTTCAGATTCCCTAAGTCGCTCGCTCGCACAGTCACACACACATTCGCAAGCTTACTTGTTGCTGTGCAGCCAGAGCCTGTGTGCATAAAGCAGCAGCAGCAGCAGCCGCGGCACACAAACAGCCAACTCTGGTGCACTCCTACACAAACAAACAAACAAACAAACAAACAAACCCACCTGCTGCTCCTGGCAAGTTGCTCTGACAATCAGCCGAAGGAGGGAAGGCAAACAAAACCAACAGTTTAATTTACATGACAGTAACCTGCTTTACATTAGCATGCCGTGGCAATGATAGAGTGAAGCTCTGCTGGAAACAGCAGGTAATGAAAAGTGATGGGCCTATTTGCGGTACACTGTACGTACAGGAATGGGAAGCTCGAGCAGTCGAAACTAATAGTGTGCACTATGTTGCATGTCTCCCCGGCAGGCCCTTTGTTGTATTGGCAACAAACAAAAAAATAACTGCTTTCCCAGTCCTTTTTTAAAATAACTAATTTCCCAGCAGTGCAGAATAAATACAAGCAATTTGTTGTGGTGAAGAATTGTAGCTATGTACATGTGTTTAGTGAAGAGTGGAGTGTGATGATTTACCCCAAACTTTCCTCCTTTAGACGGAACATGACATGTTTATGCAGTTTGTGCAAAAGAATTCATGTGCAATTTTAACAAGCAATTAACTTCATCAATAAATAAGTAAACAGTGTTTTGGCCGGTTAGTAATTGCGCTGTATGGTATTTTTGTCTTGATATGGCTGTATTTGTACTCGGTAAGCTTTACTCCTTAGGACATTTATGCCATGTGTGGTAAGTGTGTGTGTGTGTGTGTGTGTGTGTGTGGGGGTCTGTAGGTGGGTTTGGTTTGTGCGTGTACAAATGTATCCTGCACGTTTGTGTTTTTGTAGATGAGGCCATACACGTGTGTGTGTGTGTGTGTGTGTGTGTGTGTGTGTGTGTGTGTGTGTGTGTGTTGGCTCCAGTGGTCTGCTCCTTATGTAAAAAGATAGCATCTTCCCACAACAGATCAATAAAGGAATAGTTCTAGAATCCCTGCTTCTCTCTTCGATTTAACTTCTCTGTGTGTGTGTGTGTGTGTGTGTGGCGCGTGTGTGTGTGTGTGTGTGGCGCGTGTGTGTGCGCGTGTGACAAATACTCATTCTGACAGCCTCACTTGCGTTTAGGTTGAACGTAGCTGCCATTATTGAACCTGTTGGCGTATTATCAGACTCAGAAGAGCCGTAGAGCCATATTTGGGTTCGTCTTGGCTCTTTGGTTAAAGGGCAACTCCAGTTAGATTTGTGTTTCCTGTTAAATTGTGATCTGTTCATCAATCAAAAACATACTCGATATTGCCTCTACTACTACTGTTTCATATATGAAATATAGGCAACTATATTTTCCTCTATGGAAACATGCACACACCTCTACTGCTGCTATGAAATATTGACACTCACATGTGGCTACACTCAGTCATACAATCTCCAGTCCTCCACCCCCACTCCTCACCTAGCTTATGTTTACTTGCAGTAAATTGTCTTCAAGGAACACAGCCACCGATGATTTATGGTGCCAGATCTGATTAGATCCAATGTATTTTTACACAATGGACACATTTTTGCATGTGGCGCCTTAAGTGGGAGACAGTGGTCATTAACGACTGAATACACCCCATGTTTCCCATTACTGTCATTGCAGCAGCACCTTGGCAACAGAAGACAACCTGCTCTGAGTGAAAGTAAAAATATTTATCTAAGAACGTGTAATATGACTGAGGATCTGTTTTGTTTAAAGGCTGGCATGTGACAGAATGTATGAAAAATGTTCTGCTGAATTGACTTTAATTTAATAAGCAGATTATTAACAGCATTTAAGCGGGAGATGAGTCAATCCTAAGGGACTTGGACAAAACAGTTAAAGGTCCCATGACATGGTGCTCTTTTGATGTTTTTATATAGCCCTTAGTGGTCCCCTAATACCATATCTGAAGTTTCTTTCCCAAAATTCAGCCTTGGTGCAGAATTACAGCCGCTAGAACCATTCCCACAATGAGCTTTCCTTAGTATGTGCCATTTCTGAGTCTGTAGCTTTTGAGGAGGAGGGGGGGAGGGGGCATGGTGAAGGCTGGGGGTTGATCAATTGCCACTTTGCTTGTTTGAAAGTCATGATTATGAAGGGAAAAGCACTTGTAGAATATGATTTGAGAACTTGTAGAAAAAAATCTGTACTCGTAGCTGTGATGTGAGCACTTGTAGAAAAAGACTACAGCTGCTAACAACTGCGTGGAGGAGGGGTGGGGGGGTGAAGCGCGATCACGGAAGGATTGTGTCACGTGGATGCGCCCACAGAATTGTTGTCATTACCTTAGCATTGCTCATGGGGGAGACAGAAACTACGCATTATAGCTTTAAAAGTAATTCTTTGATATTGTCACCATCTTTGTGCTACTACATGATCAGTTTGCCAAGAGATGATGGCAAAATAGGGTTGGGTACTGCAACCCGGGTGCTAAAATGGAACCGGTGCCTAAACAACCGGTTTCTACTGGACCGAATAGCAACCCGGATTTTGGTGGGGTTCACTTGAAACTGGTAAGCCTTGTCAAAGTTATTGTAAAATACCCTTTTCCTATCTAGTGGTTGTTTTTGTCGTTTAAAGGTGCACTAAACGATGTCACACGTGTTTTAGGCTACAACATTTGTTGTCACATACAGCAAACATCTCCTCACTATCAGCAAGCTGCCTGTCGCCAGAACGCACTGTAAAAAAAATCCAGTCTCTGTAGACAGCCCAGGGTCTACAAACGGCAACAAAATAAACTGTGCCAACCTGCACCACAAAGCATACACAAACAAAACAAACAAACGGGTGGAGGAGGAAGGAGGGGCGAGCTAGTATTGTTTTGTTTGAAAATACTTTGAACGTCAAAAAGAAGTAACGTCACCCAACATCGCTTAGAGCACCATTAACAGAAATGTAACCGTGAAATAACTTATTGTTGTTACATTATTAATAAATTGTTTAATTTAATTTAATATGGCTTTAGCAATAAACAAGCCATTCTTTAATGTCGGCGACTGTTGTTTTGTGCTCTTCTTTCTTTTCTTTTTTAAAGTATTGGTTCAGGCACCATTTAGGCACCGGCAACATTTTAAAAGCACTTTAGCACCGGTATCGGGGAAAAAAAAACAAAAGATACCCAACACTAGTAAAAGGAGCCGTCAGAACAACTAGTTGGAATTGAAGTTGGCATTGTTTCGACAAAAAAATGGGCCCAGTAGAATAGCTCAGAAAGATCTGCACATCGAACACAATTTACTTTTACTTATTTTTTATTCCTTTGACCTGTTAACTCATTGCTCATGAAAGTATTCAGACCTGTTGGTATAGTTTGCTCACACACACACACACACACACACACACACACACACACACACACACACACCCTGTATGTCTTGCAGAGGTTGAACACACACAGTTCAAGGTTAGTCTCCAACTCAGCTCAGTCCAGCTCACAGATAATTGTCAATAAAATTGATCTTTCTGTTTTTTTTACTCTGCTCATATTTTTCCAGCCCCCCCTCGCTTACACACTTCCCTTGACTCCCTCACTCCACTCTCCTTTGCCTCTGTCCTCTTCTTTTCATCTTAAGCCAGATAAGTCTGCCTCGACTGCCAAGAGCACCGAGTATCACTGCCTGCTTTTTTCCCCCTCCCGTTATGTTCTTCTCACAGTGCACTGAAGCCATGTCGCAATTTCTCAGGGAGTTTTGATGCCTGGATGTCTCCTGTCTGGGTCCATCTCGTCTGAGCTGCAGCGCCGGCCCTATGCGATCTGAACTTCGCTGCCTCGCTGCAGGTCAGCCTTCACGGCCGATTAGTGTCGAAGCGCCACTTTGGTCACAAGTTGTCGGGAACGCTTATCGTGAAGATCAACAGCGATCAGTCTCGCCGCTGCGCTGCCTCTCTCTCTCCGAGTCCTCTACATCTCCTCCCTCTTTCTCTCTCCTTTCTGTTTTCTGCCCTCTCCCCTTTTGGCATTACCACCCTCCCCCTCCATGTTTTTACCCTCAAATCACCATATTTCCATCTGTATCTTATCATTGTCTTCCTTCCTTTCTCCCACCTTCCCCCCATGCTGTGTCTCTTGCTGGATCCAAACTACAAAACAAAAAAGCTTTTCCTTCCTAACAACTCCTCCCGTATTGTGAAACTTAGATGTGAAATCATAAGAAGTAAGGATAGGACAACATTGTGCTAGGAGAGTCTGACTTAACCTAATCTAAGCTGTCCCTGTAACATCAGGTGGAACTCCCATGGTCTTCTTTAGTGTGGTACACCTAAAGTAGGTTCTATCATGGCTGCTATTTGGGAACTTGGTCTGGATTCTACATAATTTAAATAGTTTTTAGACCGCACCATGCGCATTTCTGCCATTCCTGATGTGTTCATCCTCCTCTTCTTCTTTCTTTGTTCCTTCCTTTCTTCCTTTGTTCCTTCCTTTCAGAAAGGAGAGAAACATGAAACTCTTAAAAAAAACTCTTTTCAAGACATGTCACCATTGTTAACCTTTTCCACTCATTATAAAATAAGAAGGTAACTATTGATTGGTCTCTAGTCAGTGTAAATTAATGAAATAATTTCAACCAATCCACTTTGCAATTACAATTTGTTTGACTGCATTTCCACCTTTGACACTCCTCACTGAGTCTTCTTCTGGCCCACACAGTGGCGTGTTCTGTTTGTCCAGTTCAGGAGACACACATACCGTCCCCCGTCATTTGCTCCCCCGACCCATTCTAATCCCTCCATCCCTCCTTCTTTCGGTGTCTCTGTGTGCCGTCAGGCCTCGTCTGTGGCGAGAGCGGAGACGAGTCATGTTTGGCCTGTCAGTATGGCTGCTAGTGTCAGTATCTGGAGCGGCTGGTTCCTCTGACAGCGCTGGAGGGGCTGCTGGTCCTAGCAGAGTGCAGCCGTCACCCTGTGACACGCTCAGTGTCACCGATCCCCTCCGCCTGGTGACATGGCATCCCCTCCTCCTCCCCCTGTCCTCGTCTTTGCCCACCACTCCACTACACCCCCCCTAGCCAGTGGCCTTTTCACTGCCACTCTACAGTCAGTCACTCAGTCACTTACTGCGTGTGGGTGTTTGTGTGTGTGTGTGTGTGTGTGTGTTTAAAATCTGATACCAGTTTTAGATTAAAGCTGGATATAGTGTTTATATTTGATAGTCAATATCTTTTTATATTTTGCCACTAAAAGATAGATAGATAGATAGATAGATAGATAGATAGATAGATAGATAGATAGATAGATAGATAGATAGATAGATAGAGCGAGCCTCTGTGCACAGCAGGACTAAATATGTGTGTGATTTAATCTGGCCTTGGCAAGTGTGCAGCAGTGACAAATGGATGCTCACTATGAAACCCCCTCATCCAAGAGACAGTATTAGTTTTTGCTTTAATTACCAGCAGCAGTAATGTTTCCTATCCATAACTGTCGGCCTGCTAGAATGCAGCCTGGCAGAGGGGTGAGGGCCTTGTCTCTTCTCTCAGTGGGCCTCCTGTCTCTTCTACCCCCCCAATCCGTCTATCCTCTCTCCCTTTTTCCTCGCTCCATTCCTCCTCCTCTTCCACCCCCCTCCCATCCCCTCTGCCCCTGCCGCATCTTTCATTTCAATATTTCAATATTTATGCCTCATCTGAGAAAGTTCAAAGTCACAGTAAGGAGGCATAACTTTCTCCCGCCTCCCCGCCGACAGCGCAGGACCCTGCCTGGTGGACAGGAGAGGAGAGGCTTGTGACGGCTGGTCTGCCCTCCCCTCCGCTGGTCACTGGTGACAGAAAGAGAGAGAAGAGGCCAGGCTCGGGGAGTCGGATGCAAAGACCAACAGCAATGTTAAGAGTAACCAATGTGGGATTTCAAAGCTTACGGGGACATTGATGGACCTCAGATTGACAGGTCTTTATTATTATTGCTTTAGAAAATATTTGTTTAAAGGAAAAGAAGTTTGAAAAAGCATATGCAGGTTAAGAGTTTTTCAACCAGTGCAGTCATTCAGTCACTAATTGCTTAGAAAAAGTGCAATACTTTTAGCCTTTTTGGACAATATTTCATTTTCAGGTTAAAGCCAATGTCAGTCTGTTGGTATGGCACAAGGCTAGACACCCACAGCAAATATTAGCTTGCACATTCTGTAGCAAGTCAAAGGTCCAGGGGCAGCACTAAGGTCCCATGGGTGCCTGTGTAGGATCTGTTATACATGTCTGATCCCATGTCACTGTGCGGGAACATTTTTCTCTGGCTCTAACTGACCCTACGTTGACAACAATCCAAAGCCAGTTTTAATAAATAAAGTGCCTGACAAGTCCTTCGCCATAAAGATCTTTGACAGCCACCCTCTGGTAATAGATTAGCCTAATTACAGCGTCCCCGAGTTTAGATCACTACGTCAAGTACTCAGCCTGTCGCTCTAATAGCCATTACAGCCACTACTCTCCACTCCCCTCCTGTTAATGTACAGTTGTAAAGAAAAAGAAGACAAAAAGAAGGAAAAGCCAAAAGGAAAAGGTCGTCCTCATTTGCATGCAAGCCTTCATTAGAATATGCGACTATGCTAAGGACGTGAGCTGGTGCTTTGCATGCGCAGGTGATGAATGGCCAGTGCATTGCCGAGTAGGCCGAGATGGAGGTTTCGTCACCCTCATCTGCATAGCACACTTTATTTACTTATTTATTTATTTACTTTTGAGTGCTTGCTCTCTGTGATACATCTCTTGTCCGTAGAATGGGACTGAGGAGGACCTTTGCGCTTTACCCCCCGCCCCCCCACCCTCCTCGCTCCCCACACTCACACCCACTTCAATAAGACAAGGCTTTATTAAATACGTGAATGAGATATTCAAATTTTCACAAGGTTTTCTTTGCTCTTAGAAAAAAAGAAGAAATGTTTGGATGTCTCGCACTGTAAATCGTTAGTGTTTGTTTACCACTTTATTCATTTCAGCAAGGACTTAAATAAGGCATTAGAAAAGACTGGCTGTTTATAAAGCCGTGATTCAACCTGTAGAGCATCAGAGTGTCAGCGGTGGGAGGGAGGCCAGCACTTGTTTGAGTAAAACCTTGCAGGGTGTTTTTGTCGAGAGGGGCGTGGGGTGGGGGGTTTGTGGGGTGGAGGGTGAGTTCCAGAAAGAAAGTCTTCTCTTCACTCTTCTCTGTTGCTGGGGCGGCAGATGGTGGGTGTCAAGACAACGGCAGCAATAGCCAAACAAAGACTTCCTTTGTGTGTGTGTGTGTGTGTGTGTGTGTGTGTGCATACTTTGTGAGAGGTGTAGAAGTGTGCTAGCATTGAGTAGCAGGCAACAGCATCTATAATAACACTTGAATAGTGCGTTGTATAAATTCCTAAACTGTACTCACTCAATCTCCAGAAAGTCCTTTATTTTATTTTACTTAGGACAGCTGACACATCACTGCGCCTCTGAGGAGATATTTCAAAACATACTCCGAAGGGAGAGAAAGTACTTTTTGATATCATCAACCAGAGAAGATGTCAGGTGTCACATTTGCAGTTCAACTTACCATACCCAGAGTATGAACTTCCTCTTTGTACAGTTTTCCCTCTCCATCAACAGTTATAGTTCTTTGAGCCTAATAAGTCATTCTTTGATAGGATGGCTGAATATTAGATTAGTACCATGGCGGTTTATTTTGCTCCTCTGGAGTGTAACCTTAGCTGGCCTTCACACAGGCGCGGGGATAATGAGAGTGGTAGCTGGCCGACAGACAGGCCTGACATCCCAGCTACGCCCTTCACTCAGCTGGCTGAGGAAAATTGTCAATACAGAGGCCTTATGCCTTATGTTTTATGGATTATCTGCTTTAGCAAAACTATAGCGGGAGAAATACAACTCTCGCTTGTCATGTTGTTTCAGTTCTTTTTAATGTGCGAGACCACCCACCAAAACAACAGCGGTCGAAATTAGAGGCTGTCTTCTTTGTTTGTTTCTTTTCAATTTTCCCTCTCTTTCCCTTCCCGCTCCCCATTCTTAGCATCTCCCGATCGCTCAGGGTTGAACATGCTGACCGGGTGTTCTTTGAGTTCCCATAAACCTGCTTTTTCTACCTCATTTTTTAAAAGCCATAGTTTGGGGTTTTGGACATATGTTTGATTTTAGAAGTTATCATTTAGAATAGATCTGTGCCATGCGTCTTTGTCACTTACACAGTGTAGTGTGTGTCAAAAGCCTGAGCAAAGCCTGTTATCAGATCTCCTGTGCAAATTAAAGACACTCCACGCCTCTAGACTTTTGTGTTTTTTTTCTTTATTTTTATTTCCGGGATTAAATTATTTATATTGATAGGTCTCTCTCTTTCTTTTATCCGCTCATTCTTTCTTCACTGCTTCTTTTTTATACATTTAATTTGTTCTCAGAGGACAGGCAAATACAGTGTACAGTAAACAGACTGAATAAATCATGTTTGGGCTCCCCCCCACCCCTTTTATATGTGTGTGTGTGTGTGTGTGTGTGTGTGGGGGGGGGTGTTCTCGGAGATACTGTTGGTTTTTATCCCCAGGAGGAACAGGGGAGGCTTGCTGTTGTAAACGGGCCCAAGTGCAGCCCTGTTATCCACAGTTTAATCTGCCCACTGGGGGCCAAAGAGAGGTCGAGGGAGGGGGGGTATCACAGCTCCTAGTTCCTGAAGGAGCACAGAAGGTGCAGAGGTGGGGACGGAGGTGAGAGTGCTGGCTGGTGTCTTTCCCCTCAATTAGACTCTTTAACAGGAGATGAGGTCCTGCTGCTGTGTTTCCCTGTTCTAATGGCGCCGCGGTCAGCTGGGTAGAGCTGGTTACAATATATCCGTGTGACTGGCTGATTAAAAATATAATGCTAGCATCAGCAGTGTTGTCTACCTCTGATAGAGCATAGAAACCTCTCTGACCACAGACCACAGTTTTTTTTCTCGCCACTCCTTCAAATAAGTAATTTCTGGACAGCAAGGAAGCGTCCAGTGCAACAGCTTTGCTGCGTAAATCTTGAAAAGAAACTTCTCTCTCAATGAATTCTATCAATATGTCCTTTAGCTGCATCCTGTGATGGAATCAGAGTTGTTTGAAAAATGTTTCCAACCTGCCAAGAATACTGGCAGAAACAGATTTTTGAAAACATAAAAGGTTTAAATGTAATGCAATTTAATATCAACACAACATGCTAGCTATTGGTTGCATTTTCATGCAGCATGTTAACTGGAGTTTATATTCAATGCTTTCACATGTTTTTCTGTCTTAGTAATATTATCACCTTTTATAAAAATGTATCCAGGGATGTAAAATAATTTAGCTTGTTGCTTGATTTAGCATAGCAGATTTAGACCAAACTTCATAATATTGAAAGTACAAAGAACACAAATAGGCTCTTTTTTATTTTTCACCCACCACCCTTCACCTCTTCTCCCACACACACACACACACACACACACACACACACACACACACACACACGCACCTGAAGAGACCTTATAAACATGAGGAAACCTGCATTACAAATTACTGCACATCACAGAAATTGTGCAGCAAGCTTTTTAAAATACCAGCGCTGCCAGTGAGGCGCTTTGTAATTTATCCCTTCACGGCTGTTAGCTGCGCCGTGCAACGGTGATTTATTTGGTTTAAGAGAAGTTTTGTTTAGAGAGATAATGAGCAGGACTTCTCTTTAATGATTTAACACGGCGCGGTGGAAGAGAGGGGGAGAAAAAGAAGCACATATATTTTTCATATCTTTAACTGCACTGCAGAGAGGAAGGGAAGGAAGGAGAGCGATGCATTAGCAAGAGAAGCTAACGGCCTTTAACAACCAGCACTTTTGGTTCATTTTGTTTTGTTGTGTTGTTGACACTTTTTCACCAGCCCCATAACACTGCAGCAGTTTAGAACGTTATATGTATGTCATTTAAAATGTTTTCTCAGTCGTCAATGTTCAGTCTTCAGTCGGTGTTTTCTCTTTTTCTATCCATCAAGGTTAATCGTGTTTGTGCTTATTCCGCACAATATGGCAGCTAATACACGTCTATTTAGAAAAGGGCTATAGCCACGTGTGTAACTGTCTGTACCTTGTTCTTTCTACACCTCTCCTTTCATCTTGACACCAAATACAGTGTTATTCTCTCTTGTTCAGCGTTTTCAAGTTTCTCCCCTCACTTAGGATTTAAAACCCAAATTAAAGCAGTTAATTAGAAAATATAATGATGCTGAGTAGCATAATATGCAAACAGTGCTATGATGCTTAGAGCTGGGGGCTCGGTTAACACTGAAACTGCCATCGGCGCATAACGATGATGATATCAATAATAGATTACTTCATCAATCGCCGTTCTCTCGAAGATGGAAATGCACTGTTGGGAAGGGACTGAATTTTTAGTTTTCATTATTAGAATTTTTTTTTTTTCTCCTTCCTCCTTCCCTCCCTTTCCGTAGCTTGAAAATGTCTGTTTCATCTCACATTAGGGTGTGCTCTGCATAAATGCAGGTGGAACTTGCTCTCCCTCTAAATGATCCTTTAATGGAACAGTGTGCACTGGAGCTGGGAACTCTATGGGGCGCTGCCACTGTCGATGAGAACTTCGCCTCAATCAATCCGTCAAGCCCCATCACCTGCCTCAGCAGATGATCCAAAAACCCCCTTTGGAGAGGCAACGTGAGCTTTTTATGTACCTCCTCTAAGACTAGAGGACACACACGCAGACACGGGCGCGCGCTCACATCCGGCGGCATCATCATAAGTGAGAGGTGTCTGTTTCAGTCAGAGGCTTGACGTTGATCAGTCGCCAGAGAAACACTTTGCCTCTCTTTTATTTTCATCAAGATCATCTTAGAATAGATCAAGTGCTTGCTTTGCTCTGGCGCAGGCATAAAAAAACAACAACAAAATCAATTCAGATGTTTTATTTATTTATTTTCCTGCCCAATATCTGTTACATTATGTGTTGTTTCCATAAGCAGATCTCTTAGAAGCCCGAGCCATATTGATGCAAAGTCGCCTCTTGCCTTCCTCAAACAAAGCGACAGCACCACAAACTGCTCCTCTCCCCAGGTTCATATTCACTCCAGCTTATCTCGATACTCCATCATGATTTTTCATATTTCTTCATTTCCCTTCTTTCTCTCCTGTGGCTTTTTCTTTCTTCATCATTCCATCGCCATCTATCTCCACATCTGCAGGTTTGACACCACATTTAGTTCACCCCATCTACTGCTATAGGCCCGCTTGTAGAACATCCATTAAACTCAGCTTGTGAGCTCAGCAGAATCCCTCCTTCCTCAGTCCTTATTCTTGATGTCTTCCTGTCTGTCTGTCTGTCTGTCTGTCAAGAAAGCAGCCGCTCTGTCTGTCAATAAATATCTTATCTTTCGACTTCTTGTTCCTGTCTGTTTATCTGTCTGTCTGACATGTCGGCAGCTGTCTCAGCGCTGCAGGGTTGCTGTCAGCCAAGTGTTGGTTTCTGTTCTTCTGTCAGTTCACCTGCCTGTCAAAGCTTCTCAGATTAGACCTGTCAACTTACCTGCAGGTTTTCCGCTTCTCCAGGATGGGTTTATAAAAAAATAAACAAGGAAGAAACGCATTATGTTTACTCAGAAGAGTAAATTAGTTGTGACATTGAAAAAGTTTATTTTTTATGCTATGGGTCTCCCTACAATGGTAGAATATAGATTGTGGGTGCTTTACCCTTAGACATTAAATGTGCTAATGTTTGTTTGACATTTCTTCCGTCACTACATTGTTATCACATTAGTGGCGATGCCTTTTAGAGTGATTGACTGACACACCAGTCGCACTGTTCTTGCAAAAGTCTCTAAATTAAGACCACATTTCCCATACATCCTGGTGCTTGCATGCAAGTTGGGTTAAATTAAAAAAGGACAAAGATGATGAATAGGCAGAAAAGGAAGAATTGGGGGGGGGGTCTTGCAGCAAAACCATGTAGTTGCTGCAAGACAATAAAAAGTGTGGGCAGCAGTGTAGCAGAGAGATGGATGGGAGGAGGTACTTTTGAGATAAGTGGTAGGAGAAACAGAAGATGGAAGTGAGGAGAGATGAAGGAAGCTGAGATGGCAGAGGAGATGGAGGGAGGAGTGTGCAGAGGGGAGCTACCTGCTGCTGATGGCAGTCAGAGTCAGTGAGGGATGGAGGGCGCTCCAGCTGTGACATTAAAGCAGCAGGTGGAGGCCATCATTAGGACTGGCACAGGAGGCTGGATGAGCCCGCACACACTCATTTCTTTGGGGCCCAGCGGACCACTAAAGAATGTATGTGTGTGTGTGCTGCCCGTCAAAAAGAGCTGAAGCATAGTCCCATAACTTCAGCGCTCATCCCCCTCCGCCCCTTTCATCTTTCCCACATGGAATCCCTCTTTTTCCCCAGGTTTCTGCGGCTTTGCTCGGTGAGGGTTGAGCGCTTCCTACATCTGGTAGCTCTCGTAATGGTTTTTCAGTTACCTTTTAACCAATTACAATACAGCAGTTTGTTCGATTTCAACCTCATTTTTCAGCTCATAGCTTTTCCTATGTTGCGTTCACGTTGTGGCGGCACGCAGCAGGCAGCAAACTGGATGTTCAATCGTTTCAAAGGAAAAACTATAAGAAACTGTGCCAGCTGTTTTCTAACTTTTGTCCACGACAGCCATAGTTAGGATAACACAACAATCCGAAATATGGGCGCTAGCTTTATCCACCTTCTTCTTTTGATTTAGTCTTGTTGTCATTGTCATTGATGTTCATTGTAGTGTCTTGGAGAAAACAAGTTGCTTTTCATAATACACTCCATTTCCCATGTGTGGAGATCACAACTGTTCAGAAGTGAATTGACAGATGGAAAATGAACACACAGACATACAGATGTTATTGTGTCCATAGATGGGACCTTTTGTGAATAAGAGACATTGACAGTAGTAGCCATTTGATATTAAACCAGAGGTTGTTTTCCATCACTGCCAGGGTAAAGTGTTTCCTACCACACAGGTTCACATTACTTGGTGACAAAAGTTAAAATTTTCCAGGAATGCCGTTCAAGTACCTAGGATGACCAGATGGGAATGGGTGACTTTCGGGACAGGGGAATTAGGGGTGGGTGTAGCAACGGTTGGCGTGAAAGTCAAAACTAGCGTTGCCACTATGCGTAGTTGCTTATTAATTTATGGCACTATTGTACACAAGTTAATAATTCATCTAGGCTTAGAACATAAGCAAAAAATAATGGTTCACAACAATCAGTATTTCATGTTTTATTAGGCTATAACTAGTCAAAATTTGGGTTTAGTCTAATTTTCGGGAAAAACAGGATGGTTGGGATTTTGGACAAGTGAAAATCAAATATCACAATATTTTTGAACAAATACCTCGATATCGATACCACAACAATATTGTAGTGTTGACACTTGGTGCTTTCACAAAATATTTACACAATGAGATTTTTGATAAATAATCATAAGTAATGTGGATATAATGACCAAGTGGGTAAAGGCAAAAAATAGAACAGTTACAACAGTCTGGTAAGTTCAGAAAATGACATCACTTTACTGTAATGCAGCCTTTAAAACCAGGAAAAGACAACTGCCATATTACGATATTACAATATCCAAAATCTAAGACAATCTAGTCTCATATCACAATATTGATATAATATTGATATATTGCCCACTTCTAACTGCACGTAATTCATATAATGAATTTTTCGGACCGTCTGTTGTTACTTAATTGTACCGGATGCCACAAACTAGAAATCACTGGGTTAAAAAATGACCCACCATGGGTCCATATGGTCTGTTGTGACCCATCATTAGTGTTATTTTATTGTTTTGTTACTGGATCAAAACAACCCTCGTGATGGGTGGTTTTCTACCTGTGGGTACTGGGTAAAATGACCCACTATTGCATCAAAGCTTTCTTTACCCATGCTGGGTCAATTTAAAACCCATCTGGCATGAGTTTTTCAAGGCATTATGAGTGCAGAGATGCCAGAATCTACAGTACATGTGTTGTCTTTTTACTTTTTAATGGAAAATGTCAAAACCTGAAGAAATCATCTGAATAAGTTACTTAACTCAAAGTTTGCAAAGTATGTCATGTCTGACCTGGCTCTATCCCAGCATGCCTTGTGCACAGCTCTCGGTAATGGTTGTGTGTGATTTGAGGGGTGTTGGGCTACGGTGCGTCTAAGCTGAGTGTTGCTCCAGGCCTTTTCTTAGATCTCCCATCCCTTCTGGACCTGTAGATGGGCCTATCCAGGAACACCATTAGGCAAATGAAGTTGTTTGTATCAAATATTGACATGTTATCTCTTCATCATCAGGCAGCGGGAGGGAAGAGAGAGAGAAAGATTGTAACTGTGGGTAATTGAGCCGTGTCTCCCATGCTTATCGGTAAAGCTCCGGCACGTCACGGACCTAACGAGCTGTGGCGCGCCGATTAGTCTGAAGGGAAAGTCGAACGTGAAACACCAGAGTCTCCGTCTTTCTTCCTTTCTTTCTTTTTTTTTTCATATCTGCAATGGATATTATGAGCATCCCTGGAGGGCAGAAGCACAGCCTTATTAGTTCAATTCATGGGGGGGAAGAGAATTGATATGGATGAATGGCATGTTAAAGTATCCCTTTGTTACAATAACCATCAAGGCTGATGGTTTGGGCTGATGATGCTGCCCAAGGCAGCAGGACGACAAGCTGAGGCCTTGACCTGGATGGCAGAGGATGCACACACACCAAGGGCAGGGGGCTGATTACACACTGCCTTAAACAAATGGATTTGCCCCTTTAACATTTAGATATGGTGTGTGTGTGTGTGTGTGTGTGTGTGTGTGTGTGTGTGTGTGTGTGTGTGTGTGTGTGTGTGTGTGTGTGTGTGTGTGTGTGTGTGTGTGTGTGTGTGTGTGTGTGTGTGTGTGTGTGTGTGTGTGTGTGTGTGTGTGTGTGTGTGTGTGTGTGTCCGTAGCCTGTGCCAGGTGCCTCCACATGGCATTACCGTGAAAGATGGGGTACTTGATGTCTGTTTTTATCTGCACATTTGTGTTGCCTGTAGTTTAGTAGTAGTTTGGGTGTATTGGATAATCATATGGCGAATAGCTAATTCTAAATGTATTCAACATACTGTACATTGTGTGTGTGTGTGTGTGTGTGTGTGTGTGTGTGTGTGTGTGTGTGTGTGTGTGTGTGCATGTGTGCAGCTTGTGCCAGGTGCCTCCACAGGCCATTGCCCATCTTGCATTCGTGCCACTCTCAGAATAATACAGTAAAAAGAAAAAATGGGCGAGATGAGAATCTCACAACATGCCAGTTTGATTTGTACCCCTTGCTATCAAAGACTGCTAATTAAAATCATATTTTGCATATGTCTTGTCTTTCATGCACATATGCAAATTGCTCCTGTTGCCTTTCAGCACTCTGTAATTAGGTTTATGAAGGACAGCTGTAATACATAATTAACAGAAATGTTTGCAAGCTCTTTTTTTTTCTTCACGTCTAAACACGACAACTTAAACAGGCACGTGTGAAGTCTTCTAAGGCCGCGCTTTTCTCTCAAATATATTGATTAATTTGTTTACCCTCACTCTCTCAGAAATATCTTAATTATGCTGTTTGTTTATTTATAGATGATGCCGTCAGTCAGAGGCGCTTCCAGTGGGCCAGTCAAGTTTAGGATTTTGATCTTGCCATTCTCCCTGATTGGACCATACAAGATTTTGTCATACACTCGCTCCCAGTTTAACTCCAAGGCAACATTCTGGACGGGTGGATGGATTGAGTTAGAGAGGGTTAAGAAAATGTAGAACGATGATTGTGAGGCAAAACAGCGGAATATGTTTGAATATTTATATGGTGGTTAGTTGGCGCCGACCTCAGGGGCCTTGATGACGGACAGGACTCCGGGGCCAAAATGGGAAGGAGGACACAGCCTCAGTGTGTATTTGTGTGTGTGTCTGTTTGTGTGTGTCCAGATATTGCAGGGGGGGCGTAGAGAGGGGCAATAGCTGACATAGCGACATAAATAGTGAAATAATTATGCTTTCACTCCATGAAAGACTGACTGCTAAATGTAGAAGAAAAGCTTCAGAAAGGCACAGATGGGGCTTGCCAGAGGGAAAATAGAATAATGATCTCCTTGGTAGAAACCAAAGTGAAAACCTCCAGAAAAGATGAAATGGGAGGAGCAACGGGGGGGGGGGGGGGTGCAGTGCAGTGACAGAGCCAACCACATGACTATTGGTTCAACTCCCTGGGCCTCTCCATCCTCAGCTCTCAGATGTGGTCATTGTCTCTCAGTTGCACAATAATGGGAAGTGATGGGTGCTAAATGAAAAGGCCAGGGGATGAAAACTCTGGTGAAGCAGCTTGGATGTCAGAGTAGTTAGTCCTGTCATCCGTTCATTATGTTTTCATATGCTGTTTAGGAGACATGGTAAACTCAGGGCCCTCGACAGAGTCAGGACATTGTGGTCACTGTCAAGCGATGGTACCCTGACATTTGTGACTGCGTGTGCGTGCAAGTGTATTTACTGTAGACGCATGTGCATTTGAATCCTTGCACGTACGTACATATCTGTTTGACACATTAATGTACAACAGGTGGAACTCGTTGACTAGATTTTCACTCTACATTCTCAAACTGTATACTATTCTTTTGGTGGAAAAGTTTTGTTTTACATTTTAGTCTGTTTTTATGGTCTGTCTTTTATTGAAATAACAATAGTCTCTCCACCTAACAACCTGTGTATGACAGATTATATTTAAAGGTCCCATAACATGGTGCTTTTTGGATGCTTTTAGATAGGCCTTAGTGGTTCAATTTTATTTACAGTATCAAATCATAACAAAAGTTATCTCAATGAATGAAACCATACTGGACAACCTTTTAATAGCTACTATGCACCTTAACCCATGTTCTGTTTGTGTGTTTTGTAGATGGGCCTTTGTGATGAAGAAACACCTCAGCACACACCTGCTGGGAAAACATGGAGTTGGACAGCGTAAAGAAAGGTAAATGTAACACGCAGCCTTTCATTCAACACTACATTGACTTTGCTTTTCAGTCAAAGACAACAAGTCTTTAATGAAGTGAAAGATACAGCAGACAATTCATTTTACATTTTGGAGGATGACCCCTACAACCCTTATGGAGTCCCCACTAGTTACAGTAAATTTAAAGTTAAATATAACTTGAGATCTTCCCCTTCCCTAATGAGTTAAATGGCTTTCACTCATTCTCTCTCTCGGCCTCTTGCTTACATCCTCTTTTCTTTCTGTCAAACTGTATCTGGCTTCATCCCTCATCTTACTTTCTGCTCTCCCTCTTGAATTAAGGATGAATGATGTTTCTTTTACCATTTTTGTCTGCGTATGCGAGTGTGTGTTTCTGTGTATGTCTCCCGCTTGGCCCTGTCTATCAGAAGCAGAGCCCTGCTGTCAGTGTATGTGCGTTGTGTATGTGTGTGAAAAAGAAAGATGGAGAGATGAAGTTGTGAAGCCACCCCCCCCACCCCACCCTGACAAGCCAAAACGAGACGTTAAACACCTCTCAATCTGTCAAGCGAGCTGCTAAAATAGGAACAGACCCGCTTTTTCATTACTCCGCAACCAAATTGATACTTTTGACAGCGTGTGGTATTAAATATGACAAGTGCCTTCAGATATGGAATAAGCAACCCGACCAGATGCCTCTCCATCTTTCTGACATTATCAGCTAAATCTCTACTGTCAGCTGTTCATCTGGATTAGATGGAAACAAATCCTCAACTGCTTCAAGTCTCTGTTTGATCCACATGTTTTTTAGTGTAACCTTTATTCATCCAAAGGTAGCTTCATACTCACAGTCACATGTGTTCACATCTGTGACATGCCCGGTGCAACCACAGGTTTCTAGCTATTTGTCACCTGCCAGTCCAACATCTATGCTTCTGTTGACCAATTGACACATGCCGGTTGAATGCTTAAGCAGTTTCTTTTTTTCTATGTCATAGCAGATGCCCCTCCTGTTAGCAGTTGACAACATGTATGCAACTCACTATCTTAACAACTGAACAGATAATGCAAGGCCAAAACCTTAGGTAATGGTGGACTCAGTAGACAAATGGGGGTTGAATGCGGTTTGCGCACAATAGTAACACTATTTTATATAAAGGATTTTACTTTTTAACCACTTCTGCCAAGTCTAAAATATAAATATAAAGCTTTAACTTTGGAAACTGAAAGTAAAATCCATTTGCAACATGCCTACAAAGTTCTGGACAGGGCCACGCTAAAGGGCGGTGGCTGCCTGCAGTGTGCTGCTGATCCCTTGCTAGCTTGCTAGCTGGGCATGCTCTGCATATGCTTCCTGGCCCTAATTCCACATTAACTTTGGCATGTGTTTCAGACTTTTATTACGTGACGTGTTTTATCTGATTATAATGCACAACCTCATGGATTGCAAGTTTGTTGATTTATAATGACAAGCTACTAAGTAACGCCCTTGGAGGTTACACAACCAGATACATTTAAAGCACGTGTTTTGAGACTGAATAACGTTCACCAATCTGTCAGAGGATGCAGTCGATTACCAGATCAACCCAAACGTTTCTGCTTTCACTTTTGGTTAAAGTAACACCAAAGCACTTTTTTCTCTTCGGGAAATGTCCATTACCGCTGTCTCAGTGGTACAGATCCGCTACCTGATCTGGTAAACTTGCATAGTGCGGTTAGAATCGGTAGAGGACCGCAAAGCCAATGCAGAATCTTGCGAGTTAATGAACCACTGAAACAATTTTGGAAATATTATTTTAAGGTACAAAAGCATCTTTGGTGTTGCTTTAAATGCTGTTCAGTTGGATTCTGCCTCAGATGTAATGATGGTGATGGTGAGTGGGAATCACCCACGCTTCCCGATACGATATCATCACAATACTCACGCCACGATGCTATATAATTGCGATTTTAAACATATTGCAATATTCTGCAATATATTGCAATTTATAAATTTTTTCCAACTTCTGATTTTTCCCAATTTCAAATTATGTCCCCAAAAGGAAACTTTGTCAACATCTGTTTTATCTAAAAAGATACATTTCTCTGTTTGTTCATCTCACTTCCTTATTGCTACAAATGGGATTGTCAAGCAGACAAACTGACCAACACATATTTAATAAAATACATGCCGTCTGTATATCGTTACAGTATTGCCACTGAAAATGTCGCAATACTATGCTGTATTGATTTTTTTCCCCCCAACCCTAGTGGCGATGCAAGAAAGCACAACACTGAAATCAGCCAGCTGATTATTATCTGTCTATTTTGGAACTGCTGCTCACTTAAGAAGTACTGGTTTAACCAAAGCCAGTAAAAGCACTGATTTAAGAAAAAAAAACATATATTTTTTGATCGATCTGCAAAGATTAATCCATTAGTTTTCACTTGATAATCGATGAACTGGTTTGAGAATTCTCTGATTCCAGCTTCTTAAATGTGAACATTTTTGTGAATAGTTTCTTCACTTCTTTGTGACAGTAAACAAAATATCTACAAAATAAGACACATCTTGGGCTTTGGAAAACACTAATTGACATTTTACACCTTTTTCTCAACATTTCATAGACATTTTATAATCAAAAAAATAATCAACAATGAAAATAATCGTTTGTTGCAGCCCTAGTTTTTGACTAGGGCCGCACTTGGATTAAGTTGACTAGTCGGTAAAATCCCATCCCATCTCTAAGTGCATCACCCTTTTGCTCCCAAAGGCTTTTTGTGTTGCATTGTTTTAGAAGAAGGTGGCAACACTGCCAGGGTCTTGTAGGACACACACACATTTACACACAAGCTTACTGGGCGTGAATGAAGCTCCTGGTGTCTGTGTGTTGCCTACTATTGTATAGTGTGTGTTTTTGCCAAAATCCAACACCAGTCAGTCTGCCCAGCCATTAAGTATTATGCCACACATCATTACAACACACACATGTGAATTAAAAACACACCCATGTAAACTACGCATAAACACACAAACTGTACACTCCCACTTGTCAAAAGATCATTCTTTTATCCCGTTTTCTCTCATTCTTTTTATTGCACTCATTCATGCACAGTTCAACATCTGCTTACTGTGCACACAAACACACACACACACACACACACACACACACGCACATACACTCCCTAGCATGCACACTTAGAGGGAGGATGGCCACAAGGTTTGTTCTATTTAAACCTGTAAAACATAGTGTCATCATTTTTCTGACAGTCCTGCAGACAGAATTTATCTCATCATTAATTAACCATCATATTTCCAACACAGTGCAGCTTAATTAGCACAAGGTCATTGGGGAGGGCTTATTAAGTGGAACAAATTTGGGCAAGTGTAGGAGAGGAAGCAGAGGACGGAGGAGGAAAACGGAGAAGGTGGAGGGAGAGAGAGTGAGATGGGAACGACAAAGAGATAGACAGACAGAGAGGGGAGATGAAAGAAAGGGAGGAGGAAAGAATTGGAAAAAAGAGAGGAAGTGTGTGCCTGAGCGTCTGTGTGTATGAGTGGTTTGGTCCGACATGACAGTGCTGGCTCAGTGATTGATAACTGCACCGGTTTTGAAAGCCCAGACCTGGAGACTAGGACGGTAGCTGAGGGAGAAAGAGAGACAGGGGGAGGGAAAGAGAGTGTGTGTGTGTGTGTGTGTGTGTGTGTGTGTGTGTGTGTGTAGGGAGTTATCTGAACCGGCAACTGGGGACCAGTGGGGTAGGGGGGGGTTTGAGAGGAGCCAATTGCAAACATATGCTGGCTGGCAGGCGGTGGAGAGATGGATTGCAGCGGGACAGTGTCAGAGAGGCAGTATCATCACCATCTCTACGGCCCTGTTCACCTGGTATTTTTAGAACACTGGGGAGATCTGTTAGTCAAAGGAAGAGAGGAGGAAGAGGAGGAGCAGGAGGAGGAGGAGACCTGACTAGCCGTAGGTAACGCCAGGCTTCACTTAGCCAAATCCATCTGGGGCCTCAAGCGCCAAGTTATTTTGGGTGGGTATCTGTGAGGAGGATAGATTCCCACCGATTTGGGTTTTTAAAAGTCTGAAAGTGCTGACGATTTTTAGTATCACTATTTAAAAAAAAAAAAAAAAAATGAATGTATTTGAAAGTAAAGCAAAAGGCACCTGTATACCGGGTTAGCCGAAAACATAGCTGTACAAAAACATATTCAGGTAGCCAGGCTATAGGCACTGCAGCAATCCTAGCCAAATGAAGCTCTTCCTTTTGGTTTCAAACCTGAACATTTTCTTGTCAAATGGAGGTGGCTTTTAGCTTACCATGCATGTTTTAAGGGGTGAAGAAAACCCACACAAGCACTGGAAGGCCATGTTAAAAACACAATTTATTTCAACCTGATTATTTTTCACATGAGGAAAACTGTTTTGTCCATACCTATTTTAAGTAATCCAATATGAGCGTCTCATTACAATCAGTTCCCACTAATGAGTGGAGTAGGCAATGGTGGTCAAGAAGGCTAATATTAGCTCCACACATCGTTCTAACCTCAATGGGGAAGAGGAGGAAGAGGAAACCGAGGGGAGGATGGGTGAGATGACAATCTCCAACTATCTGACAGGTTCAGGGTGTGAGAGAGAGAGACAAAGGGGGAGAGAGAAATAGGGAGACGCAGAGAGAGAGAGAGAGAGAGAGAAAGAGAGCTGAACTGTTATAAAGTGACACAACTGGGTCTTCGTCTCAGTCACACCACCACTCCTCACTGCAGGCACAGATTGGAGATGAGGGCTTTTTGTCCTTTTGTCTGCCTGCACGTGTGTGCTCTATCGTTGCTGTATACTTACGAGGACCACATGTCCTCGCAAGTTTGCATAAACCTATCCGCGTGCTTTCTGATTGTGATAGCGTGCAGTGGTTTTAAAACATCTTTACTGCTGCATTTTTACATTAGAGATCAAAATTATAATAAGTAGTTGTCACTTTTGATCACCCACTTGTAATGTCACACTGAGTTGAATTATCTCTGTTCCTCAGAGCGCTGTCATCTGAATATATAATCTCACTTATTTAGTTAATGACTGTGTGCGGTCTGAGTCAGCCCAGTGGGGGAATGGTGGTATAGTAAAGGTATTCCCACTAGTTTGATTTTATTGATTTTGATTGAGTGTTGAATGCCTTTTCCTGCTCATTCAGAGGAGAACAATAGCATTATATTGACTGTAAAACAAAAAGAGCATAAAACCATCAGTTTTGAATGTGTGGTTTAATTAAAACAACAGATAGATGCCGCTTAGGAAGAATGTGGAATAAATTGTATATCACTTCTTTAGAGTAGCAACACAACCACTTTCATAATATGACTGAAACTGACTTCTATCACATAATGTTTGTACATGAGTGGACCTATGGGTCATTGCTATTGGAAAATTAATTATCTGCCTTCTCTGTTACCTGATGAAAATCTCCATCTTTCACCATGCAGATACATTTGTTTTCATATTTGTTGTAGTTTACCATGTAGACCTTGGTGTGGGTCTCACTGTGTGTGTGTGTGTGTGTGTGTGTGTGTGTGTGTGTGTGTGTGTGTGTGTGTGTGTGTGTGTGTGTGTGTGTGTGTGTGTGTGTGTGTGTGTGTGTGTGTGTGTTCCCTGATGTTACGGCGGGTCTGCAGGCACCTAAACCAACACTTCAATAACAAGGAGAGGCTTGAGAGCATGACTGACAGCAGTGACCTTGCCTCAATTGCTTGTAATTAGTTCTTTAAAAACAGGGCGCCAAAAGACAACTGACCTGTCTCACATACCTGTTTTCATAGGTAATTGTTAAAACGGCTGCCATTTTCACGCTTGTAATAATAAACTCCTTGAACTAATATACTCATCACTCTTGAAACCGGAGTGCTGACAACCTAGAAGAAAGATACATTTGTTTAAGTAAGGGGGAGGCATGATACAAGCAGCTGGAGAGAATGTTTTCAGTGTTTTGGAGATGTTTAATTGCTAAAATCTGCTTAGTTTTGCTCAATGCATTTGCTGTTTTTTCCTACAGTGTTACTGTACGTCTGAGCCAAGTAAGCGGTACTAAAATCCCTCCGAAGAAAACAGAAAACCAGGTGAAAAAGATTTTATAACAGAGCCAGAAATAGCTAGCATGATGCATGCAGCGCAGGTGTGATGACTCACAAATTGAAGACAGGGATAGTCAGAGCATCCGTTATTATATGCAGTGAGAAGATTGCAGAGGATGGCTGCTTTTGGAAGGAGATACTCAGTCTGGATTAAATCTGCCATTAGTAAAAGCATGTTGATTATGTAAATGTTTTGTATCTTTATTTGTGTATTTAAATGTGTCTGTTTGTCATTAATAATCTGTTTTTTTCCGCATCTTATTTTCTAATTGAGCAATTGGCCTGACCCATCAGTAAACCAATTTTCTAGTTTTACATAATGCACCACATTTATTTCTGTATGTTCACATGGCAGAATTGATATATACGTTGCTGCGGCCGCTCAGCTTGCTGTGCCAGGGGCCGAACTCTGCTGAGCAGGCATCTGACTTTGCGGCGCCGAGCTCTGGGCTCGTGCAGCCGTGTCCTAGCATGCCGTGCAGCACTGCCATATTGCCCCAGCACTGAGGGCTGGGACCATCCAGGCATGACGGGTGGAGCAGGGGCGGAAGAGCCCTGCCTGGAACCAGCATGGTGGCAATATGGACCACACGGAGCAGGCAGGGGTCAAGTCACACAAAAACCACGAGCCAGTGTGTGTGCGGGGTGTGCATGTATGTGTGTTGGAGGAAAAGAGAGAGCGTAAGCAGTGTGATAAGGAGATAAAGAGTAGATAAAGACAACCCCTAATTCATTCAAAAAATCCTTTGCCTTAATTATTGATAATGAATCTGCTCTTTAATCTTTCTCTTTCTTCCTCCCCTTATCTGCCTGTGTCAGCACTTTGTCTCTCTGGCTTGGTGTTGGGTGGTAAGACCTAGTTTTCAGCCACCCAAGGGCAGCAGTCAATAACATCCCTTTCTGCTGGTACTGTAAGCAGCACAGAACAGGCAGCAGGAAAATATTCACTTCAAAGTAGCCAAGGATTTGGACTCAATGTGGGATATTCAAAGATCCTTAAATCCTGTGGGGAAAAAATGTATGTGTTTCTTGTTTTTATCAGCAAAAAAAGCTCAAATCATTGTCAAATTAAACCCACTGGAGCATCATATAACTATAACACTGACCAACATACACCAGATATCAGTGCCATGCAGCAGTGCAACATCAGCAGACTGATTCTGTGTGCTCGTTGCTCTCATGAAGCTCCATTTCCCAGAGGTTTGTCCAGCTCACGTAGTCCTGGCATGGTACTGCCAAGGCCTCAGCGACCCCCAGCTCACCTTTGTGTTTGCTGGCTCCTTGTTTGAACAGGAGCCAGCGGACAGCGCCTTGCTGTTTACCCTACTCAATATTTCATGGAGAATGAACACTCCCAGAATGAGGGATCGTGTTAATATTGCTGTTAAAATTAAGCGATAATTAAAATTTGTTAGTTTAAAAGCCATTGCAGTCTATAAAAGTTTGATTACTGGAAAATTAGGTGCATTAAGTTTTTATGGGTTGGCCTGTGCGATCGCTTGGGAACAATTTTTATGTACTTGTCATGGGCATATGGTGCAGAATTGTGGGTGGGTGTTTGTGGGTGGGTGGGGGGTTGTTGAAGAAAGCATGTTGGTTTTCTGAAAAGCTGACACACTTTAATGCTTAAATCTCTAACTCAGTGGTCTAACTCATAATAAGTTAAAGCCATAGACTGTAAAATAATGGACTTCACCCATCAGTGACATCACCCATTAGCTTGCGGACAGCTGTTTTGAAGCCAGTAGTTTGCACTTTGGCCGTAAGTGACCAAGCAGGGATGGCTCAGTGGTAGAGTGGTTGTCTGCCAATTGGAAGGTTAGGAGTTCGAGCCCGGCAGTCCCGTTTCCTTGGGCAAGACCCTGAACTTGTTATGATAATGTTTACTTTGGGAACCAAAATCAAGTGAGGATTAGGGTCATTGTCTCATAGACGTCCATGCAGTGGAACTTTTTTAGGAGGCAATGGAGTCACCCCACTGCTGGAAATTAAACAGAATTTAAGTTTAAGGCACATCCACATTGGTCATGTGAGCTTATGTTACTTTATGGTCATGTCGTTTGGCCAGTGATGTCCCATCGGTACTCCTATCGACCTATTGTTGTTGGTCACTCTAACATTCAGCTCCTTGTTACAGGTGCAGCGGGGTCCTATCGCCTCCTAACTAATAATAATGTTAGTTAGCAGTCGACAGCCCGTCCCAAAGTTTGAAGCCACTCGTCACGTCAGAGCAACATAACCTTGACTTGTGGAATAAATCTGCAGCAGCAGTTTGTCTTCTCATAACAGCATCTACCTCATCTCGGTACTGCAGCTCTAACAGTCGCTCCAGCTTTTTAAGTTTTTCTTTCCCTTAGAATGATGTCACCCACTGCTGAAGCCCAAGTGACATTACTCAACCAGACAAGAACGGAGAATGTGCACAGTTCACCTTCATATCCATTTCACATCCTGTGGCACAAAACCAGGCAGTTATACAGTGACACAATTGTGCGGGCTAACTGTTGACAGTGGTTGGACATTATGCATAGTGGGACTGTGGAAAAACTGGGCTGTTGCCAGCCTGTTTTTCTTTTCTATTGAAACATCAGACTGTCGTGGCAGAAATGGATGTTGCCAGGCATCACTAATGAGCCAATTAATCAATGAATTAGCTGAGCAGCGATTAAATTAATGTGAGCTGGACAGGCAAGCAGCAGTCTTGGATATATCCTGGGGAAGGTGATTAACACACAAGTAGAACAGGCAGCGATCAACAAGGCTGCTATTAACTTGGACAACTTCCTCAACTTTTCTCTTTTCTGCTAAATATAGAACAGCTTAATTTGTTTTATATTGTGTAGACCAGAGACATATTATTCTATTTTCCCATGTGGCTACACTGAATTTCTAATATGCATTAGATTTCTGATGCTCAAGAGAGAATGAGATGTTTATTTTCAGTTATTTCTGCCAGTCTTTAAGGACCATCTTCTGAAACAAATAGCACACATAACCAATACATATAAACTGTCATACTATATCTTTTTCATTTCATAAACAATATAACATACTCACTCACTCCTCTGTCACCACATAAGTTTAAAAGATATTCATGGCCCAAATAAAATAAATTCCACTGAAATTGATGACATCACCTAGTTAGAACAATTTCCTTATTATAAGAAAGTGTAATAAAAGGGTTACAGCGTTTGCACTCTCACTCATAACTCTTTTTTTCTAATTTGGGATTATTTTGGTAACAATCAATCAATGATTGTGAAAATTGAACTATTCCTCATTTTACTGGGGTTCCCCTAGTGCCACCTCAAGGAAACCTGCTGGTTCTCCACACTCACTGATATAAACCACTTCTTCTCATGGCTTATTGTAAAAACCAGCAGCTGTTGTACAGCAGGCATTTAAGTATCCTCTGGTATCTGATGTGCCTGTGCGGGCTGTGTATGTGTATAGTTTAGTGCTGGACATCATATAAGGCTGATCCATCATAGGTTAGAACAGGGGCCTCCAAGGAGTCTCCAGCAAAATGAGGAACAGTTTCGGTTCACTGCTATAGAATTTACTGGAAATTACTCCATTTAGAGATTGTAAAAAAAAGAAAGATTATTGTCATTTTAGGTGTCACTTCTCCCACCATCATAACTTTATGTACAAAAATCACAATACAATAACTTAACAAACAATGCAGAACTCATCATAGTCATTTCCCCCCCCCCCTCCACACACACACAATGCTTGAGCCGAGACATTATAGAAAGGGGTGGGTTTGGGGGAAGGGGGGTTTCTCCCGTGATTATGTGACATCCTCCGGAAGACCGCTGGAGTTGTTTCCTCCATTACTTAGAAAGGGGAAAAAAAGAGGCCTTTTCACTATTGAGACTGTCGCTCTCAATTTGGACTAACGGTAAGCATGCACAAGGCCTTCTGGATATTCCCCCCCACCTGCTCTCACCCCACTCCCACACACCCACGCCATCCCAACGTCCCCTCCCCCTGCAGCGGATCACCTGGTGACAGTTTGATTAGATCATCAATCGTGGCCGTTAACAGCGGTTTTCCTGAGCACCTGGACCGGCGGGTCACAGCTGGCTCTGAGCTACCGCTGTCCCCCTGACCCAGAGCTGTGACTTTGTGTTTGTGGAAGTATGCTTGCAGACACACTATTGCACATGCAATCCAGTTGTATGTACGGCATTTGTGAACTTTCAAGAGTGTAGCCACAACACTGAAAATAAGTTTGGTGCACTTATTAGTACTCATGTTTCTTCTTGTGTGTTGCATAGTCCTGTGTGTGGCAAACATGGTATTTTTGCGCCAAGTCGACACATGTCCATGTCTATGTACAATCACAGTTGTGTTTGTGCATTTGTAAGCGTGTGTGGGAGAGCCCGACCGATATATCGGCGGGCCGATATTATTGGTCGATATTAGGCATTTCCCAATCTATCAGTATCGGCATTAATAATGTCCGATTTAAAAAAAAAAAAAAAAAAATCAGAATCATTTATAATGACAAATAAATGATGCTAATGAATGAATATTAAATAACAACGGACTGTCACCCATATTATGAGCGTTTGCATTGCATAGTTTGTCCACCAGAGGGCACTCTACAACGTCCCTGTTGGCAACACCGAATCATTTTTTTTATTAATGTGTTTTTGTTCAAAGGACATACATTTCATTATACATATCATTTATCAGAACTTTAATATTTGTTGATGTTCCTCTGTTCTGTTGTGACAATAAAACCAATTATTATCATATTATTTTAGTGAGAACTCATAAATAACTACAAATAAGTAATGTTAGGGAAATCTGTTCATGTTTTGTAACACGTTTCTGGATTTAAAAAGAATATGTATTGGCATATATTTGGGGTTTTTAAATAACCAAATATTCGTGTCTGTATCAGCCTTAAAAATCCTTTATCAGTCGGGCTCTAGTGTGTGGCGTGGAAATGACCTGGGTGCAGTTCCGAGCTTTATTTGAATGTCCACTGCTGTTTTAGTTAAATACAAATGAGAAATACATTTCCTCAGGGGCCCTTTAGACATACCTTGTTATTTTCTGATGCTTCTAGTCTAACCTGGGGGGTCAAAACACTAATGAATGTTTTAATGCTTTACATAGGTTGTAAGGAATGCATGCAAAGAACCTGCAAGAAGAATACAATTAGAGGACTTGAGTAATACAGTAGAAACAGGACACATCTCTATCTGTGCATTCTCTACCCAATACTTTCCAGAGTGTATTGGTCTGTGTTTGCAGATACACAGATACCTGCGTGTAGCAGGCTATTCATCTGTACCACCACCACACACACACACACACACACACTTTACCAAAGCCACGGCACTCCACAAACACACACACATACATAAATTCACCTGCTTCCCTGCGTTGTCTTCGGCGTCTGTATCAGGTTCCTCGTCGTTCTGGTAAAGCAGTTAAATTTATGGGCTAACAATAATGGGACAAAGTGTGTGTCTCATTGCGATTCCTCAGGTAGTCCATGATTAAATAAACGTCGCCGGTCTTTTCATAAAGCTTGTTTATGGCAGCGTGGCACCATATGCTACTGCTTCCACCCCACCCACCCATCTCTTCCTCTTTTCCTCTCTCTCTGTTTAATTCTCTCTCCTTCTCTTTGTCTCTCTCTCCGTTTCTCTCTGTGCTTCATACAGTGCCCTACACCACCTCAACCAGATGCAGGCTAGCCATTATTCTGTGGTGGAGAAGCTAAAGTTGTGAATTAACATATAGAAGCCATTACGGAGTGATGATGATATCCATCCGCGCTGTTCATAGGTGCTACTTAGTAAATTGTCCACGCTGTAATGGCACAAACAGTAACAATATGATTGTGTTTTATCAACCCTATGGTCTGTTCCTGTCGTCTCTGTTAAGTAGATTACTTACGTGGGACTTGTTTGCTAAATTATTTGGTTTGTCGCAGCTCTGTGTGGGTCCGCCCTGTTGGTCAGAGCAGAGTCATGAAATGTATTTTAATAATCCAGGCTTCAAAGTGTAGTTATGAATCACTAGAAATGCTTAAGATTGTCCCATTTGTCATATTGGATTTTTATTGACTAGCAGACCTCCTGTTACCTTGTCTTGTTGCACTTTTGTTGTGCTGATCGACAAAACACTGCATGATATATTCATATATAATCTATCTGCTTTTAAGTTTTACTTAAAACACAATGCTCATTCACATCAAACTCAACAACATACAAACTATTGTGATAAAAGTAATCAAAATAAACACCGTCATAACCTAAATGCTTGTCTTATATAGCTCAAGACAACTCTGCATGTCAAATGTAGCAGATCATTCAATACGATTTTCAAATACAGAGGGTGAAGACTTTGAAGTTATCATGTCAGTTATGTAGAAACTTGCATAGGTGAAACTAGAGCCAGGCAACATATTGATATTATATCAATATCGTGATATGAGACTAGATATTGTGTTGGATTTTGAATATTGTAATATGGCATTTGTGTTCTTTTCCCAGTTTTAAAGGCTGCATTACAGTAAAGTGAGGTCATTTTTTTCAACACTACAATATTGTTGCAGTATCGATATCGAGGTACTTGGTCAAAAATCTTGCGATATTTGATTTTCTCTATATCACCCAGCCCTGGGTGAAACCCACATGAATCCTGATGCTCATATGTTGTCTTTCTCTCAAGAGTCCGTGACACTCGAGTCCTCTGTGGTCGGGTAGCTTTGACTACACAAACACAGGCAAAGCAGCAAAAGTTGGGACTGGTAATTAATTCTCCAAAGTAGTGTAAAATGTGTGTGTGTGTGTGTGTGTCAGTGGATTGGTGGGGGGGAAACAAACAAAAGAGACTACAAAGCAAAGTCAGAAAAGCAATTAAATTCTCCGGCCAGGACAGGGCTGTAAACACGCGGGATTGTTCACTATATTGTCTTGTTTGGCTCCTGAAGTTGCGTTGTGGTAGAAGGCGAGACACAGAGAGACTGAGTTGTGTTCTATGGACTTTTGTTGCGATTATTAATGGCCATTTCACATTAACCTCGTCGTGCTAATATGCTCGACAATGGCCCAAATCACCTGAGCGATGAGGACGATGAAGGCGGCCCTGCCCCCCCCTCGCCATGTCCAGCCAACACTGCAGCAGCTACCCTACTACCCCCCCCCACCCAATGACCAAGATTAATGAAACCTCTGCCGTTTTTAATTAGCACGGCCGCAGTCATCAATTACGTCTGCCCCACCCCAAATACAAATATTGTTATATTTGGGGGGAAAAATCTTGATTTATTTCAATGTGGTGGCCGAAGGAGTGAGATGAATGGCCTCCCATCATGGTCATTTGCAGGGATGAGGAGGAGGAGAAGGGAGAGTGGGGTGGGTTGGGTAATAAGATCAGTAGGACGGGAGAGAGGGGGTGGGGGGGTGGGGAGTTGCACTTGTAGTACATTAAAGGACATGGACAGGGCCAGCTAGGGATAGCCAACTGTACAGGGACAGGCCAGTCTGGGTCTCAGTCTCCCTGTGCAGGGATCTGGCTCCAACTGGCCAGGAACTTAATTAGACTTTCCTTGAACCCGTGAGCTCCACTGATACAGTTTTCTCCGGCCAATATTATTAGCTGAAGATTTTATATTTCAACTACCGGTCAAAATACTACTTACTCATGCCACTTGTTATTGCTCTCCTACAAAACATTTGCAAGTGCATCGCCTTTCTTTATTTGATTTTCCCTCTTCAACAGACTAACTTGTAATAAACCATTATTAAACCATCAGATGCACTTTGTTGTAGAAAGCTATGGAAAACATTATGCAAATCGGTCAAATATTCTTCTCAATTGTTATCACAGTGGATTTCTGCATAGTGATATGCAAATCGTTTTAGCTGCAGCGCCACCTTTTACAGTGAAAAGAGTCTATACATAATGTGACTGCATGTCGCATTTAAGCCCTATATGACAGCTGCAATGGTCACCCAGCACATACATGTTCCTTTACTCTGTTCCTTTCTGGAGGCCCTTTTCACACTATCTGTGTTGGTCCAGCAGACTTTTATTTATTTTACTTATATCTACAAGCTTGTTGCTTGTAGATATTTTGCATGATATTTCTTCTACAAGTTTTTTATTAAGTTCCGATGCTGATTTTGCCCCTTTTTTTAAAAAACACTCATATTGCTCTCTTTTCACATTTTGCCAATTGCTTTTTCCTGGCGGCATTTACCCTATTCTGGCTTTACTACTATATTTGTCAACCGTTTTTTTAATCATATTGTAACTTTTTTATTTTTTTTCTGATGTCATCGTATTGAATGTGTGTATTTGTTAGCATTAAAAGTCCCAAAAGGGCATCTCTTGTGGCTGTTATTGTTACTGTTGCTTGAACACAAAGAAGTAGTGTGTCAGTTCATAAAGCTAACATTTTACTCTTGTCAGTATTGTGCCGTGCTGTTTACAACAGCATTGGCAGGCAGGATGGGGTTCTGCCACGGACAGAACACCCTTCCTGAGAGCTTACGCACTAAGCAAGGGCTCAGGATACATGTTGAAAATAAGACTTAACATTAGCAAAGTACATGCCACAACTTAATGTGCTGTGCCAGATGCTTCTTTCTCTACTGCTTTTCTAGATTTATCTGTTAGTGAATGCAAACTGGACTCATTGTTCTGATATGATATGATATGATATGACACAGAGAGAAGGAAAAACACAGATGCAGTATCTGTATTGTATCTCAGGCTTTTTCACACGTTTCTTTCTGTTCTTTAAGGATTTCATGTCTCTGCTGGATCTTGCTCAAGCCAAGTCTAGACTTGCTTTCCTTATATTAGCATTATTATATAAATTGAGTTGTGAAGAAAAATAAACTTGTCTCTAAATCATTTATTCAAAAAAAGAAAAGAAAAAACTATAATAGCAGACTTGTTCATAAATGATTAGCCTTTGTGCAGCTTCTTTCTGCAGTTCTTCACATTTGCAAATATCTGACTAGGTGGTGTCGTAATAATAATAATGCAAGTACGCTGCTTTATGACTTGAAGATGTGCACGGCTCTTTTCTGTGGTTTGGGAGATTGGGTGTTTGCGCTGCGGTGAGCCACCAGTAATTTCACTTCTGCTGGACACACACATACACACAAGCACTCTCTCTCTCTCTCACTCACACACACACACACACACACACACAGTTTTATACCCTTACTGCCACGGCCATCGCCTGCCCACTGACTCCAGAGAGAAGGGTGGGAAACATCTTGAATATTTTATGAAGCTTGAGAACCCCACCTCTGTCTTCCCCATCCAGCAAACCACCGCCGCTATGTCCAGCAGAACACACACACACACACACACACACTCACACACACACACACACACACACACACACACACACACACACACACACACACACACACACAAAGCACACACACCAGCAGAAAACAGAAATAATGTTTTAAATGCAATCATTGTCAGGCCCAAACAATGTCATTTATCAAGGGAGCATTTGTGACTGTATAATAAGTTTCACATTATTAATACAATTTTTCATCCTCTGTCAAGCCTATCTGATTTATGGCACGCGTATGATCTAAGGTGATCATTGAATTACAATTCCAGTAATAAGAGAGAGAATGGACCTGGTCTTTTACTTCTGCCCAGTGGAGCGCGCATGTACCCACACACACACACACACACACACACACACACACACACACACACACACACACACACACACACACACACACACACACACACACACAGTTCTGGATAAACAGCCCCCAGTTGCAACATTCAGCAGGCACACACAACATACAATAACAGTCACAACCAGCCTATCTGTGGTCTAAGTTTTACCGGAGATGCCACGGAGCAAATTTGCTAAATATTTGTATGAAACCAATATGCCTGCTTCCTAATTTCAGTGAGAGGAAGGGGAGGGGAAAAAAACAACAAATGAACCTCGGCCCCTGTTAATTAGATAAGGGACAAAGCTCATTATTTTAAAATGATATTGAGGCCGAGAGAGTAAATATGAGTGGCCTGTTAGGGGCTCGGTAATGGGACGGGAATGCGCGTCGTTACAGGGCCGAATGATTTACAGCTAGATGCTCTCTGATGTATAGACTGTACCTTTTATTAAGTGGCTGTCGTTGCGGTCACTGGCTCAGTCATTTCCCTTTGTGTCTAATCAAAATCCATATCCAGACACCCCACTATCCAGACTCAGCCGCTCCAGATGGGAAAAGAAATTACGGGAATGTCGGCGTTCCCCTTCGCACGGCCACCTTCTCTAACCCCCTCACATGCAGGAAAAGCTCCCAGAGATGCTTGTGATGCAGATATTATAATCCAACAGCAACAACAAATAAACAAATAGAAATGTGCAATTCTTTTGAGGTAATTAGATAACAAAGACAGACTCCCGTCATAACATGTGGATCCAGTTTGAACAAGTATTTGCACTATTAGCAGTCTTGCTCTTCCTTGATCAGATTAGCTTGTTGTTGAGGGCCCGCTGATCGGCGTCATACATCATCCTGTTTGATTTCCGTTTCAAGCGAATTTGGGGAAGCTGCTAATTGGATTGCGACGAGTCTAGCCCCGGTTAAAGATGGTAAACAGCAGAGCAGACTTGTCCCCCAACTCTGAGCCCCAGAGGCTTCGAAAACGCCAGCTCTCCTCATGATCGCCACAATTTATGAGACATTTTCTCTGTATTCTTAAAAGATAATTAGGTTTATCACCCATTTCTTTTCCCTCTCAACCCCCCTTTCTTTCCCTTTTGTGTACCTGAGAGCACACAATCGCAGCATAAAAACATAAATATTTCTGCAGCACAGCAGCACTGGCAGGTGAGCCTAATGAAATTCTAGGAGTGTAATTTGATTTACGAGGTGCTAATGCGGCCTGATATTAGAGAGAAAAAGCTCTGATATGGCTGCCTTGTGCTGTATTTAAGGCCTATCAGAAGCCTGATAAAGAGTATCCTGTCCTCAGCACTGCGGCTGAGTTATTGTTGCAGATATTCATATTGATAGTAATTCTTCCCGACGCAATTTAGTGCCGGCAATATATAAATATGGAGATAATAGTTAATTTTGGTGGCTGCTCAGATTGCAATGCTTTAAATTTATGACTTCAAGACAAAAAACTTTGAGCTGTGAAGCATCTGGACACTTTTTAAAGTGCTGTTTAAAGGATGGTTGGGGGTGGGGGGTCCCATGTCCCACAAATCAGATTTCTAGTACTTTTCAGCAGCTGCTAATTTCAGCACCAAGCTTTTTGGAGCTCTTGATTTGCAGTTTTTCAGTCGAAACATTTAGATTTGTAGTCTGATATGCTTAAAACCTATTAAGCTTTTAAATTCTGAGTCTGCTGGAAACACAACATCAAACAAGTCTGTCTCAGAGAAAGAGATCATTTTCGGGTGTTTTGTTCAGAATTCTGTTTCATTCTCTTGCAAAAAATGACCTCTTGTAATTTAACGTTGCGTGTGTGTGTGTTTCAAAGTGAGTCGGGGACTACTGAGCTATGGCTCATAATAAAAACAGGCAATAACAGGGCCACCACAGAGGGACCTGGCCTTTGTGCCTCCCTGCTCCCCCCCCACTCCCCTCTGCCCTCCACGCCACCACCTCCTCCTCACGGCCTCTCCCCCTCCCCCTAAGTTATGGGCTGAATAACAGCGCAACAATATTAAGATAACATTTCCTGATTGTTTGTCAGGCAGGAGGCTCCTTCACCCCGCTTTCATCACGTCCACCGTGTTCATTAAATTGACAATTTGTATTTGCCCTACAGCGGGATAAATAGCAGCTTATCTGATGGGCCTGGTCTTTTATTATTTATTTCATTATCTTTTTTTTTTCCTTTTCTTGTTTTCCTCCCTCCTCCCCCTCTCTCTCCCGGGATTGAAGGTAAACATAAATCAGCAGCAGCATCTCTGTTGCGTGCTGTTGTTTATATTGCGGTCATATGCAGCAGCGGCCCTCTCAGAGGAGGTTCATCTACAATACTCTGCAGACACATGTGGCCTCTTCACGGAGGTTTTAGTTGTTGTTTTCTGTGACATGCTGTTTGCACGCCCCTGCAGGGCTCAGTATGCTTTAACTCCAGAGATATTTCACTTTAAAATGCCCTGCTGTTGGGATAATTCTTGGACTGGGAGATTCTGCTCTTTCCTACAGCAGAGTTTGCCCAGTTGTTGTATCTGCTGCAGCAGGCCAGAGATGGTTGTCTTGTGTTCACTTGAATGTTAAACTAGCAGCATCCAAGGTTCTGATTTGTGTACCCGGAGACCACATTAACTACAGCACTTTCTAAAGCATTTCTCCTGAGCTCCGTGAGCGAGGATCTTGCCCGGTTCAATATCTTAGCCCGGGATCAAGCCTGTTGTTGGTTGACATAGTGCAGGCAAACGGAAGAATAACGAAGCCAGCGTTCTTACTTAGGAAACACTTGTCCCAGAAATTAAATCTTTTTCTCATTTTTTACCCAACAAGCCCCCTTCTAATCAGGTTTAAATTGACTGCCATTGAAGGAAGAGTCTCTCCTCAGACACATGTGTAGGTCCGAACCCAGTCAGACACCATTTAAGGCTTACTCAGTCTTCCTCCCAATATCTTGGAGAGCTCAAGGCCAAATGATTTAATCTTCATTCAGCTAATTTAGTCTGGATTTAAGCTGCCGGGTTGTCGAAGTGCAGAGTGATGGAGTCTGAAAACAGGATGAGAGGGGGAAAAGCGAGAGGAGGGAAAAAAAAACGGAAGGAAGGAGGCAGGGGAAACAGAGAGCGAGAGAGATAAAGATGGAGCGATGGAGGGAGAAATAGAGGGATGAGGGAGGGGGGGCTGAAGATGATGATCCATCCTGACCCTAGTGAATGCTGTCATGTTCCTCCCTCTAGGTAATCTCTCTCACTCACTCGCTATTTTGCATGTGAAAATGCTCTCCTGACAGTTGCATATCTGATAAATTTTCTCCCTTTTCCACCCCCCCCTCTCTCCTTCCCTTCACCAAATAAACAACAGTCTTCACTTTGAAGTTGTCTGTTTGTGTCAGTTTGGCTTGAGGCGAGAGTCGGCCTCTCTCTCTCTCTCTCTCTCTCTTTCTCTCTTTCTCTCTGTCTTGTGTTGCAGTATGAGAGCGGCTTATTTCCTCTCACCAACTGGCCAACACAACATGAGAAAACGAGGGTAGGAAGCCTAAGACATTCAAAAAAGGACAGCACAATAACATTAAAACAAAAAAAAATCCAATCAATGAATGAAACATGCTAATTGATTAGTGCGATGCTCCTCAGCAGTCAAGAGAAACAGGGGTGTCAGTTCAGCCCTAAGCTACGACAACATCACTGATTGTGATCAGAGGAAACATTTGAATCCTTTTTTCACCTATATTTGCTCTTTATCATACAAAACTGGCCTCTTTTTAACTAACTGTTTCTGTTTTTTTAAATCCAGAACACATGGTTACAGTTTACACTTAACACCCACTCTGCAAGATCCCCCCTCAATGAGCCCCACCTCCCCACTTGGGGGCGATAGTGAGTGTGTGTGGTAATGAGTCAGGTCTTTTTTTCTCCCCCAACCCGTTAGAGGTACAGGGACTGCTGCTGAGGGATTTATATCACAATTAAAGCCAGTGTGGCCTGTGATGTTCTGACAGTAGCCCTATATGCCTGAACTGATCACACCACAGTATAGATATGGTAATGAGTGACACTATAGACACAGTAGCATGCAGCTTTCTGAACGTACAGGCAGGAGGCCCACCTGGGTCTGTGAATTAATCTGCGCGGGGGTGTCAATCATGGCGCATTGCTTCGTGATCAGAAGGGGAAAGAAAGGGCAGAGATGGAGAGATGCAGGAGAAAGAAAAGCAGAGATATAATGACTGGAAGCAGAACTTATTTCCGCTGTGGCCTCCGCTAATCAGAGCTTGACAGTTACAGTATGTGAAAAATAATATACACGATTAGAAACTATAAAAGGCATCTCCTTTTTTTTTGCTCTCTTTTTTGTATATTTTTGTGTATGTTTTTTGCTTTAATATTTAAAACCGTTATCTTTTCACTGTGGTGTGGTCTCTCCAGTGTGTAGTAATTTCTCACTCAATTTCTCTCACTGTTCATTTAAATTTTATACCTGAAAAGCTTTGAGCATTCAAAAAAAACATCTAATGTGTACATGAATACAACTACTCGCACAAAGTTTCAACTCAACACAACTTCCTCCTCAGGAAAATGCCCAATATGAAGGAAATAAGAGATTTGTGTCATAAAATTGTGTAATCACACCATCTCAAAGTTCTACTTCATTTTAATGTATAGTTCATTTACTTTGTGATTAGGCACACATGGGTGTAATTAAATCAATGTAATATCAGCTGTCATTTAGTCATATTTATTATATATTTGTCTTTCACATGGGGTTTGGTGCCTGAGGAAGACCTACGTTGAGTCAAAACAATGGTGCCATTGTGCAAATGTCGTTGTTTTTTCCAGCTAGGATTGCACGATATTGACAAAATGTGATTTTGCTATATCAATTATGAATATTGCAATATCAATATTAATTTCGATATTTTTAAATATATGTAAAATTAGCAAAGTTACTGGAAAACTCATCTAAATAGATTAAATAGATCCGTGCTTTGTTCCGGCTGTGTTCTGGTTTTGTTCCGCCCTCCGCCACGTGCCATACCCCACCGGGAGCGTCTTGCCTGTCCGACTCTGAGATTTTATTGTCTCTACAAGTACTTTACGTGACAATCACATGTTTATTAAGCTGGTATCTACCTTCCACTCCTAGCACTCCTGGCGTTGTCCTCATAAAAAGGATCTGTGATGTTGTATTATGTTTTTCCACCTCCAAGATGACCAGATGAATATCTTGCCGTCCATGGTGTTGTAGAAGAGACATAAATGATTTTGGGGGGGATCGGACTACCTGCCCGGCTGTCCGATTGCCCCACTGCTCGTGTGAAAATAGACCTGCCGCGTATCTTTAGCGGAGCAGAGAGCCAATTCACGCATGATTCTGGGACACCTGCGTGACGCAGGTGGTAGAATATCAAGCATTAACTTGAATGGCTGCCATTGCTCTCGGGGCCTGTGGCGCCCTGTGGAAAAAAAGAGGCCACTTTCTAGTTCCAACCTAGCTGGCCTTCATTATCAGCTTGTTGACTGCTGACCGCCAAGCCTTCATGCCACCAGCCCAGAACACCGCTGTGAAGAACAGTGCTCTGGCTACCACAGATTGATAGAAGATCATCTCCAGGAGCCTGTTGCACAACACTGAAGAAGGGAGTTTCCTCAGAAAGAACATTCTGCTCTGTCTCTTCCTGAAGAGGGCATGAGTGTTGTCAGTCCAGGCTAGATTGTTATTGATTTGGACCCTAAGGTACTTGTATGAGTCCACCCTCTTCACTTCTTTTCTCTGGATGACAGCTAGGACAGGGGGTGTCCTGTTCCTCTGGTCGTCCATCACAATCTCTTTGGCTTTGCTAGTGAGCTCAAGGTGTGATGATCAGTCATCTGTAAAAATAGTGAAGACCCCATGTTTCACACTGGAATCATATCATCATGTCATATAGTGATAACTTCCATTTTGCCAAAAAATACACTTTATACCTTTTATTTGATTCCTTTTAAAGTCTGCACTACATACTGTATATGGACAGACATGGATGTGCACTGCAATTTGACTGGTTGGCAGAGGCATAACAATATAAATAGAGATACGACAACTGATGATACTGTATGTTTAAATAATGTTTAACTATAAAATCAAATCATCATATTATGATAAATGAAATTTTTTAGGAGCGTGATACACATTTATACATATGTACATTTGAAGACTTTAAAAATAGAAAAGTTTTAGAACTTTCTCATGCTGTGTTGAATCTGAAACAGATTGCTTTGACAACATTTCTGAATTAATTGTGGTTGTTTGTGGTTTCAAATTCAATGCCGTCAGATATCTTGAATTGGCAGACCTCTCTTTCTCTCAAGCGCTCTCTCTCTCTCTCTCTCTCTCTCTTTCCCTCTATCTGTCTTCCCTCTCCCTCCTACCTTTGGTGTGTTTTGCATGGTGCCCGGCTGTTTAGAGGCAGTATGCATATGTATGGGCGAGACGGTGGATCGTGACGGGATCTGACATGCAGGGACAAGATCAAAGCGCTCCATCTGATCCCATAAAAACAGACGCAAACCCTCCTCTCATCCTTACAAAACCCCCACTGATAGTCAACTCTGCCAGCCCTGACTCCTCCATCTTCTCTCCTCTCATGCTGCCTTCATTTTTCTCTCACGTTTTTCCCTCTATCCCAGCATGCAGCATACCCACGTCAAGGCCTGCCTGCCTGCCAGACTATGCGATTACACCCTGTGATAAACAATGGCCCGTTTAGCTCATAAAGCAGGAGTGTTGTGCATAATGCTTACAATAAAAGATAGCATCTCTTCACTCATCTTATTTACCTCTCCCACGGTGGCACGGGCGGCGGGCTGTTCTATAAATACCACAGGGAGGGAGGAAAGGGAAGATGCAGACATGCATCTGTTGGTCAAATAAAGTCTCTGCCAAGTCAGTTGATGAAAAGGAGAGGAAAACAGGACAGTTTAAATTTGCATTTGAGCTTAGAGCCAGGTGATAAAGGCGCCATTTTGAAGCTGCTCCATTCTTCCTGGTAAGTGAGCTTAAAATGTCCTCTCAACTGGCGTACAAAGACATCCATATCACATTTAGATTCATCTTTATGGAACATATAGATTGATATGGAAGCCAGAACCCATTTTCATCTCTTTCTCCTCCTCTCCCCATCTTTAATTCCTCTCTTTTACCTCCCTCCTTCTTGTTCTCCTTTGCCCCCCTTCTTCCAGTAAGGAAGATGTATGAGTTTGAATTATTGATTCAGACACATGCTACATGCTGCTTGGAGTCATTATTTGTTCAGGTGAGTGTCATGCTGCTCGCTATGAAACAGATACCACGGGGATTAAGCGACACAATCAGGACTTAAAGACAGCCGCCCTCCCTAAAATAACATGGCCCTCGCTGCAAGACAAATGCTCCCCAAAACCTGACTTCATTTGTTTATGAGTCACACATTAGTCATCCTGTGCCTAAATTACAGAGTGGGGGTAAAGATTAATTTGAGCACAGTTTTTCTCTATTATTTTTTACTTCTGTGTGTATCTGAAAGTCTAATAACACAGTAGATGAATGCACTGTAGGTGCAACAATCCTACACATTGTAAAAATAAACTTCAAAACACAGCTTGTGTTGGGTGGTAGGTGTCTGTATGAAGAAAAGACAGATGTCCAGAATAAAGAAAGAACACCATGCATATAAAATAGTCACATTTTGGGTTTTTCTTCAGAGAGGCTTTTGGCAACATATAACAGAACGACACACCACACACGATAAACCAGGCTTTTGCATTTTGTTGGATTGATACTGACTATCCAAAGCTGAGCTGAAATTGATTGTGTGAGCAGACGTTGGAAGGACCTGTTTGTGGAGAAATTAAGATGGAGGGAAGCTCTGATACAGGGGCCTTAAGAGAGAAGCGGGAGGTAAAATTTGGCTAACTGCGCGTTTAGACCTGGCTAAGTGGTCAGGGACACTGGACAGGTGAACTCTATTCTCACCACTAGCCCTGCGGGGGGGGGGGGTTAACAGAATTTCTCTAGTCCTCTGGGCCCTGGTGCAAAGCAGAGAATAAATGGTGGAGGTGGCAGGCCAGGACAGAAAAATCAATGCCTGCTTATACAGACATGACACACCAGCAGCCACTGCACTGTGTGTGTGTGTGTGTGTGTGTGAGTGAGAGAGAGAGAGAGAGTGTGCGTGAGAGAGTGTGGGTGTAGATGTACAGCAAGCAGTCATACGGCCCTGTGTTCTGTGGCTGTGAGTGTGATTACCCAGAAACCCCTATTTCCGCCCTTACAGGGTAGATTGTCGAGCATTTTACTTCAGCTTTGGGATCAGTAAATAACTCTTAGTTTTTTTTTTTTCCTCATTCCCCTCTGCCCCTCTTCTCTTCTGCAGGAAGTTTGAGTGTGAGTTGTGCGAGCGCTCTTTCAGTGAAAAATGGGCTCTGAACAACCACATGAAACTGCACAGTGGGGAGAAACCATATAAGTGTGCCTGGCCGTCCTGCCACTACGCCTTCCTCAACCTGTCAGCCATGAAGGACCACTACAGGACACACACAGGTGAGAGACAATGAGAGCCAGGATCTCCAGCATGAGCCATTACCGCTGTACTTCAAACACATTTACTGACACTCTAAACTGCAAAATTCATGAGATTTGCTTTTTACAGGCAAATAGTTTTTCTATGAGTTTGAGACAAAAGGTCATTTTTCAAAACACACTATACTTGGATCACACAAAATGTACTTCATTCTTCTATAGCTGTAGACTATTTAACAAAATGTAGTTCATGTGTGAAATCTCACATTAATTATGAATCTTCACAGCTTTGTTTGGAGAAAAAAACATACACACATTTTTGGCCAGTAACAGCCATGGCTTGTCCATCTGTACTGATTTTCAACATCAAGAGAAAGTGGAGAGCTAGTTCTTGGCGCCCTTGCAGACACTTTTGTCAGATGGGTAAACCCTTCCCTTCCCGTCATTATCTGATCTTATATCAGCCAATTATATTATGAAAGAGACACTTGGTAGCCAAAGAGAGAAGGGGAAGGATTTCATGTTTGTTTTTGTTTTCTGCCATCTTCCAGACTTAAAGGGTTTGCGTGATGAGGGAATTGAGGTAGTGTGTGTTCCCCAAATCCCGAAATCCATCTGGTCACCAAGTGTGTCTGCCTCAAACCCAGCTGGTCAGCGAGTGTGTGTTCATCAAATCAATCTGATTCTTAAGAGTGTTTTTCGACAAAAGCTCCACTAGTTGTTCCTCTATAAATAAAAAAAAGGAAAAATCAAATACAAAAAAGCTGAATTAGAGGATAAACTCGATGAAACAAAAAACATGACATTTTGTATTAATATCAGTGGGTGTTTTCGTTGTTTATATTTGCAGTGTTTTTTTTCTTTCAGATTCCATCCTGTCCTTTCATTTCTGTGCGCAGAGTACAGTACACTGTGAGACTGTACTGAGTCGTGCTTTTCTTACTGACTAAAAGCTTTGGATAGACAGATGGTGTGGTGGGAGGATACTGTCTTGAATAATAGCCCCTCGATAAAAACCCAAGTCAGGCTCTCTGGAAAAGTGTCTTTATGCTGCAGCCCAGCAGTTTCCCCTCGGCCTCAGTAATGTCCCACACACGGCTCCTTGATGCCCTTTTAAGTCAATGACAGAAGCAGCAGCAGCCAGTGGCCTGACAGCCTGACTGAGCGCTTGCAGGAGAGCCCTCCATCCGTCACGGGTGCCTGCTGTGTGTGTGTGTGTGTGTGTGTGTGTGTATGTGTTTGTGTGTGTGTGCGCGTGTAAGTGTGGGAATTGCTGGATGTTATTTTAAATGTGTTTTAACAGTGATGTAACGTCAAGGCGCCTCTGACATAATTAGACGTTTTATTTTCATTTGTTTCCAGCCCTCATCATTCCCCATCAGGCAGCTGGCGTCACACTGTCACCTAGCTGTCACCTGGAGAGGCGTAGGTGTGTGTGTGTGTGTGTGTGTGTGTGTGTGTGTGTGTGTGTGTGTGTGTGTGTGTGTGTGTGTGTGTGTCTGTGTCTGTGTGTGTGGCAGGAGGAAACAGATTTAAAGAGTGAGTGAAGTGATTGAGATGGAAACAGGAAAGTGACGAAATAAGAGAGCTTAAAAGATCAAGGGCATATGAACGTATGAAAATAGGAGAATTAAGATTGAACCTGAAACAACCTCATTTTAGTGAGCAACAAGACCTGACTTGATTAGCAACACCAAAAAAAGGATAACACAATTTGCTCTACTGTGACCCCAGACACTCCTTTGCCAGTGGTAATTGCTGCTGGGTCGGACGGTTAGCTACAGCTATACAATCATTGCAATCACATTCCAGCAGCCAACCTGACACACTGAAATATTATCTGCATGTGTGTGATCTGTTTAAAGGTTATGAATCGGCTCCTTCACGGCACTTAGATGCAATACTAATACAATACGTAGGATATTTTAAACTTTAAAGCTAATCTTTCCTGGGAACAGAGCAGTCTGTAATGGATGGGGTGTGTATGCATTTGTGTGTGTGTGTGTGTGTGTGTGTGTGTGTGTGTTTTATGTAGATGCTTACAGTACAATGACTAAATGTGGAGTTTACTGGCGCTGAGTGTAATGATACACGCATCAAGCTCATCATTTGGAACTGTATAATTCACTTAGTGAAAAAAACTTAAAAGTACTATCCCTTCACCAAGAACTTCATAGTGGCAAGTTTTAAATGAGTTGGTCTTCATCAAGTTTGTATACTTGCTTTATAATCCCTTAAACAACATTTCTTATCCTGTGTTATGTTACCGTGTATGTTGCCACTAACTGCATATTTAAAGCTGGAGTTCTCCCCTTGTCTCCCCTCTCTGGCAGTGAGAGTAATTTCACAAACACTTTCAACGTGCTTAAAGTGATGGTTCGGAGTAATTTCACCCTAGGGTCCTTTGCACCACGACCTCAAGCCAAACAACCCACAGACGCTTTTTTCACCTGTGTCTAACATTGGGCGAGTTAGCATTATCAGCTTAGTGCAGGCGCTAATGGAACCAAGTGTGTATCTCGTAAATTACCCCGCTAATAATGCCTGAAATGATACCAAGCTTCTACGGTAGTACACATAGGTTATGTACTCATAAAACAATGGATTGGGAAGTTTTTAAATATGTAAGTATTTATCAAAATAACACTTACCTGCTGGCTTCTGCTTCTCTGCTGCTAGCCCTACCAGCAGTAAGACGAGTGCTTAGGGACGTCTACAAATTACAACACAAAAATATGTATTCATTTAATGATTAAATAATGTAGTGTCTCCAAACTTACTTCAGTTATAACTTGTCTCCTGCTAGTTGTACTGCAGCACTTACTTTAAAAGAAAAAGTGAAATTACTGACAATTTAGGGGCGGGAATTATTTTCAGGCTTAAAGTTCTGCATAATTAAGGGCATTCCACTTTAAGTAACAGGTAGGCTGCCGTCACAGGAGGCGAGCATAGACTGTAGGCTTTATTCAGCCCACCTCAGCTCCATCCACGCTCCCCCTCCGTGCCCATTTTTAATGGGGCGACGGCCGGGGACACCTGGAGCCACCCACTTTGAAACCTATGGGTGACTTCACAGGGGCTACATCCGTATTTTATACAGTCAGTGGAAGCTACGTTGTAAAAAAAACTCTACTGTGTATCGGCATCCTTCCGGTGCTCCAGCCCGCAAATGTCGCCACAGAAACTTGACACCACAGCTCTGGCACACTGAGAAATACAGAGAGCTTTCCCTGACAGTGATACTCTTAATCAGCATTGTATAAAGTTGTTTGGCAAAGGCTTAAATGTAACAGACGTTCATTCATATGTAACAGTTCCACACTCTAGTTTAAAGAGCCTTTTACAGGGTTGACTTTTTAATACGATTTAGCATGAAACAATTAAAAGTCAACCGGCTTTGGCATTTTCAGTAAGTAATGGAGCAGACGTTACCTAGCTACAGCTGTTGAAATGTGATAGCGACAGTTGGGGGAGTGGGGAGAATAGTATTGTTTTCAAGTGATTTTTGAAACCCATTGTTTCAAAATTGCCAAATAAATAGCCGTCAAACAACTAAGACTAAAGAGTCCCTAACAGAAAATGCCAAATTTGATCATCCTGTGGATAGAGTGGCTGGTTGTGACATGCAGAACCCCCCCCTCCCCAAGAAAAGGGAAAAAAGTTAACACCTCCACTTTCCTTCGTCTGCCTTCTAACAGGATTCATTGTTCCTCTCTGATTTGTGTGTTTTTTATGTTAATCACTCCCTCCTCACACACCAGTCGTGTCTGCGGGGGGGGATTCAGTGGTCGTCAGCCGCCAGGGTCATTTGTATCGGCTGATGAATGAGCGACTCAAATAAATAAATAAGTGCACTGCATCTGACCCACCCAGCTTTTCCCAGGCTCTTGGGCGTTGTGTGTGTGTGTGTGTGTGTGTGTGGGGGGCTGAACACAGCGACAGGGCCACAATTGATTTCCTCATTGCTTCAGTTTGTCGCTTAATCTGGCGATATGCTGATAAATCTTCGCACTTTGTCAATTAATTTCCCTGAAAAATGAGACCCAAAATGGCGAGCACATCAATACAGCAGCGGATTCCGTGTCAAAAATTAAGCGGTAAAATTAATTGCCCTCCCATCCGCTCCTGCTAAAACATAACTAATGAGGGAGGCAATTATAGCTGCATGCAGACGCCTCTGGGGTTATTTAAAACACATACTCACATACACACACACATACATATATATATATATATATATATATATATATTCACACACACATTCAAAGAGAGGTTGTATATTTTGACTTCAAAGTTCTTCTATTGTCTCGCAATAAGGTCTATTTAATTCCAGTAAGGGTCGGGGTGTTGAAGTACATTATGGGAACAAAATAGAAGAAGTGATGAGCCAATATTAAAAAAAAATATTCAGTACAGACACATTAGCAGGAAATGTAATTTTCAGGGCATTTTTGTGTCTGGTGCTAGACTTTAGGCACATGGGCCCTGTTTTCTTTTAAACGGATGTTTGCGACCTATAGCTTAATTGTGTTTAGAGTAAGAATTAAGTTTGAGGCTGATAAATGTGGTTTTATGTTGCATAAGGATAAAGTAGAAGGTAAGAGTTATAAAGTCGTATTTGCTTACCGATAAACGGTAGGGGTTAAGGTGAATCAGGAATGAATGAAGTCAATGCAAGGTTGTGTTGTGGGTGCGGGGTTCAAGCCGCTTTAACCAGCCGCATCATCCAGCGTTGACAGCAGCGCGTCACTCTCCCACTACCCCACCTCGCTGTCCCCACCCAGGTCCTCGGAGGGCTCGCCGCCACAGAGCAGCAGATGAAAAGCACACATGTAATTTATCGCCAACGTTTCCTCCTCAAGAATAATTGTGGCGACCACGGCTGGTAGCAGGGATCGATGGATATGGATTTTTCTGTGGTGGGGTCTTGTAGTGTTGGGCGTAATGAGAGATGGAAGGGGGAGAGGAGAGGAGGGGAAGAGTGGAGGAGGGACCGGTGCTGTTTTTCTTATAGGGAGAAAAGGTCTGACGAGATCCCTAATAAGTTTTCTAGAGTGTAGAGGCTCTGAAACCTATTTTATCTCTATGAGCAATGATCCTACATGAACACAAAATGATCTGCCAAAGTTTTGGATACTTAATATGACATATCTTTGTATTTTTGTTTATGTCTGTGCTCTTCTCACTGGTTTTTAAATTAAAAAAAAGCTCATGTCAGTACTTCCATGCACCTGTCCGGATTTGGCCATATTTGAATCAAATATGTTTTGTTCATATTGAGATATATTTTAATTTCCAGGAACATCACACATCAGGTATTTAGCACAGCACATGTAAATGGTGACTCCATGCAGCCACAGAAAGTAGCAGAGTGGACATTTAGTAATATGAAAACATAGTTCGGTTAAAGACCATTCATGCTGGGATTGAAAAGTGAATCTGCATGAATTAGCCAACTCATGCACCTTTTTAAGGCTGTTTTTCTCCTTCCTAAGTGGCACTGCATTAAAACTCTTCTCACAGTCGCGTGGCTTTAAATGGGTGTAAGAGAGGAAACTTGAGGCTGCTTTGTCTCTGCAGACTCAGTGAAAGCTGCTATCTGTGCAGAAGAGGTGCAGAGCACCGCTGAGGCCCAGCTGGAAGAGTCACCCAAATGTGTTATCAGTGTGTGGGGCGAGCCGGAGTTCAACATCAGCATTAAGATGAATATTTAAGTAATGGGGATCTCGGTTGCACATGATGTACACGCATGCAGCACGTGTCTGTATGTTCGAATGAGTGGTACCTACAGTGTATCCATGGGTGTGCTGCCGTGTGGAAATGTGTTACTAGCACACATGCAGTTTGATGTGCGTGGCTGTACATGGATATATCTGCATCTAGGTGTGTGTGTGTGTGTGTGTGTGTGTACCATGTTTAACTACATTTGTGGGGACCAAAATTTGGAAATACAGTATACTTATGGGGTCCTGACAGCTTTGTGGGGACAAAATGCTGGTCCCCATAACGTTAAAGGGCTGTTTGAGGGTTAAGACTTGGTTTTAGGATCAGGGTTAGAATTAGGTTAGGGTAAGGGTTAGGCATTTAGGTTTGATGGTTAAGGTTAGGGTAAGGGGCTAGGGAATGCATTATGTCAATGACTTGTCCCCATAAAGATAGTGAGACAAGACTGTGTGTGTGTGTGTGTGTGTGTGTGTGTGTGTGTGTACGTGCATTTTCATGCACTTCTGTATCAATTCAATAAATGTATTTTTATGTGTGTCTATGTGTTTCCCTGAGTGAGTCTTATCACAAATGTTGCTGTGTGTGTGTGTGTGCAGGAGTGTGTGACTGCCTGTGTGCAATGGCAGAGAGAAAAAGAGAGAGAGAGCATCATGCTGTTAATGACAGAGCCAGATGCAGGGAAGAGAGGAGGAGTGTAAAAAAGCTCTCCACGCTCCCCATCTGGAAGGCATCGCCCCCAAATGAAGTTGTACAAAACCATCCCATTGATAATAAAGCTAATTTTTATGGCTCTGACAAGTATGTAATTATGTTCAGCGGTGCTTTTCAGATTTTATCACAGTCAATAAACCACACTGGCAATTTCCCGTCCCCCATTTGACATATTTACACGGATCCATCTGATTGGAGGAATTAGTTAGCTGTGAGAGCTCTGATGGATATACACTAGTGATCTGTGACTTCTGCTTGGCTCATCTGTTAGGCTACTAGACCCGCTGCTCATCTGTTCAGTCTGTCTTCTCTTTTTTTCTTGCTTTCTGCCTTTTTCCTCCTTTGCACATGTCTTCCAACCCATTAACACAATATTTTCTCCTTTTTTGTTTTCACTCGGGCTCTCACGTCTTGCTCAATGGCACCTCAGCAGTTTTGAGGGAAGGAAGAATCGTTCCTTCCTCACACACACTTTTCACTCAATAAATCTACTTCAATAACCTTTCACTTATTACCACTCCCCGATATTTGAGGATGTAGTTTTACTACTTCATTGTATTTCATTTTGATTAATGTCGCTGCATCTTTGAAATTAAAAAGTATTAGTGACAGATTAATTATACTGATGCATATTTACTTTAGGGAAAACAAGTGAAATAAGACAAATGTCATGAATTGTGTAGCTTCACGTACTCATGTGAAATGACACCAGCAGCTGTAGCAGTTCATTTTATTATTGATGACCTTACTTCCATTGCAGTGGGTCATAATAAGCTTAAACCAAATGCACATCAGCACGTAATATATAATACACTTCATACATTTTCATACATAGTTTAGTTTAATAAGCTTAATTAGAACAAACACCCATAAATATAAAAAGGTTTGATATCCTTTCAGTATTCAGTATTTAGAAATAATCTTTTTGTTTCCTGTCAACATCCCCCTGTATGTGGCAGGAAAACATGATTAGATTAGGCATTGTTTCCAAGTTCCTATTAAAAGATAGATATGTTTATTATCCGTATAGATATGGCTGCCCATTGTCTCTATTAGTTATCACATCACTACATTTGCCAAAGTCATTTTTTTATCATTTTAGCAGCGTCACTTAGGTAAAGTAATAAAGGTCCCATGACATGGTGTTCTTTGGATACTTTTTTATAGACCTTAGTGGTCCCCTAATACCAGAAGAAGTCTCTTTCCCAAAATTCAGCCTTGGTGCAGAATTAGAGCCACTAGATCCAGTCCCACAATGAGATTTCCTTAGTATGTGCCATTTCTGAGTCTGTAGCTTTTGAGGAGGAGAGGGGGGGCAAGGTGGAGGCTGGGGGTGTGGCCTTGGCCAACTGCCACTTTGCTTGTTTGAAAGCCATGATGTCTCTGTCTCATGGGTGGGTCAAATTCTCTGGTCGGGCAAAGCAGAGAAAGGGGAGGTAATCTTGCCCCTTATGACCTCATAAGGGGCAAGATTCCAGATCGGCCCATCTAAGCTTTTCATTTTCTCAAAGGCAGAGCGGGATACCCTGGGCTCACCATTTCTATCCATTGGGGGACCATAGGCAGGCTGGGAAAACTCATATTAATGTTAAAAAACCTCCTAAAGTGAAATTCTCATATCATGGGACCTTTAACTTCCGCGAGCGGGGGAGATGATCTATCAGGTTGTAAACAAGCCAACCGCTGAGCCAGATTATTTGTAGAAAACTTCATTTCAAGCGGCTGTACTTAACATTCAGAAAATGAATGTAGCCGTAAAATTAATCAAGGTCAAAGTCTAGCTGTGATGGATGTTTATCACGGGTATTTTGGGTAATTTGACAGTTTTGCGTTGAAGTGAATTTGTTTTATCTCCGGATATGCTAAAAACATGCCCCCCCCTTTTTTCCTCTGCACTACCTATACTTTATATTTTTATATTTTATATTTGTATATTTCGTGTCAACACAGTAATGTTTCTATTTGTTTTTTGCTAAAACATTAGATTCAGGTTCAAATAAACTAAAAATGTTACTTTGAAGAATTGTTTTCTTGGTCTCTTGAAAGAGATCTGAATTTGAATAAGTATGTAAAAGATAATTTTATAAATATTATAAATGAGATAAAAGTTCATCTTTCCCTCACAGGTTCTTGCTGCCTCTTCCGTATGTTTTAATGTAATTTCTTTTGCCTATTTTTCTTTGGTCCTAGGAATGCTAATGCTTCATCCTTTCTTTCCTTCCTCTCTTAATCTGTCTCTATAGGAGAGAAGACGTATCTATGTGACCTGTGTGGTTTTGCTGGAGGCACAAGACACGCCCTCACCAAACACCGACGCCAACACACAGGTGAGCAACAAGGCACACACCCTGAACTCATGTCAAAAACTTATCCGTACACACACACACGCACACACACACACACACACACACACACACACAAGCACACACACAGACAGACAGACAGACAGACACACAAATACACACTAACTGTGCAGACCTTCATAATTTTGGACAGTGACTGACACTTCAAGATCTGGACAGCCACAATATTTTCTTTCAGATAGTTTGAGCAACCGTCTCTCTCTATCTCACACACACACACACACACACACACACACACACACACACACACACACACACACACACACACACACAGGCACATCAGTGTGACATGCTGCTGTCAGTGATAGGCATGTGTACCAGTATGGCTGACTGAATCTGGGATTTTTAATTTCAGTTATCATTTCACCATGTCATTCTGTCGCTTAGGGAAATTGCATTTTTCAGATAGGCTGTCAATAACGAGTGCTTTTTTGGAAATTGGGATAGTGAAACAAATACTGTTCTTAACCGTTGTCTGGCAGGCGCCCAAGGATCAAGAATTCTGTTATAAATATTCATTTAGGTTTTTGTAATTCATTTTGTTTGCTCCTCAGTTTTCTCTACCAATCCTCTCCTGTGTTGACATGTGTCAATTCCACTGATTTAGCTGCATACTCAAATGCAGCTGTACATGAAGGGATTACTATGTCTGACAGTGTTTGACAGATTTTACAGAAGGCCACTGCTAATGCCAATATTTCTTTAGGTTTCTCAAGACATTTTGCCATTTTTAGTGTCTTTACCTTTCATGCCCAAACTGTACAAGGGGTCAATGGCTAATGTTATTCTTATGAGTATGGAAATGCCACTGAAGCTGTATTTTAGGAAACACTGGACACTACAGAGTCAATTGAATGCCATGTTAATAAACTTCAATGTTCTGTAGTTTTGCTGCTCCATAAAGCAGGGTGAGGTTCTATAGCAGACACCGACATCCCCAAAGCGGTTTGAGGAAAATACTCCCTACTACACTACTCTGGTCTGCCATTTTAAAATAAAGAAAATAAATTAAAATGCAAAATTTGGCCAGCTATGGACACGTTTCCAACTTGCTGTTACAATCCCATACATTTGTCCTGCAACTTTATTTAGGAGTTAAATTGCCTCGACCCTGTGACCATGCCCCGAGAATTTAGAATCAAGTCTCTTATCTCTGTAAGATGATTGGCTATGTATCGAAGATGGTCATCATCAGTCATCTAATGATAGAAGTCTCCCATCTGGACTTCTATCAGAATCTCGCTCATCATATTCCACGGAGAGCCTGCTGTAAGACACGCAAACTGGGAAGAAAATGCAACATTGACACTCAACCTCGACTAAAAGATTAAACTTTAGCTGACAATCAACTGCAACTCGCATACAATACATAATAATAGTTCTATGTGATTGTAGTACCATTTCATTGCTTACATCAGCTATCATGTTCCCAAACATAAGCAAGCTAACGTTAGTGAAATCAGTGTTATTGTTATTCTGTTTATTGTGCGATTTTAATAGTGTAAGGCAATGCTTACAGCGTAGAAGAGACGCAACGGAGGTTTGTGTGTTTAATATATTTCTCTGAGCAGTATGAACAATGTCAATTAAACCGAAAGTAGCTCTTAGTATCTCCATCGTTTACACGCAGCTGTTCTAGCTGTAGCTAGCTTGTGTTACAACTGCATGACGTGAGTTGTCTGCCAGGGAAATCACAACACATATGATTACGTTTATGTTACAAGGTAGACAATCCTTTTTCATCATTGACGCGAGGAAAAGTATCCTAGACGTCGTTCTAGCGTTATGCACAGCCATGCTATATTTAGCCGATTTTACACAAAATTTACGCAGAATTACCTTTTCAGAGAAGAAAGCAGGCAACGTCGGTGTCCCTATTAAAATCTTTGCTCTTTCCATCTTGGAAAAGCCACTCCAATTTTAACCTTGGTCTTGTTACTTTGCCTGTCGTGTTGTCGTTTTAAATGATCGTTTTAACTTCCTTGGCGACTCCGTTACATGTCCTAGAGAATAGGCGTGATGCCCCAGCTGCAACCGGCTCAAATCTGCCGGCAGTCGCTCAGTGACCTTCTCCCCCTCCCTGGCATTCGTCACCCTGCCACTGAGTGTAGAAGCGTGAAACGCGGAGGTACATCCCTCTTTGGCTAACATATTTTAAAGATGGAGGCGCAACATGGCAGAATATGCATTCTGAAGGATTTTGAATGGCAGATTCTACGCTTACTAAAATACTTTGATTAGTTGGTGGAAGTAATTACACATGAATGAGAACATATTTGTGAAAGAACGAAAAGGTTTTTTGCTTAGAACCAACGAAAAAAATTGCACAATGGAGCTTTTATTTGGATTCGTGAAGCCAGCAAAACGGTGTCAGTTGTACCCTTCTACCTGGGTTTGTATATTTATGTGTCTATGTGAGACATTTATGTCGTCTTGGTCTCATCACCATTGTCTGTTTCTTATCTTTTCACCCCCTACACCCCACAGGAGAGAGACCCTTCAAATGTAAGCTCTGCAACTTCGCCTCCACCACGCAGTCCCACCTATCACGGCACAAACGTGTTCACACCGGGGAGAAACCGTACCGCTGCCCCTGGTGCGACTACAGGTACCGGCTCATTGACCCACCCATGGTTGGTGGCGCTGATGGCCGCCACCATGGCACTGATGATCAGGGGGCTGATAGGTTGGGGCTATGAGGGTCTGCTGCGTGTATATAAGTGAGTGTGATGGTGAGATAGCAGGTGGCATTGTAGGGTAGTTCGGAAGGGGTAGGGGGGTGGCATTAGTGCTAGAGGCTTTGTGTGTGTGTGTGTGTGTGTGTGTGTGTGTGTGTGTGTGTGTGTGTGTGTGTGTGTGTGTATGTATGTGTGTGGGTCTTTCTGTCTGTGTGTGGGTGTAGGTGTGGGAAGGGAAAAGTGGAGGGCCGACAAGTCTAATCTCCACAGCACAGCTCCATCTCATCACTCTGCCACCATCAGCAGGCCCAGCCAGAGCTCCCCAACAGACACACACACGCGCACACACACACACACACACACACACACACACACACACACAATGTCACTGTCACTGGCAGGTCCTTGTCATTAAAACACCATCATACCACATCAGTAATTACACAGGAAATTGTCGGTGAAATTGAAAAAGTTTTGGCTGGCGTTGCACATCCCCATCTCTCTCTCTCTCTCTCTCTCCCTCCCTCTCCCTCTGCCTCCCCTTGACTCTCTCTGTCTTTCTCTCTTTCTCTCATCCTATGCTTCCTCGTCAGGTTGTGGCAGAAGAGTGTGAAAGGGAATGATCTCAAACCCATCATTGGTTTTAGATGTACTCTTCATTTGTTTTTTCCCCTCTGTGACAAAGTCATTTCGGCAGCTTGCTACACCTGCTCCGCTGCAGTGAAGTGCTCGTCTCATTTCACAATCACAAGTATTTGGCATGCAGTCCAATTTGGGGAAAAAAAATGCTGAGAGGTAATAATTGTAGTCAGGCTATTATTTTGCAATTATTAAAGGATTATCTCACTTTGTACTTAATGTTATCATGATGTATCTCTTGACTGTATCAATTAAGGATTGACCAGTGTATGGGTTTTGTTTGATTTAAGATGCTTTGAAGTGTCATTTTATAGCATAGGAAGACTTTATCTTGTCTTTTAACATGTGCCCTTCTAAGTTCAACTACAAGTTTTGTAGGCCAATAAATGGTTGATATTTCTATTAGCCTTGCTAGCGGCATGGCTTCAGGGGTGACAGTGACAGTCGGTCTAGCACTTCAGTTCAGGATCATATATCTCAACAACTACTGGATGATTCCCACTGAGGCTGGTGATCCACTGGGTTTTTCTCCAGTGTCCCCATGAGGTTTTTTGTTTCAACAACTATCACATGGATTGTCATGGAATTGTGTACAGGCATTCAGGTGCCCAGAGATCCTCTGACATTTCACCTAGCACCCTGAAGAAAACTACATGTTTCACTTATCCTGGGAAATATCTTAACTTCTTTTTAATGAATTGGAACAGAAGTTTGTACAGATATTTGTGCTTTCCTTAGTTAATTCTTAAGTTTATGACCAAATACCTGCAAAACTAATGACACTCCCATCATCCTTAGCTGCACTTTGTGTTTAATGCTTAGTAGAAAATGCTAACATGTAAAACTAAAATGGTGAAAACTGTAAACCTGCTAAACATCAGCGTTGCCGACATTGTCATTGTGAACAGGCATCAAAAGCACCACTGTGCCCATGTACATCCTCACAGAGCCGCTAGCATGGCTGTAGGCACTTATTCCTGTTAAGTCTGGAACTGCCGATCGTCTATATGAAATTTGCAGACTGCAAGGATTTTGTTTTGCTCAGAATTCCATTTGTGCTATGACATACATTTTGTACCTCATGGGACACTAAACCTCAGATCCCAGGGAAAAACAATAAGACTGTATGATGATGAAGACACCATTTTGCAAACATTTGTTGAATTCTATCCAAATCTCTTATTAAACATTTTTGGTCAAAGGCTTGAAGTATTGAACATGTATTTTAAATGAATGTTAAATGTTACTTTTTTCTCCCCCTTAGGACACATTTTAGTCCCATATCCAGCCTCTACAGTAGACTTAACCCCAGTATCAGAGAGAAACTGTACATAGAACGAGTCAAATGTGCCTGGCCCCATTGTTCCCACACTGATCCTTAATGATCATTACAGATAGTGGCAAATGAAACAGTAAATTAGAAACCCAATTACCATTGTGGTGGCCCCAGGGGTTCTGAGAGGGCAGGGAAGGGGGGGGTGCAAGGTGGGAGGAGGAGGTTGGGGAAACGCCCCGCTGGCTTACTAATGTGAGGATGAGGAATGGAATGTGGGGGCCTCAGACAGCCGCAAGGGCCCTCGCCTCTGCCCTGCCTTTACACTCTGAATACATGTTTAAAACGCTGACGTCTCCGGTGGCCTGGCACAGTAAGGAGCGACTAGATGAGTTAGCACGTCTGACCTTTTGATGTAAGCTTATGAAATACATGTGGTGCTGTTGTAAAGACATATTTAGGTCTGAGGCAAATAAAACAGCTGTGTGATTGACAGTTCTTGCTCATAGAACATATTTATATCTGTTTTACTAGTATACATCTGATTGCCATCAATTAAATATCCATATTAAATGTTATGGATGACATCCATAGCTCCCACTCCATACAATGTGATCTCCATCAAGGCTGCTCCTCAAATGCATGTAAATGAGTATGGAGTGAATGATCTATCAAATGCCACTCATCTCCTATTCAGACAGAGATAGATAATAGAGGGGGATAATTATAGTTGGGGAATAGTGGTAAAAATATTCTAATGATATTGCACTGGGAGTCCTGGGCTGTCAATTAATGGTGTCTATTTGACTATTCTCCAGCTATTTATGCAAACCAAAAAACTTCTTTACTTCGATGTGTAAGCAGTCATTTCTATTGTTCACAATGAGGAGCTTTTTTTTTTCTCTCATTAAAGTCACGGTGGCATCTTAAGCGGTCTAATTGATATGTAGCCTCTAACTTCCTGCGACATTACCATCCTCCTTGGGCTATTATTGTTTATTGAATGCTGCGGCATTCATGTTTCAATCTACCTGTTAAAATACTGTTTCAACTGGCGATGATGGCAGCTTTGAGGATGGCCCGCTTACTGTCAATGCCAGGAAGGTTTGCAACCTTGTAAAGTAAAAGTAAAGATGAGGGAGGAGGGGGGGAGAAATTAATGATGATAACTGGGCCTCCTTGGCAGAATAAGATCCAAATGGCACCAAAGATCCAATGATTCACCCCCCCCACCACCACCGCTACCTACTGACTCACACACAAAGAAACACATTAAAATCTCCTCTAACGAAGCGCCTCTCAATTACACCTCACCCATTACCATACAGTCGTTGGGAGGAGGAATATGGAAATGGTTAAAATAAAGGGGAGAGACCAAAAGAGAGAGAGAAGGGGTGATGTATCCATTGAGCATCAGTATGGCTGATTCCCATGCTGAGTGCATGGTTGGGGGAGGAAGTTGAAACAGTGTTGGACTAATTAATACAGTGTATAGTAGGAGGGCTGGTGTGGGCTTTCACTAACTGTGACACCTGCTGACTCCTAAATGCACGTTGTGTTGTTTTAATATGACAATTACTCCATTACCATATCTGAGAGATAGCATGGCCCCCCTAGGAATCCACCCGCGCTCTCTTTAGAACATTTTAGCTCCGCTTCCAATTTTATCTATTTATGCTCCCACTTTTAAATAAGAAATCAGTTCACTTTAAGTATAAATGCATTTATTTTAGCAGCATGATTTGCGGTAATTAACAACAATGTGACATTTTGAGTCTTTTTCTCATTAAGCAGAAGAACAGTCAATAGCTGTGGCCCTATTTGTCTGTGAACCTGTTGTTCATGATGCCTGATAAAGTCAGCACAACAGTGTGTGCCAATCTGCTGCATACATGATTGAGAATATGTGTAAATATCAAAGGTTATGTACTTACTGTATCTATATCTGCAAGACCTTAAATTTATAGTTTTCATATCAGATCAAGGTTTGTCATCTGCTGCTGCTTTTTTAATTTTAAAATATTAAGCCTGGTGTTTTTTGTACCGCATGTTGCTTGTGAATGAAGTATTGCCAGTATTGCGGCATCATTCATCCCTTTTATTTGTCTGTTCCTTAACTATGGCAAACACTACTCTAACTGCCCAGTTCTTCTTCTGCTTCATTTCAAACAAACTAGAAATCCAAATACATAATTTCCTGTGAGCCAGAAATCTCTGACACAAAGCAAATGCAAACACTTAAATGAAATATACTATTTTGAATGGTGTAGTGCTATATTTATCATTGATGGGGTATAACCAACATATCTACATTGCTGTGGATTACTGCATTTAAAAAGCATTTTCTTTTGTTGAGCGTGGCACCCCAACCGACTGCAGTGTTAAGTTTTGTGAAGAGCCCTCATTGTTCACCAGTGGCTAGTGCTTATGCATTTCATACAGCATGAACAGAACCCAGTGAGGGCCCGCTCTTTTTTGTTAGTTTTTTTTTATTTTTTTTATCTTAGGCCCCAGTGGAGCCGGGCTGGACTGTGGCCCCATGATGGAGAGAGGTGTCTCTGCAAAAGTGAAAACAAATTCTCTCCTTGGCTGGCGTGAGCTATGGCACTGTGAGGTTTTATTGTCCCGGCCAAGGTGATAAGGGAGAGTAATTGCGTATTATACTGTCCGAGAATGTCAGGTCCAAACTGAGCACGAGTGCCCCATCCATCAACACATGATGGTGTGTGTGTATGAAAGTGTGTTGTACACTGCACATGCTTGCTTGCATGATGCATTATTTGTGCTCTTGTGTGTGTGTGTGTGTGTGTGTGTGTGTGTGTGTTGTGGGGCGGGGCGGTGTTTATGGATTCATGTCTCTATATTTGCACAAGTCTAGTCATATCAGAGATTCACCATTTTTATTTTGGCACCAGCTAAGGTTTGTTCATGTCTATTGATGTATGTATGTGCATGTTTGTTTTGTCCATTCAGGGCTTCAATAATGTGTGTGTGAGTGTGTGTGTGTGTTTAGATATAGCCTGGGAGCAGGTCAGGCAGCATCATTAATCAGCGGAGGGTTGTGTGTGACTCTCTGAGCTGACATCATTACATCCTACACCCTGCAGTAGCTCACTGCTTGGCCTGCCCACAGACCCACAGACTCTTGCACACACACACCACACTATTCCTATACCTTTCATACAGTTGCAAAAGATACATAATGCTTAACAGATGTCTTTAGACATATCTCTAGTGCACTCAGTAGGCAGTCTCACAGCATGCATTACCCACTACTCCCAGCAGCATTACACACCAAACCCGAACCACTGTAAGGGAAGAAAAAAAAGTTAGAGATTTGCAAGAGTGGGAATATCAAAGAATTAACAGGATGTAACAAGTTGTGTTTTGCTGTTTGCGAAAGTGGTCTTAGTTGTTTGTCGGCCTGTTTCACATAGGTAATGCATGCTTTGAGAGTCTGTCCAAACACGGCTGCTCCCTCAGCTCCGAAGCCCTGTTTGAGTTGTTTCTAGTGTGTGTGTGTGTGTGTGTGTGTGTGTGTGTGTGTGTGTGTGTGTGTGTGTGTGTGTGTGTGTGTGTGTGTGTGTGTGTGTGTGTGTGTGTGCGCGTGTGTCATTATTACAACAACAAAAATGTGCAGAAAACCGTTCTTGGGAAAGTTGCCAAGTGTTTATCTTATGTTTTCTCCCTCATGACTCTCATCTTTAAATGTTTTTATATATATATATATATATATATATATATATATATATATATATGTATATATATATATATATATATATATATATATATATATATATATATATATATATATATATATATATATATATATATATATATATATATATATATATATATATACATGTATTCCAAAAAAAGAATGAGGCCTTTTATCTTTGTTTGTCTTCTTTAGATCCAACTGTGCTGAGAACATCCGGAAGCACATTCTACATACGGGCAAACACGAGGGCGTGAAGATGTACAACTGTCCCAAATGTAACTATGCCACCAACTCGCCCATGGACTTCCGCAACCATCTGAAGGAAAGTCACCCTGATATCGAGAATCCAGACCTCGCCTACCTACATGCAGGTAACTAATTGCTCAATTTGTTTAAAAACACAAACTGTGTTGTCAGTGTGTAAGCCTCATTGCTCTCAACATCCATAACATTTTATGTGATTTGTGTCTCCAATGACGAGATGTCTGTCAGGAGTAAGACTTGAATATATATGCCTACGTTCAGAAACAGTGGATTGAAGACAGTCCTGAACACCACTGTGCTTAAAAGGTCTTTGGCTTTACAGTTACACATCTGGGATCTAATACCATGGTTTTGTTCTGTTGGCTGAAAGTTAAAGGGACGATCCAACACTTTTACTATTTATATATTTACAATGTTCACGAGCCATCAGTAGTGCTACTCAGCTTGTTAAAACAGTTTAGTAAGGAATGGTGCGGCAGTGACTCTGTGGGGACCTGGCTTGGGAATCTGAGGGTGGACGGTTCAAGTCCTGCACGACAAAGTCAGATAGAAGTGTTGACTGGTAGCTGGAGAGCTGCCAGTTCACCTCCTGGGTGCTGCCTGGGTGCCTTTGAGCAGGGCTACAACCCCCTAAGTGCTCTGAAGGGAGATTTCTAGTTTGGAAAAAAATAACTGATGCCATGTTGATCTCAACTTGGGTCTACTTTTTAACAGAAACCTGCATAGAAATGTACAGGAGTAAATGTTGCACTCTGTCATTGTGTTCATGGAAATATCAATCTACACATTTGTACACATTTTTGTAACAAGCTCTCGTGTTTTTTGTCTTTGTGTGACTTCAAATTCAGATCACATGTAGAGCGAATATTTTTTACGAGTGCAAATTTTATTTTTACGAGTGCAAATCTTATTTTTACGAGTGCAAATTTTAACAAACAACTTCAGATTTTTTGTTCTGCAAGTTCTCACATCGTAGTCATTCTCACTTTTTGCACCATATTTACATTCATACCTGCATAACTAGCTGGAGATTGAAAATACGTGTGTGTGTGTGTGTGTGTGTGTGTGTGTGTGTATGTGAGTGTGTGAGTGAGAGAGAGAGAGTGTGGGGTGTGTGTGTGAGTGTCTGTCTGTGTGTGAGTGAGAGAAGTGTTGCGGTGTTTCATGTCTATATTTTCACCTGTCTAGTCATATCAGAGTTTCACCACTTTTGTTTTGGCACAAACTAAGGTGTGTTCATGTCTATTTATGTTTGTATTTACATGTTTATTTTTCCCTTTCAGGGCTTCAATAACGTGTGTGATTGTTAAAACAGTTTAGAGATGAATGGGGCGGCGGTAACTAGTTGGGGACCTGGCTTTGGGAACCTGAGGGTGGCTGGTCAAGTCCTGCACGACAAAGTCAGATAGAAGGGTTGAATGGTTGCTGGAGTGGTGCCAGTTCACCTCCTGGGTACTGCCTGGTGCCTTTGAGCAGGGCAACAACCAAGTGCTCTGGAGGGAGATTTCTAGTTTGATTGATCTTAACTTGGGTCAACTTTTTAACAGAAAACCTGCATCACTAACCGGAGATGTTGGGTTTACAAGACCAGTCAGATAAAATCTTACAAAAGATGCAACTTAGTTGTATTATGGGAAGTGTAGGATCCAGTATTTCTGGAGCTTTACCCATTCTAGGGAGTAAGAGTCAGGATATCTCTTTTTCCTGTATGTATTGATGTTACTTGCTATTGCTGCTCTTGACCATTGCTTTTAAATCTGTATTGTTGGTTATCCCCAAATGTATGTAAGTGCCGTATTAAATCAGTAGATTGCTCATTTAAGTGCCTTCCTGAGGGCAGTAGCTGGAAACTTATTATGTTCCCCATCCAGAATTGTTTTTGCTACTCCAATCATTTGCGCCCTACATCTTGCATTTTGTAACTTGCCTCACTAGTTTTCTGCATTCCAATTTGTAATGTCCACACCAACATAAACACGTACAATATATACCCGTATACAAATCGCTTGAAATCTTTCCACTGAATTAAACCACCTGGCTGCCCCCGCAACCCTGCCCTGGCTCTATCATTCCACAGAGGTCAGATCTTCCAGAATCTGTGAGTGTGTTTTTGTCGGATCGAGTCTTGCTATTCAGTGCTGATGGAGGGCACCCAGCCACAAAGAGGCAGCATTAAAAGACTGCTGCCCTAGCCATCCCTGCCAATCACTCAGGCCATAGAGACAGATGAAATCGTGTTCCTCCTATTGGTTCCTTTGTATCCCAGTGTTCCTCCTTTGTCCTTGAAGGCCACCAAATCCAATCGGCCAAGTGCTTGTCCTTCAGAGGAGCAGAGAGGACAGCCTTTATCCTGTTATCCCTTTGACCTTCCATAAAAGCAGTAGAGTTAGAGGAGAGCACCATGGGAAAGAGGCCAAGCAGGGACATTACTGGAAAATGGCTGCATTCTGGCAGTACTGTGGTTTATTTCCTGTTGAAACTGAATGGATCTGGAGTTGTGTCTTTGTGCTGACTCTGAAAAGTTTAGTTTTTCAATTTCTCAAACAGGCTTATTTTTTTGGTATAATTTCTGTTCGTCAAATTCAATGACCAACTTCTATCTTTAATCTCCTTTACTTCCATGCCCTTAACCTCCCTGCACAACCCTTTTTCTTTAAACACCTGCCTCCTTCATATTCTCCATACCCTCTCACCTTTAACCAAAGCACTCCTTTTACGCTTCTTCTTACCCTTTAACCCCAGAATTTTCCTCACCTCTGTTTGTCCTTATGCATGGCTGACCTTTGGTGAAAAGATTCCCTTTGTTTCGTAGCCCCCCCAGTGTGATATACCATGTAAAGAAAGATAGTTTTCTCTGTGTCAAGGGCCAGTTCTGTGGCTTCATCTTAAATGTGGCTATGATCTTACTGCCATAGCATAGCAAGCAACGTACGTTGGGGCTTTCAGTCATCTGGAGGAAACGTATCCTTCCCACTTCAGTCAAGTTAGGCAGCATGTTTTCAAGGTGTCATCATGACCTAATTCCTATTCTGGTCCTAGCACACCACAGATATGAAACCAAAGAATGACCGCAAAAGAAATGATCCTAACATGCAGCTGATGGTGATCCCACTTTGCTTTCCTTGATGCATTACAGTTTGTACATGTAAACGAACTAATGCAGGACTGCAGAAAACTATTTTATTTATTATGATTATGACCAATGCAGTCAAACTATAGGTGGTTTGAAAAGGCATTGAAAGTACACTTGTGATCTCTCTCCCTCTTTCAAAAGAGGGAACAGGAAGGTGGGGCGGTAGCGGAAAGAGCAGTGTTTTTAATCTAAGTAGACAGAACGAGACCAAAAGAAAGAGACGGGGGAAAAAAAGATTAAGAAGGTAGATGTTGAATTAACCTGCTTGTGATTGCTCTCTGTCAGAGTGGCACCGGGGCCAGCAGCGAGAAGGCAAATCATCTGTGATGGCCCTTCCCGCTGTTCCTCCTTTGAAAGACACAGATCAAACGCACCCTAGTCACGGGCCCTTGCATCCCCTCGCGCCGGAGTGATTGACACCCGAACGTCTCCACTGCTGCTCTGTCTTTCCATATCGCTCTCTCACTCTCTCTCTCTCTCTCTCTTGCATGTGCTCCGTCTTCCCTTCTTTATTCAGCGTCACACTTCGAATTAAAGCCCTTCTCAAGGATGAAAGCAGAGGTCCTTTGCAAACGAAGGAAGAGAGGGAATTAGACCCAGCAAGTGATGGAGGGGAATGATGAATAGAATTAGAGGGGAAAAAAGAAGGAAAAAAGAGGTTAGATATGTGAAGGGGAAATGCTGCTGATAGGACACATTTTAATAAAATGGTAATGACAATTGTCTTCCTTGTGCGATCTGCAGAGAGATATGCCACAAAGAAGTGTGTGTGTGTGTGTGTGTGATCTCGGCATAGATAGCACTGTAGCAGAACTAGAGCTAAAGGTACCTTTCAGAGCGCTGCCGCTTTGCTAAATTACTGCTCTACCAGAACTTTCTTTCTAGTTAAAATGCTGCAACTACCCTATGACTGGAGCAGCTCTGGGAAATAGTGTGTTTCCCTTCTTTCTTTGTTATCCTCCTCCAGCGAGGTCAGCTGTGGTTTTAGGGCAATGGCTTTGTTAAATCAGCCTTCTTTCCTGTTCAGTACCCCAAACTATGTTACACACACACACACACACACACACAGGTGAGATGTCACCATTAGCTTTGTCAGAGCATCTTCATCCCACAATTTAAAATTGTGAATTATATTTTTTACCCAAGATTATAATTGCACATCTTGAGGGCATAGCAATCAAATGCTTTGTAATTAGCTAACAGCGACTGAGTACTGCTTTTTTATTTTTATGTTTTTTTTAAATGAAAAATAAATAAAAAAAACTTCAAGGCATTGTTGCTGCTTTATGCAGATTCCATTTTCCTTAATAATGCATGATGGATAGCTACTGTAGAGGGCTGGGGGAGACCTGGCCTTGTAAGTGATGATCGTAATACGCAGTTACAACCACAGGCAAATTCATTTGTTTGCATATATTTTTTCCTTATTAAACAAATCTGTAAACAAATATGAGCTTGGATGGCTTTTACTTAAGTTATGCATCCGTGTGCCTCCCCGGCTCCCCTCCCTCGCTTTCACCTTCTGTTCATCATGTAATGAAACATTACTCTCCTGAGTTTTACCTGCCTATTGTGTTCCAGTGGCGTGTTGGATTGCGGAGGACAGGTGTGTATGCCATGCAAATGTGTCCTGGTATCCTGGCGCATATGACACTGTGTCGACGTTGTGAAAGAAGCCACAGACACTGACGATAAAATCAACATCTGTTTCTAATAACAATGTGTTATATGTGACACGTTTCTGTGTTGGAAAATATGTGAAAAAAACAATGCATCACAGTTTTAAAAAAAACACCACCTATAGGACATCAAGTCGTCAGCGTTAGTGATGAACCTGCGTCACCGTCCTTATGTTGCATTTGCATGATAGGCATTAATGAAACAAAAGTCATTCTGTTCAGTACAATGTAAAGTCAGAGGGCGGATTTTTGTGATGATTCTGTCAAAGCATCGATTTCATCATTCTGATTTGGATCTTATGAAGTCAACAATGAGGCATTTATTGGCTTAACGGGAAGCCAACAATTCTTTTTAAAATATTTTTACCAGGAAAGAAAAGAGTGGGGAAATTGAGCTCTGCAGTTCAAAGTAACAGAAAACGCATCATATACAGTTTTCTGACCAGTCTGGCTTAAAATATAAACAAATGTCGCCCTGTATGCCTTTTTTCAGTTTTTCAACACTAACTATATTTGGTGCCTTTGTTTTTTATTCTGTCCCCATCATGTCTGATATACCCCGACCACACAAAACAACCTCAGCAAGCCTACATGTATGAACTTGAAGATTAGCTCAAGCCAGGGTTGGGTGTTAATTGGATAATTCCCCCATGGAGGAACACCTTTCAGCTACATCTGGTCCTGAATGGCTCACTTTGGTGTGTGTGTATGTGTGTGTGTTTGTGTTTGTGTCTACACAAGAGGGTTACCTACATGGTTTAAGGACAAATTGCCCACCGTCGGTTGCATGTGTCTTAGTAAACCAATACAGGGCCGGTCCTGGGCGAGCAAGCAGCAATTCCTGCATAATGACCTGCTCCAATAAGCGTGAAAACTCCTTCAACCGGCTGCATTTATCACACATCAGCCACAACAAACAGCCTTTTGTTTCATCCTCTTCTCCCATTCCCTTCCTCCTGGCATCAATCCAGGTGCCTCCGCTCAGCCGTTTAGTGGCCGTTCAGAGCCTTGACTGACAAGTCCTATCCAATCAGTGTGTAGACGTAGATTCAGCGGATTTCTGGCTGCTCCGAATGTGAAGTGATGTCTACATTGAGAGTTTTCCACCTTTAGGCCATCACAGACAGATTTCTTTTCCCACACGGTAAATGATGACTGGAAGTATTGTATCATTGACAGACTGGGTCAACCGCTGCCTCTGTCTGAGCCTCTGGACATGTTCCGTCACTGTCAGAAAATTAGAGGCAGATTGATGACACTTGATATACTGTATGCTCCCTGGTGTTGCAATGGCACAGTTCTCTTAGGTGCTTGCTTATGTTGCACTATTCTGAAAAAAGTTGCAGATGGCTTATGTAGGCCACAGCCTAAGAGTTGCACAGTGTGATAGCAGGACAAAAGGATACAGCTGTTTAGTCTGCATGGGTTTTTAGTCTAATGCTACATCCTTTGTTGTTTGAAAGAGAATGCCAGGTTTGCAAGGGCACAAGAAGGAGAATAACAGTAAATAGTTTTGTAACCACATGTAGAGATGATGTTTAGCTATAAAATCTTACATTAGGTAATGGCCAAATGTCTTCTGAGACTCCAGCTCCAACACTGAAAGCTACTTTTCCTTTTGTTAGGAACACCAATTCCCTAGTGTGTAGCAATTATATAAACTAGACATCCTAAAGGGATTGTTTTTAATGTGTCAGCGCACGTCAAACGCTTAACTTTCTTTTTAATCAAAAGATTAAAGGAAAAAATATTTACTGTATGTTTGCAAGACCGTTTGTCAGCACAAAGGAGTATGCTTTCACGTAAACATGCAGTACTTAGACAGATGCACTCACGTAGCCACACACAAACACCTCGTGTGAGTGACGTGTGGTGGGGATGCTGGCGGGCAGGGCTGCTCCTCCTGTATGGGACAGTGAATATGGGACCAGACAGGCCGCCGCCTCCTATAAAGCCTCATCCATAATTCAATCCTCCTCCTCCCCTCAATTCAGACACCGTACATATCCAGCTACAGTCAACAGCTAACCTGTCTTAAGACAGGAAAGAAAGACAAACAATACGTGTTTTTTTTCACGGAGAAAGTTGAGTAAAGAAAAATTTAAAAGATAAGAAAGAGGTGGCCGGGTTGGCTCAGCGTGTTAGAGCAGGCACACATACAGTATACTTTGAGGTTTATGCCTCGATGCAGAGGTCTAGGGTTTGAATCCAACCTGTGACAATTTCCTGCAGGTCTTTCCCCTCTCTCTCCCCTTTCTCACCTAGCTGTCCTATCAAATAAAGGCGGAAAAGCCCAAAAAATAATCTTTAAAAAAATAAGATAAGAAACAGAAGCAGAATTTGTTAAGGAAGCAGAATTTGTTAAGGAGAGGGGGTTGTGACACAACCGAGACTGCTGATTTCTCTCTTTCAGCCCAGCTTGCCCCATCTCGACCTTTATTGAGTCAACACAGCTCCTAGTACCAACATGTTTTCCCTTATCTACTCCCTCATTGGCTGAAGTGCACTTCTAAGATCTTCACCACAACCTTTGCCCCTTTTACTGTGCAAAGAACCCTTTTCTTCCTCCTTTCGCCTCTCTCTAGCCTCCATGTGTTGTCTGTTGGTGGCTCTCCAAACATCTTGGCATCTCTAATTACCAACAGGCTCAACTTTCCCAACTAAACAACCAATTACCAACGCTTTAGCCCAACCCAGTCCCATGTTTCCTGATACAGTGGCCTATTAGGGCCCCTTATTTCTCCCCTAGCATAATTGAATCCCCTGGCTGCTCATCAGTGGGCTAATTTAAGCCAATGTGCAGAGTTGGTAATCAGAGGGGCTGCCTATTAGACTATCAGACCCCAATTAAGTGCCCTCTTATTTCCAACATAACAAGCCACTATCACTACTGGTGTTATTGTATTTCCCTCTTTAGTGGCCAGTTTTATTTGGGAAAATCTGTGGTCTGTTTTCAGAGCAATGAGAGTAAAAGAGGGTAAAGAGAAGTGGAAGAGATGAGTTTCACTGTTAAGTTAAGCACTGGTAAAGGTGGTATTCTAATAATGCACTTGTAGAGAAAAGGGACACTAATTAGGGAGAAAATCCAGAGAGCAAAGATCTTCCTATTTTTTTCAGCTGTCTGATTGATAGAACTCAGATGTTTCTGTCCATAACACCCCTTACTGTGAGGGCTTTTTCCCCTTTCATCAAAAGGGGAAAAAGAGGATTTCATGGAGCAACTTGAGGCTGTGGAGAAAGAGTTTTATGTGAAAAATATTCCTGCTTTCCTCCTAAATCAAAAAACTTAGTGATGAGACTAATGAGTGAAGTTCAAGCATGAGAGAGCGCCCGGCCCGATCCATTGCAGAGATGTTTTTTGCCACATTATTTGGGTTCAATGAGTGCGCATCACCCGTTAGAAAATGTATGAGCCGCGCCGTCTTTAAACTTTGAAAAAAATTCAAAACATCTATCTCCTCCTGCCACTTGGGTCTGCCAGAATCTGATGTGACTTACTGTAATGCCGCTTTAACTTGACAAATAGATTCGAAAGAGCAAAGGTTCTGAGACAAATCACTTCACCACCAGCACCTCTTTCTGTCCTCTCACAAGTGCAGAATATCTCACTTTTCCTCCTTCCTTATTGTCCCTCCCTTTTTCCCTCTGTCCTGTCTTGGTGACTGGGGCAGCTGAAGGGAGCCGGAGTGTGAAAGAAGCCCACAGAGGGCTGATGAGGACTGTCTTAGCAAAGCGTGTCTCAAGTCTGGGACTGCAGCATTTGAGTGGTTGTGTACATATATATTGTGTGTGTGTGTGTGTGTGGTAGCAAGAAATGGTCTGCGTGCATGTCTCGAAGTCTAAGTGTGTGTGTTCAGTGTTGGTGTCGACTCCCCATAGCCTAATTAAAGGGCGAGGACAGCCACTCACTGGGAGATTAAACCTAAAAGGGTAAATTAGCACTCAAAAGGGGTGTGGCAAATTCACACACACGCACAGGCCATGAAATCTCTTCTGACACCTGCGGAAAAAAGGAAAATTGAGAATAAGGAGGATGGAGAGAGGGGCAAACTTTGTATTTCAATAGAAGAGCTCGATGAGACTGTGAACAGGGCACTCTATTCTCTAGTCGACCTGTTTTACTTTATTCATTGACTTACTTAAGTTGCTCGGGATAAAGGCGTCTGCTAAATACATGTAATGAAATATCATTTCACATATCTTAAAATATCAAACTGAATTGATTATCTAAATATGAGACCCCAAAAAATATCAGAACAGCTTTTAACTTGTAATTTTTGGGACAGATGTTTGACATAAAGTATTTTGACTCGGTCATGGGGGCGTAAATGCATCTAATCTTTAATTATAACTTACATTAAACACTTTATAAAACATTACATTTAACTACATTTAAAGGGTTAATATTATCCAACTTAGTCTATGTAGTTTTGGCTTTTTTTGCTGCGTTTTTAAAGGGTAATGCTAGAGGTTTTGTATTGTGCATTCTTAGGGACAAGAGATGCATTCAATTTCAAAGAGCAGACAGAGATACACTGACTATAAGTCCCTAGAATTGGATGTAGTGTAATTAAAACATCCCTGCCCTTTGTTTTATAAAGCAGGATTGTTGTCAAACGTGTAGTCTTCAAGTCGAGGCTCACTATTTTCCATAATAGTAATTTTCCGGTCAAATATTCAAAACAATTTAACTGTGCACTTAATGGAGATTCATTAAGCATGGATAGGGCTGATTTTAACTTGAAATCAGTGACATCTGATAGTCATTGGCAAAGAGTGGGGTTTGCAGTAGTGTAGCATTTGTGATGTTGTAAAGCAGAAACACACACACACACACGTATGTAAACGGACAGATAAGTGTCACATTATCGGCCATTTATAAATCCCACAATTCAACAGCGGGTATTAATGCCCTGGGCAACACTGGTATCTCTTTCTAACTGTCTGCCCATGTTTTTTAACCCCCGTACTACTCTGTCAGTATATCAGCTTGCTTTCTGCCTCTTTCTTCTGGTGCCGTGTGTTTGTGTGTATTATGATGTCTTAGCATTTGGGTGTTTGTGTGTGTTGAGACTGAGAGTGATTGATTTGATTCTGGGCCAGCAGCTAAGCTCTGCCATGCTATCTGTCTCTCTATCTGTTTGTCTGTTGTCTCTTCTGTGTTGTCTTCTGCTCCTGTTTGACTGCTATCAAACAAGTGTGTTGCATGAGAGAGAGAGAGAGAGAGAGAGAGAGTGTGTGTGTGTGTGTGTGTGTGTCTGTGTAAATGTCATCTGTCAGTGTCTTTCTCCAGAATCAGACATCTTGCAGAGAATCTCAGCTTGGTACACACACATACACACTCACACACACACACGCGCAAGTTTACACAGAACTACATTTTCAATCTGATAGTTCCTTGCCCCAGGGACTAAGAGTGTATGTTTGCACATATAAGAGATTTCCTGTGTATGTGTGTGCTTCTGCGAATACACACAAACACATACACTCTTGCATGTCTTTCTGTTTGTGGGTGTAAGAAAATAGATCTTGGTTCTGTCACGGCTGGGCCTGCAGGCATAAGAGGCCTTAACGGATGTCTCTCTCAGTGAAGCACACATACACACACACACACACACACACACACACACACACACACACACACACACACACACACACACACACACACACACACACACACACGATACAGGTCCCAGACCCCTCTCCCTCCTGGACTCGTAGTGAGGAATACAAGATTCAGGCTCCTCTTTAGATAGTGATCAGCCTCACCGTGGCTTCAGAAATGCTATCTTCACCGGGCGGCTGAATTGATAATACTACCCCCCCCCCGCATTTTATTACAAAGGCCCAGTTTGTAAAAAGGTAATCATTTACTGTTGCTACTATCTTCCCTGAGCCATACATCTTCTGTCTTCACAGGACAAAGTTCTCCTGCTGCTACTGACTCTGTTTTTCCCTATTTTTTTTTTTTTTTTTTTACTTTGTCAGTGGGTTCGCAGACGCCTACTCTTAAGTTTATCATCCTCTTGCTGCCTCAGAGTTTTACACATACAGCATACCCACCTGGTAGAAGATATTTTTGTTAAATGTATGTATTTTGTGTTTTTGAAAGCGTGGATGAGTGTCTGTGTGTGTAGGGGACAGAAAGGCTGCAAATGACAGTGAATGAAGGACTAATCCCTTTGGGCACATAGCGGAATCCAATGCCAAGTACCAAAATCTCATCATTTCAATTATCATATTTATCATATTTATTCATTTTCTCCCAGCCAGAATTAATGCTGTCTCTCTCTCCCTCACTCACCGCTCCTTCTTCTGTACATTAATCTATTTTTTCCCTCATTCCCTCTCCACTGGCGACATGTGAGCCTGCCAGTCACGTTGATTGACAGCACTCAAGTGGCCTACGGAAAAAGCAGCTCATTTTTTCTTCTTTTTTTCCCTTTTTGGTCAGACGTTGACGCCGGTGATGCCGGGGCCTTATCAGGAAACCCAATTTATTGCCGTTTCTCTGGGCGAAAGGGGTTGCCACTCACACTGACTGACAGCTCTCAGATTTTCAGGCTGCAGTGTAGGGATTTCCTTTAAGTTGTTGTGTTTATTTCCTTTTTTTCCCCTTGCTGTCTGAGATTGTCTACCACACATGGACATACGTAAACACTTAACACATACACAAAGACATGGTGCATAGATCTGCCTCGCTCCCTTGTCTGCGAACCGTTTTGTTCTGACCTTGACACTGATTTTGACTGACGGACGGCGAGCCGCGGTCCTGTTAATTTCCTGTTTAACCTCTTTGTTTGGTAATTGTTTTAATCTTGGGGGAGGAGTTGAAGATAACGAAAATAAACTGTTAAATGGAAAACTCACTTGATTCATGCAAAGATTGTTGTGCTTTGTTTTCATTGCTAATAACATTACATGTGGGAATGTGGGATGTATGTATGAATTTGTTTCATCTCACCTGTGTGCTTTTAAATTTCCCTGTGTCTTGTGTGTGCGTGTGTGTGTGTGTGTGTGTGTGTGTGTGCACAAATTCCTTGCCTTTGTTTAAAAACACATCAATATACTGTATGTCATCATGTGTGACTTTTTTTTTGCATGTGTACTGTATGCATGCGATGCCTGTGTGCGCGTGTGTCAGCTCCCATGTGTGTGCATTTGTGTGTGTCGAGTATGACCTCCGAATCCTGAGGCTTATCGTGGCGGTGTTCCACATTATTGATAGCGAGCGGAGATATCGACAGGCCAAGCGCCGGCAGCTTGCAGCAGCGCCGGCAAGCGGGATGGGACTTTGATATGACATATTGTGCGTCTCAGCACAAGCCATAAATAATTCTGACACGTTTTTGTATGCATGGGAAAGTCCTTGATTCAGCCTCCCATAAAAATAAACTTCTATTATGGAAGGTATTTGTCAAGTGGGTGCGTGATGGATGGCCCAGCGTTTACCCCGTGGCAGGACGATGGGTTATGGATGCCCGCCGCCCCTTGCCGGGGGAGGAGTCGCACCCAGCAACGCTGACACTAGAGTAATTACTGCCCACCTCACCACGGCAACGGAGGGAGGGAAGTGGATGAGGGCGGAGTGGGGGGGGTATACACACACCTGCACGTCCCTCTGCCCCTCCCTTCACTGTCCTGTAACGCTACCGGCGCAAAATGAAGAAGGTGATGAAGCCTGCAAGGGCAGTGATGATTGGACACCGATGGATGGGCGGACGGATGGATGAATGGACTTGATTGATTTATTAATTGATTGAATGGGGAGACCGCCCTTTCCATTCCTCATGAAGATGTTACATATTGTTAAACGTCATTATATTACTGCCTAATTAGTTCTGACATTTTTGCTTGATTACTGTAAACAAATGGGCCTGGAGCATGGTCATGATTACTCGTCTGCATCTCATTATATTATCTTCTTATTGCTTCTTTCGGTTTTAGAGCTGACAGTATTCCTTGATTAAACAATTAATCAAATGTCAGAAAATTAACAGTTTTGATAAGATGAACTTTATTGATCCCACACTGTCACATCAGAAAATGATGGTATGAGAACGGATATATTGTATAAATAAGTAACCTTAGATAAAATAGATAAATTACTGTATACATAACTACTTTTAAAAGTAATTACGCATTAAACCCACTAATACTATATACACCCAGCATAAACTACAAAGTCGGTAAGACAAAACTAGTCACAGTTTGGATTTGCTGCTGTTTTCTGTTTAATATTGTCGTAAACAAATACCTTTTTTACTTTTGGACGGTTAATCTGAAGAAATGCCACCTTGCACTCTGACATTGAATAAATAATTCATGAATCAAACTATCACAGAAGATAATATATATGTTGCCATATGTGCAAACAGATGATTTTTCTGTGACCCTTTTTTGTTGCCAACAAACCTGACAGTTTTTTTATTAGTCATATTTGTATATAATCCAGTTTTTCATATTTTTCCTACCAAATATGAGCTGGTGGTTCACAATGTCAAAGTGACATTATAAACTGATATCCACCTTGGTCGGAGTTAGTACACTCTGCCTCAAAAGGAAAGTTGTGCTGAAAAAAACAATCCTTAAATGTAATTGTATTATATTTGCAGACAAAGGTCGCTTGGTTTGGAGTATTTTAACAGAGAAGGGGTGTGTTACTTTGTTTATGCCCATGCATTCTCATGTTGGCGCACTTATGAATATGTACAGGCATTTGTGTGTGCTAATGAGCCCATGTGTGCGTGTTTATATGTCAGTCTGTGGGACCAGCAGCCAGATTGAGCTGAGGCCTTGGTGCCATCTGAGGAAGAGGAGGAAGGTAGGCGTGGTGCGAGGAACAGGTGAGGGATGGGTGCTCTCCTAACCACCGCTATCCCCAATTCCTTGCGTAGGTGTGCAGGGGGCCGGGGGGGTCAGGGTGGGTGCCACAACAGCAGCCCGTCAGTGGGAGTGACACCTGTTCACTGCTGCCCACCCCTTCATCCTTACAGCTGCTGCACTTTATCTGCCTCAACCTTTTTTCCCTGCCTTCCATCTCTGTTGCCTTCCCCGCGCCTCTTCCTCCTCCTTCTCCTCCTCCTTAGCAGCAATGAGGAGAAGCTCATCACAGCAGGCCGGGGAGCAGTGAGTTGGACCCGTCCAGATGTTCTTACATGCGGCGAAGAAGGAGGGTTTTGTCAGGACACAAACACAAACTCAGACGATTACATCAGTATATTGCCTCAGTGCCACTAAGACTGCTGTTAACTAAGATGATTGGTACTGCGTGTGTGTGTGTGTGTGTGTGTGTGTATGTGTGTGTGTGGCAACCGGCATAATCCACACACACATACACACCATCTGCACAATACAGCTTCTCAGTCATTGTATTAGCTAGTCCAGGGATACAGACATCAAACACCATCACCAAACTCACACAATGCCACAGTCAAGCTTTTCTAACTTCCATGCTTCTGCAACCTTCAACAGGAGGGAAGACTGTATACTCACCTAATTTGGCAATAATTGCAACGCAAACATTCATTGATGAACAAAAAAATAGGTAATGTTTTTTAGACCTTTGCCTTTTTTTTCCTCTTCAAAAAAGTCGACTATGACTTTAATTATTTACATTCTCTTGTTTAAGGTGCACCCTTAAGTTTTATGTGATATATAAATCTAAATAGATGGAAATCTATTACACAGTATCCATTACGCACCTTGCATACAAATACTGAAGCAGACGGTATTAAGAAATGCCTGTTTGCATGGATTGGCCTTGTTTGATCTGGTAACCTCTACATGGTCCAGATAGGTAGAGTGAAGCTGCTTCGGCCGCTACAGATGAGGGGTCAGGGAGAGGAACAGGCCTCGGTCAATAGGCTCAGAAGACCATCAGGGACTATTGATTGTGGCGGACAGTGAGGCCAGCTCTGCACTAATTGTTTCTTTACTAGCCTGTGGCAAAGACAACAGTCACAGGCAGGGACTCATGAATCTTACATCTGTTTTGTTGCTAAAGCACCGGGAGTTAATAGCCTTTGATTACCGAGGGGTTTGTGTGTGCATGTTTGTGTAGGTGTGTGTGTGGTTGTGGATGAGGCACGTGTAAGAGTGTGTGTGTGTGTGTGTGTGTGTGTGTGTGTGCAATGTGTTTACGCAAGAGAATCCGTGGACAGATTTGTATTTCAAACATGTATGCGCTTGTGAGTGTTTGATTTGACTTCTGCTGCAGAATCACTTTTTTTAATGTAACAATTTGGTCACTACAATTTTGAGCACTTATTTTATCTAAAGCACACAACATCATTGTATTTTGCAGAAGAACATGAAAATGAATTGTCTTGTTTAGAACAGGCATTAGTAGTGTGATCATAGTGTAATTATAATATTCTAATTGTGTCCTAAGCAACGTGGGCATCAGTTCAAGTAAAGGAAATTTAGCATTTTAGAAGTCAATGTATATATATAACACTAAATTATTTTTAAGGTTGTCCTATTGCTTCTGTAAAAAACAAACAAAACAACATTGATGTAAGGTAATAATAGTTGATGTGTGGACAGATGTGTATTTCCCATAAACCCTGCTGTTAACTTCTTAGAAATGCAAAGTTAAGATGGTACTACTGTAAACGTTCAAATGCTATATATTGGACCTGTAATGACTTTAAGAAAGTTAGATTTTCCTGAACTCCCCTTTCCACACTTTAGTCTGAGTCACTAACGTTAAATATAACTCACTATTCAGTTGTCAACTCAAATTATTTTAGCACAGTTTACCTTGGCACACCATTTACACAATGATACAAATAGTTTCTTTCCACCCCCCCTTCCCCCTTTGTTCACTCCTGCCCCACCGGAACTGTGTTTTTTTGATTTTTTACTGGTGTTGTGCATCTTGTTGATTTCCAGAGGGCAGTGCCCTGTACAGGAGTCATATCTGCTACTCTTACCCCGCTGCAGTGGCCAGGCGCTATTCAACTGCGTGCGGTTTGTTTATTGCGTACAGCAGCAGAGTTTGTTTGTGGCCGGCTGTCACAGCGGCCAGCCCGTTGTGATGAAAGACACTTGGACCTTCCCATCCATTTCACATTTGCTCCAATCAATTATTCAACAGGACAGCCAATTAAAAATGAGGGAGAGCGGTCAGGGCCTCGCCCCCCGAAGGCCGCCACTAGACAACTCTCTCTGTGAATAATTGGTGCAATTAATTTAGCATTGAGCAATAAAGGAGTTCTCACTCTCCCCTCTCGCTCTATCTCTCTTACTCCCTATATACTGCAGACGCTCTCACACCAGTCATTACAGACACACATCACAACAGCGCACACACTGCAGCAGTAATAATAGTGGAACATTCGTGAACTATTGTATAACATGCAGCGATGCAGGTGAGGCCAGAGCTTGTGATTGCAATTTGCCCTCCTTTAATTAGTTCTAAGTAACCAAATTAAATAAAGAGTATTTAACAATAATCAAAAGGCATAAAACCGCCGTAATGTTTTGGTTATATTGGTGGATATTTGCTTTATAATGGTCACCAGCTGGAGGTAATGCTTTATCTAGCTTGTTATTTCCCAGCTACATCAGTAGAAATGTAGTCACACACACTGACGAAAACACAGCTGTGCCCTCTGGGACACTCACTCATTCACACACACATTCCACAGTCACAGCAGGAGAGGATCTGAGAAAAGGTTTTAGGAGCCTAAGTAACCGTAATTGATTGCCATACAAAGGAATTTTTCCATTTACCTGATTCTATACATTTCTCTTTCTTATTTTACCTTCTCTGCAATTATGGTTAATTTGCTGCTGCCCTCATGAGATGGTGCCTGTACCAGTAATGGCACACACACACACATAAAGTAATAACACTCGGGGGGGGGTAATAGTGACAGGTAAATTCTCCAACAGCTTTGATTAATTCAATCACAACAGAAGTATTATGACGGACCAAACAACCTTCATACTCTGCCTTCTTCTTACTGACCCCCTCTCCTCCTCTATCATCCTCTCTTTATTGATCAATCTCTAACTCCTAGTAACCCCCCTCCCCCCTCTCCACTACGAACAACCCCCACCCACCTCTTTTGATAGCGAGATTGACAGTTGAGTAATTTCACTGTCAGTGCTGACTGACGCATGGTAATGGGAAGGCGTTTCAGAGCAGCATTACAACAGAAAATAATTTCCAATTTACCGCTCATCAAAAGCACCCTTACAAAAATAAAGAGAGCAAGGAAGGGATGGAAAAGAGAGAGAGAGAGAGAGAGAGAGAGAGAGAGAGAGAGAAAGGGAGGAGTTGAGGGGAAACACAACAGTGGATTTATGGCTTCAATTACTGATATTTCACATTTAGTTTAAAGCGACATGTTTTTGTAATATGACAGGCTTCACTGGATTTGAAAACGTCTTCAGACCTCTCCACTCTCCTCTTCTTCTGTTCCCCCCCACCCACCCACCCATCCATTTCTCTCCCTTCTTGCAATGTAGATAATGAAATGGGGGGTGTTGAGGACGAGAATGATAGCTGTGACTCCTGAGCCTCTTTAGAGAGCCAGAGAGGAAGGAAGACGAGGTCTGCAGCTTTGATGTAGATGGATTTGACTGCGACTCACCCCATCATTCACTGGTTGGGCCTCAATCTCTATTCCACCTGTCACTGGCAGGATTTACGACTGTACCTCACTCATCATTGACGGACTTAAACTACCCCATGACAGTCATTGGTGGGTTTCAATTGTTTAGTTTTTTTATCCTCCTTTTGTACTGGTGGCTTGGCACGAAATCCACGTCTTACGAGACAGATATAAGGGCTCTACTTTTGTTTCCTCTTCCTATTTCCTTTTCTTCCATCTCTTTTGTAGTTTGATGACTTGCCATAAACCACATTTAGAGTTCAATAAGGGAGTGTCCTTGGCATATCCAACAGCAAACAGCAATTTTGGTAGCAAGATTGACTGCTCAGAGCATGTTGACCTGGTCTGAGCCAATGGGCAGTAACTGTGGCTTGTGCTATTTTCTCACTAGAATTTGTGGCGCCAACTTACATAGACTGCCCTAGATTTTCTGAAACTTAATTTAATTAATGTTTTCTTAGTCTGTTTCACTTTTATTATTATTTCTTTAACCAGAAGTTGCATCTGAATGTAGAAAAAGCTGGAATGAAAACCATTATAGCTATGATGCCAGGAAGAATAAAGTTACATGTTTTAAGTTTTGCCAGCATCTCCCGTTCACAATGCCTTCTAAAGGCAGAGGATACTGGATAGTATGAAGTGGGTTGTAAATGTGGACTTGGGCACGTCACAGCCAGTGGTTATATTATTTACATCAGCATCTGGAAAAATAACTCCACGGTCTTGGTAAAATTGTCAGGACAGATTGAGTGTACACATGAAGAATCCAAAATCTAACCTAAACTTTTCTCTCCTCTTTACATAACTAAAACCCATCAATTCCCAGCATTCCTGCTGTGTCCTCATCCACAACGTGAAAGTATCTCCTGAAGCATCACTTTTATAATGGCAGTAGGGGTAGAGCTGTGGCTGTCGTGAACAACTAATCATAGAACAACATCGTGATTATTTATAACATTTATTTATAAGTTTTAGTATAAGTTACAATAATGGTGGCACCAGAAACGATTTGCAATTTCAAATGTAGATTGTAACGACAAAAGCTTTTGTACAGGCCATCTGACCCGGGTTCTAACAGTGTTGATGGGCTTACTTCTCTCACTCATATTGAATTACTCCACCCACTTCTGCATCTTTTCCGTCTACCTCATCACTGTTTCTTTCCCATCAGAACTGCTCTGCCTGTGCTCTCACCTGCGTCCCTCTGCGCTTACATTGTGTGCATATGTACGTGTATGCATGTCTGTTTCTACTGTACTCTCCCCACCTCACAACGAGCCCTCCATCCAGATGTTACTGGTGTCGCTGCAGAGATTGATAAATTGATGCTAAAAGCTCTTTTTTTTTTTTGAGGAGTGAGAGGAAAACACCACCTGCTTGCCACAGCGATATGAGAACACACAATCTGTATACACACGTCACTCAGTGCACAAGCTCAGCCAACATCTGACAGTACGGGAGGGTTTCCGTCAAACTTAACAGCATCCAATCATTTTTTTACAATATGATATTAAATCCAACTAAATATGAATATAAAAATAACTTTAACATTTGATTTGAACTGATGCTAAGCATATTCATTTTGGTTGATCATTTAGACAGTTTATATCACAATATGATGTACAGTGTTTGTTAGATAGACACTGTTATGCTGGTTGTTGAAGAATGCTACAACATTTAGTAAAGGCTAAAGACATTCAATTCAGATATAGCCAAGTGTACCTCTTGTTTTTCAGACAATTATTACCATCAGTTTAAAATGGATGAGTGTTACCTGTTCAGCAGGGTATTTAATGAGGGGCAGTGTAACCTTCAGTACAATAATTACATTAATTAGCCATACGCTGGCTAATAAGCTAAACTAAAGTCTTTGCTGCTTACGCTGTATACCTTTGGTACTCTGCTATCACTATACTAAACACAGACAGATGTTGGAGTAAACATGCAAAATACCACACACTGATATGTTTGTGAGTGTGCATGCTTATGCCACTAAATGTATGTGTTGTTAGTAATGCTGATGCTTAACCACCACCTACTAGGCAAAGCTACTTCCACCTGTCTCTGTCTAACTTTGCCATAACTTAGTCATGTACATAATTGCACATGCTTGACAAAATGTCAGAATGTCAAAGAAAACAAAAAACTGATTTATTTATCTTATTTATTTGATTAGGACAATGCACATTAATGAACATTTCTGTAAATGTGCCAGTGTTAGCCAATTGGCTATTTTTCAACTGTAGTCCTACCTAATACGTAACATGTCAACTATAACGGCTTCATGTCTGTAAGCCTGCTGGCTGTGGTTGAGGTGGTCACATGTTGGAAAGGCCTGGTCATTAGCCATGCATGCTGGTTGGAACTTACTACAGCTGACCTGTCAATAAATCATAAATCCACCTAAGTATAATGGAAACCCTTACTTTAAAAAAAAAAGTATATTGTAGTTTCATAATAATAATAATACATTTAATTTAACAGCGCCTTTCTAAACACTCAAGGTCACTTTACAGTCAATAAAAGACAGATACAGGGTTAGAAAAGTATAAACAGTTAGAAAAAAAATGACAGGAACAGTGTATTTACAAATAAGCAAGCTGGAACAGGTGGGTTTTGAGTCTGGTTTTGAACAGGGGGAGAGAGTTGATACTGCGGAGGTCAGGTGGGAGTGAGTTCCAGAGCGGGGGAGCAGAGTGGCTGAAGGCTCTGTTGAACTGGAAGCCAATGGAGCTGCTGAAGGACAGGGGTTATATGATGAAAAGACGGGGTTCTGGTGATGACACGAGCTGCTGAGTTCTGAAGAAGTTTATGGAGGGATTTTTAAGGGAGGCCAAAAAGAAGAAAGTTACAGTAATCAAGGCGGGAGGTGATGAGGCTGTGGATAAGGATGGAGGCAGTATGAGTGGTAAGGGAGGGACGGAGGCGGTTAATGTTGCATAAGTAGGGTTTTCCAATTTCCCCTAGAGGGAAGTCAAAATGAATCCTATGGGAATAAGGTCAGTTTAGATAAATTCAAAAAAGTATGCGCCTGCATTGAAATGCAGTGTGTGGTCAATGAGATGGCATGTGTAATCCCCAGTGGAGTGGTCTTTTTGTTCTGCAGTGCTCCTGGTCTTTGGAGAGCATTTCTACCTCAGCCCTCTGCTGCCAACGCCACACCGCAACACACATACACAGACAGACATATAAAGACATGGCCGCCTGTCACTCTGTTAGTCTTCACATGTGATGTTGCCAGCAGCTGTTACTGTAGGTTAAGCTGTGTGTGTGTGTGTGTGTGTGTGTGTGTGTGTGTGTGTGTGTGTGTGTGTGTGTGTGTGTGTGTAAATCAACTGGCATAATTCAAACACCCATAATTATATATATATATATATATATATATATATATATATATATATATATACCGTCTGCAAAAACACAGGTGTACATAGACCTTAAATGTTGATGCCATATGTCTCTTTCCCCAGATACAGCTTCATATCAGCTCCAGAAAGCAAAGGAACAGAGACAAAAGAGTCAACCCACTGTACACTGCCACTACACACTGGCATCTACATGAACATTCAGTAACAGAGGGAAACAAGACCAATGAGGAATATGGTTAAAAAAAAACGTCAACAAAAAATATAGAAAGGTTTTTATGCATGCATGTGTGATCCCGTGTGGTTTTTCTAGTTCTGGACCGTGACACTTTATCCGTCCTCTATTAGAATCCCTGAATCCAAACTTGTGGTATTCAATCATTTTGATTAAAAGCCCCAGTCTCTAACAGAAGTGTTGGGAGTGGAGCTGCACGGCGGCCCGCCACGTTTGAGAATTCATATATTTTCATAAACTTTTAACAATGTCAATGAGACACGTCTTCAATCTTTGGCCGTGCGACGGCGGGGCATTCAATCTTTCTTTAGCTTTTCGACAGAAAATTTGAATACAAGTGCGGTGTTATTAATGTGACAGTTCATATGGAGGGCTTCATGGGGGGATTTGTGAGAGGGGTTTTTATTAGTTTTGGAGACACTTGAAGCAGAGAGAGAAGGAAGGGGTAGAAGCACGCTCTGTTAGGTCAAATACAGCTGGAGGGCCTTCTCTGCGTTCCCAGCTAGCAGTGACGTTAACATTTTAATTTTGCACGCCCAATTAACAGCCCTAACTAACCAGGGGCATTCATTTCTGCTGTGGCTTCAATATTAGAGAACCAAATACATTCTCCCCCCCTTCGTTGTGAATCTCTTATTTATTTATCATTTTGTTTTGCCCCCCCACCCTTTTCAATTTTGTTATTGAGTTGCAGTCAAATCAATATGGCTCTAATGCTGATTTATTCAGTGGGATACCTATCTCTGCTCTGACTCCGTTTTAAGTGGTTGGATGAGGGATATATCAGCATATTGTACAATCAACAAAACAGATTTTGCTTCTCGAGTGGGTCAATTTAACCTAACCTAAGTAACTTTAATGCTATTATTAATGGATACAATTTTTTTTTTCTTTTGCATTAATCCTCATGTTCAGGTTTATCTGAAAGTGACCCAGCAGTGAGTGATTGAACAGGATGACTGTGTATCACATTTGGATTGATATGAGGTTATATTTAGCCTGGTGCAGTACAGTGCATCTGATTGCCCTTGATGCCGTTAGGAGCAAACCCTGGCTAATATGAAATGTTTCGTCAATGCCAAATCAATGTGTACATCTTAAATAAACGCACGCCGGCTACATAATCCATAACAATGGGCAGGCTACAGCAGCGCAGCACTGTATTGAGTGTCTGTTGTCTTTGACACATCTTTGGTGTCATGGGTGGTGCCATAGAGGCGCCTGAGAAACAGGTCAGTCCCCATTCATATAGCTTCTATTACCATTCTCTGGTTACGCACCATTATAATGCAGGGCATTTTATCAGCATTAACTTCACTGGTGTAGATATCCATCTGTCAATATGACCATGCTCATATTTATGGAATGTCCATGTGTCTGTGTTGTTGCATTGTGTGTGTTTGTACATCAATGTGTGTGTGCATGCATGTTTTTTTTCTATTATTACAAAAAGGATTTATGTTGCTGATAGACATATATATTTATATCTGTTGCATTGGAGGTCTTATCTTATCTGTGTTACTGATTAAAATAATGTATTATAGTCAGTTCAGCTTAAAGTGTTTTATCCGAATCACAAAAAAATCATATTATCTCACTTACACTTGGTGGGTTCTGGCTACACAGATAATTTTGGGTTCATTTGCCCAGGTTTTGAGATACCCGTGTCTGAGATTTTGTTTCAACCCTAATATAGTTGAGGTAAATGGAATTTAATTTGTGGTTGAACTGAACAAATAATGTAAATGTCCCATTGCAGGAAAATGTCACTTTATGAGGTTTTTTAACATTAATATGCGTTCCCCCAGCCTGCTTCTGGTCCCCCAGTGGCTAGAAATGGCAATAGGTGTAAACCGAGCCCTGGGTATCCTGTTCTGCCTTTGAGAAAATGAAAGCTCAGATGGGCCGATCTGGAATCTTGCTCCTTATGAGGTCATAAGGGGCAAGATTACCTCCCCTTTCTCTGCTTTGCTCGTCCAGAGAAATTGGCCCACCCATAAGAGACACCATGGCTTTCAAACGAGCAAAGTGGCAGCTGGTCAAGGCCACACCCCCAGCCTCCACCTTGCCCCCCCCTCCTCCTCAAAAGCTACAGACTCAGATGAATGGCACATACTAAGGAAATCTCATTGTGGGACTGGCTCTAATGGCTGTAATTCTGCACCAAGGCTGAATTTTGGGAAAGAGATTTCAGATATGGTATTAGGGGACCACTCAGGTCTATATAAAAGAGACTTCAGATACTAGGGGACCACTAAGGTCTATATAAAAGTATCCAAACAGCACCATGTCATGGGACCTTTAACAATATCCCATATGTTTTACCAGAAAACAATAGTGTTACACCATTTGCTTTTATTCCAACTTCTCTGTTTGAATATTAGCGGCTTCATAAAGGAAGAATGGTTTGTAGAAAGTTATAAGACGGGAGTAGTTGGTAAAAGTACGTCTTTTGAACAAACCATGTGAACTTATTGTCTCGTAAGCAACCAAGCTAATGAGCGCTTGTTACTTTGGTGAGCTTCTTTTCCTTCTTCAATTGCTAAAAATAGGGTGTGTGCAGTTACCTTGCCAGCTACAGTAGTTGACCAACTATTAAATCTACTTTTTAATGTAGTGAGCAAAACAATGTACTTCCATCCTACTAGGGTGGAGGCAGAGTTGTACAGTATATCTCAAACCCTGCTCAAATTAAACAACAATTCTCCATGGTTAGACACCACAAGAGGTAAGTAAGGAAAAATGTGTTTTTATATTTTGGCTGAACAGACCTTTTTCCCGTAGTCAAGTCTTGTACATTAACATATGCTACAAGAATGTCCCATTTTTATTAAAAGGCCAGTATCATCCCTGAATATCCATCTAACCTTTGTGTTTATTTTCTTCTGCGCCTGAGTATTACACTTTTTTTTTGTTCTTTAGCACTGTGTTGTGTGCATGTTCCAGTTAGTTGCACACTGTCTTTTTTTGTTTACTTGTGGACCCTTCCCTCCTGCTCTGAGCTGAGTTTCCCTCAGCCTCTGCTGCGTATTGCCGGCCTGTTGTCAGGAGAATGGATGGAGTCCGTCCCCCCTAGTAAAAACCTGGCCAGACACCGAGCGCTAACCCACTAGATAACAGATAGACATAGACACCCCACATCCCTTTTGGGGATTTGAAAGGGGGGGTTCAGAGTCTGTGTTTTGTCTGTGTGTATATGTATGTGTGTATGTGTTCCAAGCGCGATCCTGTGGTCGTTTGTAACCCTGGCACTCTCATAGCACCTGCTGCCCAACCCAGGCAGCCTAGTAATGATGCAGACTGATGATTTTAATAAGAAGAGGTGCCCCCCTCGGCTACATAGCTCAGGCAGGTCACACATGCCCCACTTAAGCACACACGTACATAAACATACACAATACATGCACAAATATGCATACATGTGCACACTCAAAAAATATCCAAATGTACATACATATGAGCATTTTACAAAATTCTGTAATCACAAGGTTCATTCGTGCACACATACAGTACATTACTTTCACAATTCATCAGGAAGCCTTTGGTGGGTCGAGGTGGGAGGCGACTGAGCTGAGAAACACTACCTCCCTATCTGTACAGAGATACAGAAATAATAATGGAAATAAAAATGTGTTGGTGCGTGCGGTGAAAATCTTTCCGCTGGAAGGAAGAAAAGGGAATTATCACATACAGGGATGTCTTCATGCATGTAGCAATACTCTGTCTCTTTTTATTTAAGAGATAAACATCAGTAATTGGTGTTTGATGTACGGTTTCTAGGCTGCATTCGCTACAGGTACATACATACAACTGTTCTCTTTTAATCTGTGTGTGCGGGGTAGTTTCACAGGATTCAAATGTTTGTTCTCGAGAGCTTAATCTCTTCCCTCAGTCACGGTGGTGCAGTGTAGTAAAAGCTGGCTGGAGCCCGGCTAGTACAGGTTGGTCTGTAGTTACTTTATGTCTCCCTCCGCAGTGTCTTCTTTTTTATTTTGCCTCACAATCCGGAAGAATTGATGGAGTTGCTGTGTTTATTCCGGCAATGTCAGCAGAGCACACGCGCACACACACACACACGCACACTTTGACTCTCTCTCTTTCTCCTCCTCCATGTCTCTCTCCTTCTCTCTCACGAGGTAAACATACTTTGCAGAAAAGCTGACGGAGACCTTGTTTTAACAACCTCAAGGTCAGCAAGTCAAAGCCTGCCGTCGTCACACCAGCATCACTGTGTCGGTGGCCCCTGTGTGTGTGTGTGTGTGTGTGTGTGTGTGTGTATGTGTGTGTGCGTGTGTTACAACAGTATGGCATGTCCATGGCAGATTTATACCTCACCGTGCACCTTCAATAATTCAATAACAGTGCCTGTGTCTCCTCCCCAGCTCTGTGTCATTATAAAACAGGGCTAAATGCCACCGGGCCTAGTCCTTCTCCTCATCCGTGTCTGCAGAGCCACAGCACGCACACACCGTGCCCACACACACATGAAACACACACTCTGGTGTGCTCCTCTGCTGCCCCACTTTCAGTCGAGCTCCTACAGCTTAGCAGGCTGTCTCCTGCTGCAAATGTTGCTAAAAGCCGCCTGTATTTGTAATATTAGATAATAGGGGTGGGGAAATTGTATGTATCATGACATTTTTTGACCTTTTTCAAAATCAATTCTTTTTCATAGAACAGATATACAGTGTATATATATATATATATATATATATAAATAACACCAATGATTCACCTAAATATTTTCTCTTTGTATGGTACCCCTGACGGTGACTACATCATATCTGTTTCCAGCAGAACAGTGCGGAAGCAGAATATTCATGTTCTGTACTTCTATACAAATGAAATAAATGTCAGACTGACGACATGTGATATGCATGCACAATTATTATTTTTTCAGAAATTTCTCATGATATATTGTCTCTAGAAGTGTATTATACAACTTTAGTTTTTGTTAAAGAAGGAAAGAAAATCGCAATATTCAATACTGTCCAAATGCAATGCTTCTAGAATTGCAATAAATGACAATTGCAATACAAATTGAATCGACACCCATGTATCGCAAACTAATCAAATCGGGACAGAAGCATATCGTCCCAGCCCTATTTGTTAATTTTCAGCTGCAACCTGGTCATTTTCATTTCATCTGTCTTTCACTACACCACGATGAGCTTCAAAATCAGTCGCTTCCGCTGTTCCCTCACCTCTTTTATTGCCTGTAGATGCCTCCTCCCTGCAGTGCGAGGCTATTTTAACCTCCCTGACCTGTCTCCTAGCCCTACTTATAGCTGTATTCTGGACATCCGTGACTCCTCTGGTATTACGGAGCTCCTTCAATCTTTTCCATCGATCAAACTCCCCCTCTGTTGCTATGTGCTACAACCCCTCTCTGACCCATCCTCTACTGCCTCATAGTCCTGTCTAGTAATGTGCCCCGTGTAATGCCCTCCCGGTGCGTGCTTGGATGTGTGTGTGCGTGCACGCATGCGTGTGTTCGCTGCTGACCTGAGTGATGAGTGGTGACCCTCTGGCTGGCGCCTGGCGTCCTCCTCACTCCTATTGATTAGATCTGAGGTTTCATACAGTAGCCGCCTCACGTGACTCTGTCATTTACTGTCTCTCCTCTGTCTCCAACCTGTCTTGCCCACACACACACACACACGCACATGCATTCATTCAGTCACTTATATCGCATATAAGTGATGAGCTTGTTCTCGTCTGCGCTAATGAATGCGAAAGAGGTTAAAGGAACCAGATTCCATATTGCATGTATGAGCATACGCAGGCATCGTTGGGAAATTAGTTTAATTAAAAGACAACAGATGCAGCATGCTAACTGCTTGTAACATTTAGCTTATAGCTACAGAATGAGTCAGCAGCACGGAGTGAAGTGTGAGTGAAGGATCAGAGAGAAAGCGAGGATACAGCTGTCGATGTTAATATACATCTTGGGGTTTGATTAGATTTGATGGAGTGCGATTTTCGAGTCTTTCATTTCTCAGTGTGCCAGGTCGTTTCCTGCCCTCACAGCCCTTTGGTAAACACCGTCCTCAGAAAAACTAGACCTATATGTGTGTGTGCCTCTTCCACTCAGTCTTTGCCACAGTAATGCTCAGGTTAAGTGTAGTTGCAGGCTATTATACATCATTAGGGTAAGTAAGGCTCAGGCAGCGCAGCAAGAGAAATGGACTCTTTCAGTTGCTTCATTCCTCACCGGCCATGGCTGAAATAGGACCTGACGTCACACACACACACACACACACACACACACACACACACAGACACACACACACATACATGTTCTTGCAGGCACACACTGCTGGACGGAGCAAGCAGCTCACCACTTATCCAGTCAGTCAGTCACAAATCACCCTGTCAATCAAGTGGTTTATAGAGGCTAAAGTCTCGTGATCGCCGCTAGTCAGTCAGGCTAACATGCCACTCTGTTCCCTCGGTGGTAATTGAAGCGTTCTTAATGGATAGATGTGAGTGTTTTATTGTGTTTTCTCATTTTATGGTATATGTTAACACTAGCAACACTGGATTTAGAGTGTGGTAATTTACTCTATGTCACTTAGTCAGGCTGGCACATGGGTTCGATGTACGTAGGCCTCTCATTAAAATCAGAGATTAGAATGCAATTTATTTCTGTAATCAAATGTGGCATTGATTAGTAATGATTTGAACATTTTGTTGGTCATATTCTTTAGTTCAGTCCAAACTTTTTTTCTTCATGCCAGGACAAAAAAAATTATTCTCTATAAACACTGATTCTCTGTCATTTTAAGGAATTATTTTTGTTAATTGTCTTAAATCAGCATCTTCATCCCAAAATATGACTATCAGCATCATCCTCCAAAAGCCTTTTTGGATCAAACCCCAAGGAGATCAAACTAGTTACAAACACTTGCTTAGTTTTAGGCCATAGTCAGGTAGGAAAACGTCCTCTGTTATTTCTAGTTTGTTGTATTTTCTCTGCAGAGGGGCACACTGGTGTCCTCTGCCCAGAGGATGGACCTCCAGCTGGGATTAAAGACAGAGGCAGGCTGGGTGGCAGAGCCATAGGAACGTAGAGGTGATAGATGAAGGAGGGCAGGAAAAAGACTAATTGTTCTCATTACAGAACAAATAAAAATCAATACCTCTCAAAGCGAGAGGGAGGTGGTAGTGGTCTTGAAGGGCACTGTAGTTATAGCATGGGAGTGGATTTTCTTGGAATTACAAGCGGTGGCGAAGGCGCAGTGGAACCGATCACATTTGAATGCTAATTCCGATAAAGGACAGTTAGATTAATAGATGTGGCGGTCCAGCGCTGGTCCTTCTTCCCATAAAGCGGTGGGGGTGTTTGAGATTGAAGTTTTAAATGCAATTAAATGAAAAACACAAGGCAAAAAGGGGAGATATTTCCCCAATTTTTTCAAATTAAAGCAGGAAATTTCATTACCAGGGGACCATATTTTACACAGGCTATTACAAGGTTAATACATCTTCAACATCCCCCCTTAAAGTCCTCATATATTTGTTCAGGGATTGTGTTCTTGTATTTTAGTTTAATTGGTGTGCAGAGGCATTGCAGAAGGCCTACACACATACACACAAACAGATATAGATGAATGAGATTCTTATAAATAAATTCCCTTGAGGTTTAGTCTTACCTTAAATAAAACTACTATGTATAACCCTAACCAAGGCTGTAACTGTTGCCTCATTGCCTCACCACTATAGCCCTGATGTGAACTGTTCTCTCTGAGGACAAGCCAAAGTGTGTGTGCGTGTGTGCGTATGTACTGTATGAGTCTGTTTGTGTGTGAGCCTGCAGACTTGAAGAGCAGCTCTCACTCACATGTTGACTTTGACCTTTGGTTTGCTATTGGTGCTCATACTGTGTACAATGTTATAAAGCACTTAAAAAAAGGTGATACCATAAAGAAGAAAATGATACAATCCAGGGCTGTAGTACTTGAGTCCGGTCTTGGACTCGAGTCCGGACTCTTTCTATGGTCTCGGACTTGTCTCGGACTCGGTAGTATTTGGACTCGGACTTGTCTCGGACTCGGCCACTGGTCTTGCCAAATATGGCTTTTGGTCTCGACCGAGTCCAGCTGTTTTTATTATGTTGATGATAATATTGGAGGGAAAGTAAAACACAGTTCAGGTGGGGATATTGTTCGGCTTTTTACAAGTTTAGACAGCAAGCTAACGCTAGGCCAATGTTTGCTAACGTTAGCGCACCAGCGTTAGCCTAGTTAGCTTACTAGGTAAATATTACGGCTGCCTTCGGAGTTTCCTATATCTGCATCCACGTTGTCAACATAAGACCTGTGGCGTTAGTGCTCCTTTTGAGCCGTCATTTTATTGCATGAAATAAGCTTTGCTCTTACGACATGGGTGGGTTTTTGTTACGTTATAAAAAAGCTAACTGGCTATAGTTAGCCTGTTTGTATGCTAGTGGACATTAGCTAATGTTGTCGAGCCAGCTGTGTGTGTGTGTGTGTGTGTGTGTGTGTGTGTGTGTGTGTGTGTGTGTGTGTGTGTGTGTGTGTGTGTTCCCTAAACAACGTCTTCCTGATGGATTTATTTATTAATTCTGCAATTTGTCTAAAATAAAATGAACATATGTTAAATTACTCTCTGTTCATAGTTGTAATGTTTTCTGAAAATACATGTATTTCCTATTAACCCACATCCAAATAACAATAGAATACAATATTTTTTAGGGAAGCCATAAACCAACCATAGGGCTACACTCTGTAATACTGCTCACTTCACTTCTACACTACATCTGGAGTGAAGCTATGTTGTAATTTAGTTGTTCTAATGCTCAGTACTAGTACCTACTGTAGAAGTTCTAATGCTCAGTACTAGTACCTACTGTAGCAGTAGCAGTTCTAATGCTCAGTACTAGTACCTACTGTAGCAGTAGCAGTTCTAATGCTCAGTACTAGTACCTACTGTAGTTGTAGCAGTTCTAATGCTCAGTACTAGTACCTACTGTAGCGGTAGCAGTTCTAATGCTCAGTACTAGTACCTACTGTAGCATGTAGTTATTATGAGTTATCACCATATGATATCAAGAGGAATGGCTATACTCATAAATCCTGGGTGTTCTGACACTGTTTTTGCTTTTATATCAATAAATAACCCAAATTGATTGTCTTGATACTGTCATGCATAATAACTTTTTTTCTGGACTCAGTCTTGACTCAGACTCAACTAGTCCTGGTCTTGGACTTGTCTTGGACTCGACAACGGTGGTCTTGACTACAGCCCTAATACAAACCAAGAAATTAGAATTTAATGGTTGTTTCAGAAGGAATTTACAGGAATAAATTGTTTTGATTAAAGGTTTAAAAAACTAAACTGGTTTGATCTGTAACATGTCGATGCCAATCTCCTCAGTTTCGTCCCTGTCAGGTTGTTTTCCTCTGATTTAGCTTTTCTCTACTAGTCTTACAGCCGTAGGGACACCACACTGTATGATAGAAATTCAACAGTGAAGCAAATTGGCAGAGCCACAGAGGGCGGATCGACAGCGAGAAGACAAGCTGGGAAGGAGGCGGAGTGCAGAGGAGGCAGTGTGAAAGATAGAGAGAGAGTGAGATGGAGATGATGATGGAGGGTAGGAGAGACTGTGGTGGTTTATATAACATCTCCAGCATGGTCTTTGGCATGCATCAGGGGGCTGAGCCATCAATCACTCCATCTGTGTAAAATCACGAGCTGACTCCAATATTGCTAAATATTTATACTGTCACATACACACAGGCGTTCAGATGAAAAGAGTCATTCATTAGGGCCTTCTCAGGCCTGTCAGCCTGGAGATGGAGATTAGAGAAGCAACCTCCCACCGCGCCTGCCTTTCCTCTCACCGAGCTCCTCAGCCCTATATATAGAGCCATCAGGACGATAAATATCTCCAGTATGCCTCTGTTAGGTAAATACCCAGTAAATATGGCAGGCAGGATGGGAGACTAAGCCAAACAGACCTATGGGTCTGTGAGTGTGTGTTGTATAGGAGTGTGAATCACTCAACAGGGAGCAATAGGGACTTGTAATACCATATACTGTATGGATGGCCAGGCATTGATTAGTTGGCATCACTGTGATGTTTTGGTAAAAAAGGTGGGTAAACTGTTATTTCAACTGATGATTACACAACCACTAAAATCAGTTCTATTTTCAGCCTTACTGTGCTGTAAGAATGTGTTTCTTATATAAATGGGCCTGAACTGTAACTCACCTTGGTTTGAGATAATGAACTTTAATGTGTACTCTGGGGTTGATGTCAGAGGGTCGTAATGCAAAATGTGGGATCCAGTGTTTAGGGAGCTTGACCTATCTTGATCCCCATAGCTTGAGTTCTGCTCTCTCACTTTACAGAAGTGCAACACTAAATTACTGGAATAACCCTTTAATTTGTCGTATTTTTGCTATCAATCTGTAGTTGCTCCACAGAGCGCCTTTTTAAATAGAGGAGCAAAGAACAGAGGAATCTGGATCATATTTACGGATATGTGTCTTCTATTTGCATAAGTTACACTCAATTATTCCTACTATCATTCATAGTGTTGCACTCGCTTGTACACACAATGTGATTAATAGTCTGAGGAAGTTTGTCAAGAATGAGAAAAGAGAGCTTGATGGAGAAGTGTTGACTTTTTCACCTCCACCCGCCTAGTCAATCTCTGCTGTCGGATTGTTGGTTTAAACAAGTTGGAGAAATTGTGGGACACAGCCGCCCCAATTCTGACATCAGGAAGGTGATCCCCTTCTCAAAGCTATTTGATCATCCGACAGATACTTCGTGTGGCGCATACTGATGCCTTAATGTCCTCCAATCACTTACTTACATTGTCCGTCCAACGGAGAAAAAAAAAACAGAGTAGAAAAACAGCAGATGCTCAAAATGTGTCATCAGCTCCCATAGTCTACCTTGAAATTGAATCAAACACCAGTGTGTTTGGATTGGTATTCATTTAATACCAACAGAAAGACAACCTTCTGTATATCAATACATTTTCTCATTATACAAGTCAGTGTAAGAGGATGCTAGCTAATGCTATTAGAGCTGAAATAAATAGCCAATTAATGTGTAGTTGATACATGATTTTAATGTTAAATATTAATGTTTTGTATTGTTAGTGGGACAAAACAGCCTTAGGCTGACATCTCGTAGACCAAACTGTTGATCAATGAATCAATAAAGTACTCATCAGATACTAAATGATATCAAGTATTCTTGAACTTCAGCACTAGCTTTGGACAAAGAAAACATTCCCTCCATAACTGATGACTGTAGTCAGGCCTCTCTTTGGTTTCTGGTCTCGGCCTTCACTGAAATCTTCCGTAGCAATGTGCTTCTGCCTCTTTGTCTATATTCTCCTTTTATTCTCTTTCTCCCCTAACCTAATCTGGCCTACTTTATTTCTCTACCCAGTTTTTTTTTTAATTCTGAAGCAAGGCATTATGTTGTGATTGCTCATCCCATCCGCTTTGACGGACCTCAGATCAGTGCGCGGGCCAGGCCATGGAAACAAAAAGACATCAGCAACATCATCTTCACACTGTAATTACAAGAATGGGGGTTGGTGTGGGGGGATTTAATTTTGATTAGCAAAAAAGCTTTTATTTTCAAACTAACATCCATAATTAATCATTAAATCATGGGAGAGTGAGTGAGAGGGACAGATAGGGAGACACAGTGAAAGGAGGATGGAGGGATGAATGGAGGTATGTGGCAATGGAGAGAAAGGGAAAAGGCATGTAATTATCTGCAGAAGTTCGACATCCCCAGTAAATCCACGGAGCCGTCTGACATGGCTAATTAAAGAAGCAATCAAAGGTCCACCTCCAGAGATTTTTGAGAGAAGGAAGAAGGAAACAGGCTAGAGAGATAGAAAGACTGACAGAAGGGAAAGGAATGATGGGAGATATGGGAAAGAAGAGTGTTGTTCTCTTTGTTATTGTTTCATATGTCAACTGTCCCTCTTGGATCCCCGGATGAGGCTCTTACACGCCTTCTCTCTCTAGTCTATGTCTGGCACTCTGATTATTTCTGACCTTCATCTACAGAGTGCAAAATTACACCATCAGGGAAACTCCAACAAAAAGTGGTGGTTTAGTCATATCTGGTTGGTCATTTTGAAAGTTTGATTTCTGGGCTAAATAATTAGTGATGTTACCTGGAGTCATCAGGTGCTTCAGGCCTTTCAGCATGAGACACCCTCTCGCTGACAGCCCCGCTGTTGTTTATCAGGCCCCGCTTGTGCAACTCTAGCAACCTCCCACATGTTTGCTCTTTTTATTCATAGCCAGCCAGATGAATTCCCAGCAGCCTCTGTGTTGTGGTAGATGACGCTTGTCTTCCCTGTGATGCAAAGCAATACTTTCCTGCTGAGGCACTGCATCCTGTACTAACTGTACTGGCTAACCTAGCCTTCATACTTCGCCTTCTTAATATGAAAATCCCCTCCATCTGGTCCTCCCAGGAAGCGGTTAGCAGCACTGTTAGCTCATTTATCACTCGCTGAGAACAATTGTTACTCTCATTGATTGCATGACATTAAATATATTTGTGGATGTATGTATGTATATGTGTGTGTATGCACGTGTACATATGAATATCAATATATATCTGTACATGGATTGTACATTCAAAACACCAACATGTATATAGTACCATAGGAGTGTTCCACAGTACTAATGGTCAAGAAGGGAAGTTAAAAATATTTTTTAAAATAATAATAATAATAATAATGAATTACTGAGTTATGGAAAAGGTGTGTATACTTCTTCCTACTCCCTTTCAGACATGTCTATGTTGGTTAATGTTTGTTATTGTTTATTGAATGTTTTGCTTATTTAATTTATTTGGACATTTCTTTAATGTTTTGTTTGGTTTAATTTAGATATGTCTGAAATAAATGTCTTCATTCATTCACACATTTCAGAATTTAACAGAATCTTCGTCTGTATTTGTAAAAGTGGGTTTCTTATCAGTGTTGCTGACGTATCTTGTAAGTTTCTTGTAATTTCTTTGTTATAAACTTAAAATAGCATGACATTTTCTTTTGAAGTAGTGTTAATACATCCAATCTTTTTTTTTTTTTTGTCCAAACACATGTGCTTGTGTATTTATTGATGCTAATTTGTATAGCTGAAAATCAAATAGTGTTTACTATGCGGTAACTAAGATGTTCAAAGGATGGAAAGATGAAAAGTAAAGGTGTAGTTGGGATGGTTTCCCCAATGATTGTATTTTTTATTTGCTTCACCGTTTCACATCTATTTTTCTCTCTCTCACTCTCTCTCTCTCTCTCTCTCTTTTTCTCTCTATCTCTCTCTCTCTCTCTCTCTCTCTCTGGGGGCACAGACCCCGGGGACACAAGGTAGATAGAGTTAGTGTGGACCAGATTATACTCACACTGGGTCATCCTCTGTCAGCAGAAAAAGAGCTGAGAGCAGGACGCTGACCTGTGTTCCCTCTGACCAGTGTGTGTGTGTTTGTGTGTGTGTGTGTGTGTGTGTGTGTGTGTGTGTGTGTGTGTGTGTGTGTGTGTGTGTGTGTATGTGTGCACTTCTCACCTTTTGAGCCCTTCTCAGCTCAATCTATGGAGTACTACAATATATCTTATTGTCCAGGGTTTCACTTGATTATATAGTTTTCTTTATTTACATGTTTTGGATTAATGTTCAGTGTTTGACATGCATGCCGGTATGTAAGATATGTTTCATCATTTTCTAAATCCACATTTTGAAATATTTTATATACTGTATATCTATTCCGTGCAAGAATTATTTTGCCATAAATGGAATAGCTTAGTTTATCAGTGTATCCACAACCAGTCTTGTTTACTTCTAGTGAGGTAGCAGTTTCCTGTTTGTGGGGGATAATTATAGTTTTTTAGTTACACAACTTGTCTTTCAGCTGTTTGGAAGTGTTTTTCTTTTGAGGTTACTGTCAGTTTAAACACACTGTACTCTTCTACTATTTCCAGGCTGTACTGTATGTGAAACCAGCTCATATGAGGAATGATCGAACATTTATTATGTATGTTGGGTCAGTTATTTGTTTTCCTTCAAACCCTGCTTAAACTTATGTTTTCTTTGCGAGTGCAGCAGGAAAACCTTAAAATCTTGACTTTATTCACACTTATGCTCATCGATGATGCATCACTCTGGATATTACAATCAACGTAATTTATCCTCTCAGCTTCTAATGCTTACAGTGAAGTGACAGTGAAGTGACAGTGAAGAGGAAAACATACAGGAAAAAATTAACACTGCAGGGTGTTTCAGAGACTTACTTTTCTGCCAGACCCAAACTCTTCTATTTAGAACTAAAAAAAAAAAGTAAAGAGACTATAAACTACAGAAAAACAATATTTTCAAAGGAATCAGGAAACACTATAGGGAAAAAACAATTTAAAAAAAGCATGGCTGACAACAAAGAGTAACAAATGAATTTGTAAAATCATTCCTGCTTTAACGTCAAGCTGAAGCAACTGACATTAATATTGGCCTTCAGAGCCACCATATCAGTGTATCAGCCCAGAAGGCCCTCTGTCAGTCTGTGCCCTCATTCTCTTCTCTTTATTTGTCCTTGGGGTATGTTCAGTGTGTCTCCATCTCTTTCTCTCTGCCCAGTACACCCGGTGTCAATCTGGCCGCGGTATAATTGGTTGTTTTTTGGTCGGCCGGCCTGTCGTCCCTGGCGTTGATTCATAGCATTTGTAAAGGTGACAGTAGCGGCTGTCCCTACCAGACAAAGTAGAGCCATCACTAGCCAGACCTCAGCTGACCTGCTAGTTTGTGCACACACACAAACACACACACATATACACGCATATGAAACACATGCAGCTTCGCCTGAGGCCTCACAGGGGAGGAGAGGCAGGTAAGGTCATCATGTACACAGCTCAACCAAAGAAAATCCTAAAGTATACACACACAAACACACACATACACACACACACACACACACACATACACATATGGATCATTGACTTTAATATGCAGAGAAATTCAACATATGTAATTGTATAAAACTAAATAATGTATAAACTCACATGTATGCACTTATAAAATATGCACATGCAACTTCATACTTCATACTTAGTCATACTGTATATTAACATACATATCCCACAGTAATATGTAATGCAATTCATATACAGTATTAATAATACATTAAATGCATTAACACAGAACGGAACAGAAAAAGAATGCAAAAATAAATAGTGCCTTTCTAAAAGTAATTATAAATCACTATAAATCACTAAATGATGCCTAAAATCATTGGAGGTGAAAAAAAAAGTAGAAAAAGCGAATCAATCAAAATACTGTTTTATAAAATGCGATGAAATACATGCACGTCCACGTCAATTTATATACATTTAAAAACACACACACACACACCGATAAGTATAAACACCTAGAAACACTGACACACACTCGTATGCAGGCCTTCCCCAGTGACCTGGATACACCCTCAACTGACACTTTATCTACTTAGCGGTGTCACCTTCAAAAGCTTGCACTAGTGTGACACACACACCATCTCATCTGTAAAAATCCGCCACACAAATAACAGCTATTTGTGTGTCAGTTTTAGGGGTCTCCATCACGCTCCTTTTAAAGCACCGGCTTCATATCTATAATTGAAGGTAATCGGCTGGTAAAAGGATTGTAAAGGGATTTGGGCTGTAGTTAAGAATTGATCATAAGCTCTGGCTGTTTCATGGTCCTGCCATTGACCTTGTAATTGATTTGGCGAGCATGTTTTATTTGCTGTGCTCTTGTGTTATGGTTTGATATAGTATATTAGACTTTGGCTTACTGTAAGGTCTATTCAGGGTGATCTCTTTGTCTTTCATGTGTATTGTTGTGTACCTCCATCCTTGTGAGAGCCAATTAGGTTGTAGTGTGGTACGTGAGGGTTGAGGTGAGGGTTGAATTTCGGTTGCGGGATTACAACCAGAGCCACGTCCTCACAAGTAAAGCAAGAATAGCATGTATGTGTGTGTGCGCCGCTCGCCCAACTACACGTGAGCTCACATTTGCAGCAAGCTGACCTGTGTTACAGCGAGTGTAATTGATTGTGTGTGTGCTGGTGTCTCGGTGTTAAGGTTAATTTCTCTAACTGCTGGTAAGTGCTGTCTGACCGCTCCCCTGGCGGCCTCTCCGAGCTGAAGTAATGCCACTTAGAGGCCCCGGGCCCCCATTGCTGGCCAGCCCATTGATCTGCTGATCAATAATTGCATCTGTACACCGTACATTGAGCAGGGAGGCTCCCTCGCTGACCTGACGCTCACACACTGACTGATGTAAGCCACGCAGTCACGCCACACACATGGTTACCTAAGAGGTTCCAGAGGAGTCTCCAACGAAATCAGGTTTAGTTTAATTTCAGTATCATTTCATTCATTACAAATTCACTCAAATGTTTTTTTCTCTGATAAAGATCCAACACAAGACTAATAATAATACATTTTATTTAAAAGTGCCTTTCTCTGCACTCAAGGACACCGTACAGGGATACATAAGAAATTTAATAAAACAGCAAAAAATAAGTATACAACAATAACAACAGCAGAAAAAGGCAGAGTAATGGACATTAAGTGGGACAGGCAGTTTTAAACCGATGTCTTGAGTTGTGATTTGAAATGGGGGTGAATCGATGTTTCTAAGTTGGGGTGGTAATGAATTCCAGAGATGGGGAGACTGTGAGAATCAAAAAGAATTAGTGCATGGTGCTTTTAACAATTTCAACTATTCTACTATTGTTTACAGCAATGCTCGGCAATAATAATAATAAGCTCTATTTCTGTAGAACTCACTTTTGGACCTGTTGGACTGTTTCTATGTATGCCATAATTCGCAACTAGGTCTGATCTTGAAAATCAACACACTTCCCAATGGTGCAAAGAAAAGCTGAGCTTTGCCTTTGACATTAGATTTATTGCAAAATGTAGAATACTACTACTAAGATTTAGCTCTTTATTCTGTTATTTGTCCTCCTGTTTATATTTGCATATGTCTCTGTCCCTTCCACTCATCTCACTCTACTTTTCCTTTGGACTTTTGTCTCTGGCGTCTTCCATATTGCTGTTTTCCCCACCAAGTTCTCACATAAGCCATCTAAAGTAATGGTATACACTTACCTCGGCTGGACGTTCGAATCTGATCTGCATAAAATTCATGAATAAAATTCCCCACACATATACCATGAGCTTCTACAAGTTTATTATTAGTCACTGATTCAGATTTACTCAAAGTCTTTTCTTGACACATTTCTGTCATCTGGAAATCAAAATGACATCACTGCCCATCTCTGCATGCTTCACTCCATCTCTTCCTTCTTTGTTGTTTTATTCCTCTCAGGCAGCCTCCATCTTGTTGCAGATCACAGCCAATAAAGCAGCCTGCCTCTCTCTCTCTCTCTATCTCTCCCTTAACCTCTCTCCTACTTCCTGTTAAAGGAATCAGTCAGTCAGAACACTCAAAACACATATTAAACCGGCATCAGCCTCTCGCCGGGGCCAAATCACGCTGTTCAAATGTTGTTCTTCCACCGGGAGAGCAGGACAACTGAAGAGATGGGATCTGCAACATTAACTTGATTCACTGCTGCAGCGACTGAGTGACACTCCATAAACCTCAGCAGGCCGCCGCTGGGTCCCAACGACAGCACCCCATGGCTAATGTGACACACACTAGCAATGCCTAGCTCACCCCCCCCCACTACACACACTCTTGCACACACACATATATTTAAGCAAGCATACACAAGCATACAAGGGCTTACATATACATACAAATATGTATAGTCGCACATACTGTGTGTGTGTGTGTGTGTGTGTGTGTGTGTGTGTATATATATATATATATATATATCGGAATCTTCATTCATTTCAAAATCCACTTAAAACGTAACGTTACTACTCTTTGGCCCGGCTCGCAAGCCCAAACAGGTGTGTGTGACATGCCTGTTGTTTTGTTTCCGGTCTAGCTAGATCCAGTATGGTGTTGTAGTTTTTCTAAAGTTACTAGTTGTTGCAGCTGCATGTGAAAAAAACTACAAAGTTTGCTACGCCAAAAAGAATGTTAATCTCGCAATAAAAAAATTGAAGCCGTTAAAATGGGTTTGCGTTAATGCCGTTTATAACGCGTTTAATTGACAGCACTAATATGTGTGTGTGTGTGTGTATATATATATATATATATATATTAGAGCCAGACCAATATATCGGCGGGCCGATATTAGGCATTTTCCAAACTATCGGTATAAGAATTTATAACGGCCAATAAATGAATATTTAAATAAATAAAATAAAAACGGACAAAACACCCTTCCCGAGTGTTTGCATTGCATAATTTGTCCACCAGAGGGCACTCTATAACGTCCCTGTTGGCCACTCTTTGATTTTTTTTTGTTTTTGTTTAAGTGCTTTTGTTCAAAGAACTTTAAGTTTCATGTCTTAAGTTTGTATTTTTTACATTTTATTTATCAGAACTTTAATATATTTTGATGTTTTTCTATTCTGTTGTGACAATAAAACAAACAAGTTTATTTTTATAAACTGCATTATCTTATTATTTTTAGTGAGGACTCATAAATAATTACAAATAAATAATGTTAGGGAAATCTGTTAATGTTTTGTTATGCGTTTCTGGATTTTTTATACTTTATATTGGAATATCGGATATTTAAATCACCAAATATTTGCCTTAAAAATCCTTTATCAGTGTATGTGTGTATGTATGTATGTATGTATGTATGTATGTATGTACTGTATGTATATACTGTATACATACAGGTTTTATGGTAATGCAGCAGAATCTGCACAACCATTGAGTTATCGTCATCTCCAGCCGACATCTCAGCTTGCAGCTTTTTGGCATAGGCAGTTAGCATGGGCCCTATAGCTCTGTGTAAATAGGTAACCTCACTTTCTCTGGCTGTCCTCGACAGTGCTGACTTACTCCACCCACTAACTACTGTGCCTGTCACTTGAGATACAAATAGTAGAGTCCTAATTGATATTTACTACACCGACTTGTTGCCCATGTACCGCAGCGTCCCAGTGAGTTTTTTGTTACTTATGGTATCTTATACTACATGTAGGAGAGAGATATATGCAGTAGATGTATAGAGACAGATAGAGGCTCATAACGTGAGAGAAGCAGCAGGCTCAGAGAGTTAGAAGCGGGCAGAAAAACAAATACTTCCTCCGTTGTTCAGTATTTTGTATTTGAGCTATACTTGCCACATGTAGCCCTGATATCAGTCTAAACAAGGCTCCAGAGCACCAACAAACCTCTCTCATGACAAGGCCCTGGTCTGATTACCCTGTTTTCCTTTACACTAAAAGGAAACTTACTGCACTTATCGGGTGTGAACACTTACAAAGGGAACATCTTTTCAATGGAAGTAAGTGAAAACAGCTTTATCTTTAGAAAGCCACCCTGTCCATCTACACTTAAAAGACCACACTCTCTCTTGACTCTTCCAATATCAGTTATTATTCTGTGACATCTGGCAACGTCTGGATTGTACATTCTCTATCATTTGTTAGGCCCATTATGATTCAACAGCAAGAATCCATGGCTTACTCTTCTACTTTTCTGCAGTCTTTGTGAAAAGATATCTTGAAGTGGCTGTCTTTTGTCCAGTGTTCTTTTTTTTTAGCTACTCCCTAAAATAAACCTTGCGGTTGTAGACAGATGAGGGTGTATGTGTGCACGTCATTAAGAAAACAAGTTCTCATCTTTTTACTATTAGGATTATTTGTTTTGGGTATTGTCTGCCTTTATTTTGACAGGACAGCTAAAGACATGAAATGGGAGAGAGAGGGGGGCATAACATGCTGCAGGTTGGAGTCAAGGCCTGCTGTGTCGAGGAGCAAACCTCTATGTATCCGGGCGCCCATCTTCTCACTTTTAGGATAATGCCAGTTTTTCATGATTCATGATACTGTATGCTTAAGTGTGAATATTTGCACAGGACAGATTGGCATAGGAAAAGTTACTTCAGTATTTGTGACCATATTCACCATCTGTCTGAAACGCTCTGGATTAGCGCCCCTCAATGAAAAAAGCCCAGTCTGCCCTGATTGGTCAGTGTTTCTGGTTCTTCCGCAGCTGTGCTCTCTCCATCGACGTTCACGTGCAGCCGTTCGAGTGATATGTGTTTTACGTCACCGGTGAGACAGAAACATTCAGCTTTGAAGAAGAGGACAACAATTACCAGATAATTACCTTCCCTGAAGAGTCCTCCGTGTCAAACCTTCATCTACTGGCAACTGCGTTGAGAAGGGGTGGGGGTACGATCCTGGAAGGCTTGCATCATGTAGATGCACCAACAGTGTTGTGGTCATTACTTAGAATTCCTCATGGGGGGGAGACAGAAACTATGCATTATTGACCCTATCTTGCATCCGTTGCAGCGCAAAGCCAACGCAAGTGTCTTTGCTATTTTAAGATCGTCCAGCGCCCACGTTGTTTAAATAGCAAATGCCCCTGCGCCCATGGGCATGCTGGTCTTACAGGGAGGTGTGTCCAGGTTCATTCTGGGTGTATTGTTATCTTGAGGCAGCAGGAATTGATCGCGCCATTGACCAACCAAAACCTGGTTTAAAGACAATGTTGTTGTTATTTTGTTCACAGTTTTCTTGCAGCCATTAAATGTAAATGTGCTGTATTTATATAGCGCTTTTCTAGTCTTAACGACTACTCAAAGCACTTTTACATCATACAGGATACATTCACCATTCACACACATTCATACACTGTGGCCGAGGCTGCCGTGCAAGGTGCCACCTGCCACTCCGATGCGCAGCATCGGGGGCAACTCGGGGTTCAGTGTCTTGCCCAAGGACACTTTGACATGGGACTGCAGGGCCAGGGATTGAACCGCTCTACCGCTGAGCCACAGCCGCCCTATTAAGAGCAATAGATGGGTTCCTTGACAATAGCATCTGCAATTTCTGTCTGTCCAGGTCTTAATTGTTCACTCTGATGTTGGACACTAACACATAAAGTGCCGTTTCCTCCAAACGGGGGGCTCCATGTACAAGTTTGTCCATTTTGAGAGTGTATCTGTGCTGGACTAGTAAAATATCTTTTCATCTAAGGACAAGTGGTCACTGCCTACTTAGTCTATCGACGGCGTTTCATTTACGGGATTGTTGAAATCTAACACATCTCTGTGCCTGTTTACACTGGAGGAGGACAGGGCACAGTTGGGTCAGAGACTGTTTGCCGCACAACTCTGAGTTTTTGATCACATTGTCAACCTTGTGAGAGCAGGACATTAAATGTCAGGGGGGAGATAGGAATATCAATGATTGATGAGTTTGTTTCTGTATGTACTGCAAGAACTGTGATCTCATCGCTACTCTGGGGGCTAGACCTTGTGCCTTCAAAATGTCAACTTCTCAGGAAATGAGCTAACAGCAACAAAAGTCATTTTGTTATTTTCAAAAAAAAGTTGATGTTTTGAAGAGAAGTTTTGATATTTTAAGGAGCTTCCTGAGCCTAAAGTGTTGTAGAATCTGCAAACTTGCAAGTTCAAACATTCAGGTCAAACTAAAATATTGCAAATTAGGGGCAATGTAGTCTTCCCTTGATAATACGTGTGAGCTTCCAGTATCTGTACAATAAGTTAATTTGTGCTCAGAAGCTGAGCTGTGAACATAGTCCCCTCTTCACTGTCTCAAATTCCCATTTTTCTGCATAGATTAGCCTACAAGTGTCTGAGCCAGGCACTGTTTAAACAATGGCATTTCTAACACTGTTCCTATCACCTTGGAAACGCCATGACAACCTGTGATCTGAGAGGGCACAGTGTGGCTCAATTAGCACCAGCCGCATCTCATGCAGTCTTCCGCCAGCTTAATATCTCCATATTCTGTCTCCTTTCATGCATTAAGTGACACAAATATGTGAAGTGTTACATCACCTTTTATATCACTTCCTCATAGATTTTTCCCTTTTTCTCACATTGGTGAATGCAGAGAGTGAGTTCCAGTAACAGTAGTTATCAAGAACTTTGTTATAACAACTTTATTGTTTTTATAACTTATGCCATGAGCAAAGCAATATTTACTAACCTTTCTACTCAGTTTTGGATTAATTTAAGCAGTCTAGGAATTAGTTAAAAAAAGAAGAAATGTAATGTGAAATGTGTCTCTGTGTTCCCCAGGTATCGTGTCCAAGTCTTTCGAGTGTCGCCTGAAGGGTCAGGGGGCTACGTTTGTGGAAACAGAAGCCATGGACTCCCCTGTGCACAATAATGGCTCATTGGAGGCATCCGGCCACAATGATTCTATCCAGCAGGTCATCATTATCCAGGGCTATGGTGGCGGGGAGGTGACCATCGACCAGGCCCTGGAAGAGTCGGCTGCTGCCACCCTGCAGACGCTGGCCATGGCCGGCCAGGTGGCAGAGGTGCTCCACATCACAGAGGATGGACAAGTCATAGCCTCGGGCAGGGAAGTGGCATCCGCAGGGGCCCACCTGGCCGAAGGCAGCACCCAGTACATGGTACTGGAGTCGGGCGAGGCCAGGAAAGAGCTTCGGGCTGCGGCTAGAGGAGGGGTATCAGTGGCAGCCGCAGGACAAAGTCACATGGTTTCGGAGTCGTCCACAGCTCTGGATGCTCTGCTCAGCGCCGTCAGCGAAATGGGCCATCAGGAGGAAATGCAAGGGCAGGCTGTCGTCACCCAAGAGGTCCTGAAACCTGAGATAGTAGAGGCTGTGCAGAGCGTAGCGCAGCCGGACGTCAAACAGGAACAGGAAGAGATACAGGTCATCCAGGAGACCAGTCGCCAGGAGATGCAGGAGGTGCTGCAGCTCGCCGCGTCCCAGATGATGAAGAAAGGTCTGACCCAGGTTATTGTCAACGACGAGGGAACGCACTACATTGTGACAGAGCTGGACAACTGCACCTTACAGGTGGAGGGGAGCGTGTATGGAGGGGCAGGGGACGGGGAAGGGCAGCAGGCTGAGCATCAGGCTGGAGAAGAGATGGTGGTCTATCTGGATGGAACCCCTCATAATATAGTTCTGGAAGGGTAGAGGATAGAGAAATGAACTGAGAAGAGGTCCAGTTGTTGTTGTTGTTTCATCTCATTTTTACTTGTTTAATTCTGTTAAAGCCTACTTTTTTCCATTTTCTGTTTTTGACTATCGTCTCTTGGGCTACGCTAAACTCAGGTTACACATCATTTATTCAAAGGGACAGTGGAGGACACAGGTTTGGTGCTAAGTGAGTTAACTTGCAATCCTCACAACCACCAGGGCTACATTAACCACTTCATTAATGCCATGCAGCTTAAGGAAAGGCAAAAAAAAAGGTTTTTGAAATTGCATCTAATATTCTGAGTCATTCAAAGGATAATGTGTATTCTGCTTTTTGTTTTCTTTATGATACCTTTGTGAAAACTTTCTGTTTTGTTTGTGATGTTAGAATTTTGACCATGACACAATGATTCATTAATTCTCTTTTTTTATTGTTGTCTTCTTTCCATCTGTTGTAAGGATTAGTAGATTACTAGTTGATGGATTTAAAAAAACAAACAAACAGATCTTACTGATGATTTACATGTTGAAATAGAGTTGATAATTACACATTTCAGTTTTTTGACAACCCTAGCTCTAAAAAAAACATTAATGCCATTTAATTTCGCACAATAAAGATTGAGTCTAATTTTTTTCTCTGGAGTATTTGCCGTCAATTGTCACGTCAATATCACATTTCAGCATCAATACGGCCATTACATGTAAGGCACAGCGCCATCATATAAGCAACATGCACATACAGTACATGCATCAGCTGCTGGCTCCCATCATGCTTGCTGATCACTAACACTGTCATTATCATCACCATTATCATTATCGTCATCATGATCACCATCATCCTAATCGTCATCCTCTCTTCTGTCCCCCCATTAGGTCCATTCTGTTCATTGCATACAACACTCATCTTTCTCCCCCCCAGCAGTATTCAGCACTGGAGGGAGAATCAATATTCATTTAGGCCCTTACACAGGCCGCGTTTCTGATGGAGTGAGTGGGAGAGCAGTATGACGGATGCAAACACAATGGCCAACTGCTGAAAGTAGATAGACAAAGCACTCATACACACAGAGGGCATCAAAAGACCATCCCTTTAACACACACACACACACACACACCATGCACACAGAGCCTGAAGGTGGGCTGAGAGAGAAAGTGTTGGAGGAGTGGGCAGGAAAAATGAGAGGATTACAGATGGATGTTGAGAGAGGTGAGGCCAGAGAGAAGTGAAAGAGCAGTGAAATCCACAACCACACAGAGAGAAAGGAGCCTGTAATTTCACATAACATCTGTGTTCCTGTCTTTCGGCTCCTGCTCTCAGCCCCATGTTGCATTTGTAAACTCCCAGACTTTTTATGCTCTCTTCTTTTTTTCATTCAGCAAAGATAGACACATTTAACAGAGGTCACGTTCGCTTTGTGAGCATCCATAAGTGCCTGTGAGCGGGAACCAAAGTTTGTTGACACCCACTGCATGGTAAAAGATGCAACTATAACTTTTAAATGCCTCACATATTTAGAATGTTCCACCATTGTCTGTTTTGAAATAAATAACTAAATAACCATATGTTATTTGTGTGTGTGTGCGTTGGTGATTTTTGTTCTCAATAAGAATGTCCTCCTGTGATCACTCATTATTCTACATGTCCGGCTGAGTGATTGTGTGCTGTATTGTGTGCATCTCCATCCTCCTCGTGTATGTCCCTAATTATGGCTGGATCTGGATGGCTCATTATTAACTGCAGCAGGCCACTCGTGTGACATGGAAGAGAGAGAAATTAGCAGCTGTCACCCAGTGATGAGTTCATTTCCTGACAGGCCTCTGCTCCGAAGAGTCCTGCTGCAGACGACCAGACAGCTGATGGAAACCTGCTGCCGATGCTTAATTGGAGAGCCGGAAAAGGGCAGGGGGGAGAAGGGGTGGGCTTGGATGGAGAGAGATGAGGGTAAAGAAGTGTGAAGTAACGCAAGTATTAGGTAACGGTTAGAATGTAACTACTAAGAAAAACAAATCCACAGCAGTAATTTGACTTTTGTATCACCAGTAAGCTACTGTGTTGGTATTAGCATGTGTATTCTGGTACTTCAATTGCAGATAAAGATTTTGCATGCATGTTATAATCATCTAATGAAATGTGATGCAGTGCTATGATTAAACTACCCAGAAGTATGTCAAATTAGCTCCACACTTATAAAACTAATGACTCAGTAACAGTAACAACATAAATAATTTGAGCATATGATAATAGAGTCTGAAAAAGAATAACAACAGAGGGGTTATTGGAATTACATCCATCCTGTTGCCAGAAACATGATTCTAAATGAATGCCAATGAATGTGTGATGGGCACCTGTTGGCTAACAAGGTCATGGTAGCATGTCAGTGTTGAGCTTACAGCTTGTTTCCACTGGCCCCAAGTGGCCAACAAGTCACTTATTGTATGTTTAGGTACATTTTGGTACCATTCATTGTCCTTTGTTTATTTTAAGTGACAAATGTTTAATCTGTCTATGTATACAGTTCATGTTCATATTTACTTCCTTGAAAGTCTGTTAAAGTTCAACATAGCACTGGCATCAGGGTGGAACAGCTGGTGCTAAAAGGTTAATGTTAGTCTATAGCCAGGACGTTCCCCTTCCGGGATTGCTCAGGTGCCCCCGGAAATTCCGCCGGTTGTCAATCTTTTTGCTAGATGTCCGTTACCTTCTGCTTTCTTTGTAATGGCATTGTATAACTGTGGTTAACTCCTCAGATCTCTGCAGGGTAAATCCTGACAGCTAGCTAGACCATCCGTTCAATCTGAGTTTTCCTTCCCGAGGCTATTTTGCAGCGGCATCATGGCTCTGTTCAGTGCTTATCCCAGCACATGCTGATTGTGATTGGTTTTATGAAATACAAATAAACGAGCACGTTTTTCTCCCATCTTGGAATGCTGTGTGGACTCGCCAGACCCTCCTCCGCAGCGCTGTGGAGGAAGGGTTAGTAATGCGAGACTAGGTTAATGCATAGAAATAGAATGAGAGTAGAAATGACATTCCCATTCAAATCAACATAGCAGAATGGTCAGAGCGGCGGGCATTTTTATGTTTATGATTGCCATTGCAATTGCAAGATTTGTGACCGTTGAAACATATCCCTGCCCGATGTCAGTCGAGTGCAGATGTGAGTCGCGACAAGTAGCATACAAGATGCTAACGAGAGACTTCTGTAATGTCAATACAGTAAAAATGGACCGACTTAACAAAGTTTGTTCACTGAAGGCTACAAGTTAACAATCAAACCCAACCAAGATTGTCACTTGAATGGCGTGTTGAGCTAACGTTAGCAATCAAACAACCATTGATAGCTAAAACGTTTTTGAAATGATTGCCATCTTCTGTTATTGTTTTTAAGGAGAGAAGTTTATTATTTTATGGATTTCACAAATTTCAGTATGACACGTTATGCCATAAACTGTTTAAATCTGAGCATGCGCAACTCGAATCTGCACTCGGCTTACAGTACATCGGGGAGTGACAAAACGGCTTACTCATTCTATTGCTCTGGCCATTGCATTGCATCGGTTAAAGGTCTCATGACATGGTCGTCTTTGGATGTTTTTATATAGACCTTAGTGGTCCCCTAATACCATATCTGAAGTATTTTTCCCAGGATTCAGCCTTGGTGTAGAATTACAGCCACTAGAGCCAGTCCCACAATGAGCTTTCCTTAGTATGTGCCATTTCTGAGTCTGTAGCTTTTGAGAAGGAGGAGAGGGGGGCGGGGCAAGGTGGAGGCTGGGGGTGTGGCCTTGACCAACTGCCACTTTGCTCGTTTGAAAGCCATGATGTCTCTCTCTCTCTCATGGGTGGGCCAAATTCTCTGGGTGGGCAAAGCAGAGAAAGGGGAGGTAACCTTGCCCCTTATGACCTCATCCAGATCGGTCCATCTGAGCTTTCATTTTCTCAAAGGCAGAGCAGGATACCCAGGGCTCGCTTTACACCTATCTCCATTTCTAGCCACTGGGGGTCCATAGGCAGGCTGGGGGAACTCATATGAATGGTAAACAAAACTCATAAAGTGAAATTTTCATGCAATGGGACCTTTAATGTCTCTGCAGAGGTGGAATGTAACTAGGTAGCCTAAAGGCCTGTTCACACCGGGACGAATTTCGCGCGCGCGATATTCGCCGACGTTTAACGCGTTGTGAGGGCGTCAATGAGAGTGTGCACACCGACGCGAAAAACGCCACGCGTAAAAGCGTCATTTTTTAAAAAACGCCTCGGGTTCGTTTTTTTGGTTTGACGCGCCGCGTCAAAAACTATCCGACCAATGAAATCGGCCCTTTTGCTCACGTGTCTTGTGCTTCTGAAGTTACACTAAAACACAACTTGGCGGCGCTCAAGCACAAAACGGTCTTACCGAGCACACCAATGAAGAAGACATATATACGCCACCGTCATCACTGCCACAAGACGAGGAAGAAGCAAAGCACGATGTCCAAAATAAATGTTGAGCTGCTGGTCTCGTTGGTTTCGGAACATAAAGAGCTATATCTGATTTAGAAGAAATGTTCTAAATACTTGCTCTCTTCTTCTCTGCTCTTCTTCTGAGTTGCAAGCGAGTATCAGAAGCGCAAAGTTGCGCAGCGCCACCCTATGTACGGGGGTATTTCTGTTTTACATTAAGCGCCATCTAGTGACAGATAATGAATTTGCATGTTCATTCGGCTCATCGTCAGCGAAAATCGCTTGGGTGTGAACACAAAAAACGCGTCGAAAAACACTGACGAATAACGCCCGGCGATATTCGTCCCGGTGTGTACGGGCCTTTAATTAGTAGTGAACTTTACTTAAGTATTTGCATTTTATGTTAATTATTCTTCTACTCCATTACATTTGTCTGATATCGAGGACGATTTGCTGTACAATGAATACTTTTACTTTTCATACTTTCAAGTACATGTACCGGTAGCTGATAATATACATACATACATAACATACTTTTACTTAAGTGAGGTTTTAAAAGCAAGACATTTACTTCTACTACTTGTAGTGGAGTATTTTCATGGTATTAGTACTTTTAAGCAATCATTTACCGGAGTACTTCTTACATCACTGTGCCTATGTAATTTTACTTTGAAGGATATTCACTGGCAATGTGGTACTATTGCATTGTGGCATTGCTACTTTAATGATATGCTGGGTGGGGGTTGAGCGTAGAGAACTCGGAACACACACACACACACACACACACACACATAAATGCACACTCATACAGAACGCACAAACATAAATGCACACTCTCATACATAGAAACAGTAACGTGCACCCTTTCCCGTGGGCAACTTTCATTACTCTCCTGGGGACAACTGAGAGGGACAGAAGTGGGGATGTGGGTCTCTCTCTCTCTCTCACTCTCTCTCTCTTTCTGTGTTTTCCTGAGTATGATAAATATAGCAATTCTATTTAGTTGCCATCTTTAGAAAACATATCAGCCTGGGGATCATTTTCTTAATGTCTCCGCTATTAGTTTTGGCTTCCCTTTGGCAGTATTAGCATGCCGGCTGATATGCTCTGTGTGTGCGTGCGTCCGTCCTCGGGCTCCAGGTACAATTCTATTAAACCTGACTTGTTTGTTTATTTCCTGTCTGTCTCCTTCTACATGTGCCCTGCTTGCTAGAGCCTTGAATCCTACGGTGTGTACATACATCCATGCCAACATCGATAGGCCACGTATAGTTGCATGTACAGTCTGAATCCAGTGTTTCTTTTTGTCATTTTTGTTGCTGTAAATCGATAGTTGTTTGAGGCAGAGGTGGAGTGCTGGGGAAGCCACGGTTCAGTTACGGTTCATCTCTTCCATGGGAGTTATTATGGGAAAAGGGGGAGGACAGAAGGAGGGGAATGTGGGAGCCCTGCATGGCTCTTCTCCCTTTCTCTTACTTTTCCAATGTGGCTCTGCATTTGTGTCTTTGATCATGTTAATCCCTGCCTAGCGCCCCCCATCCCCCCCACTCTCCCTGCCATAGACTCACTGCCACACACACCTCAGCGCCTGACAGAAATTGACAGCCCACTCTATCCCACACATACCCCCTCCAAAATGGCAAGCATTCTCCATTCCTAGCAGCTTACCCCCACACCAAAAAAGAACAAAATAAAACACCAGGCAGCCAGTCCCATTGACCGTCTGCAGCACTTCATTAAGGAGAAGCAGTGATTGAAAAGGGATCTGATTAGCTCTCTATGATGAGATAGCAACGTTTCAACCTTGAACCAGAAACAACTGTAAGTGCTTTTTAATTAGGCACACAACACTGAGGAAAAGCACTTCAAAACATAAAAAGGAGGGAGTGAAAGACAGACAGAGTATCTCCAGCAGAAGGGAGAGTAAATGATGAGGCAAAGAGTGGATCAGTGGGAGGCCTATTCCCTCTGCCCTTACAAGAGCATCACTTTTTCAACACCATGCACATCATGGAAGAGAAACTTGAAATTGAATTGAGCTGAAATGCCCTCAAAACAGTTCCAGTTTAATTTCTTCTCCATTTAGATGTACACGATTTAAAATGATATGGACCTCTTGAGGGTAAGAAAGTGTTGTGCCTTGAATCTACTCTCTTGAATTAAACAATTTGACATCTTCAATTTTATATCAGCGGCCCTCACAGAGTCTGATTTACGTATATAGACTCGGCACACTACCCTGCGCCAACATGCCACTCTGTTTAAATAGCAGATCTTCACTGTCAGCTTGCGGTAACACCTTTCTACATAGCTGCTGCAGCCATCTGTTTCATGTCAGTCCTGTCATATAGGGGTCAGATTTGTTGGTATATTTATTTTATCAAAACAAACAGCATGACAGATGAAGAGAGAGAAAAAAAATACGGTACGATAGGTTTTCTTGATTCAGAAAATATTTCATGATAAGGTGAAACTTTAATGTTTCATTTGGCATAAAGTTGGGTCACTCCGAGTGTAAATACTTACAGAATACAGCAAAGAGAAACTACCAACTTGTGCCAACACTGAAAATACTAATGCACCAAAATGAAACTAAGACGTCAGTAGTTATATAAAATTGTAATCTCTGTGTAAAGTGTAAAGTGTGTAGGATTTGTAGCATCTAGCAATGAGGTTGCACATTGCAACAAAAGTGAAAAACCCTTCCCTTTCCAAGCGTGTAGAGAACCTAGTGTGGCCTTTAGCCAGGTAACATAAAAACGCTAAAGGCCCTTTGTAGAGCCTTTTTTTTTTAACTTCTTTTTATTGAGAAATATAGATTATGAACAAGATATATTGGTACAGGTATATGAGTTTTTCTGGTCTACTGTAAAAACAAGGCGTGGCAACAAAGTGGTCTCAATAGAAGAGATTCTACTCCGTATGTAAATATAAATTCTCATTCCAAGCTGACAAAAACACGATTTTTAGTTTTAGGTGATTATACACCAGCGGAAGCATAATTATGAATGTTCTATTTCTGCCCAAAAAAACTCCTAAATGCTACACACTGCTCCTTTCCATTGCCATGGATATTTACTGCAACATAATTGTCAAAGGTTGGTCACTTAAAGTCAATGACTGTAAGATTATAGTGAACGTTATATGAGTACAGGGTCCTGCATTTATTACTAATGCACAAATCAATATACTGCAAGAATAAATTCCTTGGATTATTTTGGGTTGTGTTAAAGAAAATATAAGAACAAGGCTAAGAGTCGGGAGGCTTAGGCACAGCAGTGTTTTGAGCTAAATCATCATCATGCTAACATGCTCACAATCACAATGCTTACATGTTCATGTAGTTCATGTATAGCAGCTTTAATTTGTATCATGGTAACAATCTTAGTTTAGCGTGTTAGCATGCTAACCTTTGCTGAATAGCACAAATCATCTGATGCGAGTGGGAATCAAAAGTTAAGCAATTCTTTGGTTATAAACCAAAGTATTGGGCAAATTGATGTTCTGATCATATGATATGTTGGCATCAGGTCAGAATTTAGAGATTACCAAAGTTATTGCAATCTATCTTAAGCGGGATGGAAATGGCTTTACCAATTTCCATGGTAATCCATCCAATAGTTTTCACTTAAAACCACAAATGTTAACCTCATTGTGGCACTCGAAACAAAAATGCAGAAGATCACAAAGTTGTTAGGATTCGTCCTCTGGGAAGCATGAAAGTCTATATACAATTGCAAAGTAATAGCTCAAAGGTTGTAGAGATATTTGTTGGACCAGTCAAACCGATATTAGAACCATTTTGCCATCATAGCTTAAAACAATCAAAACTAGAAAGACACTCGGAGAGCGTGTACCTCAGCCAATGCCATTCCCTATCTTGCAGTGTTTATGAAAGTGAAAAAATAATTTGTGTATCAGTCCCGTGACTCGGATCTGCCCCAACATTTAATGCTCTCTTCCTCGGCCAAGCTCCAAAGTTTCATGAATATTCGACTAGTAATTTTACCGTAATCCTTCTGATAGACAAACAAACCAACAAACCGAACTGAAAACATAACCTCCTTGCCAGAGGTGATGAGAGAGGAAAATAATGTTTTTTCTAATAACTAAAAAACAGTAGCAGTATATATTATCTTTGATCACCACTACCTCAACAAAATATACCTGTTGTCTCTCCCATGTCTTGTCTAAAATTACTACCCCACTAAATATTTCCAAGTACATTCTGGCTTTTTGTATTTTGATAGCAAAATGTAAATGTGCTATATTTATATAGCGCACATTTATACACTGTGGCCGAGGGTGCCATGCAAGGTGCCATCTGCTCATCAGATAAACATTCACACTCCGATGCACAGCATCGGGGGCAACTCGGGGTTCAGTGTCTTGCCCAAGGACACTTTAACACGGGACTGCAATGCCAGGGATTGAACCACCAACCTTCCGATTGGCAGGCAACCACTCTACCACTGAGCCACAGCCGCCCCAAAAAAGATTGCTAACATTTTCTGACATGAAAGAGCAACAACAACCTGACCAATATTAATCCAATCCTGAAAGGCTTGTTTCATTATTCTTGCAGATGTGCATTTTTGACATTCACAAAGCTGATTGGTTGACTGTAACTCTTCTGGTGGAAACCCAATTCAAATGTTATTAATAATGATGATAATAATTTCAAAAGGTTGTTGAAAAAGTGTTTGTCAGTTGGATGGAAACAAGGCCGTTGGTGTTCTTTACTAATTTGTCATGGAGAGGCCCCATCCTGTGGCTTCCTCTACCTACATCCTAACACTGCTCTAACTTTAAAATAGAGATTGTCTTAGCTTTACTAACTGCCTGATGTTGTTTTGCCAACAGTAACAGGTATCATATTTTTCTTAAGGCAGATGTGTCAGCATTAAGATGAAAAAAAGATGCCACAGCCTGCTCTTGCGTCACAACTTTTCATTTATTACTTACATTCCAGTCCAGTTGGACTCTTGTCCATGTTTACAAATGGGCCTATGTGTGTTTGAATCTTCACTGTTCAAAGTGATTCAGATGTGACTAAAATGAGAATGTCAAATATCTCCGTGCATGAGCAAAGTTTGATTTTGCAGCAGGCTTTTGTCTTAGTCACCCCCTTTCTGTCTCCTGCTTCTTTCACCTAATGTACGAGGAAGTCAGGCCTCAAATCGCAGGGTGATCCCATTTGCTGGGTTGAGTTTTAGTGTCACTGATATTGGATTAGATGTGATAGTACTCGTGACAGTGCCAGTGGAGAAGTGCAGTCACAAATTTATGGCGCTGCCAATGGGAGGTGTCTGTGTCATTCAACATGACTCATATTATTGGCTAATTCTCTCATCCCTGGTGAACTGGCTGGCATTTCAGCCCTGTAAAAAACTCTACATGGGAGTTAGCCTTTGAGTATAATGTCCTCAGAGAAGAGGAATATGTCATTTACGAGGATTTATTCCCAAATTGATCTTAAACATATCTGAGCTTGTTATAATTTCTCTGATTTTCTCATTGCAGGGTATTTCAAAGCAGGACATAATTGCGGTGTGCTTCCTTACCAGCCACCCTGACCATCTGCCTTTTAACCATCTTGCATGGTGAATTGAGCCGCACATTTGTGAAGTGTAGCCCTGGGAGTCCCCTAGTGGCCCCTGCCTAGCTGTAACAAGCGTGGGGGGCCCCTGTGGTAAGTGCTCTCTGGGGACCTCAGCTCTGATCTGTCCGTCCCTGGGGCCCTGTTAATTCCTGCTCCGCTCACAAAGCCTCGCCACTCTCCACTGCTCTCCTCCTCCTTTGCTTCATACTGCTCTCCTCCTCTTCTTCATCCACCCGTCATACTCTCTGGCTCTCTCTCTCTTTCTGTTCCTAATGTAGACGGTGCGCCGTCAACAGGGAACTCGGCCAGTCTCATTAAAAAGCTGCTGGCGGTTGTGACGGTAACGGAGATGTGCAGATCAGTGGCAGTGTAGTGTCGTTGGATAACCTAACCCTGTCCAGTATCCATAGGAATTCAATCCACAGGGGACGATTCTGCACCTCGCCATTACGTCCAGCGTTCAAGGCCAACACAGTCAATAGTGAGCCCAGTGTGTAGCAAAGCAGGAAGTGAAGGTTGGGGTGGTGGATGGGCATGTAGCATGTCTAATACAGGAGACTAAAGTTCACGTATGTTAATTTTCTTCACCTTTTCCATGTGTTTTAGTTGCCTACCCCTAACATAACCTAGCCACACATCATTTGCCATGACCATAATCCTTCCCATACTGTAGTTACTACCACCCTATTGTAGAAAGCGACAATGTTAAACATGTAGCCAACAGACATAGAAATAAAACCCCTTGCAATTGAACATTATCTAGGGTTTTGTCTTCCATGTGGTAATGTAGCATAAAATGTAGCTCCAAATTAATGTTTGCAGCTGTCTCTATCAGATTAGCTCTAACTGACAGTTAGCAGTGAAAAGCAATTGGAGAAAAGAGACAGTATTGGCATGTGACAAAGGTTTAAAGCCAGAATCAAACCCAGCCCACTGCAATTATAAGTACGTTAGTCAAGTGAGCCACCAGGATACGAATGATCCATAGCACAGTGTAAAAGTTTTGGGCTGTGAAGTTTGAGAGAATTTGGACCCTTCCCCCGTGCCAGAGTGTTCGTGAACAAAACACTGGCAAACGAGTTTTTCTAGATAATCATCCTCCAAATGATCTTCCAACCGTCACCTTTCTGCAAGCTTTTCTAACTGCCCTCTGCCCCTTCCTTCCTTCCCCTCCCTTTCTCCCTCCAGTCCCTCCACCCCTGCCCGGTGAGAGGCTGGAGCATGGGGCGGGGGGTCGAGGGTAAGTTGGGGGGAGGCGTGTACATGGGGGGAGGAGAAAGGAGGAGGCGCCCAGATCATGCCGTGTGACTCCACAGGAGTGATAAGAGCGAATAAGCTGTCAGCGTGGGCGTCGGATGGGCCTTATTGTTCATATTTAGATGGAGGAACAATGGCGGGGTGTCAGGCGCCTATAGTTCATAATCTGCTGATGCTGACCAAGTGTCAGTGTGATCCATGAGCACCGAGGCTCTTGAATCCTTAAGCAATCCCCCGTAGGAATGTCATGGGGGAGAGTACAAATGGGACAGCATCTGCCGGACTATAGATAGATAGGTAGAGCAGAAGGGGAGGGAGGAGAGGGAATGGAAGGAGGGCAAGGAAGAAGGAATAGAATAAAAAGAAGTAGAGAGAAGGACAGTGAGACAAAACAAAAATCATGAGAGGGAATTTGCCAAAAACGATGGAGCAAAATTTCCCACAAAAGTGAAATATGCTAATTTTGAGCAAGTGTGGAGGAAATGAATGAAAGCACCTGTGAGGAGAGAGCAATAGATGGATGGATGGGGGATTAAAATGAGGAGGCAGGAGGGAGAAGGAGCAGGGGAGGGGAGGGGGGGCAGTTGATTGTGAGCAGGCCTTTAGCTGTGTGAGCTCCCACCTGCAGCACCATGGGCGTCAGATTAGAAGGGGGCCCTGAGAGCTCCTTCCCCCACAATGAAGGCTTGATTCTGGGCAGAGAGATGCCCCCAAGGCGCCAGGCGCACCCTGGAGCCGCCATGGCCTATCAGCCACTTTTCTACACTCGTCTTGATGGAAATGCAACTGCGCTTCAGCTGTGACAGATGACAATTAATGGTGGATCTTTGATGGAGATTTTGAACAGATCGTATCAAGCTTGAGCGTCTGTGTGTTTGTGACAGCACTTTGAAGAATTGTAAAGAGGCACGCCAAAGCTGCCTGCACACACACATGCACACACTCAAGTCACGTGTTTTTCTAGCGTTCTTAAATGTGTCACAATGAAAATGCCCCCCCAGGCATTATTCATTTACTGTCACAACTATTAGACATGGAAGGGGAGAAAAATAAGAGATGGTATCAGTAACGCATGAGCTACAGTAATTAGCCGCCTGATGCAAGTGTGTGTGTGTGTGTGTGTGTGTGTGTGTGTGTGTGTGTGTGTGTGTGTGTGTGTGAGAGAGATGCCGTGTTAATGTACAGCACACAAATGAATACCAGTATATTCCCACATCTGCTGAGGGCTCTCATCAACAAGAGCTTTGTTAACTGGAATTGCTGTTTTTAGGGCCAATTCGTGGATTCTCTAAATTGTATATCATCTCCAATGACTCATAGTCGTACTATAAGCTATGCTAATGCCTCCATTAGTTTATGAGCTGACATGAGATGTAATGGGAGCCTTGTCATGCCATGCTGATTCCTGCCAAGGCCCCAGATCTTCACTTTCTCTCCCGCCTTGTTCCTTGTGCCACTACCTTAGCTTCTCCTGAGCTGGTGTGTATGTGTGTGTTTGTGTGTGTGTGTGTGTGTGTGTGTGTGTGTGTGTGTGTTTGTGTGTGTGTGTGTGTGTGTGTGTGTGTCTTTAACCCGGCTTTAACATGTTGAGTAGCTGTGGGGTTATGTTAATACTTGCTGTCATTAGTGGCTTGTTATCATCCACCACAAGAAATGTCACTGTCTTTATATTCTTTAGTGGCTATGTAATGTAATCATATACTAATTTCAAATTGTGTTAAAGCTGTATTTTGTTTTGAATATAGCATGCTAGTATTTTAAGTACTTTCTCAGTCATAAAAAATTTAAATTATGAAATGTCTTGCTATACAAGTTTAGAAGAAATTTGAATTATTGTCATGCACATAAGTTAAGTAACATAACACACTAATAATTATTTCAACCCAAACCACAATCTTTTCCTAAAGCTAGTTTCCTAAAGTAGTTTGGTTGCCTAAACCTAACCAAACCGAACCTGTGACAGTTTCATAACAGTAACTAAGTGTACTGCTATGGTTACATTTAAAGGTTCCATGGTATGAAAATGTCACTTGCTGAGGTTTTTCCCCCAGCTTGCCTATGGTCCCCCAGTGGCTAGAAATGGTGATAGGTGTAAACTGAGCCCTGGGTATCTTGCTCTGCCTTTGAGAAAATGAGAGCTCAGATGGGCCGATTTGGAATCTTGCACCTTGTGAGGTCATAAGGGGCAAGATTACCTCCCCTTTCTCTGCTTTGCCCGCCCAGAGAATTTGGCCCAACCATGAGAGAGAGACATCATGGCTTTCAAACGAGCAACGTGGCAGTTGGTCAAGGCCACACCCCCAGCCTCCACCTTGCCCCCCCCCCTCCTCAAAAGCTCCAAAATGGCACATACTAAGGAAAGCTCATTGTGGGACTGGCTCTAGTGGCTGTAATTCTGCACCAAGACTGAATTTGGGGAAAAAGACTTCAGATATGGTATTAGGGGACCACAAAGGTCTATATAAAAGCATCCAAAGACGACCATGTCATGGGACCTTTATGTGTGAGGATGTGTTGATCTGTTGCCACTGGTAGGGACACTGATTTAGACAATGCTGCTGTGGGTTGTCTTAGAGTGTATGAACATACAACCTTTGTGGTTGTATGGGTTGGAAGACTTGTTGTGAATATGACACGGCTATTCTGTTACAGTATGAGGAATTAGTGCTGTGGAAATGTACATGAAAAGTACAAATTAAAAGTTCTCTCTGTAGTTGAGGTAAATGAAGGAATTCACAGTAAGCATAATTTACAAATTATTTTAAATTATTTAAAATCTCAAGCTACTCAATAGCATTAAATGTATTGGCTATTAGCTTGGTTGCAACAGCCTAGATTCATATTCAGCCTTGGTCGTTTATGATACCCACTCTATTCATCTTTATCTTTATTTTGGATCCTTGTTAGCTGCTAACAATGTAGCAGCTACTCTTCCTGGGGTCTACATAAAACAATCGCAACATCTACATCAAAGTACCATACATAAAATTTTACATACGTTTAAAACACGATATATAAAAAGAATATTGTGTACATGTTTTGAAAAATTAAGGTCAAATAGAATGCCATCATTTTCCAAAAATACAGGCCCATCATAGTTAGATTAACTAATGTTTTGTTATTTTTTTAAGTGTTTTCTAACAAGTCTTTTAAATCTGGCCTTTCTCGTGCCTCCACTATCTGTCATATGACTACTGGACGAATTTGAAATTATATCCAAGTACTGTAAAATAAAAAAGTGTGGTACAGAAAGTATATATACATAGTGACCCTAAACTCTGACATCTCTAAAGCGTGGCAGGTTGCCATGATCCAGCCCTTGGCCTCACCAGATCTCGTTACCCAGCATGCCCCAGGTTTATCTGCCTGCTCCCCTTTCACTGTGTTGGCCGAGGTCTGGGGCCTGCTCAGCGTCAAGCGCCGCCGCGCTGACGTCCAACACAAACACGTAGCAGTCAGGGTCCGTTTCAGTGGGCGACAATGCAGAGGCTTTTCCCTCATCGTTAAACGCCACAGACATCACCGAGAGCTTAGCCAGTCCTTCACTATGCTCCCAAAAGGCTGAGAGACTCGCCCTCTGTAATCAGTGGGTAGATCCCTTAACAGAGACATGCACACACACACACACACACACAAATGCACCTACAAAGAAAAATGAACTGGCACTCATTAATTTGCCTGAAACAAGACAACTCGGACACTCAGTGACAGGAGACACACCCTTGAATCACTTTCACCGTGCCGCACACTCACTTGTATGGAAGTTCATTAATCACAAAACTTTAGAGCAAAATCCAAATAAAAGCAGGAAAATGTATGCTTTCATCGGCAACGCTTGTTCGCAGACAAGTGTTACAGCCGATATACAGCTGATATCAGTGTAACCTCATACACAGCTGTGCTACATTTATCCCGTAAGAATGAATAAAACAAGAACACCTACCAAGCGTGTACAAAAGCAGTCAGTGTTTTCTGAGGATTGAATACTGTGCCCCAAGTTAGAATAGAAAATAAGAGGTAATGGCTCATCTCTGACACCTAATACCATATTGCATGGCATGATCAAAGGAGTTTGTCCTATAAAAGCAAGCGCACAAAAAGCAACTTTGACACTTAATGTACTGTACTGTACTGCATTCCAGGTCGTATGCTGTATGAAACACAAAACTAAGATGATGACATCATGTACGTCAGTGATGAGATAATGATTTAGCTTGTTAAAATTGATGAGGATAAAAAAAAAACTTAAATATGTTTTCATAACCAGTCCAATCTATTTTCCCCACATGATTAGCAGTACATTGTGACATGTGTTTCTGTACCAAACCTTTGCTGGCTGACTTCCTCCATCCTGTGCATACAGCGGATCCCTTGGGTGTTTAATGGCAACACATCTGAAATGTTATCCCACTTCATAGAGGAGCCTCTTGCCTCAGCAGAGGTGTGGCAGCTGCCTGTAGTGGTGGCCTCAGACATCACTGCACGCGAGTGTGGAGGGGCCCTTGAGAGCACCTAGTGGAAAAAACATTGAGCACAGCAGCTACAAGTATAGTGTAGATATAGTGCAACTACAGTACACCCACAGTGCTGTACGTGGCAGTCTGGGAGTTAGCGTACTGCCTCAGGGTCGACTTAAGGGCTCTGAGTGCAGGCCAACTCATCATTTGCATCACACAACATATCTGCTCTCGTAGTCAGGTCACACAACTGGCCAGGAGTACCGGTCGGCATTTGGGGACCCAACAATATTTGCATCAGACCACAAATCCCTGGTTCCAACCCTTTTTTTCTTTCTTCTTTCTCTTGTACAGCAACAGCAGACATCACAGTTTGCTGACTCTCCAGAGAAGGCACATTGCTGTAAGACAACAAGTGGGTGAGAAAATAAATAAAGACAGGACATTTTCATGAGTCTTTGTGAGATCCCATGTTATTTAGTTGTCATGAGTTTGAATTTTTTATACATTGGCACCAAAAAAAAAAAAAAATCAGTGGATGCATTTTTAAACCTCAAGTTCATCTAGCATACAGTATATATAATGCAGCACTGTCACGTGTCACTGTATTACATGGTTTATCAATTTCAAATCAATCAGTTTTCCTGAGCATTTTCAGTTGATGAAGCTTGTTTCTGTAGGCGATGCTCTTTAGTTTATTCAACAACACTTTGCCAGGTGTTTAGAATAACAAATATGCTTTCATGGATCAATCTGTTATAATTTAGTAGCATTTATGCATTTACATAAAACTGTTGCAGCTTATTACCAACAGGTGAACCTGCTGTAGCATAAGTGATACAGAAGATAAGATGTGCACAGACTCTAACCGAGGAAAAGACGTCACCTTCTGCAAATGAAACATCCCCAACCAACACTCAAAATTTTGACTAAATGACTAACTCCACTCCTCTTCACACAACTCTCTTGCCAATTTAAAGGGAGAACAGCTCGCGTCAATTATGGATGTGCACTATTGAAATGTTCATGTGATAGAGGGTAATAGTAGAGAACATGTTTTATTACTTAATTGAGTGGAGTTCCAGCAGGCCTTGTAAATGAGGAGTGACAGTAGGCGTTATCGCAAAGCGCCCTGGGTAATTATGTTCGCCTAAGTCTGGCTCGGAGGAGGTGAGACTCTCGCAGTGGTTATAAACAGCAGAGCTAGGCAAACACACATGCACAGAAGCAGTTTTATTTCCAAGGTAAAGCGATCGGTGCGTGTGCAGTAGGAAGAATGTCATTTATTGCACTGAATGTTCATCAATTCAGACTTCCATCTCAATGGCAACACTTGCTCAAACGGATTTGCACGGTACGATTAGCACATGTAACGACTTTGCAATCAAAAACAAAAACAAGCGCATTTGAAGCACTGCTGTCCTGGTGAGAGGTGCAATCATGTTCAGGGCAATTACACTGGTTTGTTGTTCTCTACAGCCATGTTAGGTACCTGTGGGATGCTGATTGACTCAACAATCTAATTAGGTTTCGTTATGTAGGATCCACAACATGTTACAATTGGCAGCGAGGCCAGAATGGTACACAGGGCAACGAGGTCAGATTCTTTATAGGCATCACCCACAAGTGGCCACCCTCTACATCATTGTGTCTTGTTGTGTTCTAACTGGAGACCTTTCAGTAACCTTGGGAAACAAAAAGGCGCCTTCCTCAGGGAAGGAAATCTTATCTTAAGACTGGCTCACATTTGTATGATGATGCTACTACATCACTCTTTCAGTAAATGGTATATACATACAGGCTGGCTTTTTATATGAAACACATTATTAATATGTTCTCTATAAAGACAATGCATGTAAACTATTACATTTGCTGTCTGATGTATTTACAAAAAAGGGTATTAACAGTAAATATATATATACAGTATATTTATATATAGTCAAATAAATCTTAATTCCTGGAATAATTATTTATAAAAATAATTGGAAAAAAATTGAAAATTGCTCACTATGATTTCTAAGAGCCAGTAGTTCAAAATCTAAAGATATACAATTACAATATATAGCAAAAGAAAACTAACCGCCACGATTTTGCGTGAAAAATGACTGAAAGTAATGAATTGATGTATCTGCAGCTCATTTGTTGACCGACAAATCGGAGAAGGGAAACAAGAAACCTAAAGGCTAAAAACACCACGCTTTCCAGCGCAGGAAAAAAAATCCCCTAAAATTATCATTTCAAATCACACACTGAAAAAAAAAATGATACAGATAGTTCCACATCATCTGCACGGCTGTGTTGAAAATTGCCCCTCCGTGATGTGAAATATTTGAGGAATAAGAAAGATAAAAAGACCTGGAAGATGATCAGGGTATGATGGAGAATCACAGATGTTATGGGGAGGGAAAGGCTGCGGCCGTGTCACACGTTATCTATGAAAATGGATAAAGCGAGGAGAACAGAGGATCAACACAGTGAGGGCAAAGTCTCCATAGACTAATTATTCCTGTGACAAAGTGGAAACTGTGCCACCATTGTCCTCGCTCCACCCAGTCACACACGTTAGCGCTAAACTAAAAAGGAAACCTTTTTTCTTCTCAGAAACAGATTGTTTTTTTTTCTCTTTATAACTTTAGGTGAAGGCAAAGACGCGGCTCTGATTATTAAGGCGACGTATAGTGAAGACAATCTGCGGTGTTGCCCACCTTTGGGGCCCTCCTTAAGTGGCCTTAAATAAGATAATAAGGGCGATGGGCAGAAAAGAGAGGACTTTGTCTGCTGGCTTTAGTGCGATGGCCGTGTTAGCGGTGATATCTTTGAGGGGGATAGTGTGCCAGTAATGAGACAGCGTTGCCTTCCCTTGCCAGCCTAATTAATCCCACATTTTCATAGCGTATAATCACTGCCCACAGTGCAGCCGTCTACTGGCCAGAGAGGAGAGAGGAGAGATGTCGGAGGACTCTCTATCTGTTGCCCTATCTTTCTCTCTTCCTGCTATATCTTTCCCTCTCCTCCTTCCTTCCCTGTGCAATTTATTACACTGGTATCCAGAGTGAAGTGAAACCTCCCAGTATGGACCTATCTGTCATCTCTACATTATCAGGAAAACACATTGCCGACCATATTGTGCTACAAGGGGCTTCGGCAAATTACTATTTTTATGGGACATGATAAAGGAAATGTTGCCTTATGCTCAAATATTTTACTGTCTTAGAGGAAATGGGAAGGATTGAGTGTTTTAGATTGCTGTGTTGTGATCTGTGTGTGTGTGTGTGTGTGTATGGTTACAGCTGATGGAAAATGCAATAGTCGGTTAGCAATAAAGTTTTGAAATGTAATACGCTGCAAAATGATTGAATAACTCTATCATATTGATATGGTAATAACTGGGAAATAATTAAATTAAAAAGTATTACTGTAATTTTGTTTTTTAAGACTAGGTACTAACATGAAAAAAATTCCAAAATATTTGACAAATAAAGAGGGCCCCTTAATATATTCCGGCATCTTCTCTGTCTGGCCTCCTTGTAATTCCATCCAATTAAAAAAACTCAATATATAAACAGTGAATCTAGATCAATTGTGTCTTGTGGGAGCTCAAAATCTGGGTTAGAAATGTACTCATTCTAATGGAAGCCACTTAAAGCCTCTATGTATATGCAGACTTCATAGACAGTAGTATGTGACAGAGATTGTTTTTAACAGCCCCTGGACTGGAAATGCATGGAGGACTGCAGCGTCTCACTCCTCGGCGGCATTGAAGCCATGTTGCAGAGCGATCCCTGAGATGATAAAGAGAGGAAAGTGAAAAGTCACATCCTGTCACATCTCATGATCTCCCGGCTGAAATGTGAGGCCTGCAGGGCCTTGAGGGTGACATCCTCCATATACCAACACACCACGCACTGAATGAAGGAGGTGTAGAAACTCAGGGGGTGGATTGTATAAAGGGGGGGCAGAGGAGAGGGGTGGAGCATATGGAGGAAAACAGAGTGGAGGATTTAATGGTAAATAAGAATGTGTGGAAGCAACTCACCCTGTCCCTCCCCATCTCTCTAAAATCCTACTTCCCTCTCTCTCTCTCTCCCTCTGTTATATCGCTCGCTCTCAATCGCTGTCGGTGTGAGACAGATACCCCAACCTCAAAGTGACAGGCCCTCAAACGACTTGGCGAGGAAACCAAGCATTAATTAAGTCATTGCCGGACTGTAATTTCCTTGAGAAGTGGAAAAAATGCAGGAGAAAAGGTTACTGAGACCTTTTCTGTGTCAAAATTACCATTCGTCATGAATATTAATGCACCTAATGAAGACAACCTTTGCTTCATCAAGAATGTTCTGGAGCAGGGTGCCACGCTGATAGACTCTCCCTGGCTGTTTTTCTCCTTCAGTCAGGAGAGGAAACTGCCACACACACACATACAGAGTAATGCACACACACAAACTGAGGTTTACCCATCTCAGTCACCCGCATGCATCGTTTTCTTTATGTGGAGCAACACATCCTTTAAAATGCAAAGGTGCCATATTTGACCAAACCATTTAGCCATTTAGGAAAGAAATCAGCGCAGGTTCTGAAGCAATACAGTTAGTCATGTATTTAATTACTTAAAGGTAAGAATTTATGAAAAATGTGATTTAATTAGTGAGTGTTTTATTACTTTCTAATGATTTTAAATACAAAAATGAGTTATGCTAGACAAATGGTGAACAATTCTTAAACAGTTTATGTAAGACCCATTTCTTAAGTAGGAAGTAGGTCCAATTATAACAGTTTACAGTGAGGTGTATACATTATTAGGAGCTAACTGGGATATACTGTATCTCTGGAAAGATACATTACTGTTGGATTAAATGCAAGTTTTAAAGTGGCACACCACAGATTTGACCCATGAAGTTCAGTTTCCCCGTCACGAGGAGTACTCAGCCTGTGGAAACAGTTGCAGGTTATAATGTCTTCTGTGCCTCTGGAGGGAGCGTTCTAAAGTATAACACAAATCTAATTAAAGACGCTTTCCAGTTGCATTATGGGAATTGTAGCTGTGGCATTTTTTTACCTTAACATGCTGCGTAGGGACTACAAGTAAGGATATCTCAGCCTTGATTCGATTTATCTGTTAAACATCAGCGTAGCAAACCGTTTGAGCATGTTAGCATGCTGAAGTTAGCACTTAGCTTACGTCATACGCTCGCTAGCTTGGCTGTAAACTCTTAGGGCCCTATTTTAACGATCTAAGCACACAGCGGGAAGCACACGGCCCAGGTGCGTTTAGGGCGTGTCCAAATCCACTTTTGCTAGTTTGACGGCGGAGAAAAGGGGTCTGTGTCCTGGGCACATGGTTCAAAAGGGTTGTACTTAGTGTCTTCACTAATCATAGGTGTGTTCTGGGCGTAACTTGCAATAAACCAATCAGAGTGTCATCTCCCATTCCCTTTAACAGCCAGGGGCGTTTGTACATTGGTGTATTGCTATCATGATGGCAGATTTGCACCATGATATTTTTGTTTTTAATCTTTTGCATGTGTGTGTGCTGTGCTTCCCTGTGTGTGTGTGTGTGTAAAAAGCATAGTGTGCGCGCTGTGCATGAGCCTAGGCATATTTTACTGTTGTACTGTGCTGTTAAAATAATAATGACATGCTGCGTTACTGGCTTTAGACCAGGTTTTTGTTGGTCAATAGCGCACTCATTTTCATAGCAATACACCAATAATGCACCTGAACACACCTCCCTGTAAGACCAGCACGCCCATGGGAGCAAAGATGGGCGCAGCTGCATTTTCTATTTAAACGACGTGGGCACTGGGCGGGAAATTAACAAGTGTGTCGGCCTTTAAATAGCAAAGACACTGGCGTTGGTCTTTGCGGCGCGCTGCGCCGGGTTTAAGATAGGGCCCTTAGTCCTCTTGTCTCTTTTCGGTGCACAGTGCAGTATTACTGGTACTCTTCTTTTTATAACAACCTAGCAACAATATATCTGGCATCCGTTTGTGTACACCACAAGACGTGGAGTTTTTATAAGAGCAAATACAAAAAGCTTTCATATAGTGGTTACTAGGATCCAGTGGTGGAATTTACAAGTACTGTACTTAAGTACAAAACGGAGGTACTTGTACTTTACTTGAGTCTTTTCTTTTCATGCAACTTTCTACTTCTACTCCGCTACATTTCAGAGATATTGTACTTTTTACTCCACTACATTAATCTGACAGCTTTAGTCACTAGTTACGTTACACATTAAGATGTTTGCACACAAGACACATGTAGTTTATGAAATGTGATGTTTTATTAATATTTTTGATGTTTTATTAATATTTTTTTATGAATGAAACTAGCCAGCAACAGCCTAGTGGGTCCAGCTGAAATGATTAGACCATTAAACACACAACTGAATTGGAGGACTTTTCTCCACTTTTATTACTTGAAGTACATTTTCCTGATGATACTTACATACTTTGACTTAAGTAACATTTTCAATCCAGGACTTTTACTTGTGACAGAGTTTTTTTTTACAGTGTGGTATTGGTACTTTTACTTAAGTAAAGGACCTGAATACTTCTTTCACCGCTGCTGGTATCTTTATACTATAAACCTTTAGATGTTTTTGACATGAAACTGTCGATAGGAACAAAGATTAAAGATGTAAGTGGCTTCACCTGAAATAAGGCAGGAAGCAATGAAATGATTCTTTTAAAAGCCAACTGTACATACACACATGCTGTAATCACCACTACTCAGCCGCCCTCCTTACTCCTTAACATCTCTCTTTCTCTCTCCCCTTTACACATACCTCTCATTAATTCCGACCTGTCACACTGACACACACACACACACACACTCTCATGGTATCTCAGCAGAGGTTGACAGCTCATTGTTGAGTGACAGCAGCGCTGTCTGTCTGCTACAGGAAGATCTTCTGCTGCCAACAGTTTTGTAAAGTGACCCTCGACTGTCACTGCGAGAGAGGAAAGGTTCATCTATTCATATGTATGCCTCCTCAAACCGTAAATAGCTTTCGGTGATGACTTCCCTCATCCATTATTAACTGCTTTTGAATTAATGACAGTCTTTCATTTAGCACACATAACTCTGGTGTGGTTGTTTTGGCATTGACATACCCATCCAGGGGCAATCCCACCCCATCCTCTGATCTGATCTGATAGGATCATTTCAAAGTGAACATTTACATTTTAGGATTCTCTCATACAAGAATTCCTACTTTCCTAGAATGGCTTTCATTAAAAGGTGTGAAGAAAAGTATTGCAATCAGCATTGAAGCCATATCAATCAAAGCAAAAACATGGGCAAATATGTTACTGTAATATCTATAGGTCTCCACCAGAAAATAGAATAACGTGTGTTCAACAGGTGTGTTTGGCACACTTTAACTTTGTTTTATGATCCAGAAACACATATTTACCCAATTAGTTAGCCTTTGAGTGTAAGTCTACATGATTGCTCTTACTGGAAGTATCTAAGAGGATAAAGCCTTCTCTCTGAGACTAAACCGTGTTCTGGACGTGGCTGAGAGCTGTGCCTTTAGCAATCTTTAGCAAAGTACCTGTTAGGGAACCTAGTTCATCAATTTAGTGTATTACCTATCAGCTTAAAGAACAATTGTTTGGACAGAGCAGAACCCTGATGGACAGCCATATTGAAGTTTTATTATTATTTATTCACAATCACTTTGACCTAATGTTCTTCTCAAAATTCCTGCAGGTGAAATGACAAGACTAGAAAGAACTCAGTTGTGGGCTGATAACTCAACACTTGGAGCTGGATCATAAAAACATAAAAAAAATCCAAGGCGCTGAAGTTGAGTAAGGACCAGATGTAAGTAATGGCCAGAATAGAATGGTCCACCTCTTTATGGGCTGATAAGCAAAGACAGGGGACCTACAGTACAATAGTAGTCTCTGCACACTTCATCACTAGCGATGTAAAAACAACCACAACAGTCATTATTGGCCTCAGAAGGTTTGGAAATCAACATGATAGTTGTCCCCTAACAGGGTGGTACAGTACACTGCATACTGTCACGTTTTGGGTCAGATCACATCCAAAATTCCCACGTTCTATTTTGACTGCCATTCAACACTGATGATAATTCAACCCAGGTTTGCACAACCTTTACTGGACATGAATGTAGCATTGGCATGGCAGTGGGAAAATGGAGAGTGATCAGCCGTCTTTGAAAATACAGTACAGTTATTAGTTGAGTTGTATAAAGTATACAACCCCATTGTTAACAAAATGGCAATGTTTTGGCTATTAGGAAAGCCAGACAGGTCACTTACATTTTAATGAGTAAATGGATAGAATGTAATGGGATATATTCTTGGTTCAAGTTTGAAAAAGACCGGAAAACAGTCTTTTATAATAATTGGAAAACATTTTATGATGAGCAGATAAGTATAACCCTTGTTGGACGTCGGTGAATGGGCCAACGGGCATTAGGCGATTTTTGTCGTGATCTGGATTGAACGCAGACTGGACACTGCTTTGTTTTGGTGAACAGGTGTCTGTATAACTTACATACTCTCCGGTTTATGTGTATGGACCGACAGCTTCAGATTGGAGGTAATGAATACAGGGTACCAGTGAAAGCAATCTCATATGAAGGGGCCAAACACTGGTTGATTGGACGTTTATTAATGATAATAAGAAGAAGAATAAACCACATGCGAGTCTCCCGTATTTAAGAAGTTTGACCCAGCAGTTTCATTTCAGCATTACGAAGAAAGATTACAAGTCATTTTAATAGGTGTAATGGGGCCAATTGGGGACTATTGACCCCTGCATCCCCTGAAGTAGAAAAGCTGCATGTGTAAACCAAATACTCAACTATCCACATCATATTTTCAATGTCACATTGTAAATTGAGAGGCTAACAGCCCAAAGAGAGACAAAAAAACAAAACAAAACAATACAAAGCACCCAGAAGTGCATGGTACACTGCCAATTATTTTCAGATGTTTTTGGCTAGATTTGTTACTTTAAGGATCCCGCTTTATTTTGTGACCTGTGCGTTCATGATGTGGATTTGGACTGAGTTCAAATTTTTACTACAAGGACTATGGAGGATCTCTGGCATCCCCTAGGTGAGAAGAATAAAACTGTGATTTGTAGTCAGAAGTTGTGCCAAGGAAGCCCGTAGCTTTAGGGCTCAGAGACTCACAAGACAGACAAGAACATGGAGTAAACTGGTCCACCAAACGTCAGAAACACCAGCATTTTTTTTTTATCATTTGATCTGTTCCGCATCAGTCCAAAAGAGAAAAAAAAATAATTGCCCGTTTAGAGGCATAAAAACAAAAGTTTCCCTTTGTTGTGAATCTGCATAAAAGTCACCACCATACATTATCATGAATAATACATCCATATCTCCTCCATAGCCACGGGTGGTAGGGATTAGATAAAGCACCATAAATAAGCTTCAAAGCCTGCTGTATGCCGTTTTGTTACACCTCGCCATAGAGGCCTTTCCTTTAATCACAAACTTAGCCTTAGCTTGTGGGGCCCTTTTGTTGCGATTGTGCTGGTGTCGCTATTAGTGCGGGGCGGCCCCGTCTGTACACACGTATTCATTTACCTAATTAACACAGAACTCACACTGGGAGTCAAATGAAAGCTAGCGTAGGGGAGTCACAGAGAACAAAGCCCGGCGAGGAAGCTCAGCTTCCTACTGATGCCCGTTATCATCGGAATCACTGGGGGGGAAGGAAAGACACCTGATCGGGCCTTTAGTTAACGGCTGTGGTTTATTTGAAGACATGGAAGATGATCTGACACCCTTGTCTTATATATTATAAGTTATCTTTTGTTTGGTTGTATGTCCGCTGCTTCTTATGCAAATGATGTGTTGTATTGTTGAAATGATTCACTTTCTTTGTTGATTTTTTGATACCAGTGGAAATGATATATGCCAACATTACAAAATAGATAACCAAAGTTTTTCAGATTGTTTTTAGATTTACAGTACTGTGCTGATATTGACTGTGTTTCTATATTTCTATATTTAAATGGTCTGGGAAACTTGTTGTGACATTTTCTATTTTGTTATACACATATTTAAGTGTTTGATACTGTTATGTGAACTACTACTTTCCTTAAAGAAGGAATGTCTCTTAGAGGTTCCACTGAAAAGGGAAGACGGTAACCACCTTAGGACTTGACTTGAAAGTTCTGCTTCAAACTTTTTCTTTTTAACAATTTTAACATGTGGGAGATGTTTAATATGTTAAAGGACATCTACTACCCATGACTTCAGTCTATAAAGATCTATTTTGATATTGAACAGACACTGGACCTGGAATTTGTAAAAACCTAATTAGTAGATTATCATGCACATTTCTTTGTAGATCTTTGTCTGGCAACATGAAATATGCCCAACATGAACTAGAATAATAATATTTTGCTCAATGCTGGCGAAACAGTCTCCTGCATATATTTTTTGTTATAGTTCTGTCTATGTTAAATAGGTGTTTGTGCTACTCCAACACAGTAGAAACACTTCTAATTAACATTTCCTTTTTGGTAACATTTCAAAAGTTTGTGTATAATGTGCTTGACAGTTGGATGGAAACAGCTTCTGTCTCTATCAGTGCTTATATCTCTGTGTTCTTTGTCTTTTTCTTTGAGGTGCAGGACTAACCATCTCGTGTTAATTTAAAGGGTTGGATGTGTTTAAGAACTGATTATCTTTAATTAACACAGTGAGATAGATGCTCATTCTATCTGCCCCTTATCTCTGCCTTGTACTCTGTCAGGTTATTTTCACGGCTTATCACCAACTGCTATGTAATGTAACATTGACTATGTGATGTGCAATGTGAACATTACAATGTCATTGGTTTTCTTCCAAAAATTGATTCTAATTAACTTTGAAAGCTTTTCTTTGCTGTTATTAACATAAACTAATTATTTGCTTTTGAATTTTTCAGAAGGATCCCATAGACTGATGCCTCAATGCCTACCGGAGAAGAAAGAATCGACCATATACTGTAAAATCCAAATCTCAACATCAATACATGGTGATATTTGACAGTTGGACTAAGTTTTATATGACTCAGAAAATGGAATGCAAAACATCGCTGTCTAGTCAATTGGTTGGTTAGAAACAACAAATCAAGGGATACTATGACTGTCCATTTACACCTCAGATTGCGTTTAGTGATCAGGTCTGATGCCAACTTTGGAAAATGTCTCACTTTATTCAATATATGCACATTGCAACCAGGCTATGGATAAGGTTGGAGAGGGATCATGATTTTGGCAAACACACTATGTTTGAAGTATAGTTGTGATTAAGCAACCACCAACATTAACACTTGGTTAATGTTAGAGAAAGTTCATGGTTATGGTTAATAAAATGGCAGTCCTGTCACAGGATGCAAACTCCGGTCTCAAACCCATTCACCATGCAAACTTCCACACCCTTACCTCCCGCTTCCCTTAAGGCGACACCACTTCCTGTTGGCGCTGAATGTTAGCATTAGACATATCATTAAGTGTGGAATTGTCTAATATGAATGTAATTCTTAGGAAAAGAGCTGCATAATTATAATGATTCTGATAAAGGTATTACATTTTATGATATAATGTTGTATTGATACATTTTACAGTATGTAATCAATTAAGCTGCATCTCCGTCATATCAGGCAGCCCGTCCTCACCCAGAAAATGTATAGGTTGATTATGCAGGAAGCTCCTAACGATTACGATTCTTGTTAGACGGCGATCTCTCCAGGCTGTAGTAATTATCACGTGAGCCAGTGACGACGTGTAAGAGGGCCAATTTCTGTGTAAGGAGGCAGGTTGGTGCTGTGTGCGGATTAAACACTTAGGAGACCGGGGTTTGGGTCCTTTGAGAAACCCTGAGTCAACTGTCACTTTTTGAAATCAACCCAGTTTTACAGACCTTGGTCTGTGATGACGTGACGTTTGCATCTTTATGTTGATTAAAATGTATTTTTTTGTGTTTTTTTATGTTTAAAACAACCACGTGCAGCAATAAATAGAACGGCCATTCATGTTGTTTTGGGAGTCAATGTCAATTGACCTGTTCTGTCTGTGTTGTACAGTCTCAGGAGTGTCCAACACTGACTAACTGATATTCAACCAATAATGAACTTCAAGGTATGCCAATATAGGCGTATAATGAATGAAGCAGGCTCTGGTTCACATTGTGGCATGTGAAGCAACATCACACCCCATCAAAGTGCCATAATTCACTGTCTTGCACCATCATCACTTGTTTTTTGACTAATGACAAATTTTTACATGAATGAAAAACTAATAATGGCACTATCAAAGATATAAGCAAACAAATATTGTTAACCCAAAAAATATAATAAATATAAATTGAGGTCAGATTTTGCATTTCAGCAATTAAGTACAATTGTACTTATTACCCCCATCAATACCAACAGAGCTCCGTTTATTACTGTAAAAAGTGTGTATTACATAAAATGGTAAACAAGTGTTGTTTGTGATGCACACACACACACACACACACACACACACACACACACACACACACACACACACACACAAAACCGCAGAGATTAATTACAAGGGGTTGGATGTTGCATCAGCAGCCAATTATCACCTGAGTAGAGTCGGTTGGCCTCAGCCGCTTCGCAGCCACCCTTCTTTCTTCTTACACCTCCCACGAAATCAGCTGCCAATCAGTTGCCAGCAAATTGGATGATGAGCCAGGAAACACATTACCACCCAAATACACAGTGACAACAAATCTGGGATCGCGGTAATAAACTCTAATCTATCAGGAAGAATGAGGGGTGAAAGATGCAGCCTGGTCAGAGAGAAGAGAGTGGAGAGACATGAGAGACTTTAAACTACATTCATCCAGGGAAAGTCAACAGTGTTTTACCGATGGCTGCTGGGTAGTTCCATGGGAGCAGCTGCAGGTTCAAAGCCTCATTCAAAAGTACTATCAAAGGCTTTCTTAGCTGGTGTGGGAATTTGAACCGAATCACAAAAAAAACTGTTGCAAAGTTAAAAGAAGCGATGAAGCCTGTGGAAGAAGAGACAGAGCAGTGTGAGCAGAGGTGATGGACAGACACAGGGAGAGACAGACACAGAGACACAGAGTGAAGGACGGAGGGCATTTTATGAATGATTTCAGTGAACCCACATTCGCCTCTCACCAGCGGCCTGACCTCCTCTGACTTAGATGATCATTGTTGTCATGGAGACTGGCAAAACAAGTGTGACACTTCTCTGGTCCCCACCCCCCCTTCCCCCGGTATTTGAGTGATGAAATGAATGTGGCCCCAGGATCAACACGCAGCCATATTGGCAAAAAATCAATACTTTTCCCCCTCTGTCTTGCATCCGTCCAGTAAGCTGTAACATATCAATCCATATGTGCGCGCAGTCTACACTAATCCTCCCTGTGTGTGTGTGTGTGTGTGTGCGTGCGAGGGAAGAAAAAAATGCTCCATTAAAACAATCTTTGTTTTTGATACAGAGGGGGAGAAAAAGAGCAAGCTGGCTGAACAAAGACTGGATGTCAGTCTAAGATGGAGTTTTTTTTGTTGTTTTGTTGTGCTTGTCTTTAAATTCTGTTTCTCATTACTGTGCCGAGCCTCAAGCAGTGAGGGGCAAAATCCGAACCAGAGCAACTGTGCCTGAGCCCAGGGGCCCCCAGCAGCCACGGGGGGTCCCTACTTTGATGGAGGCCTGAGCATCATTAGAACAGATAGCACGATGGGGTCAGAAACACACTGCTACCACTGCACTGCTTTGCAAACTCCTAGCAGCACTCTCACTGACAAACACCAATGTGTTTTCATCCAGCTATTCTGTGATTTATGATGTATTGAAATAGGAAAAATATCACAAAAATATTTTCAAACTTGCTCAAGGCGCAAATAAAGAAAATGTGCAGCTGTGGAAATTGACAGCAAAAGGTTGAGTTTTACTCCTGCTTTATAGCTTAAGTAGAAAGTATGGAGAATTGGATAGATAGCCACCACCATAGATAGGTAGATAGATAGATAGATAGATAGATAGATAGATAGATAGATAGATAGATAGATAGAAGAGCAGAACTTCAGGATATATGGCAATGGGTTAACAGAATGCAGAAATGAATTATGTAGTCCATTGTGGTTCGCTCTGAAAGTTCACTGTTCATGAAAAAATTAATGCGAGCTAGCACTTCCTTTATGGGCTTAATAAAAAATTATACTGTTGTACTTAATTTTTTTAATAAAGTGGCTGAGAACATTTAGGGAGACTGCCATCTGTTAATAAGACTGGGCGGAGCATGCTGTCCAAACACCACTGGGGAGGAACAATACTGCTGTAAACCATCCCTGGTCCTCAAAGGTCAACCATATTTTTATAATAGCAACCCTATGGCCAAATCTAAATCTGTCCTCAGAATACGGAGCGTGACCGATGAGAAGGTGAGGGAGATAAAGTCTAGTACCTGCGCTAAGCAATGTTACGACACCATCTTTATAGGTGAGCAAGATAGAAAGCCGGGTCTGATACGCTTTGTTTTTCATCGGCTGGCTTTAAGTACATTTCTGTCAAGTGAGGACGTGCGGACATATTTGTTAACCTCAGCCTTGATATGTGTCTGTATGTGAGAACTGGACATATTTTGCAAGCCAATAAATAGATATGTGCATTACTGTAAAGTGAGACTACAGAACATGTATGGGGGCAGTTATGGGTTTTAATACTTTTTATTATTATTATTATTTTCTGTCTTTGTGATACCAGAGAACAAAAATATATAGACAAAAAGTTGTAAAGTCCCGTGTGATTTGCCGTCATAGCAATAATGCAGAATGACACTCAAACGTTCCAATGAATGAGTTACTTATCGGTCTATATGACCTAATGTTTACTTCTCTTGGTTCATTTATAAAAAGCCAAATGGACCAAAACTAACAGCCAACGATGTGTAATTTTTTTCCTTGGTCAGGACTAAATGAATAGTACAACAGTTGTTCCATACAGTATGTTGATGACTATTATTACTGTGTGAAGCTTTGCCATGGCAGCACATAAGCTAAATTGTTTCACCGCTATTTCTCAACTTCCTCAGAAATATCAAACTATTTACATGTCAGTAAATATGTAATCATTCAAACTGCATCACTTACATCCCATCAGAGGTAGATGATGCTTGATACCTAAGTTTTAGTACTGGCCCACTTAGTTGTAAATTCCCACCAGTCTGTGCCTGAATGTGCGTGTTTGTGTGAGAATGTATGTTGGGTGTTAATGTCGGGGCTGTAGGGATCTCTGATGGGATGACTGCTGTGTGTGTGTGTGTGTGTGTGTGTTCTTGTGTGTTCCTAGCGGTGATGAGACCCTGTCTCTGACACAATGCTGCTCTGTTAAGGTCAAGCCCTACAGAATGTCAGGGATGATGACACGCACTGAAAGGTTTCATCTAATCCCTCCATTTCCCCTCTTCCCCTCCGTCCCTCCGATCTGTCTCCCCCACCTCCGTCTCCGGCCTGCTCACTCACAAGACAGACATATACCGGCCTTCACCTGGAGTCTGCATCAAGACTCTCTGTAGGTATGTTCATGTTTGTGTATGGGGGTGTGTGTGTGTGTGTGTGTGTGTGTGTGTGTGTGTGTGTAAATAGCGTCAAGCCATGCCATCCCACTAGTAAGGCCAATTCAGAAATGCCTGAGGCCACTGTCTCTGTTACTGCATGGTTGGCCTGGTCTTTACAACCCACTGTCAAACATCTTTGCTTCAGTCTCTACTGGCTGCACATTTACTGATACTTTGGTTATACTTAGTGGCTGACCAACAGTGACAGTAGAATAACCAGCAGTCATGGAGATTCCCAGCACGCATGTATTCAACCCTGTCTGTTAAAAAATGATGCTCCCATACAACTAAACTTCATTCTCATTCACAATAGGTTTCGATTGGGAAATGTTAGGTTTGTTTCAACCACAGTTGCCGTTTTAAACACGTGATAAACGTTAATTAAAGAAAACTACATGGTTAGGTTGTGGGAATAGATTGTGGTTTGGGTTTAAAAAGTAACTAAGCTACGTGTAAGTAACTGTTGTATTTTGGTTTCACACAGGACATGAACAGCGACCTCCTGGGTGAATGTCCCATGTTTGTTTGACCCATTCACCCTGATCTTCTCTCAGGGGATCTCTATTACATAAATTACAACAGCTTTGCAATTTTGAAGTGATATTGGAATTATGTTTACAGTAAGTCCTGATGAATTTGCTAAATTACTTTTATATTTTGCATTTAAGGCATTTACCTGACGTTTTCATAACGTGACTGCAACAGAAGGAGCTATAAGTTCTACATCACAATTCTGTGCAAAGTGCAGGAATAACAGCTCTGCAGGAAGGCAAGAGGAATCCTATGTATTTTCAAATGTTCCCATTTCTAATCCCTTCAGATCTGTTTGAATTATAAATCTAAATCTTCTTCTTTTTACCTTTTCAAAAAATGCCTCACGATAGTCTTTGGTTGCATGTGAAAGCGAATCTAATTCTGTTATTTCTAAATAGCGTCAAATTAATTCAATTAAGCTGCCACGACAAAGAATGTTATTTACACCTTATGAGATTACCTGGACTTAATTTCCTGTGGTTTTAAATAATTGACAAACAGCATGTGCGTACTTAACTAAGCCTCATATTATGCGCACAGTTGAACATGTCATCAGTTAATCTTAATAATTTTTTCTCCTACATTTTCCCTCATTTTCCCCTCTATCCCCTCGCTCAGCTGCTCCATAGTTAACACTTATTAAATAAGCAGTCATCCAGTGATCAAACAACAACCCTGTTCCATCCAGCCGACTGAATGACGGCGGAGGTCTCCTTAGCATCTGGTGAGATGCCTAGTTTGGCAAAGATGAGCACAGAAGCCCTGCTAATTATGATATTACAATTCCAGTAAACCGTTTTGTGAAAGCGCTACAGTTTGAATTTAGTTTTTAACCCACGGGGAGTAAAGAACCAATGCTGCTTTCAAGATGCCTGGCTTCCCCTGCACCTTCTCAAACTGTCATTTATCCTCTCACCTCTGTGGATTGGGTCTGAAGCAGTAGAGGAATGGCGGAGATGGAGTGAGCAGAAGGAAGGGGGGGAAATGAAGGATTATATAAAGAAGAAGCAGCACTTGACGGTAACTGGTTGAGATTAGCGCCTTAGGGGTACAGCAGTGGCTGTGATTTTGATACTGCGCCCCCAGCTAAACGCTGAAGGCCGCCTTGCCTAGAGGAGTCTGCCTTCACCCACAGGCAGTCAAAGATTGTTTTCTCTCCAGCATCTCCTCCTCCTCCCCTTCCTTTTCCTCCACCCCACAGACACCTGTCATCTCCAATGTCAAAACCCTACACAGAAAGGAAAAGACAACGCAAAGAATAAACAAAAGAAACATGCTTTTTTTAAAGGCACACTCTGCATACAGATCTGTGAGGGTGAGGCCCGGGCTTCACCTGCAGCCGCCTGAGCCAAGAGTATTCAAAGTCATGACAAACAGGGCTCTGCTGGCTGGTTAGGAAGTCTCAATAATTAAAACAACTATATTATTCATGCACAGTTATAAGTAGGGGTTATCAATTCATTCAGGGCCAACAATAACATGTTTTTTCATGTGCGAATCTTGATCGCAAACAGTTTTGTGTCTGAATTTGCTAATTTACTAAAAACTAGAAGCGTCTTCACACTAATAAAATGGGAAAGCTGTCATTCCTGCCTCTTTTGAAAATATCACCACACTTACAACACATTACCAAGGTGCAAGACTGCAATAAAATCAAATATGGATAAAATAGGGCCAAGGTCCAATGCAAGTATTTCACTAAACAATGATAAAGGAAAATGTCTTCTTGCCCTGAAGAAGGTATATTGACTGAAAGCTTGGCTTTATTATTAAATACTTGCACTGGACTTAGTTAGTGTGCAGAGCCTACTTTTCTCCATATTTCTCAATACTCCTGCATCTAAAATGATTCCCAATCAAAGCTACCAAACCAAAATGTCTGTGGATAGAATGAGCTAATAACCTGTGGCTGACAATGTGTTATTATTTAGTTTATGTGATAAAAAAAGAAAAAGGTCAACAGACATCATCAGTTTAGAGAGAACATTATGCTCCAATTAGCCGGATAATCAGACTGAATTGCCAAAAATCAGAGATGTGGTAATGAGTCAGAGATCTATTGCGTAGACTTTTAGTGTGGATTTTTATTTTATTTGTGCCACTCCATAAAGTAAATGATAATAAACCACAATATCTCATTTAAACTCTCGTTGGTTTAACTAATTCAAGTGGGAATGACCTTTGCCGCCTTGAGAAAACAAAGCTACCTGAGAAGGAAGAAACTGTAAAGCGATCGTGGTGTGAAGTGGCCTCTGTCGTCCATGCAGTTAAGCAGACGTATGAGATGACGTGACACTGGCAGCCCTGCCAGGCGGTGTTGTTGCAGCCAATGGGGGGCAGAGGACACAACGGAGAGTAATGGCTGCTACATGCAATCCTCCTCACAGCGATGAAAACACACACCACGTTTCATCTGCTGTTTTTCTCGCTTTTAATTCCTTCTGTTTGTTTGTTTGTTTGTTTGTTTGTTTGTCGACCTTGCCGTTTCAGCTGACCTTCCTCCATCCAGGACCCCGAAGAGAGGGGAAGGGGGGGGGGACAACAGTGAGAAGGACGCTGACATATGTGTGCTGAGAGAGAACAAACAGCACATACAAAATGCCCACCCCCACTCCCCTCAAACAAATTTACTCAAAAATATGGGTGTCTTGAACGTCCGAGGCTGTCCGGCTTGCCGCCACCATTGCCAAGGAAGTGTCACGTTGTCGTGACAACTTCAGCGACTGTGGTGCAATGGGTGACCCTCGGCCGGCGGAGGGGGTGCGCTGAAACCTCCACCCAAGCTGGATCCTGACAGATGTCATATACCTCCTCCATGGGCACCTTCTGTTTCCTGTTCACCTTTCTCCATCCTGCAGCGTTAGGGCTCCTGTCTCCACCTCGTCAAAACACAAGCACACACACACACACACACCCACACACACACAGGACAAACAGAGGGAGAGAGATAGACAGAGAAGGAGAGACATAGACAGAGAAGGAGAGACATAAACTTGACCGATATAGGTTTTTAAACACCAATATTTTTAGGATTGACAGTGCTGTAGAGCATTTTCTGGTGGTTACACCAAAATAAAATGCATTTTTCCACCTGAATTCAAACCTTCGTAGAGCATTTATACTATCACATCATACTAAAGCCAGCAGTTCTATTACAGTAAGTATTGGTCTGGAAGATCAAATTAATTCCCATAATGTGTTTGCACTGACTCTATTTATGCCTTTTGTTTAAATACAGCCTGCTTAGCTTAAAAGGCAAACGTGCATCCCGCGCTCCCTGGCATTCACGTCGCCTTCTCAGAAGACGCTTCCTGTTATTTACCAAAGGCTTTTCTCTGAGAACAGTTGGTATTTTAGTCTTAGCACACCCCACTCAAAACCTGTTTTCACAGATTTTCCCAATCATCCTTCAGACCACAGTTTGACAGAAACACTTCAACAAAATGAGATTCTGCCTCGTTACATTGTCTTATACTGTTACATCAAAAGTGTCACCAGCCCACTCCATGAATAACAAGTCTAACAAACCAAAAAAGCCTTATGATATTAGATTTCCATAAAGCTTCTGCTGGCTGCCTCCTCATAGGTATTGTGTATCATCCACTCAAAATGCTCTCCTAGATGGAAATGTGCAGACTAAATCTGATCATGGCGTGAGATAATGTTCACTTCTCACTCCTGAAACATGGACTTGGGTAGGAAACGAAGGGGATCCTGTGACTAACCCATCAATCACACTGACGTTTGGCCCGAGTGATGGATATTCTAATTTCCCCTTCATATACAGGTGCACAGGATGGATGGATGACGATTAATGGACGGGCAAGGTTGTTTCCACAAAACAAAGAAAGACACAGCACGGCCTGAGGCGTCAATTTGGAGGGCAGGGAGCTACATTGCCCCCGTGTTTTGAAGATGATACCTCACATTTGGGACTTGATTTCCCTGTAAACACGCAAAGACAAAGTATACATCCTGAGGTGACAAAAGGTGTTGCTAACACAACAATTGTCTTCCCTCTGTGGGGACCTACAACAGGTTTGGCAGTCACTTCTATGACAGCCCTCGACACTCTCACCTCATTTTCACGCAACCTGTTTCTCGCATTCTGTCATTGCTATCACCTCCGTAATTATTCCTTAACTTTTGCCCCCACTTCCCGCTGCTTCGACTCTAATTTATTTAAAAAACAATCTCCTCCTCAGGCCAACTCTTTCCGACGCGGCACGCTTATCTGTCAAACGCTTCAAAGTCGGAGTTGTGCCAAACATGCTTTTGATGAAATCTTCTGACATATCGTCGCTGCGGGCTTGAATCTCCTCCTCAACAATCTCTTATCCTTTCTTATCAAGTAAAACTTTCTTTCTATGTCAGGCTTTTAAGCAAACACCCCTTTCATATCGGTCCATCCGGTTAACCGTTTGTGCCACGGTGGAGGTTAAATAGTTTTCACCCCACTAATTGCCCATGCATCACTGCATCACATGCAGGCAAACAAACTACAGGAAGTAGAAAAAGGACACAAATTTGAGTTCACTAAATTGTGAAATAAATTATTTTTCTTAAATCCTTAACAATCCTTTTACAGAATTTATTATTATTTTATTTCATGCAGCAATAGGGCAACATATGTTATGTTATTTTGCACTCACTACTACTCAATTCTATCGTTTGTTGTCGCAAATCAGTTGCAAACTACTTCCCCTGTGATTTCATTCACAGCTGACATTGAACATGGGCATTCATAAACCCTCCGGCGCTTGCAACTTTTTCACGAGACTTAACAATCCAGCCTGAGATCTCTCTCCCACCTCTGTCCTTCTCCCTCTCTCTCTCTATCTCACTTTATCTCTCGCTCTCCATCCCTCCCTCCCTGTCCGAAGCTGTCCTCCCAGCCATCTGTCATGTAATGTTTATGGGCCCTTTTGCTTTTGTGTCCTGATGACCACTGTCACAGAGAGCTACCCATTACCGATGCGGCCTGATGAACGATGTTACCCAGATGCGGTGCTGACACCCCCCGTGTCCTTGGCCGCAGAGACGCTGCCTTGCCAACCAGCTTGCGGCCAGTAAAGAATGAGGACGGGGGGGACCTGGGGGAGCTGGACTGAGGACCTGTCCGTCATCCTGCAGACAGGATGCTCATATCGCCCCCCCCCACACTGCCGCCAACGTCTTCCCTCCCCTCTTTATCCAGCCAATGGAAATATGGGGCTGGTCAGCATGGCAATGGCGATGATGTTGTCATTAATCCTGAGGTGTTGAATAGTGCCCTTGCCTTTCACCTGAATATATATCTACATCTGAACAGACACAGTGAGGGACCCGCGCACCCCTCCAGAGGCTACACAAGGTGCCCTAAAGGGTTAATGTAGGTAGAAAGAGATGATGAATGTTGTTGAGTGTGATTTTATCTGTCAAATAGAAATGTTGCTTTGCTCTTTTATGCAATATGTATGCAGGTAGTGCAGCAAGCTAGAATTACATTCAGTGGTTAATAAAAGCAGTTCTAATTCTTTGTTACCATGCTTTTAAAATAGTGTGCTTATTTGGTTTGATGTTACACTTGGCCACATATACTTACCTATACTACACATAAATTCTCATCTGGCCACTATTGGCAGTTTCAGTGGTGTGATCTACAGTACATGCCCGGATGTTTTCTACAACAGGGCTGATTCTGTGACCTGGAGGTCAAAATGTGCCTGGATGTCTCGGTTAAGTCCAAGCTGAATGACCATGTTCAACAACAAAAAATGTAATTGAAATATACCGATACAACTGTGATATGCAACCAAGACCAGAAAAATCGGAAGGGTTGTGAGATTATTGGCAAAATAAAAAGGAAAACATAGTCTTTCTCAGCAGATTCTTGAATTATTGCAATCAATACCAAGGGTCAAATACATTTTTTATGACTTTTCTCTACTATTTGCCTTTTATTGTACAACAATGGATAATTTAATATTTTTAGGCCTTGAAAGATCCAAAAAGGGAGCATCAGTTTTCGTTTGAACTGCTCAAACGTGCAGCTTATGACAAGAAGCCGTGCTTTATTTTAAAGGACCACAGGTCAAAAAGGTTGGAAAATCAGCCCCCTTTTGACATGTAGTATATCTCTGTGCTTCAGTGTTTACTGAGTCCCGTGCGATATATCATAGAGATCAACCTTTTAAATTGCTTTTAGTTTGGACAGAGGTGGATGATATGGAACTACAACAGGTGATCAACAAAGGAAAACAACAGAAAGGATAATCTTCTCACAATAGTGTAACATAATGTGAACAATCTGCTGGACAAAATAAAAATCTCATTTAATCAGTGAGGCCCTCTCTCCTCTTGTGTCACCCCCCCTCCTCTCTCCCTCCCTCCCTCCTTCTCTCTCTCTCTCTCCTTGTTTCTCTATGAACGTCTTTACTGGCCGGTGAAGCCGCTGATGAATTCTTAAGCAGATCACACTGATAATTGTATTTCATAACTGTCAGTTGTGCGAAGGCTGCCAGTGTGCCCAGGAGCTATTTGTGTCTCAGTATGTCCTCCACACACCTTCCCTCTCTCCCCCCACTCTGTCCAACCCCCCAATCACCAGGGATGTGCTTACTGTCTCCGTCCCCGAATTACTCAATCAGGAGGACACATTTACGGATGACACCTTTATTACAATTAATCAGGGGGAACTTGATTAAGAAAGTTATTCCTCCCCTTCATTGAGACTTACACAAGTGGCTCTGCTGCATATTGTAATTTATGTCCCACTGAGCTCTCGCGCCGCTGATAGACAGAGAAGGCGACAGATTGCCAGCCATACCAAGACACGTGGACATGTGTGTGTAAGAGGTTGGGTATGTGTGTGTGTGTGTGTGTGTGTGTGTGTGCCTGTGTGCAGTCCTAACGCACACCGACATATCCAGAAACACATGCACAGCCACAAACAAACACATTCCCCTATCATTCTGTCATGCACAACTCAGGTTTCGCAGAGTTTAATAAATGACTTTAATTGGCTGTAGAGATGTGCTCGCTAAAGGAGGTTTGAATATTCCATTTCCCTTTCTTCTTGTCTTTCTTTCTCTCTCCCTCTCTTTAACACACACACACACTGCTGAATGAAGCCATCTCTTTACCTTTACTCACAGTTCCTGGGTCTGCTGTGGCTAATTAGTGGAGTGGGGTTTTAGGTTTGGTAATTAGGCGGAGGTAGGAGTGACGGGGGCTTGGGGAGTTGGGGAGTTGAGGGGGTCTGACTGACTTGCACAGAAAGAAACTGGACTGTCTGGATCCTGGCAGCACCAAGCAGCCAACCAGTGTCCCTTAGGCACCTGGTGGTAGACTACCATCCCACAATGTGAGGGTGATGTCTTTGTTAGGTGCCACATGTCCCAGCAATGGGAAACTGTGGAAAAAGAGGGTTTACTGTAGAAAAAAGAGGAGAGAGAGAGACCGCTGAGAATTTCACTACACCGAATGTCAACGTGCAACAATGAAAAACTGCTCTGTGCTCTGGTTGGATTGGAAGTTGAAATGGGTTGGAAGCTACAAAAATGCTTTTTTGTAAAAAGCATTTTGATTTGAAAGCGAGAGTATGTAACCTTTGATGAGTAGCGGCCACTTTGGCCACAAGAGACAATTACATCATAATGAAAAATTCAAAACATGGTCTAACAGTAGCACAAATAGAGAAGAGTCATAAAGTTAGTCATGAAGGCTTCCGGTCATACAAGACCAAGTAAGGCTGTGGCAGCAAAACCCCTGTGTGTTGAAATGAACAAGGCTGTTATTTAAATATTTTTCTTGAGTTTAATTTTTTCAATTGTACGAGGAAGAATTTGTTATCCCTTCTTTCAAAAGTGACGTAGTATCACTTTAAAGTACACTGCCACCAATATCAGCAGATCTCAGAAAACCATCACGCTTGTGACTTTTCTGAAGAGCTGATTCATTAAATGCTGCATTAACTAAACTACTACTAAACTAGCCATTTACAAAGCCATGCAAATCAAACTCACAAATGAACAGCACATCCACCATTTTTCTTAATAATTGCGATCAATCATTCACATTTACATTGGGTACACTTAAAAGTTTACTCTCCATGACTTCAATGCACATACCGATTTCCATGTAACGACTGTTAATGACCCTTTCTGAGCAGTACTGCGCTAACCCTTGACTAAAATGTGAGAGACACTCAGCATATTTCCTCAGATGATGAAATATTTCCCCAAGTTTCGCCATCACACAAACGCCTGTGAACGCTTCTCTAGAAGACCTTCTCTATCTTTAATGTCTTGTTTACGCTCCACAGATCCAGGGTGCTTCAATCCGTTGCCAGTTAGCAGCCTCCGACTGCAACACAATCCAATTAAATAAAGAGTGTTTGTCTCTCCAGGTTCCTGTGTTCTCTAATTGGGGCTGTGACTGCTCACTAATCAGCGGAGGTACAGGTAGGCCCTGGAGGACGCCGAGACGAGGCCTCTCCTGTTAATTGAAGAGATGCTAAAGCTGGCCTCCTCCTCACGGCGAGTGCTCAAGCTCGAACATCCATGTGCATCAGCACCTCTCTCACCTGGCATGTACGAGCTTGCTTTTGCATCCTCACGCCTGACCACACAGCGGCGTTACAGAGGTGATTGCAATAATTTAACGATTTGTTCCGCTGGTCGAGATGAACTCGACGCATTTCACAGTGTTAGTTTAATTCCGTCTTTAATTATACTAATTTAATTCAAACCAAGTCACTCTGACTCAAAATCATCTGCAGGCATGAATTTTAAAGTTTGTGTGTCAGGCTAAAGGTCATGGTTATATGAAAGATGTACCAAACCTGTACCCTAGTGAGTCCACGTTTTACATATTGTAGCTTTTAATAAAAGACTAAGAAAAGAGAGCCTAACTTAAGAAAAAACGTGACATTTGTGAGAATTCAGTACCCAGTGTTGTGTCGGTCTAACCATATGCAATAATGACCATATAATCAACAAAACCATTCATTGTAATAAGAAATGTAGCGGGGGGGGGTTGGCCTCTAGCTCACCCAATAAGAACGTTCGCCCCATGTTGGCTGAGTTCGAATCCGACCTGCGGCCCTTTGCAGTGTGTCATCCCCCTATCTCTCTCCCGCTTCCATGTCTATCCACTGTCACTATAATAATATAATATAATAAAGGGAAAAAATAATCTTTAAAAAGAATGTAGTGGGTATAAGCAGGCAACCCACCCCTAGTTAATAAATGACACAAATTTACATGTGTATAAATGTAAAGATTTTAAACATACATTTTTTATATATAAATTTACTGTAAATATGAAAGTAATCAGTCTATGTCCACATCTTTCAGGGCTGTTCTGATTTCCTACAACTCTCTGGATGCTAAATGGTCTTTGCCTGGTGTGTTTCTGATTTCCTGAACCGTCTGGTGAAGGTAGCAGCTTTGCATGCTGGGGTCACACCTGTAACGTATTTCACACTGGGTTATATTTTGAGTGGCCACCTGGATGAGGAAATAACATGTTCACAGTGCATGAACACTGCAGCCCTCCCTGCCAGGTAGGAAGAGGTGTTTGTTTAGACTACACACAGTAAGTACATCAGTACAACATGGACTCCTTCAACATGCGGAAGCTCTTTTCGCATTCTTGCTTTTTAAGAAATCTTAGAAAGTTTCCAGCTATCGAGGCTTTTGAAGTAGAAACACTTATCTTCTAGGGCTTTTCTTGTGTGTGACAATTATTGCGTTTTTTAATGTAGAAATGTTGTGCCTTGTGACTTAACGTCTTATGTTGGGCTGCTTTTGTTACCAAAACTAAATTAAATACCAAAAAAAAAAAAAACATGGAAATGAAAAAAATGTCAAAGGGCATTTCACAATACATTCACTATATTCACGTTTTTTTTTTTTTTACTTGCAGTGGGAAAACGTAATAGCATTTTCTAGTCCAACTCCTGGTTAGGTGGACTAATTTTTGTTTATTATGTTCAGCTTCGGGGCATGTGAATGAAAAGATTGATTGTGTGAATGCCGTTTCTGTCAGCCACAAACAGGCAATGAAATACTAAGCCCACCTGGAGCCGCACTCACTTTTGACAAGCACATACCAATGTAAGCCCCTATTACAAAAACAATGAAGTCTATAATAAAACATTTATAGTAGATAAAGTGCCTGAGAGTGCTAAAAACAAGCACATTATGGCAGCTGGTCCAAATTAATTTCAGAGGTAGTCTTGTAGCGCAGGGTGGGCCCACACGGGATTAAGAAACTCCGTAAAAAAGTATTCTCTGCGTGAGTCTACTGTTCCTGATCTTTAATCCGAATATTTGTTCAATGTGATCATCCATACATAGTTAACTTACAGTTTTGTATTATACTACATTTAATCTCACAAATAACTGCTGAACCCTCACTAAATAATATAAATATATAAATCCATGATAGCAAAAATAAATGTGCTCATTGTGTTTATTCGTGAAAGCAGTAGATTTACTTACATTGTTATCAATCATCTTACAAAAATAAAACCAATTATTCAAAATGAATAAAGCCCTACATTTTCCATTTGCAACAATCATTTGAGTTCAGGTATTTTTTTTATGTTGTATTATTTTGCATTAACAATCAGTTAACTAATCACAGCTTACTACTGCTTACAGGAGGTGGTGCCACTTCCACCACCACCTTGCCCAGGTTTTTCCCAGCATACATGTAGTCCACAGCTCGGAAGACTGACTCCAAGCCTACGAACCTCCCCTCCTGTGCCAAATCCCCACAATCCACCTCACACACTAGCTTCCCCTTGGCATACATCTGCATCATGCTACCCAGAGCCTCCCTGTAGTCACTGAGGAAGTGGGGCAGGAAGAAACCCCGGATGCTGGCCGACTTCTGGAGCAGCTTGACCGGTAGGGTTCCCCCTCTGAAGGGAGTGATCCCTGATGCCGTCTGGTACCCCGAGATGAAGCCAATCACTATCAGCCGGCCCTTTTTGGCCAAACTATTCACTGCCAGTTCTAAGACGCTGCCTCCAACTGACTCGTACACCACGTCTATGCCTTGTGGGTACTCGTTCCTCAGCGTCTTGGCCAGGTCTTCTGTGGTGTAGTTGATGGGCCTGTCGCAGCCGATGGATTTAAGGAAGCCGGCTTTCTCGTTGGACGAGCAGGTCCCGATCACGTGGCAACCGGCCTGTTTGGCAAACTGCACGGCAAACTGTCCCGTTCCTCCTGCGGCCGCCGTGACCAGGACCGTCTCCCCTTTGACCAGGTCGCCCAGACGTTTCAAGGCGATGTAGGCCGTGGCACCGCTGACCAGCAGGGTGAGGAACTCGGGCTTCACCGCGGGGACAGGCACACTTTCCTTGGCTGGCACCACGGTGTACTCAGCAAACGCACCGCTGCCGAAGTAGGCCACAGTGTCCCCGACGGTGTGAGAGAGCTGGCGCTAAGGCCAAGGCCAACAACCTCCCCAATACCCTCGAAACCGGTATCGAAGGGGGGCTTTACCGAGGGGTCGTACCGGCCTGCAGAGTAATTAATATCAGAGGCGTTGATTCCCACAAAACTGAAATACAAACAGAGGGGGAAAAAAAAACAAGGATTTATGGATTAAATCAAAACAGTTATATGAGGAGGTGATAGGGCTGCTCAATTATGGGAAAAAAAAACCATAAGCACGATTAGTTAGAATATTGAAATCACTATTATTTAACATGATTACTCATTGTCTTTTGGAAAGCTGTTGCAATAATTTAACTTTAACAACAGTGACTAACAGTGAGTAACCAATCAACCGGGAAAAGACCTTGAATTGTGACATTTCTCATAATACTTTGCCCATTTTATTTCCTTTAAGAACACAACACAGAATGAGAGTTTCCTTGCAAAATGTAATGTGCAAAAATCATTGTTTTTCTCGATTATTCTGTTTTTGTGACCATAATCGCGATTCAAATATGGATTAATTGCACAGGGCTACAAAGTGAACTTTTATGTGGTCATTAGCGTGAGCACATATTCCCTGAATTCTGTCTGAAGGGCAAGACTTCAGCTTCCTTCTCTAGACATGTCTGCACGGGCACAAACACTCGGGTTTGTTTTGGCAATGACTCCCTTTACTCTGGAAGAGAACAGTCCTGCGCTGACAGGGAAAGGCTTGTATCACAAAACACATTGCATGATGTCATGAGTCATTGTCTTCAGAGACACCCACAACAAACTGCACTTTTAAAAATCTTAGATAGTTGCTTCTTGCCTCAACACGAAGACGGCCGTTTTCATCTTACTTTGGGAACATGTTGGAAACAAATATGTGAGAAAGGAATGTATAAATAAATCATTTACTGTCTTTTGGAGCGGCACGCATGCTGTGCCTCATTACTGTGCGTGTCACATGTGTACTTTGGGCTGGTAGATAATGCTTCTGTGGTTTATAGACAGGTCACAGTGATATAACAAAACACCTTGATTTAACTACTTTACAGCTACAGAATCAGTTTCCTCTCATTGAAATATTATGTTATCATCAAAAAGGTAAAACTATCTCAATGCACATAACTAAAAATACTGAGCCATTTGAGTTTGGACAAATTAAAATAGGACATTTGTGGCAATAAAGGCTTTTCACACGGAACCCTCTGAAACATTTGAATCTAATAACACAGCAATAGCCAAGATAATGAAAAACGTGTGATGTTAAAACCCCAAAAAACCTGGAACAGTAACATTATTATATAATAACACGACAGATGCTATTGATACACATATCTGACATATTTGTAAAATGAAATGTTAAGATTCCAAGCTTGTATTTTGGATTTATAGCCAAACTGACAATCACATGTATGCAAATTATTTGTTTTAAAAAATAATTAAAAGAGAATGTAGAATTTTATTCTCATTGACGGTACCGTTCAAAATACATATAAAAGCAGATCATATGATTTGATGCCACCTCTATCTTTTATGTGCAGGTCATGTATTTGTATACATTTTTGTGACTGCATTTAAGTTTCACTCCAAAGTGTACACACAGAGATGCTGAGCACTCGGGAATCTAGGGACTTGAGGATTAACTGTATGATGAAAAGTCCCGCTTCACTGATATCATCAGTAATATCTAAAACAAGAAAAAAAAAGTTTCTTCCTTGTGAATTATTCCGCCTCTTCTCACTGCATTCATGATCTTTTCCATTATCAATTCCTCACTCTGTTATCCATCATCTACCACTTTCATATGCAATATGTAATTAGCATGCACTGATGCTGTGCAATATGGGATAAGTGGTTCTCATTTGCACAATTTCACAAACAGAAATAGTTGGTTTCTGTTAGTTAAAACATCTTCACTGATCCCATGACTGTGCTGCCTCACTAATACAGACAACCTGACGGTCAAAGGTCTCAGCAACTCATCGCTGCCTTGCATGACAATAAGACACTAATGTACTGTTTTACACTCGATCGGATGGAAAATATATATCCCATTGGCAGTAAATACCACAATAAACCCTGAGGTGCATTTGTGTGAGGCTAATATAGCATTTAAAAATCAGATCAGGCATATAAATCAGGGTAAGATATTACCTCCAGCTGAAATCAGAAACAGAACCAGAAATCCTGCTGTTTTCGAAAAAGAGCATTCATGTATGCCTTTTGGCCCATTACATCTGTAGTTTAATGCTATTTATATAAAAATCATTCAGCCTGTCGGGCATAAGGAGGCATGGATACTGACTTCAGGTGGGTTTACTCTTCCCTCTAACTGGGAATACACTGCTGGGTTCTGCTGCTTTCTCGCCAATGAGCGAAATGATGCTGCAATTCCCGCGCCATGTAACACTGCATCTCCTTCTCCATCATCTCCATCTCTTGATGCCCCCCCACACATGACTTTCTGTTTGCAGTTTGCTGACGTAGAGAGACAGGAGGACAGAGAGAGAGAGAGAGAGAGAGAGTTAGAGAGATGCCGAGATGGATTGATAGACAAATGCAGAGAGGGCGGAACTTGGAATTACAGTAGCCTACACGTAAACGTATTTTGCCATCTTGTGATGATGATGATGATGATGATGATGATGATGATGATGATGTTGATGATCGCAGGTGCCGGACATGGGTAAATCAAGGTAAGCGGAGCCCTTTATACAACTTTGATAGATCGACATTACATACTGATCCACTAATAGTCTCACAACACGCGTTGGGTCACCTAGGGCTACTCCGAACACGCAGATAGAGAGAGAGAGAGGACAGTTGTTATCTGTTTTCTGTTCACCTTTACAAAAACAACAACTTACCGATTTCTGACAAGCAAATCCACGTCTCCGGGGGTCGGAACCGCGACGGTTTGGGTAGAAACGGCCTCCCTGAAATTAGGACTGAGCTTGTTTACGACCAGCTTTTTCATACTGCTCGGTATGGAGGATCCGTTGAAATCCATGAAGTGCGCGGAGTAAGACATATCTATGATGCAGCGCCGTGAGACCGGATGAACTCCTGAAAGTGCTGCGGCTGCTGTGCGCCCGCCGCGGATAACCGACAGCGCTCTCCGTCCGTCTCTCAGCGGCAGCAGCAGGCTCGACATGGCTCCCAAATGGGTCCAAAGTTCACGGACAACTTGACTTACATGTGTGGCAGCAGTAAGCCCCGGCTGCCGTTAGCCAGCGCTGTGGGCTCTCCCCCCCCCGGTGCTGCGTACGCACAGTGTACAGGCCAGGCCAGCTAGGCAAGGCCAAGCCGGGCCGGGCAGAGCCGTGCAAAACGCGCTTTAAAACCAAACTAATAAAAAGCGTGTTTCTTAAGCAAAAACAGCAAGCCACCGGGTCGAGAATATATCAACAAAACGTTGCACTGGTGCAGCGTTGGAAGGCAGCACAGCAGCGCCCCAGACTTGTTTTCGGAGTCCCTCCCCTTCCCGGACACAACACTCACTTCCTAGTAAGGTGAAACAAATCAATCCTCGTCTAACATGTATCCTCAAACGTTTTCCTCCCACGAAACCAACACCAGCCCCGCCGGATCTCATCAAACGTCTCCAAATACTACACATTAATACGGCGTGTTGCGCACTTGCGCTCCCGTTTATTTCGCATTTTTATTCCGAGGGGGGCTGCTGCCGAAACATGTACACCTGTAACCAAAGCGTGTATCGGCGATTTGGGGAGTGGGTTGTTTGCATAGCAGTGTGCTTTCACTCATTCATCTAGACGTGTTATCATCTGTTGTCATTTGTCTGTGATTTTCTGACAGCATCTAGGCTATTCAAAAGCAGGGCTATATAGCCTACTACAACATACTGGACCGTTGAACCCTCGTCCCACCCCCAGTGGGAGACGAACTTCTAACTCGTGTCAATGCCACGCTTTTATAAGCTAAACATGACATTTAAGTTGCTGCAACCATAACACTACTAGTTGCTGTGGTTTGCGATACTGTTTATAAGTTTGGTTTTTAGTTGATATCCCGAGAAGTTCCGAAAGGCTCCTTTTCTTTTGTCGGAGGGATTTTTTTTAAAGCAAAGGGAGAGAGAGGGAGAGAGGGAGAGAGGGGGGAAAACAAGACAATTAAAAAGATTGACAGGTAGGCTCCTCTGTCAGGGGTGACGCTTGTGGAGAGGGGAGGAGTAAAAATGTAGCAGGAAAAGCCACTCGATGCGTCTGTCTATCAGTTGAGACTGTCTGAAACAGCTTCTGGATCCACCGCGTTTCCATTTTTTCTTTTTCGGGAGCCCTCGGATCAGTCCCTGGAGTTCCCCACCCTCTCTTTTTGCTTTTTTAAGAGAGAAATATTTGAGTCCATGTCGGTCTGATCTGCTGTTGGTGAAGCTTGGATGCGTCTGCGTCTTGTTTGTTTCCCCTCTCTCTCTCAAGTGCTATCCTCTCTACCGCATCAGCCACCCCTCCAAAAACCCGACTCTGTCCAAGATGCGATGAGATGAGCGGTGGAAATTATTTCCTCGAGTCTTAAAACGTAAGTAAGCGAGAAAGCCGGCTCGTCCCATTTATTTATTTATTTCTTTTCAATGGTGGAGAAAACGGGGAAGGACAGGAGGGAGGAAAAAGTCTCTGCCGGACTGGTGAGGCTGGATCCGGGCTGAGGTGGCGTGGTGGTGACGGGACTGACATTAACCCATCTAATGCCTGTCTATCTGTTTTCTCCTCTCCCCTTTCTCTCTTTCAGGTCTCTGGCAGAAGAAGAGAAGGAAACACAAGGATACATTACTTATCAGAGCTGTGCGCTGCGCTCACACGGGACTTATTTGTTTTGTTACCGCCAGAGTTTATTTATTTTTTAGTTTTGGTGTGCGTAAAAGGCGCAGCAAAGTCTCACCCCCCCTCCAAACAGCACTGGAGATTAGGGAGATTTTTTTCCACGGGGAGTGAACTGAAAACTTTGATTTCAAGGTGCTTTTTTCTCTGCTTTTTCTTTTTCTTTTTTTTTTTACCCTGCCATGAGAGACATGGAGGAGGATGATCTTTGATGAACATGAAGGTGTCAGGAGCTGGTAGAATCCCTTCGTAATTTGTGTCCTCATCGTCGAAGCCAACCCAGCTATTAAGTCCAAAAAAGAGCAGGCAGTTTGAGAAAGAAGACATTTTCATCTCCGAGATCAAAAACCTTACCCCGAGAAACGGGATGATTTTTCAAAACTGACAGACTTGATTCGTTTGTAATTCCTGCATGAGAAGCACCGTGGAAAGTGACGGTCACTATGCCGAGGAGAAAGCAGCAAGAGCCGCGGCGATCAGCAGGTATAACCCGCCCCTCCATAACGACCATTTTCATCCCAGCCTATAGTTTTTAATAAGTGTCAACATGAAAATATCTCCTTCCACATCACGTTGTTTACTTGTGCTACATGCTGAGATTTATTTGACAACTGTTTAAATTTAAATTGTAATTGTAATCGCAATTCAGCCCCAATTCAGTTTAAAATGTGTCTAATTGCGCAAATGACGCACATATCTGCGCAATGGCACTTTGAGATTTTTTTTTATCCTCCTTTGCCAGGAAAGTTCTCTTAAGAATAGTGAGATAAACTAAATGGCATGTTATGGGGATAAAAGGGAGCTTTTGAGGTTTAAGAGTGAGTAATGATGAATAATTGACTGGGAAAGAAGGGGGAGAGAAATCGTGAGAGGCGTTTTTTTTTTCCTTTCTCTCTGTTTTATGAGAGGATTGCCATCCTTGATTTGATGCGTGATTGATCGCCTGTCATGTGACAGTCTTTGATCTATTCATCCCCTATAAACATCAATAAATCCTTCCATGAAGACCCAGGCATGTCTGCTTGGTTTAGCCACACACACACAACCCTCCTGTTGTCTCAAAGAGAAACTGAAAAGCATACAAAGTTGCAAATTAGAGTGGAAAATCGCCCTCATTTTATTTTCAGGGAAGGTACTAAAAGCAGATGAAAGGATGGTGTGTAGGTTGAATAGATCACAGGGAAAATCAAACCCAAACACTCCTTTAAAATCAGGTGTTTGAGTCTCCTCATATGCTTTTAAATGTTGAGGTTTTGCACGTCCCCATACAAATTCCCCCCCACATTCACTGTAAGAATCAGTCCAGTAATGGAATCGATATCCACTGCTGGAGGGTAGTATAATGTTTGCAATGTGACCAACTGATAAAACCAGGTCTTGGCAGAGGAGCAACAAGGTTGACTTCTAGTGGTTTGGATTTGGACTCCCCCTTTTTCCTCTCGTCTCCCTGCAGCCTTTAAACAAATGTAAATGAGTGACAGGGGTTTCTACCTCTGTGCTAATGAGGCCGAGCCTTTGAAGTTAGGCATTAACAACTGGAGTGAACAAAAGACAGTTACAGAATTTTAAAGAGATTTTGAAATATGAGGTGCAAAGCGAGTCGAACAGGAGGGCCAGCCGACGAAGACTTTGAACTCAGCAGTTGTTTTTTGTTTTAATCATTTTAAGCAGGGGAGCTGGTGATGGTGGTGGTGGTGGTGGAGGAGGATGAGAAGGAGTGTAGGATGGAGAACATACAACCGGGGCTTGCTGTCGAAGTCTTCCTTTTTCCTTTGCATTTCTAGCAAAGCACCTTTTACGGGATTTCAGGCCTACTCTGCAAAGACAGGACTCAGATTTAGATATCCAGTCTCGCTTTACTTTTCTAAGTGTGTGTGTGTGTGTGTGTGTGTGTGTTTGAGAGTGAGTGAGTGAGTTTGGGGTTGTTGTTTTGGCGAAATAGCCCAATGTAAAAGATCGGCCGTGGTGGGAGCAGAGGGACTCATGTTAAGGTTTCTGCATGTAGTTGGAGGCATGAAAACATGACATCGCTGTGAGCTCTTTCCTCTCTCTCTCTCTCTTTCTCACACACACACACACACACACGCCATTATCTATTACATTGCCCACTGAGTGCCATGCACATCATGGGATGTAATGGTCAATCACAGCTTGGCAGACGGGATGTTTTCCATTCGTCCATGAACATGACAGTCGGTCAGAGATAACGCCCTCCACTCCATGCTCCCAGTAGCAACAAATACACACACACACGCACACACACACACACTGGACTAGTCTGATGCTCCATTGGGAGCTGGTACTGACCTGTGGCTTCTCTGTGCTGCTGCTCAGGGAGGAAATAGCTCATGGTGGGACTGAGCATGGAAATCAGAGCTCAGACAATTAAAACAGAATAGCAGACTTGTCTCAACAGAATTAATTTTTTCTGACCTTGTACCTTTTTTTTGGACAATATAATTTCCACAACACCAACAATGGCAAAAGTCATAATTGTGGATTGTGAATTAAATGTCTTTCACGGTCTTGTAGCAACTACTGGATTTATGTGTTCTTTATTCTCCTGTAAACTTCTAAATTTCTTAAAAATTTAGAGGATTGTTTAGGGCAAATCTTACAGTTACATAAAGACAAATCTGATTTTGTCACATAATGTAATTTATTTTCTCAAATAATATTTTGAAGCCATTGTGCATGTACATGGTGTTAAGATCAACAGAAAAGGGCCAAGACACAAGGCAGGCATTTTTTTTAGACCACATGTAGCTCTCATTACACTTTTTATGTTTTTATAGTTTTCATTTAAGAATCCAAATTCAAGCCGTAAAGCAGAGATGGAAAGAAACCTTGGCAACCTGCATTAGTGAGCATGTAAAAAAAAAAAGTATATAGTGTATATATTTTTCCAGCATGCATTTTATAGTGCACACATGCATGTTCCTGTGTGTGTTATTACACTCGTAGCCTCACTTCATCATTAAATGACTAAATTTAAGGGGGGGGGGGGGGGGATTAGAAAGGCAGGAAGAATAAAAAGACAGAATGTTGTGACGCCGTCTTTCATCCAAGGCAGGCTAAGGTAGTCTTACAGGAGGAGGACCAGGAGGAAGAGCAGATAAGATAGTCGCTCTTATTTCTGTGGAGCACGATGGTTAATTACCAGAAAGTGTGTGTGTGTGTGCGTGTGTATAGGTGGTGGTGGTGGTGGTGGGGGTAAGGTTGCTTCCTGTTGGCTTCATTAGAGAGAGCCCTAATTATCTGTGGAGCTGATGGATTTGTGACAGGCCCTAACGATTAATGCTGACAAATTCAGTAAGGTGTCAAGTCCGCAGCTGCCTTGATGTAATCAAGTTGATATTATACAGTCCCCATAGCCCCTAGTGCAGCACCAACTCAATTTGCCTGTGCAGGTGACAAATGGACTTTGCTACCTGACTAATCACGTCAGGAGACAATGCCAGTTAATGACCTCAGTAAGCCCCCGCCACCCCCACTCCTACCACTCTTACAACCTCGTAATAATCAAGCCAGACCAGCTACAGCACATCGCAACCTTTCCCTCTGTTTTCCTTTTTTCATTTTTTTGACCGTCGCATTCCTTTGTTTTCATTTTAATCCCTTCAATTGCAACGCTTCATTTTTGTGTCGAGGACGCAGTGCATCTTTCTTTTCTTAAAGTTTTCTCTTTTTGCTGGAATATAAGCGTGGAAATGTTTCAACCATTGCAGGAGATTCATTTATTTTTATTTTAATAACATAGCTCTGGCCTGGTCTAACAACTTGATGTATCAGCACTCCAAAGTAATCCCAGGGACCATTTTTAAAATATAGACGTTTGCATGTGTTGCAGCCCTGCTAGTAAATCACCACCACATCATAACACGGTCTGTACGTACTTTGGCTGAACGTCTTCCCAACTCAGTGCTGTAGCCGCCTCGCTGAAGGCCTCCAGTTTATTTCCGAGCTGGAGAATCACAGTGCCCAGGGATTAATGATTTTGCATGCCCGGGGTAGCTAAGATTACACAGCGACCTTTGTGCTCTTACTTGACGATGCTGTTATGTGATATTCTCCCCTCCAAATAATCAACTTGCTGAGATTCATGTGCCCCCCCTGCACTTCTGTCTATACCAGCGTCCTGAGAAGTTTAGCAGTGTAGCTGCTAGGTGTGTTTTTTTTCTTTTAATGTTGCCTGATTTAAAAAACATTCTTCTTCCTTAGAATTAGAGCAGTCTTGTTTTGATAAAAACTTCATTTTCAGCAAAGGAACTAGTGTCTTTGGTTTGAAAGTTGGAGCGGCGTATTACTTCCGATGGCTGAAAGGCTCCACAGCTTTTGAGAAATGACTTTATGTTAGAATTCAATGAAAAACGTGTGTTTTGTGTGTGTGTGTGTGTGTGTGTGTGTGTGTGCGCGCAAGGGTGAGAGAGAAAGAGGTGGAGAGAGTGTGTGTGTGTGTTTGTAGCTTAGCACTGACTGGTGTTAGTTTTCCTGGAATGAATAACTTGAACGAGTGTAACGGTAACCACGTTGTGTTAGTCATTCTCTTAAGCAGGGCCTACCCCCCCCTTCGTGTGTGTGTTTGTCTGGAGGTTACGCTAATTGAAGCGGTGGTGTCGATAGACCTGTTCGATAGACGCTTTTGCTCCTGCGCCACCTTACGAAACTATTAGTGAAATTTACATCAGGGATTTAAGGATGTCAGAGGTCAAACATGCTCAGCTCGCTCTTCTAATGCCTCGAGTCACCACCAGTGCCCCATGTTTGTGTGTGTGTGTGTGTGTGTGTGTGGTATTAGTTTCTTAGTTACATGCATTATCTATCTCTAATATCCTTGCAAATGCAATCCCTTTACATTGCACGGACAATTACATTACAAAACAGCCTCAAGATCATTGTTTCTTTGAGTATTGATTATCAGTAAATATAATGCAAGGTTTATGCAGCTTGTTAAGCCTTTTCTGTTCATTTAGATAAGGATATATAGCAATAATAATACCCCTCGTTGTCTCTTTTGGATTCTTTCCGGGGCATTCTGAACAAAAGCTGCCCTCAGGGCACGCTGTTACCATCTCTAGCAGTGTTTTGCCCTCGCTGCACTTTAGACACATACATACACACACACCGTCGACCATAAACACAGACAGTCAGACTGACAGACACGCACACACCTACACCTAATGCTTAAGTGCAGCCAGCATGTCTCTGTGGGAGGTCATAATGGAGGTGGCTTAGTATGATGGGAAATCATATCATTAAAGCAGCCAGATGTGCTTTGTTGCTTGCCTTGCAGCACATAAAAACAGCAGCAAGTCATGGGATCCAAAAAAGCAAAAAAATCCAAGTCTGAGAAAATCAAGTCTGAAATAGATAGAAAGCAGCCCTCTGGGACTGGGCTGACAAGCAGTCTTACTCCTGACTGCCATAGAAAAACAATTTCCCCCAAATAAAGAATTTTTGTTCTCATTTCTTAATCTAGCAGCAGCATAACAAGCTGTTTTTTTTTTTTTAACTTTCGTGAAATTCAGATTGGACTCAAAGCTTTGATGAACGGCGTGCTGTTGCTGTTATCAGCTCTTTGTTAAGTGTGCTTAATTACTATGTAATATTTGTTGTGCTGAGTAATTACATTTTGTCAAGGCTCCACAGTGGGGATGTAAGGCTTAAGAGCTCATTAATGGAAAATTGTTCATATGTTAGGTCTGGGTTTTTTTTCTTCTCTCTGGCACATAATCTGAGACATGAGGAACATAAGAGGGGAAGCGTTCAAGAGAAGTAGTCGTGCAACATTTAGGGCGCAAAAATTGACATCTCAAATTTTCTTAAGTAAAGTATTACATTTGCTGAGGGTAAATTTGCTCTCTTGATCAGTGCCGTGCCTCCTCGAGAGGCTATGGGAAAGTCTGCTAGAGACAAATTTAACATGTTACTTCTATCAATAAAAGATGAGCAATTACAGAATATTTTGTCTAATAAGTATTTGAATTCCTCGGCGCAGGGAAAAAACAACATGTAGCTTACCCACTCATTACATCAGTTAGCGGGTGGGGGGGTGAGAGGCAGCTCTTTGATGCCAACAAACAAACAAGACAAACGAGATGGGCCCACTACAGAAGAGCAAAAGCCCTATCGAGGGACACCCAACCCCTGCGCACTCCTCCCTCTCCTCCGTCTCTTCCTCTATGCCTCTCTACCTCTTTCTTTCTCTCCGTCTCCCTAGCTTTCCTCTCATCCCTCCTCTCATTCCTTGCCACTCCCTCTCCCTTTATTTCTCGCTCTTTACTCCTCTCCAACATGTTTCTCCTCTCACATCCCTTTCTCTTCTAGATAAGTACTCCTTCTTTGCCACCAAAAGCAAAAGAGAAAAGAGAGAAAAGTGCTGGTGTTAGAGCGGGGGGGGGGATGAAAACCAGGGTGAAAATGACATTGTTTTACTTTTTAAAACCGTTCTTCTTTCTCCCCTCTGTTGGTTGTACCTTGTCAGACAAAGTTAGGTGGCAATCTTTGGGGAAATGAAAAGCTGAAAGCTTATTTATTTTTTTAAATTTTTTGGAGCAGCTTTTTTTCGCCAAATTCTTGATTCACGGTTTGAATGCGTAGAACAATGTAGGGAAATAGGCCTGTTTTGGCATTGGCAATCAAGAAAGCTGGGAAGAGTGGATGTTCAATGGTGGCCGCGGGCACCAATGTTAAGTCCAACAGCAGCGTCAAAGAAAATGGTGTTAATGGGCGGGGGGTCTATGTGGGTGGATGGAGGGCAAGGTGGTGGGATGGTGATGGGGTGGGGGGTAGCTTTTAGAATGGGTATTAGAGCTGACAGATGAACGGGCCGATAGACACATTCTCCTGCAACAGCTGTGGCTGCTGCCATTATCCTGACAGGTGTCAATTAAGAATTACTGCCCGGCTGGCCGAATGGATACCAACCCCTCCCCCGACTCAGGCACACGTCCCTCCATCCCGACAACACCGCCCTCCAACCCTCCCACCCCTTGTCCAGCTGTTGGCGTGCGAGCAAAATAACACTTTACCCTTGTCAGCGTCTCTTTCCCCTTTGAAGCGGCGGCCAGCGGCAGAGGTATCGCTTAGCATGTTAGCCATCATGGTGTCAGTAGGTGGACGAGTGGACGGGTGGGGTGGGGGCGGTCCAGTTTTGTCCATTAGTAGCTCTGCAAACTGTATCACATCGGGAAATGGTGATTTTACTTCAGTATGAGGCCAGGATTGTTGCCGCCTTTTAAATAACCCTCAGTTTTGCAGATTTAGATCAGGCTGCAATGTGATGTTTAACTCCATTCTACAGGTTAAAAAAAGTCCCTTCATTACATGCCTGGTTTGTGTTTGTGTGTGGGTGCATTCGTACACAGTGTGTGGCTTGTTCACCTTCCTTGATCCTCTGTTGCTCACACAGTTGGCCAATACAGGGTTGCCTTTATTCCACATTGTAAAGTGGGGAGTTGAGGTCGGTGAGTGAGAAAATGAACAGTTGCCGTTGCCCATCTCGAAAGCTCCCTTCCAGTAAACCCACTGGCTGGCAAACACATTTTGGGGTGGGCAGGCTTCTCGCTTTACAGCCAGCAAAAAGGAAATTCAAGCGTGTGTGTTCTCCAGATGCCATATTTTCTCAATTTTTGGGGGGGTTTAAATCAGTGCGGTGGCGTGCAGTTTAATTTCCCTTTTAATAATTAAAGTGTAATGGAAAGCATCATTTGTGCGATTCAGTTGGCCAAAGTGGTGTGTGTGTGTGTGTGTGTGTGTGTGTGAGATAAAAAAAGGAAGCATAAAGTTCAGGGTTTAAATACCTTTATTTCTAATTTATACACTACATCATTTACCTTCACATGCACATGTATGTTTTATGAAATTTGAAATCATTTTACCTTGCCATGCATGTAGTTATTATTCAATCGGTAGAATAAACAGGAAGCTTCAATCGGTAGAAGGAGGAAGCGAAAACAGCAACGCGGAAAAGCAACATGAGAGTGAGCGCAGAAGGCTCCCCAGGAATACTCAGATGGATTTGCATGTTCACTTGGGAGTTACAGTTTTGGATTTTCTCCCTCGAAATCATTTGCCACAGAAAATAACCGGGGAAGATAATATCAGTGTTATTTCACTACTCCTGCTTTATTTGCGTATCTCTTGGTTGAAAAAAAGGTAACCCCTCAGAGTGGAATTCGGTTTGTTTTTCGGAGCTTCTGGTCTGCATCACCTTATTTTATTTTGTTGTTTGTTGTTACTTCTCAACCTCTCTTCTTCTTTCTCTACTTAATTCTTTCTTCAGGCCTAGCTCATCTCTTCTGTCTCACACTGCCTCACTAGACTGCTCCGAGCGATTATCAACCCTGAGAATATTTTCCATTCCCATGCAAATCACCCACCCTGCTCTCTTATCCCTCCTGCCTTTATCTCTCACCCCCACCCCTCCCTCCCACCCCCCACAACTTCCACCGTAGCTACCCCAAACGGTTGTGGTTGTGTAATCAAAGTAAACGGCAGCTAAATCTAAAAGGGAGATGCTCTTTGTGGAGATGGATGGAGGGATTAAATATTAACCGGATGCGGCTGACTTAAGACAAGTGTTTTACATAGCTGCTCCCGCCACGGATGCCGCGCATTGATCCCCACGCCCTGGCGCCTTTACTTGTTTGGCTGCCTGCCGTTAATTTTTACCATCATTTCACTGGCCAGGCCTTTAGAACGGCGAGCGAGAGGAGGGCCAATGAATGGTTCACCCATCCACCACGGCCCCTCCCCTCCCCTCGTGCCTTTAACGGGGGCAGGTGAGATGGATGATAGCAATTTGAAATTTTGTTTGTGCGTGTGATCATGGAGATTGTTTTTGGTATTACCATGGTGTAACAATTCCAGTGATTAATTGAGGCAAGTGCTCAGCTTGGATTGGAGGAACTGGGGTAAATGGTAGCTTGCAGGTTCTCCACCTTCCTCCGCTCTTGACTTGTGAATGTGGTGTTTATCGGCTGACCTTGGACTCCAACACTGCTGCCTTCTTACACACACACACACACACACACACACACACACACACACACACACACACACACGCGCGCATGCATCAACACACTCCCAGGTTCCTGCCTCCCCACACACTGGCCCTCTTGTCATATCACTTCTTTCATTTCCTCATGCCTCTTTCTTCATCTTCTCCAGCTGTGATTAAAAGAGAAAATCAAACCGCTCAAACCAAACTTTGGGCAAAAAGGAGACTAAACAAAAACAAAATGGCTACAGTGGCTTCACTATTCATGTGGATGAACATTAGCAGTGGGAATGCTCTTCCAGTGGCAGCGGCGCTGTGTGTTTTCAATGTGTTTGTTGTCTACATGTGTATAGCAATCTCATGTGGGTCACAGAGGCAGCTTGTTAACAGGGGGGGGGGCTCATTCCAGTGCTGGTTGAACCCCCTCACCCCCCTCCTCTAACCACACACACATACACAGTTGTTGCACTGGTGCTGTTGACAGCATTGTGAAGGCCTTCTGGCATTTATAAATGCAGTGTGGGGACCTGCAGCGGAGCTCTACCCTGCAGTCGTCAGACATGGCCACCGCTCATCACTCAGCCCTAATGATGCCTTGGCCCCCCCACCCTACACCCCCCCCACCCTGGCCAGAGTGCACATCTGAAGAGGTCGAAGGGAGGTCGTGACCCCCAGGTGGCCACAGTGCGAATGATTGCTGCACTTCTTCATGTGTTTTGGTTTGATCTCTTTCTCTCTCTGGCTCAGTTTCTCTCTCCCTCGGCTGACATCGTATTCCATTTCGGTTCAAACAGATGCAAGCTTTTTACAGCGGATACCAATGTTTTGGTGCTGGGAGGTGCTGATATCTAAAATGCTGCATGGTATTAATTTGACAATTTTCCTGCCAGCAAAAATTTCAAATATTTTCTGTTGCAACCAGAATTATACGATACAGAAATGCTCTAAGCCAATAAGCCAATAATAATAACACTAAAAATATTGTTGCCTTGTTGTTTAATCCAATCAGAATGCTGCATCACTATTAAATCCAAGTAGTAAATACAAGAGCTTACACTTTTAAACCAGTAAAATAATAATAATAATAATTAACAGTAAATGCAATTAAATGTATCCATCTATGGCCCATCTTTTAATAAATGATAAGTATTGGTAAACACATTTATAAATAATATCTGACCCTACTCTTTCTCTTCCCTCTTTGTCTCATGGATCCTCACCAACTTCTCCTTCCTTTTCATGTTTTTTTTATTCTTTCTCTGCTCCCTGTGCGTTTCTGTTTCTCTCGCTCTTTTGCTCTCCTTTAGTCAAAGTAGCCCTGGTCCCCATAGCAACACATAGTGAACCCTTACTCATTAGTGTGTATGCAGCTCATCTGAATGGCCTGAATTCTGTTCCTCATTCCTGTGATTTCATACCAACGCATCCATCACCTCACCGGGATTTTACCGGACCGGAGTACCTGCCATGGATGATATTTGGACATTTGCTTGATTCCAAATCAATGTGTTTGTTCTGTAGTGGGGTGTGTGTTTTTTATGTGTGTGTGTGTGTGTCTAAGTAAAGCATGAATTGAGAGGCGACACTGGGAAACGTCCCTCCGTCACGCCTGAATCACACTGTTTTTTTTTGGCCGTTAAATCTCCAGAGCGCTGATAACAGGTCAGCCGTTGAGAGAGGAACGAGAGGGAGGAGGGGTGTAGGGATAGAGAGAGAGGGAGAGGGGGTAGAGTGAGGAAGAGAAAGAACTAGGATATGATTAGAGAGAGAGTAAGAAAGTGTGTGTATGTATGCGGATGGGAAAAAAGGGAAAGAGAGATTGGTCTTCTTTATGCTGGCTCTCCTATTGCGTGGGCGTCACATGGAGTGGAGGGGTCAATGGGATGCCGTGATAGGCTAATCTGCCAGGAAGGGAGGGTTAGGGCAGGCCTCTTGGGAGCAGCTCATTGGCTAGACTCATTTGCCCTGTGAAATAAAATCTCACTGCGTCTTTTGTTTTCATTTTTTTCAACTGTTTGAAGATTGATAGTGTGGGTATTTGCTCTGAAATCTCTTTTCGAGTGTGAATATTTATCTGCCTGCAACTGTAGAGTATGTGCACTCGTAAGTGTGTGTGTGTGTGTTAGTGTATGAGTGTGTGCGTGCGTGCATGTGTGTGGCATACTTTTCTTAGTTCTTCTCAGTTCCTGTGTGTGTGAGAGAAAGAGAGAGTGTGTGAGTGTGTGTGTGCATGCATGCATGCATGCATGTGTGTGGCATACTTTTATTAGTTCATCTCAGTTCCTGTGTGTGTGTGTGTGTGTGTGTGTGTGTGTGTGTGTGTGTGTGTGTGTTGTTTCTGAGAAAAACGTGCGTCACCTTTTTTTCAGAGCTGTTTGTGCTCGTCCTCTAGTCAGACACATGGATGACAGATGACCCAGTGGGAGACACCAGCCATCCTGCCCAACCGGAATCTTGCCCCCCCCCCCTCTCCACCTGCCCCCTTCCCCCTTTGCCTACTAAAAAGTGCATACTTTGTTTACTTCCTCGGCTTTTAGCCATAAATCCTGGATCCACCTCCAAGGTGGCGTTGCCCCCTTTTCCTCGTGCTACGGCTTTGTACGCGATCATAAAAGCTGCGTCATTGCGAGTGTGTGTGTGTGTGTGTACGGGAGAACAAACCAGCCGCAACCTGGATGCATGCGTGCCTGTCTATCCCTGAAGAGGGGGAGCTTACTGGACCAGAGGAAACCTAAATCCTCATATAAAAAGGCCATGCACTCAGCCTGGGCCGAGGGAAGAAGGGAGGTAGAAAGAAGGGAAGAGAGAGGGAGACAGAAACAGTCAGAGAAAGGAGAGAGAGAGAGAGAGAGAGAGAGAGAGAGAGAGAGAGAGAGAGAAGGGAAAAAAGTTGATTTCCTTTTTCAGCAGAGCCATACATCACAGGGCCTCCCAGCTGCAGTGTCACAAGCTGACAGAATGACATGTGTCATTTATCAAAGGGGCCAGGCGGGGGCCTTGGGAAACGTGCACCACAAAGCCTGAGAGAGTTCATTCCAACGCTCAACCCTCCCTCCGTCCTTCCCTTCCTCCCTCCCTCCCTCCCTCATCTCTACTCCCTCATCCCGCCCCCGCCGTTCACTCTCCTCCTCGTTTTCTCTCCTCTCTGCCCCTTCTCACCCCCTCTGACCACCTCCACCCTCCCTCACTTTGCCTGGTGCCAAAAAAAGGACTCTAACTGTAATGTTTTCTGTCTTCCCTGTAGTCACACACAGTCACCGTGTGTGTGTGTGTGTGTGTGTGTGTGTGTGTGTGTGTGTGTGGTGCAGGATTGCTCTACTGAATACAGGCACATGCTTTACCTTACACCCAAAGTTAGGCCAACTTTGAAGAAAACCTGATAGAATAAATCAAAACCCTTCAAGCTAATGGTTTGAAAACCTACACTGATTCATAAAATGATCACTGAATGATGATATTAATAATACGTATATATAATACTATTGTATTAGTGAATAGACACACACACACACACATTCATTATACCTGCTACTGAAGAGTTGTTTGACAGAGAGATTACAGCTTTCCTGAGTAGTGGGGCCCCATACGGAGGTCTTGCGGGGTCACGGCACTGTTGGCTCAGGGCAGTTTAAGAACGCATTACGTTGCAGAACAGCTTGTACATGGAGAACGCCTGTTGTAACCGATTTGACAGTTACCATAGCAAGCTGTGTCAGTCCAGTCATGGCATGCCTAACTACAACTTTTTGTGTTAATGTCTTACCTCACCGCACGCACTCCATTTCCAGCTTCCTCTCATCCATCATCGGCTCACCTTTCATCCCAACCTGTCGTCCACCCCCCTCATTGGCCCCTGCTAGGGTTAACTCCATTTCAGATCAATGAACTATCTCACCTGGGTGCCCTTCCCTTCCTCCACTATGGCCAGATTAGACTTTAAGAACACTGGGATCTGCCTCTTGACCTATGTATAGTAGAAATACCTTTTTGTATGACTTTTCTTTTAGAGCAAGTGCAAATTAGAAAAAAAAAATCTAGCAAACCCAATAAACATTTATTGGGAACAAGAAGGGCACAATAAGAGCGCGAACCTCCACCTAAGCATGTCCTAGCTCTAACTTTTCAGTAGGGAACAAACATTGTTTTTCCGGTTATACATTACAATTGAATGCAGCACAAACGCCTACCTCTCAATGTTAATGAAAGTGAAAAATGGCGTGTGTCCGCCCCGTGATTCGGATCGCTCCAAAATGTAATGGTTTCTTCCTTGGCCCATGCTACACCCTTCTACAATATTTTCCTGAAAATAGGGCCAGTATTAATTCCGTAATCCTGGATAAACTGAAACAAAAACTTAACCTCCTTTGCAGAGGTAAATATAGCTAAAAAATCATATATTTCCAGACCAATGTTACAATTCAGTAGCCAGAACGGCATATCTTATGACAATGAATAAATCCAAGTTTTATATCTTTTTAAAAAGTTAACACAACCAGGTTTTGGGGGCTACCAATATTAAATACAAGGTGCAATTTCCAAAGTTTAGGATTTATGGCATTCTAGGGATTTCACATACATAAAATTATGGAAACTATACACACTCGCTCACAATACCTACTGTATGTTTCTACTTCTGCCAGTCAGTGTGGTTAAACTACGTTGGGTGAAATTCTCTGTTTAATATAAAATATCCAACTCGGGGCAGCACGAGGTGGCAAGCAGACAGAGAGAGAGAGAGAGAGAGAGTGATTGAGGGGAAGTTGTGGGGGGAGCCCTCCTGACAGTATGTATATATATGTTTCCTTGCTTTGTCTGCGGGGGTTAAAAGAAGTGGTACATCATTAAGAAGAATATTCAGTGGCGGTGTCACTGAGGGGCGACCCTTCCAACAGGTCATGGATAGTTCACTCTTAAAACCCCCGAGCCCACTAAGTAGTTCCCTGACCCCCCCCCCCCTGTACACACACAGCCATAGGTAGAAGTTCAGGGTGGAGAGTTTCAGTCACACAGTGGCCATTTTGATATCTTTGTTTTCCTTTTTTTCTTGTTGAACGGTCTTGAGCAGTAAAAGCTTTTCATTGATTGTAATGTGCAGCCAAGTTTAGCTAAAGCACAATAAAACCATCTTGTTCACACGGTTGTGCTGCAGTTCTAAAGCAGATTTTGACACCTACCGGCTACTCAGTACATGTGTTTCCACCAACGTCAGTGTTTATAAGGAGACCAGGAAAGAGAAAAGTAGCTTTGAGATGCAGAAAAACTGGGCTTTATTTCTTTTCACCTCTCCTATACAGCTTCTTCCCCCTTTCTTTCTTTCTTTCTTTCTTTCTCTCTCTCTCTCTCTCTCTCTCTCTCTCCTTTGTCTTTTCAGCTCCGTCCTCTGTCCTCTCTTTGCATTTGGTGTGTCTGTGTGAGTGTGTGTCTGGGAGGTGGGGGACAGGGAAGACGGCCCCTTTTCATTTGTCTTCATAAGCCTCATTTATTTTTGCAGCCAGATGTGAGCTGACAGACATCACTCAGTAACCCCCCCCACCCCACACTCCCGGTCCCCTTCTTCCTTCCATCGGCACCCTTGAGCTCCCTCTCTCCCTTACTCCACCCTCCCTCTAGGAGGTCAGACGAGCACCCCACCGCCCCCCTTCTAGCCCACCCCCCGCCCCGCCCCACCCTACCACCGTCAGCATTACAGAAGATGGATGTGTCTTTAAAGCAGAGATTGATTGTGGATATCAGAGTTATGGCGCCATTCATCACGGCCGATATTATTCAGACGAGCGGGATTGAACAAGGAGGTGGGACTCCTGAGCCCATGGGTGGGTTCTGGGTGGGGGTGGGGGGGCAACATGGAGGAACTTTAATAGATTGTAGATGAGTGAGTGTGTGTGTGTGTGGGTGTGTGTGTGTGCATGTGTATACTTGCTTGTGCCTTGTAAGGCTGCCTCATTTGGGAATTCTGGCATGTGCTTGCGTCTGACTGTTTCTTGTCTTTATATTGTCTGTGTGTGTGTGTGTGTGTGTGTGTGTGTGTGTGTAGCTGTCTGCATTGATCTCCAGTGATGTGATCCTCCTTCAGAGCCTGTTCTCATCGGACTCTGATTTACGGCTTCATTAGGATCCTTGTGCCACCTCCCCCTTTTTTTTCTCTCCCTGCTTTTGTCAGGTCACTCTTGGAGACTTGCACGCAGACAACACACACTCTGCAGCTAAAGGACTTTACATCCTAACACGTTGTATAGTTTGTTTCTGTTCTGTTTGTCATCTTTATGCATAATCTCTTAGTATTCATCAAGGCTCAGCACCTCATTGTGCCCTGAGATTTGAAGTGCTGTGGCGGTTTTGGAGGTGCCCCCCCCCCCCAGCAGCCCACTCGGCTGAAAAGAGCTCTTATTGTGTGTGTCGTCTTTTATGGCGCTGTCTGAAAGAGAGGGATGCACTCCAGTCGGCATTGAAATGCACGTGGTAAAGCAGCCAGTAGAGCAGGACAAACACCACAGGTTGTAAATGCTTTGAAAAGGAGAGTGTGTATGGGTGTGTGTAAGGGTGTGCGTGCGTGAGGATGTGTAAATGTGTGTGTGTGCAGGCTCTTGACTGAAAGGTTTTTCACTCTCTTTGCCTTCACTTTTTCTCTCCCGATACAGTTCGCCACTTACTTAACTCCTCTTTCTTTTCTGTCTACCTGTCTTCTGTAGTTGCCTGAAATGACTTTCTTCTTTCCTCCACTAAGAAAAGAACCTCAAAGTTTCAGCTTCTCATGCTTTAAACCCCCCCACGCCCCCCCTACCATTATCAGGAGTCAAGTCATGCAGAAATGTAAAAAATAAGAAGGTAATCACACTTTGTGCTGGTGCTTTGTCGTCAGTCCGTGATGGAAATGGGTCTAAATATGAGATTAGAACCTGCCGGTGACTGATGCTATTAGGCTGATATGCCATAGACTTTACTATCTCCCATGAAGGATTAGTGCAAATTATACTGGGAGACAGGCTTGATTTCTCCTCTGCCTGGCTGGATGTGGGCATTTGAGGCACTCTAAGTTGACAGCGTCTGTCTCTGCTTAGTTTGCCGAGACAGGTCGTGTGACAGCTGATGCCAGGCGAGGGCTTAAAAAGTGTGTATGTGTGGGTGTCTATTTGTGTGTTGGACAACGTTTGGTCTGTGTGTACGTGTGCAACTGTGTCATAGTGTGTGTGAGTGTGTGTGTGCGTGTGCAAGCGTGTGTAGGAGAGTTATAAACTGACAGGCGAATGTGTTTGAACATGATTGCGCGTCAATGACGTTTGTTCATTTTTTTTTCAGAAAACAGGTTCTCTTTGAGTACGGTGACAATTGGGAAAGGCTAATTTTAAGCCTGGTGGCTTCTTCTTTAATTCTATACACTCTTATCTTGACTTACTTGAAATAATTAAACTGTCTGTAAGTCCAGGTGACGCTGTTTTTGTAGCTATGAGGGAAAGCACGTCTGACCAAGTGCTGGATGTTTAAAGCCATTTGTAGGAAAAACACTGATAAAAACACAACTTGAAAAACACTGAAAATACATGACAGATACATTTCTCTTTGTATTTTAAAGTGCCCATATTATGAAAAAAACTTTTTTTTTCTGGGATTTGGGGTGTTATTTTGTGTCTCTGGTGCTTCCACACACATACAAACCTGGAAAAAAAACTATCCATGCTGGTCTGAGTGAGTTAGCCTACAGGTTTCTGAATGTCCTCTGCTTTCAGTCTCCAGGTGAGCTGTTCAAAATCTGCACGGCTTTCTATGTCACTAGCCGAGACGAGGTGGCTAACCGCAGCATGCTAGTGCTAGCATGATGCCGCTAGCTTCTGTCTCCTCATGGCCTGCTGATTTAGGAGGGTGACATGTCCTTTAATGTTGGGTAATAAACCAGAAGGGTGAATTTATAGGCTCAGACCTTGTTTTCCCCCCACTGGCTCTGTCCTCTGGCTCCTATGACGACAATACAAGCTCCACCATTTTCAAAGCTTTAGCAGAGCTGTTGGTTTCCACCTTAGCCCTTGGCCATTTGTCCCGCAGAAATTCGACAGAGAGAAAGTTTCCCACCCAGTACACTGGAAATTAGTTTGAATCGAAAAATCACCAATCCAACTGCAGCAAGCTCTAGTCCTTTTGGGTTAAGCATGCCATGAATTGCAGGTTAAAAACCTCAGAACACAGATTTTTCCAGCACTAAACTGAAACGTAAGACATGAATTTCGTTGTGATTTGTGTTGATGTATTTAGCTCTGCTTGACATTTTTGCCTGTAAAATACAACCAATGCCTAACAATGTCTAAACGCAGCAAAGCAACGATCCACCCTCCCTTAGTAACAATTATGCATAATTATATAACTTTTCTGCACATTTTAAAACACTCCTATCCACTTGCAGCACATATATTTTGACTCAGTTGTACTTACTTCTCCATATCCTCAGATTTCTGCTTTGTCTTTCCACTCATCCTCCTCCTCTCTGCTTTTTCCTCCTCCTTAGTTTTTGCGGTATGATGCACAGCGGTGCTTCGCTATGTCAGCAGGATTGAAACAGGTCAAAGTGTAGAATGACTCAGATAGGTATAGACCGATATATACAGTACTTAATGTTTCCTGATATTGGCTTCATGTTGGATTTTGGCCAGACAAAGCTGGCCACTTCTGATATGATGTAGTTAAGATTTCTGCCTCACTACAGCTAGCAAATTTGACCGTGTAAGTAATGTTTGTATTTCTGGTGGATGACCAAAAAATGCACCTCAGTGTGGTGTGGGAGGATTTACTCACCATCTGAAGTGTGTAAATCCTGCAATGAAACCTGCATTCCCCACCTTGCAGAGCTTCTAAATCTACAAGGAATGTCATTAGTTTGGCTTTAAGAGACTTTTGTACTTGTATGGTGGTTGAAATGCTGTTTCTAAACTACCAAGGGTACACTCTGAGGGGATACACATAACAATGAGATCTTTTTAGCATGATAAAAGTCATGTTGGTACCAGTATCAGCATCTAAATAACCCGTATCGGTCTCTTCAATACGGAATGCTCCAAATCAGTCTCATCCTCGCCTCGACACAATTTGACTGATCAGTCCGAGGCCTAGTTTGCTGCTGCCAGAATGGAACTCGATGTTCGTTTCTCTATTTATTTCCACAGCCCATGCGTTTTTCCCCATATAAAGACAGTCTATGTCTGACCGTGTCACCGCGTGATGGATTGCATAGTCCTCTTCTCTCAGGAAGATAAAGAGGGGATGGTGGAAAGAAGGAAAGGAAGAAGGAAGGAAAGAATGAGTGAGAGAGGGAGGAAGCGGAGTGGTGCGGTGCAGCAGTGAAGGACATGGCAGCTTTGCGCTGGCCAAAAAGACTGTGCTGAACACCTGCTCCTGTCTCCAACGCCCCTTCAACCTCCTCATTACCTGTCAATCTATCACAAGGCAGCCAGATCAAATGTCTGCAGCAGCCAGGACTCGCACAGGGAGGGAGGGAGGGAGGGAAGGAAGGAAGACGGAAAAGAGAGGGACAGATTGCATGTCTGGGAGAGCAGAAAATGAAGGGGAAGTAAATGGAGCAGCTGCGTGTGCATATTGAAGATCTGTTGATAATTTTGAGTAAACTTTGTCCGCAGTGCAATTATTTAAAAACTTCTGGAGGTAGTTTGTCATGTTTGCTAAATTTAGAATCCATGGAATGCAGGCGGCATGTCAGTCGAACATGACTTGCACAGTTGTTCCTCGTCAACGGAGGGATTAAAGATTATCACCATGTTACTAGAAAAAAAAGTCATATTCAGGGAAACTTTCAAGTGCAGCTTGTTTAACGTCATATAACACTGCCCAAAAAATCAATAATATTTTGTCAGGCATCAGTTCTGTGTTCATTTTTTGCAGTATATACCCCCTGCTGTACACACACCCCTGCAGCACCGTTTGGCCTTCGATTGGCCCCTTTGTGTAAACGAATGGAATTTGTGACTGTCTGTAGGAAGGCGGGGCCTGCGGTTTCAGATTACATATGCCCCATATGAACGTGTCAGTGTGCTTGCATGTTGTAAACACGCCAAACATTTGTATATATGCAGATGTGCATTTTCATGTTCATGCTGGTTTACAGGTTTATGTTGTGTGCCCCTGTGCATGAATTGTGCATATAAGGTGTGTGTGTTGGGTCTGCATTTCTACATTGCGTGTGTACTTTAAAGGCAGATGAATTTGAGCTCATCAAGGTGCATTATAGCACACATGACCAGTCCCAGCCCTCTATTTCTGATCCCTTTCAGTCCCTGCTCTATATCTCTCTCTCTCTCTTTCTTTCTCTCTCTCTCTCTCTCAGTCTGTCTCAAGCTCCCTCGCCCCTGTCTCTCCTTTAGTGTGTGAGCTGTGGTGATTTACGGTAATTATCCATCGTTGGGTCATCTATCAGGCTGGCCGTTGCTAGGAGATGGAAGCAGCTGCTGCTGGCTGTTGTCTTGTCAGAGACAGTGCATGTGTGTGTGTGTTTGTACATACTTGTGTATGTTTGTGTGTGTTCCCTGGGATTTTGGGTGAGGGTGCTTGCGAGCGTTTACTTGTGTGTACTTGTTTGTGTATTTACTTGCAATGGGCGTCTGTGTGTGTGTGTGTGTGTGTGTGTGTGTGTGTGTGTGTGCATGCGTGCGTGCTTGCGTGTGTTCAGGTAAAGTGGTCCATTCTAATGTGGGGATTTAAAAGCGCAGGTGGTGTAGAAGACAGAAGGAAGCAGAGGTACTGATGGAGGGAAGGATTATAGGATGGAGGGTGGGGTCAGAGGTTGAAAAAGGCCAGGTGGAATTTGAGTGTGTGTGTGGGGGGGGGGGGGGCAGCTTAAAAGGCACAGGTGTGTGTGTGTGTGTGTGTGTGTGTGATAGACAGGGGAGCTCTATGATGAATGTATCCAGGCAGATGGAAGTTAGAAGAAGTCGGGCCTTGGGGAGTAGTTTTAGTGGCTGTGAAAATTGAAGATTGAGTGTGTGTATGGGTGGAGTGGGGGTGGTATGGGTGAGGGAGTCTATTTTCTATTGGCAGGTGATCGTCACACAGATGGGTGCTGGTTCAGATCCCTGCTGAGTGGCCTGTTTCTCCTCATTTAGCCGTTGTAATCCATCGTAACTCTTTGTGTTGCAGCCGTTTCAGGTTACATTTTCGCTAAACATCAATGCACCCAAATCCCACACACAAGCACACACACCCACACACACACACTCAAACATTATAGTCTTAACACTGCATCCGGTGAACATATGAGGGGGAGTGTTCAAAGAGAGTGCGGGGCATTACTATCAAGTTACTCAGACCTCGAAGCTTAGACTGGGAGATAGCTTAAATATAATAAAGAGCAAAAACTGAGAGGACACTATAATAGTAACTGCAGTGTAATAGTAATCATAGTAATTATTATGTAAACTTAAAAAGCAGAGATAGCAAAGATTATAGTCAATAAATAAAATAATTCACTACATTATTGACAAAATTGACAATAATAGTTAAAATTGGAATAATACCAAGACACTAATTCATATAATAAATCAAAATGCAATACAAAAAATACACAAACAGGCTATTTTGATTGCGAACAGCCTTAAAAAGGCTGATGAAACTGTTTTTTGGGTCCAAGAAGTTTTAGTGGAGTTTTATTTGCTTGGCGGATCTGTAAACGCCAGCTGGATATAAGCCACGCGGCCATTTGAGCGACGGTAACTGTAAATACAACCTCCACTTTCGGCTCTCCATACCGGCCTAATTAACGCCAGTTAGCATTTGTCATTGCGTTTAGGGGTGAAGATTAGGAACACCTCTCAATTAATCTGCAATCAGCCTGTTTGTTAATTAGCTAACCTGTTCTAAGTGGCCTTCAGGGCTCTCGTGTAATTAGCTAAGCTGCTGGGAAGCAGGTCTGTGTGTTGACATTGACCTAAAGCGTACATGCATGCGCACACGCACACACACTCACACACCCACACACACACACACACACACACACACACACACACACACACACACACACACACACACACACACACACACACACACAAAAACAAAGGCACATGTATATTGTATAGGACACACAGCACTGCAGATGTCTTCAGTCATGGTCAAGAAGGACATAAAAACACCCACTAAATCACATATAGTACAAAAACAAACACATCTCCTGTTCAGGTAAAACAAATGCTTGAACACACACACACACACACACACACACACACACACACACACACACACACACACACACACACACACACACAGCCTAACATTCCTTAGTTGTTGCAAGCGTGCCATGCTAATCGAGATATACATATTTTTGCACATTGTCATGCTCGCAGCGATACACTCGCACTGATCATCCATCCCTTCACTCTACAGCAGACCTGCATCCCTCAAAAGCATTCTTAGAAAAGACAGGAGGGGGAAAGACGTACATACTGTACTCCTCATGCACATACACTCTTTTGAACATTACATCCTTTTCAAGTGCAACAACGTCCCCACCAAAATGAACAGCTTCTCCATTGCTGTGTCGAAGCATTTCTTTTTTTCTTGCTCTCTCACTTCAAAGCCATTTGTTTACTCTGCTGCCTCCTGACATTGTCTGTGGTAATTAAAGGAGCGCACTGAAATTTATGGTTTAATTATACAGGCCTTGTTATGCAGAGAAGACCATGATGGGCCGATATGCTCAATAAAAATAAATAAATTCCATACGGGTTTATTGAACCCGCGTTTGCATGGAGTATGCTATCGTTTCACACTCAGGTGTGTGTACGTGTTATTGTATAGGCATATGTGTGCATGTTTATTTATGTATTGCTTCGCAGGACAGCTGCAGCGGCTCAGTGCGCAGTGTGAGTGGGTGAGAATGAAATGCAAAAAACAACAACAACAAAAAAAGAATAAGCCAGATGAATTGCAATCGATTGGCACTGGTTCACTGTATTGATCCCCCAGCATGTTAAAGCTTGCTGTACTCCATGAAGAACACTCAGTCAGTCAGTGTGCCCCCCTCCCCCTCCTCCCCCCTCCCCTCACCAACTCACCCACGGCTGGATATACTGTAAATGTCTCCTTGTGCCCTGTGTTGTTGTTACTGCATGCATGTGCAAAAAGCGGAGACTGGGCTGTGTGGTATTGTACTTGCAGCTCCAGCTTCAGTGTGTGTGTGTGTGTGTGTGTGTGTGTGTGTGTGTCTGTGTGTCTGTGTGTGTGTGTGTTTTGTGCATGCACAGTAATGGAGGATGATCTTGGCTGTGGCCCACAAGCTGCTTCTCTGAACTGATCTTTGAGTTGGGTATAAATAGCGCTTGCTCTATAAATAAAACAGCAGCACCTTTTACACTCACTCTCTCTCATCTTCATCCCCCCCCACACACACACACACACACACACACACACACACAAACATATACACAAATACTTTCACATAGGCCCATCACATCAATCCATATAACATTCTCTGGAGGTCGGATAGAAGGATGTCTGTGGGACATATTGACATATTTACATAAGAGCATGACCTGTACTGTACCAGCTTAGCAGTGTCTACCTGCCTTAACCTCTGACCCAACATCTATCTATAGTGTCTATAGTGTGCACATTTTGTTATTCAGCTCATTGTACCATAACCAGGTAGAAGATCAATATATTCCCACAAAGTGGTTATAAAATGGCATTAACTGATAAAGACATTGAACCTAAACCCTTTTTTGATTGCAGAACAGCCTCCCAAAATCCGGGAAGATTTAGTTGTATCTCTGTCTGTCCTGTAGTTATCAAGATATGGACCACAGACCGACTGCTGCTTGCAAGGCACTAACAAACTGCTCTCTGTGACTTCACATAATGCTGCTGGCCAGCTGTAAGTCAACGTGACTTGAAGGGTTTGCATGGAGCCACCAGCGCCAACGATCACCCGGAATGGCTGGTTGTGGACTCAACGAATATCAATAATACAGAATTTGCCCCACTGATCCTGTTGTTTGCACGCCACTTATTCACATTCGCACCCCTTTCCACGTCACTCCATTATGTAGCTGTGTCTCAAGAGCAACATGTCCCATCCGCCGCTGTCTGCTGAGCTCAACTCAGGCTAGAAGTGTTTTGAAATGGGGTAGAGAGGGGGGTGAGAGATAAATTGGTACAGCGAGCTGGAATGCTGCAGCAGTTATTTAAGGCCCTGTAGGTGCTGCCTAGGCCATATGCTCCCATTATTCCGCTTGGGAGGGGCCCATGTGGGCATGTGAGCAAGGCTGGAGAGAGGGGGAGGAAAGAGAGGGGATGTGATGGTGGGGAGTGAAAGGAGAAAGGTAGCTGAGAAATTATTTTAAGGAGACCACCCCCTCCCCCCCCAATCAAGCGTAGCAGGCATTTTAAGAACGGAATACCTGGTGAAGCCTGAGATGAGAACGAATTAGCTTCTAACGTAAATGATCGCCTTCACCCTCAATATCCGGCTCTCTCTGCGTCGTCTTTGCATAATTCATCTCGTCAAATGTTGAGATGTGACGGAGTATAATTCATGAACTCCTGAACTTTTCAGGTTGATATAGTATAGCTTTCATTAGGATAGGCCTTCTCAACCATTTTCATATCATGGAGCTGCACTTAATGAGATTCTGTACGGCACGCCTCCTCACGGGTGTTTGCTTTGTTGCTTGTTGATTTTTCACAAAATTAAAAGAGATTTCCACTGAAATGTGAGAATGAAATATGGTCAGAGAATAAAAGTCAGACCGTGGATCCCACAGACTTCATTTTGTCAGATGATATGGGCACATTTAAAAAAAAAAATCCTTTCCATTGCAGGTATCTTAATATCAATGTGTTGAGAAAACAAGGCCCAGATGCAGCTTTGTTATTGGCTTTATATCTCTTTCTCGGTCTTGTTTCTCCCCCTCTCTCCTCTCTCTCTCTCTCCCTTCTTTTTCCTATCTGTACAGTCTCTTGTCAAACTGAGGCCTGTGTTCCTGATCAGGGCATTGCTCTCATGTTAGCCGCTTCACGGGAAGCACATCCCAGCATTCCCTCTGACACGCCGGCAGCAGCATTACCATAATTGGCTTTTCTACATGACGGGACAGAGGAAATAATAATGTCATTTTATTTACAGCCCTCTTGTCCCGGTCCGAGAGCTATCACCCCCTCCTCCCTCCTCATTCCTCCTCCATCCTCCCTCCCTCCCTCCCTCCCTCCCTCCTCTCCACCGCACTCTTCCTCCTCTCCGCACATACACTGACATAAACCCCTCCTTCTCCCCCCCCTCCTGGTCTATCTCATCTCCCTCTCTCCCACTCTCCCCGTGCAGGGCGCGAGGCTCGTTCTGCCACGGCGTGTAGGTCAAGCGATGGCTTTTTGATCAGCTCCTGTCCAAAGCCATCAGGGTTGAGAGGAACGTAATGGAGAGCCGGGTGACAAACAGAATCTGGGGAAGGAATAAGACTGCCAGTTTCCTATTAGGGGCCGGGCTAAACGGCCTCTGCCACCGCCATCCCTCCTTCCACCACCTACACCCCCCCCACCACCACCATTCTCTGCTGCGAACCCACTCCTACACTGCCTAAATCACATGAGTGAAGGGGCCCGTGATTGGACATTAGTGCCGCAAATGACTGCCGTGATTGCCCCCTCTTCCCAAACTCGCATCAAATAAATAGAGAAATGTGTGTAAATAAATAGAAGGAGGGGTGTTGGAGAAATGGGGCTGGTGGTGGTGAGGGGGAGGCTGACTGGTTTCATCCCCTTCTTTTTCCTCTCTCTCGTTTCATCGCCTTCTCTGCCTTTCTTATCTGGTTTGTTTGGCTTTGACATCGGCCAAATGGTGAAGCTCCGCGAGCCTGACAGAGAGTTTTATTGATTTAACAACGAGCAGACTCTCAGCAAAGCAAAGGGAGAAGGCAAAACTGGGTAGGGCGGAGAAAGATAGCAAAGTTTTGAAAAGGAGTGATATGTTTCTGCTTTACTCCCTGCCAAAACGCTGACGTGTGTGGTTGTATTTCATTTGGTATCGCGACAAGAATCAAGTCATACACAGAGTCAAGCCGTGTGTGTAACGGGCGAATGTTTTAGAGATGATCTGCACTTAGGTCAGTCGTGTTGTCCCATTATGAGGCCCAGTGTTGTGTTGAGACAGGATACAGGGCGTTCACCACAGTCTTTTCATCAGAAAAAAAACATCATATCAAAGTGTCATCTGTTCTCTCTCTCTCTCTGTCTCTCTCTCAGCACTGGTCTGGTCTCTGAAAACAGATTGCAAATGCAAAATCTATAATGACGTCTAGCATTTGTTAATCTTTATAAATTAGAGAGGTAATTGATACAAATCAGAATCAACAGTGCTTCATGCGTACTTTAGTTGTGCAAGTCTTTCTGGACCTCTCTTATTTAAATAAGAATGATACTAAATAAGGCAGATGAGAACAAAACACACACTTGTCTCTACTCAAATAAAGGCCTGTCGCCTGAAGTATATTTTGTAGCCTGAGACATGAAAACCTTTGATAACATCTGCTTTACAACACCATGAAGTGGGTGTGTCAATCCATTTGTGCATGATGCATTTTTAAAAAGGCTCTTTATAACATCCAAAGGGGCTTTTACAAACCCTTTGTGGTACTTAGCATATTTTAGTTTCCTTTTTAACAGTGTATTAACCATATGTGTAGGTATTGGGAGATCAGTGATACACTTGGATGCTAATTCTTGCTTCCTTGGTGTGTGTTGTTGTTTATCTGGCGTGGCTGGTGGCGGGCTTGATCGCTGCTGCTTCTGACAGTGAGTGTGCAGTGCTATCCTGGCCACGCTGCCGCCTGTCTCCTTGATGGTGGCACGTCCTCGAGCAAAAGTGACAGGCGCTTTGGCGCCCGTGCAGATGGCCCTGCTCACAGCCATCACCCACTCGGCAAACCAAACCGCCAGGGACGGCACGCCAGCCCTGCCCCTTCCCAAGCCCGCCCCTTGCTGCTGGTGTTGCTCCGCATATGGGCGTCCAGGACGAGAGAAAGAGTTTAATCTAGTCGCCAGTCAGAATTACACAGCTTCATGTTGCCATGATTAAACAGATAGAGTTTATATGTAGCTCTCAATAGTTTCCCTTCCTAATGCTTTGGGTTTAAGCATCCTGTCAGAATGGTTGCAGCATCTCCAAAGAGATGGGGAAATAATTTATTTCAAAGCAACGTTTTATTCCTAATATTTTACATTTATGGTTTGCGAAAGCCGTCCACTTGCTGCCTGTGATTTTTACAGATGTCTGTCTCTGCCAGTCTTTTGTCTGGCTCCTTTTGATATCTCCCTCTTTGTTGTTTCCATGACAACATAGCAGGACAGGCATTGATTGACAGGGATCGTCAAAGGGTTCCCTGGCGACCTGCTCATTGTTCGAAGCCCCTCCCTGCTGCAGTCTGTGTTTTGTCACTCATCCAGTGATATTTCTGATCTGCTGCTTTTCATTCCTGCTGTATGTGTGTGTGTGTGTGTTGCTCTGCCAACTATCAGGGTTTAGCTATTCTTTGGCTGCAGCCAATGTGAGTGACTCACTTATAGGTAATTCCTACTGTATGTATGCACTGTTTGTGTGGGCTTATAAGGAATAGATAGCCGTTCTGCAGGATGCTTTGTATATTAAATGGCTGATATGTATTGATAGCCTCCTGTTCTGGAAGCGGGTTAGCAAAGGGGGAAGACAGTGTAACAGTAGACACTCTGCAGATGTGTTGTAGCGAGTACAGCACATAATGCTAATCTGCTGTGTTAGGGATTTTCAGGAGTTTTAGAAACTGTCTCGGTCTCAGTCTGTCAGTGGGATTGAAGCGCAGCCAGGTTCTCCTGTAGTGCTCTCATTTCACTGAAATCCTGTCAGGCGTTAGGGGAGTATGTTGCTCATTTGGAGAAGGGTGTATCAGTAGCACACAGCGAACTCAGACTTATAGGCAATATTATGGTCGGTGGGTTCAGGTTCCGTACCGTAAGAGCAAACATGTATAAGCTGCAGAGTGTGTAAAGTACACACACAGGCATGGGAGGAGGAGCATGCGGACAAACGCGCATTCGCAAACAGGCACTTACACACGCACATACATGCACATCATCACGCAGTCACAGTCGATGGTGCAGCTGCTCACCTCCCCCACCTCCTCCACCCATCTCCTCTCAGGCAGCAGTAAATGTTGCCAGTGTATATACATCAGGTATTATGTCCACTTAGATTATGATATGACAGGTTAGCGTGCCGTTTGAAGCTGACAGCACATCTGTTTCATCAGGAGAGACTGATACTGGCATCTAGGACACACATCTCACCATGCAGGAAGGAGATAAAGGAAGAAGCTAGGGGGCCGTCTTTCCTGTCTCCCTGCCTTCCTCACTCTCTCTCGCTCTTCTTTCTCCCTTTTCTCTTACACCCCCCTCTCCCCGCCCGCCAAACCCACCACCTCCTGCTCACTTTTTCTTTCTCCTTCACATCTTCTTTCCATTCACTTGTTCTTTCCCTAACCACCTCTTGTCTCTCCTACTTACTGATGCTTGCTGTGTTTTTCCTAGCATGCAAACACACACACACACAGATACACACACACATGGTCTAGCCTTCTATCTCATTTGCCTTTATACATTTTACTGGTAAACCTGTTACATCTCAGCCTTGTTTAGTTTCCTATCGCTTTACTCTTTTAATCTGTTTTTCTGTTAGGCCTTGCTCATGCCATTTTGGATCACAGAACACTATTTTCGAATGCCCTAGACTCCTCCCTTCAACAATCATTGTGGCATTCCCAATCTAAGTATCATTGTTTTGCCAGTTCCTGTCTATTAGCTTAAATGAAAATTATCTTCAGCTCATCAGAGTGGGTGAGAAAAAGCTGCAATATCTCCAAATTAGTGTTTTGTTTCCTTCCTTCGCTGATCAGTTGCATAACCTGAAAATGTGAGGAGCGGAACTTAGCTGACTAGATGAGTGAAAGGCTATAAAGCTTGGGGAAGAGAGAAAGAAAGAGAAGGGGGGGGGACGTTGAACATGCAAGCATGCAGCTGGCTAACAAGGCCAAACAGCCAGTCATTTCCTGGGGAACATGAGGCATGTGTGGAGGACTAGGGAGTTGGGAAGGAAAAGGACAACTGTCAGAAGCTCAGTGATTTATTTTTCCCTTGGAGGCTTTTTTCACCACTGCCTTTCAGAGCCACATGTGTGTGAAATCCACACAAATTCATGCATGCATACACACACTAACATTGGTGAGAATAAAAGCCTACATTTCCCATCGTTGAGTATTCATTGCATGTTATTTTGACAGTGGTCCTGTTGGTGTGCTGTAAATCTTTAATTTCACTGAGCTGACCTCTTTTTCCTCTTGTTTTCTCCCCTTTTTTGTCTTCGATCTCTTGCTCTCTTTCTCTCCAGCGTACATGCCCGAAGACGAGCTTAAGGCAGCTGATCACGATGAGGAAGAGCACCTGCAGGATGACGGCCTCTCATTAGACGGCCAGGACACTGAGTTTCTGTGCAACGAGGAAGAGGAAGATGTGGATGGAGGCCAGCCACCTAGTTACAGAGACTCTCCACTCAGCAATGGCACGAACCCTGACGCTGGATACGGGTCTCCGCTCAGTGATGCCAGCGACCGGCTGATGGACTTCAAGAGCACCTCTTCCAGGGACGGTCCGGACAGGGAAGGCACAGCTTTGCCCTTCCGCCCCAACAACGGCCTCTCTTTCCAGGATAGCCTGGCACAGATGAAAGCCGTCTATGCAAACCTCATCTCAGATGCCTCTTGGTCCAGCATCACAATGGACATCATGAAATCTAAGCCTGCTGCAGCTGGCAGTGTCAACAGTGCTGTCACCACTCCAGAGCCCGCCTCTACTGCTTCTGTCTCCATAACAACAACCACAAACAAGAGCAGTGGGGTCAGCATGGCTAGCAGTCACCATAATGGCAGGAGTTCTAGCACCACTGTCAACCACACAAGTGGCAATATTAATGGCACAGGAGCTAGCTCTGTTAGCAGCCACGGTGCAACCAGCTGCGGTGGGAGTAGTAGTGGTGGGGTGAGTAATGGTAGTGGTGTGGCATATGACTGGCACCAGGCAGCGCTTGCCAAAACTCTTCAGCAGACCCCCTACCACCTTTTGCCAGAGCCCAGCCTCTTCAGCACAGTGCAGCTCTACCGGCAGAACAACAAGCTGTATGGTTCTGTTTTCACTGGTGCGAGCAAGTTTCGCTGCAAAGACTGCAGTGCTGCCTATGACACACTGGTGGGTTTAACCGTCCACATGAATGAGACGGGCCACTATCGAGACGACAACAAAGACAAAGAGGAGGATCAGGGAAAGCGCTGGTCCAAACCACGTAAGCGCTCCCTGATGGAGATGGAGGGGAAAGAGGATGCCCAGAAGGTGCTGAAGTGCATGTACTGTGGCCATTCATTTGAGTCTCTGCAAGATCTCAGCGTTCATATGATCAAAACCAAGCATTACCAGAAAGTGCCTCTCAAAGAACCAGTGCCAGCCTTGGCCACTAAATTGATGCCCACTTCTGCTAAAAAACGAGCTATCCATGATGCTGTAGTCTCCCCATGCTCCCCAGACTCTGTCCATGCTGGTAGTGGTGGTGGTGGTAGTGTGTCCCTTGGGGATGTTGGCAAAGATACAAAATCTGCAGCTAACCCCTATGTTACGCCAAACAACCGCTACGGCTACCAGAATGGTGCCAGCTACACTTGGCAGTTTGAAGCCCGTAAAGCCCAGATCCTCAAATGCATGGAGTGTGGGAGCTCTCATGATACACTGCAACAGCTGACTGCCCACATGATGGTTACTGGTCACTTTTTGAAGGTTACAAATTCTGCATCCAAGAAAGGCAAACAGCTGGTTTTTGATCCGGTGGTGGAAGAGAAGATTCAGTCCATCCCACTGCCACCAACCACCACCAGACTCCCTGTTCCTAGTGGTGTTAAGTCCCAGCCAGTTTCCCCTGCCCTCTCCTCAGGCTCAGAGGAAAAGAGGGAAGGAGGTGAAGATGAAAAGTGTGAAGGCGGTGAGCCAGTGGAGAGAAAAATCAAGGAGGAGAGAGATGACTCAGGTGAGAAAGCTGAGACTGACACCACTTCCTATAAATACCTTAGAGAAGAAGATCTGGAGGAAACACCAAAAGGGGGTTTAGATATTCTTAAATCCCTTGAGAACACAGTATCCAGTGCCATCAGTAAGGCCCAGACAGGCACACCCACATGGGGTGGCTACCCGAGCATTCATGCAGCCTATCAGCTGCATGGTGCCATGAAGAGCTCTCTACCCCCAATGATCCAGAGTGTCCAGATGCAGCCAATGTTTAACAGTGGGCTACGAGGCCTGGCGACTGACCCCAACTCAGTCATCCGCTCACCTCGGAGCCCTTCCTCCCCTACCCCCCTCAGGAGCAATGTCACTGCGATGGAAGAGCTTGTGGAGAAAGTGACAGGGAAAGCTGCCACTGTGAAGAAAGAAAAGGAGGAGAAGATGGTGAGCCTGGACCGATGCCGGCCACCATCGTTAGTAAAATCCCCCTCCCCTGCACTGAGAGAGCAGAGAGAACAATTAGCATCTCCAAATGACCTTTCTGTCGGTAAACCATCTGGTATGAGAAGTAGCAGCCCAGGCAGTGTAGATTCAGAGCTCATCTGCAAGAAGGAGCCCAAAGAGAGCCTAGTAGATGGCCACAACAACCATTCAAAGAATGGCTCTGAGATGTGCCAATCCCCAGTTACTAATGGCAACAGTCTTGGCATCATCACTGATCACTCACCGGAAAGTCCTTTCATCAACCCTCTCAGTGCACTCCAGTCAATCATGAACACCCACCTGGGAAAGGCCTCTAAACCAGTAAGCCCAGCTGCAGACCCACTATCTATGCTTTACAAAATCAGCAACAGCATGATGGATAAGCCGGCTTTCAACCCAACTCCTCAGGGCAAGCCAGCTGAACCCATCAACCACTATCAGTTGTATGAAAGCAGTGACCAGCCCATAGACCTGAGTAAGAGTAAGGCCAGCATTAACAGCAACAGTAACAATAACAACAGCAGCAGTGCGCACTTGACCCACAATAGTGTAAATGGTAACAAACCCCTCATTTCCCTCCCTGACTCAGTCTCCTGTCCTCTGAGAGAGAACGCTCTGATGGACATTTCTGATATGGTAAAGAACCTCACTGGGAGACTGACGCCCAAATCTTCAACTCCCTCCTCCATCTCAGAGAAGTCGGATGCCGACGGCAGTGCATTTGAGGACGCCCTAGATGACCTCTCCCCCGTACAGAAGAGGAAAGGGAGGCAATCTAACTGGAATCCCCAGCACCTCCTTATCCTCCAGGCGCAGTTTGCCTCCAGCCTGAGGGAGACCTCAGAGGGCCGCTACGCCATGACTGACCTGGGCCCCCAGGAAAGGGTCCACATCTGTAAGTTCACAGGCCTCTCCATGACCACCATATCCCACTGGCTGGCTAATGTCAAGTACCAGCTGAGACGGACTGGGGGCACCAAGTTTCTCAAGAACATGGACTCGTGCCAGCCTGTGTTCCTCTGTGGTGACTGTGCCTCCCAGTTCAGGACTCCCTCCTCCTACATCAACCACCTGGAGTCTCACCTGGGCTTCAGCTTGAAGGACCTGTCCAAACTGTCAACTGAGCACCTTCGGGAGCAGCAGGCTGCCTCAAAGGTGATCACAGACAAAATGACATTCGGCAGCCCCCTGTCAGCCTTGACCACGGCAGAGGACGACACAGGCTCTGTGTACCAGTGCAGACTTTGCAATCGGACATTCGTCAGCAAACACGCAGTCAAACTGCACCTCAGCAAGACCCACGGCAAGTCTCCAGAGGACCACCTGGTATTTGTCACTGCTTTGGAGAAACTGGAGAAGCTAGAAAAGATGGAGAAGGTTTAGGTGGGGTCTCGAGCTGAGAGTAGAGACTGAAGGCTGTGGAACTGACTAGAATTTCATTGCACTAAAATGACATTGTTCACAGTTACTGCACTGGGCCGAACTGAGCCGCCTGAAAAAAAATCGGTCTTATTATTTTTTTGTTGTGATAACTGCCTGACTGGACCATGTCTTTTCATGTTGATTTGTTTTTGTTTTGCCAAGCTTTTTTACACTTATTTTGTAATATATTTATATGCGATTTGTCTGATCTGTGCATGTATTTTAGTGAATCAAGGTTAAACACGAGATTTTAATCTTTTCATGGCAAAAATACAACTACTGCTTCAATGGTAAAAGTGGCGAGTGGAAAAAGAAGTGGTGGAAGAGAAAACTGTATAGTACTTGATATGAAGGTTAAAAAAATTAAATGTATACACCAAAAGAATGAAAGAATACCCTGAAAGACTGAAGTAGCACCTTAGACAGTTGAATTTTGAATTTGTAAAGAGAACATGTTTTGAAATATCTTGCATTTGTCAAAATCAGATTGATTTTAAAAGATCAAGGATGATCATTTCTCCCCCTCTCCTTTTTTTGGGTTTCTGTCACTGCAATGTTTCTGATGATGAATGGCCTGCTCATAAAGCTGTCAGTGTATTGGAAAAAAAAAAGATCACGTGAACATTTGGAAAAACTGAAATGCTGCTTCTGGTTACGAGTCAATCGGTGAAAATGAATGGCCGTCAGTATGCAAGTTTGCTCAAAAACCTTTTCCTTGTTGTGAAGTATCACCTTATAGCAATTTTCCAGTTGTATGGTTTGTTACAACATTCTCTTTCTAAATTGTGTCGCTTTATTCAACTGTAAAGAGAGCAGTCCGTTACATGTAAATGATTACCAGTGAAATGTCAGTACTCCATAAGACATATCTTACCATTTGAAATGGCTCAACATTCTTTGTATCTTAAGGTGTGTGCATTCTCTAACTTTTATATTGTCATTTTATATACAAAAATGATTAAAAAAAGAAAAACAGATGGTGTATATAGATATATGCTATAGAGCTACAAAATGTCCTTTTTTAAAGAAAATACAAATTTAGCTTCTTCGGCTTGGTTTACAGAAATGATTTTAATTATACTTGCATCCAATTTGATGCATGAAATGGTGTGGAAAATAAATAAGCGATGCACAATGACTATACATTTCAATGTTTTATCGACAATATTGTGAAAAAAAAACTTTTTAGCACCAATTAGTTTGTTTCATTTCTTTCTCAATTGTAAAATAAACCCCAAAGCAGTTGTTAACAGTCATACACTTGTGGTTGTGTGTTCATTTGTCATGGTGGTGTACCAAATTCAACACGTATAAAATTTCACTCTTAAGCATTTGCTTGGCGGCAGATTAAAGCGATCACACCCATATCGAATCCCAACACAGTGTAATAGGATTTCTTTCTTTGGTTATACTTTTGCGTTGCAGAGGCGAGATTCAAAATGTCCTCATCTCACTGTCAGTACATATCAGGGTTCTGCAGCAGGCCTGCTTTTATGTTTACAAAATGTTCAGAGAAAAAAAGTCACTGGTGTCATACTTATAACTGATGACTGTGCCGCATCATACTGCCAATGATTATTATAATGATGAAGATGACAGGGATGATAAGCCTGTAAGGGTGCCTATTGTACTGTAAGGAACTCATGCTAGGCTTGTGACTGGCCTTCGGAGGGCCTGTTCTGAAAGCGTCATTGTTTTATTAATGACGGCAGTGTACTTTTGGAACAAAATCCGATGGGTGTCTGATCTGCTTGATAAAGCCTCCTGACTGGCCACACTGAAGCAACCATTAATTAACACAACTATTTGTTAGATACACAAGGACGCTGTCCCTTTCTCTGATCGACTGTTATACTGCTAACTAGAAAATATACAGCCGATCTTGACATTGATTTTAGTGATGGGGATGCTGCAGTGGAGGGGCAAAACTGTGAATCTCTGTAATGTGGAGACCATAATCAAAACAGAACTATAACTTGCATTTGGTCCTTCAGATGCTACTCACCAAGCAAAAGTTGCTCTCATCTTTCATTTCACAGCCAGAATGTAACACACATTTGTACGGCAAATGCCACATTTTCAACGAACCTGCCTGTATGTTTTGCTGGTTTCTTCAGATAAAACAACAGCGCAGGATAAAGGGATGACTTTGGCAACATAGTCAAACAGGTTCATTGGCAGAACTTTTTTGGAGTTCCACAGATCTAAAGCCAATGAAAGATGTAGTTTAGTGCCATTTCCCTGTTTATTCACTTACCTTGTTTTCTCTAAATGCATGTTTGCAAAGTTGCATGCAGAGCATGACAGTCTAATCAAGCAGTTTTTACATGAAGTCAATTCCTTCAATCTTTTTTTCTCACCACATTTTGCAGGATTTAGGTGCTGTTGTATGTTCTCATGTTTCCTATCTGACTTCATTCAATGTACGCTGAATCTTCAACATTTAGCTTTAGTGAGAGCTGAAAGTGATTCGTTGTCTGCAGTGACCTGTAGCTGACCCCCAGTGAGTCGTGGGGTTTTCTTCCTCGGGCAGCACTGCAGGTAATGTGTCTGCATCAGGAATTTGATCTCTCATCTTGCCCTCATGCCTCAAGTTTCTGATAGAGTGCTTACAGTGCCAGCCTTTGTACAGACGACGCCGTGCTGCAGTGTTATGACTTCCATTCCTCACACTCGCAACGTGCCTCATGTCGGCTGAGTCAGTCACACACACTCACTCTCCCGGCCATATTAGCATGAGTGTCTTTGTGCAATTACACACCTCCTCTATCTGGCTGCTCCTCGCTGTGCTGATACATGGATTCAGTGACAAAGGAAACACAGGCAGAGGGCAGATTAGCCCGGCTGAAGATGCAGCTTCCTCGGCGAGGGGCTGCTGGAGTTGGGGTATAAAACAAACAAGGCAGATAAACATGCAACATTTGGAGGAGATAGTGTTCCCTGCACACCAGAAAGACACAAGAAAAAAAAACACACCTTGTAGGTTTAACACCGCCACAGCTAAACCTGTAATTTTGCTGTGCCGTCAGATATCTACTGAGCCGATAGAGACTCTTCCCTGCTTTGTTAGGGATCAGCGCACTGTTTCCTGTGCGTATTCTATGTAAATTACATGCGATAATCGCCACGCACGGCACAATGCTGGTTCCCGTGGTGCAAACGGAAACCGAGGGTAGATAAACGCAGGCTGGGCAGATTTGCATAGCCTTTGTGTTTAGGGCGCTACTGAACGTGAGCCCTGAGGATTGGTAGGGATTTCCTCAAGGTTTTGTATAAGTAAATGCCTGCTTCCTCTCAGGGATGGGACCATTATGTACAGCAGACAGGGGTGGGTGTAGACAGAGGGCACAAATGGAATAACAAAATTACCTGGGCTGGTGGGAACACGGGGAGGGAGTATTAACCTGCATAACTTGCGGCTGCTTCTGCCTAGATAAAACAGGGATGCATTGCGTGGGAAATGTGTATTCTCTTTACATTCTGATTCTGTACATTACATCATGTATACTGTGTACCCTTGTGTCATCTGTCGGAGACGATGAGAGAGAGAGGTGTCACTCTGTGGTTAGGAGATCACAGAGAAGTGGTGTTAAATAATGGAGGGCATGTTGATCCCAGTGCTTGTGACGTTTCTTCAGAAGTCCACCTCTAAAGCTCCGAGCTGTGTTATTACCTCCAATGTATGCACGCTCAGTGGAAACACACCCTCGCACCTATAGTTTCCTGACATGTCTTTTGTTAGGCTTCATATGTTTATTGTCCTTGTTTCTGGTTTGTATTTGATAGCGGCATGAAGATCATTGTCAACAATGCAAACAAAGACAAAGCGCCTGCTGAGGATGCCGGTGCGTGTCTGCCGTCTGTAAAAGCTCCAACTTTGCACACAACTCAGACGTATGGTTTAATACCCTACCAAAATACCTCAAACCGAACAAACAGGGTCTGACAGGGAATCAACAAACAAAGCAACGACGACTGAGAGCCTTTGCACTGGATCAGAAACTAAAGTCGGAGCAATCTGTTTGGATCCTGATAAAAACGCCTCATTGTGGGAATTGCATTCAGGAAGAAGTTATCAGTATTCCCGTTTTTGCACAGGATACCTGCCTCAGTCTATTTTTACGTTGATTTAAGTCAGTTTGAGTCAACTGTGTGGCTCAGCTTCATACTGTAACATGTGCAGGACAATCCTACTTTCCATGCACACTAACCAAAAAAGGGTTCAGTGTAGCAGCAGAACGGGTTCTGTATGTGTCGCAACCTTCTTTTTGATTTTGAGATAGTGTAATCACAGACAGTGAAAATAGGGTGTATACAATGCTACAATTTGTCTTTATAAATGTAATCTTATTTTCTCATAACAGCAGAACCATATTGGTACATAACTCTTAACATATGTTAGTGTCCTGGTCCCTAATGCTTTATAATTAATAATATTTTATACTCTTTATTGATCCCCTATGGGGAAATTACAATTTACACTGTTGTTATTACAAACAGGGATAAAATACACACACATGCTCAGATCGTTTTACATGCACTAATGGAGAGATGTCAGAGTGAGTGGCCTGCGACTGCTGAAGAGGCGCCCTGAGCAATTAAGGGGGGGGGGGGGTTTGGTGTTTTGCTCAAGAGCACCTTGGCAGTGCTGAGGAGGTGAACTGGCATCTCTCCAGCTACCTCACAAAGATTGTGGACTGTACTTTGGTCCCTATGGGGACTTGAACCGGTGACCCTCCAGTTCCCAACACAACTCCCTACAGACTGAGCTACCGCCACCCCCTAGGATGTATGTAATTTTGCATAATGGTGCATAGGCTTTAAATATTATGCATGCCCATATTATGCATATTTTCAGGTTCATAATTGTATTTTGAGGTTGTACCAGAATAGGTTTACATGGTTTCATTTTCAAAAAACACCATATTTTTGTTGTACTGCACATTGCTGCAGATCCTGTTTTCACCCTGTGTGTTTAAGTCTCTGTTTTAGCTACAGAGTGAGACATCTAACTTCTATACTATCTTTGTTGGGAGTTGTACATGCGCAGTAGCGAGTTAAGATCCCATCAGCTAGATAACTCTTTCTCCAAATTTGGTCAGTACAAGGCTAGATGAGGGGCACTTGTGGAATACCTGCAGACCAGGGACAGGAAGTAGTTCTTTTGGAGATTATGGTGAACTAGTGTGTTGTAGCAGAGTTTTGCCATTGAGAATAAGCTAGCATGCTAGCGCAAGCATGCTGCAGTTAGCCACTTCATCTTGACTAGTGATTGGCTAGCCGTGCAGATTTTAAACGGCTCACTTGGACTGAAGGCAGGACATTCAGAAACCGTATCTCACTCAAAACAGCATGGATAGGTTTTTTTCCAAGTTTGTATGCATGTGGAGGCACCAGAGACACAAAATAACACCCCAAACCCCAGAAAAAGTTATTTGTTTTTCACAATATGGGCACTTTAACAGAAAGAGCAAAACATGTTGAAGTGTTCAAGTATAAAAAACTTTACATAACACATTTATGATGCATGGAGAACATGGGGAAAAGAATGAATGATAGTTTTGACCCACAATAAAAGATCTAACCCACTGTTTTCAAAGTGTTTAACCAATCAGAGAGTGCTTTTACATATGCAGCTTTAACCAGCTCTCTTGTTGTTTTTCATAGCTTTAGTTATTCAGGTAACCTGAAGACAGCACACATTTTATTTAAAAAACAAACCTTCTGATTTATTAACATCCATTTATTCATTTGTCTCCTTGCAAGTCAGATACATTGAAGAAGTTGAGGTTGTACAAGATTGAAGTTTTATTTCTCAAATGTGGAGATTGTTTGCTCCCCTCTATGTTTTTTTTTCATGTTGAACTAAATATTTTTGGATTTGGTCTGACAAAACAAAGAAATTTAAAGACACTTTAGACCCTGAGAGGCTGATAGGGGACGTTTCACACTGTTTTCTGATGTTTTGTGGACCAGATGATTGGTTGACTAATCAAGAAGATGATCTGCAAATTAAAACAATGATGTAAATCATTATTAGTTGCCGCCCTGCCCTGAACCACTTAACATGGTGTAGATTAGTGTGGGCTTATGCTTTGGTAGAAATGTAGAAGTATAGCTATGAAAATGTCCACTTGTACTCGTGAAATGCTGTGTTGTGAACACAATAGTTGCCAAGGTGTGTTTGGGGAGAAAAGATAACTAGAGGATAACGTAATGCACTACATAACCTGTAATGTACTATTCCTTCAATAAAAACAATATTTAAGATTAAAAAAAAGATTGCAAAAATACGTATTTGAGTCACAAGTCCTTTCAGGCACTATACAGTATGCCACTCATGCCACTGTAACGGAGAGTGCAGCACTGCAGCTGGTGTCAGCAGCAGTGTATTTGTATCTCTTTGATGGACACGCAGCAGGCTTTCATCAAGGTGGGTTTATTTTGTGGTGGGAGGGTTAATGTAACAGAGTTGTCTTTGGAGAATGATGGCGTTTGACAGCAGCAGACTAACGGATGCAGGAGATCATCTCAGTCTGCCGAGCCTTTAGTTATGATATGGTGTTGGATGAGAACTGCAGGTGTGTGTCGCCAGGCCCTTCATCCATCACGAGCCCGGACAAAACACAAAGAATACAGGGGATGAAATGGTTCCTCCATCTTGGTGGATGAGCGATGGGGTTTGACGAAACAAGATGAGATACCTATCCATTCTCATCTTACACTGCACTTCTCTTTTATCCTTTTTTCTGTCTTTGGAGGGGTTTGTTTTGTTGTGTATCTTTCTTTCTTGATTTCTTTGACTTGCAATTAGATATAAATTAATAATGCATACCACATCTTTTTAGAAGATCCTGATAAAACTATCTCAGAGATACCACTTATATACTACAAGTATATACTGTATGTTGCATGTTTTTAGATGCACTCTCTCTCTCTCTTTCTCTCTCTCTCTCTCTCTCTCTCTCTCTCGCTCTCTCTCTCTGGCTGTATGACATGCCCATCTATATCTATTTGCCTGATCACCATGGGGACATGTCTATAGCTGCAATAACAATCCACATATGAAAGATTAATGACATATATCTCATTATCCTGTGTGTAAATGTATGATTCATTGACTTCCCAGCGGTTTTCCGAATATGAGAACTACCATGTCCCTGTCATTTCCTATTTCAAATCAAAGAGGTCAACATAGAAAATGTCTCAAATCCAATTTGTGTTTCAAAAAGACCCTCGAGAACTAGTGGCTTGTGTTGTGTTTGATATGCACAAAGACACTTATCCCTTATCTATCTGTTCAGAGAGAAAGAGAAGGAGATAGAGGGTGAAGTGCTCCAGGAATCAGTGCTGCCTCCATGAGATATGATGCTGCTTGATTTTGATCATTGACATTTGCTTTTTCATGCATCCCGAAAAACAAGGCCTCCCTTCCATTAAGGAATTATTCAAATGACCTTCAACAGTGCATGTTTTCCTACAGTTTTGTTGTGGGAATATGAGAACACATACTGACATCTCAATTACTTATGCAAGGCTCAGAGTAGGCCCAGTGGATGCAATCACCGTGTGTGCAATCCTCAGTCACTCCGAATCACAGAGGCTCCCGGACAGACACACATAATTCAGACAAGTCAGACAGGATTTGCATACAAAGACTAAAAACAAAAAAAGAGAAGGCATAAATAAAGAATGCACCATCTTAAGCAGGAAGAGAAGGTAGAGATTTGAAAGGGAGGGGAGGGGGGGGAGAGGGAGGGAGGGAGGGTAGGAGGGAAGAGGAGACCGGTAAATGGTTTTAAAAAGGTCTTGCGTGTCATGTTGTGTATGTAAAAGGGTTCGACCGATGTTCAGAGCTGATACTGGACTTTGGCATTTGGGTCAGTGTTGTATACCTTTGAATAGAAAAAAAAGTAGTTGCATTGATAACAATGTGTTTTTAGCCCATTATTATCACAATTGCTCATCACAAATATTATGTAATCATTCCTGTGTTTCAATTTAAAAATGTCTCCATTTTGACAAATAACATTTAGGATGGAAAAACATTGTTTTAAAATATTTTTTTAAGCACAAAACAACATATTTGATATAATAAAGACACTGAGTACCGGTACTTAATAATACTTCTGACCTTCAAAATTCCATGAAACTCTTCTATCTAAAGGCCCTGGGTCATCAACCACTGCCCTCTAACACTGTTGTCCATCTTTATCCCCTTAAAACCTGAGTGTTTTTCCCCTTCCGCCCTTCTGGAGGTGACACACTGTCTCATCGTCGCATGATGGGCGGGGCGGGGGGGTAGAGGAGTGGGTGAAGGGGTAGATGGGTTGGGGTGGTTGAGGGCAGGCGGAGAGGTGGGGTGCAGTGGAGGCTAACCCGGCATCACGTCATTAGCGTTGCACGGCAGAGATGCAGGGGCACCCTGACACATGTCACGGACAGCCAGCCGAGAGCCCACGTATGAAGCTGACACGCTGCGCATAATTTATCCTGTGACACGATCTGCATGCCGAGTTGTTGATCTGTTGTGTTTGGTTTGGACATGGGCGCTCTGGCAGGGAAGACAGGGGGGGGGTTATTATGCAGGTGGGGGTGGGAGGCAGGAAGAGGAGAGTGAGGGCGCAGAGGTGGCAGAGTGTGTGTGTGTGTGTGTGTGTGTGTGTGTGTGTGTGTGTGTGCAGTGTGTAGCACACACTAAAGAGGCAACATATTTGTCATGTCCACTGAGAAGCAACATATACATAAACCAGTGCATTCAAATTCACTGATACAGACACCCAGACTGTAACAAACACTCACACAAACACACACACACACACACACTTAAGCCTTGGTGATATGCATGTTGAGTCACAGTGAAATCACAGCCATAATCTTTTCTCTTAAGACATCTGTTGATGAGTGAAAATGACTGATATTGTTGACACGACCTTCTGTCATTCCATTGGATGGGATTGTTCGCCAAGCTTCAGCTGCAGCGTGGTGTTAAAGCACCGCTGACACCACACTTCTCATCAGCGTCACGTAGTCTTTGCTTCAGTGACTAAAGCGTTAATTAGACATCTTAAATGTTGACGTGTTTATGTGTTAGCTGGTGCGTTCATATAAATCATTAAAAAGGTGAATTAGTGTGGCTGTAACGGCTATGGCACATATGGCTACATCACGGCCGTTGGTGTTTAACTGGAATTGGTAAATGTGCATGTGGGTTGATGTTTTACAAATTACTGAATATGAACATTGTAGTATGCATTATCTTTGGTTAGCTTTTTAGTGTTATTTGTGAATTGCTATCTGTGTGTGTGTGTGTGTGTGTGTGTGTCTTTGGTAAGTGCTCATCACGCATCAACTACTCCTGCCCCCTCCTCGTCTGGCTCGTTTACATGAATTATGCATTTGACCAGTCTTGTTAGAGAAGCCCCTCCCTCATCACACTCCTAATCCCTGCCGTTGCCGCAGTAACCAAAATTAGAAATGACTGTGAGTTACAGGGTGGACCCTCTGGGCCTTTTTCTGGACATGCCTCTTCCCAGGCAGGCATGGAGGAAGAGGCCTGTAGGTCACCTGTCCACTGATATTACTGTACTGATACTGGTGCTTCATGGGAAATGTTCATTTCATTTTAGTCCGATCTGTTGCCATGAAGCCTAAAGCCGGACAGACATTGTACGCATTCGGCCGTTTGACTTGCAGTTTGACGGGTGTCACAAAGCCGGGTTAATCACCTGGATGATCAAGTGGCTCTCAGACGAGCAGACCGATTTCTGGCACATCAGAAATGTTGGGCGGTTGTCTTGCAGTTTGAGTAGTTCCGATGTCCCATTCCCCTCATGGCTGATGAGAAAAGGTGCGTTATAAACTTTGGCGAGCATACGTTAATTTTGATTTAAATAGTATTTTACATGTTGTTGCTAAAACTGCAGTCTTGAAGCTGCTGTGATATAAACCAGTACTTTGGGTTAACTGCGTCGGGGCGCAGGCCTACGCTCTTCTCTGTCTTCAACAATGTATCATTTTTTACACTTTTGTCGTATTTAACCCTCATGTTGTCCTTGGGTCAAATTGAACCGTTTTCCTATATCAGTGTTCTTTTTAATTACCCAAAATAACATGATTGATTCCACACAACGCTCTTCGGCAAGTACAAATCTCTACTTTCATTAATTTTGGGGTGTCTTATTCAATTTTATAGTATTTGTTTTTGAAATGGTATTGAGTGAAAGTTGACATATTCCAGTCTGTGATTATCCATCAACATACATTCCTTTAATTATAGTCTAAATAATTCCTAATTTCTGCTTTTCTCACTCGACCATTAGATATAATTTCCTATAAATGAGGTTTATTGACCATAAATTCCAAACATAACTGTAAAACTAAACGTTAAACTGTAAAGTTAATAAGTTAGTGTTACGTAGTGTTGAAAACATCAGAAAAAAGTCATCAAAAGTGTTGAAAAAAGGGACAAAAACATAAGAAAAAGTTATAAACATCGGTAGAAAGCGTCAACTAAAGTGTTAATTTTCTAATTTTGACGGGAAGACAACGCAAGGGTTAATTATTCAAACAATGTCTAAAACACATTTTCTTCATAGCTGTAGATCACATAGTCCGAAATGAGGTGATGTAAGAAATCGTTTTAGAGGGTTTTATTAAAAGCTAAGTAGCAGATCAGCGACAGCCACAGTCTAGGTGGCGGTAATGCACCCGGTTGCCACATGCCATGAAACGGAAAGAAGAAGAAGCAACCTCAGTGTCAGACAGTCAGTTAGACAGCACAGATGACAGAGAGATAGTGATAGGGGGGGGCAAGGTGGGGAGAAAAATCGATCCGAGAAGGACAGGTTTAATAACAGTATGTAAATTGCTTTGATATCCTGCTTAAAAAATGCTAGGCTTTTACACAATGATATCAGGTTTGGTAGCCTATGTGCACACACGTGCAACCATGGCTACCCTGAAACCACAGAGCCTCCCCCCTCCGCCACCCCCTCCACACACGCATGACAAATCCCAATCAAACTCTCGAAAAAGAAACTGTGAGAAAAGAACTATGCGTATTTGTTACTGTATATGATGTTTTGAGGACCTTGTAACACAAGGTTATTGTGTCCTATCCTGCATCTTGTTCAGTCAGATACGCCCACATACAAATTAGGTGAACATTACCTTTTTTGTGTCCGTCAAAGGAAAATGTTATCCAATGGTTAAGTCTCAGTAAGCAAACAGCTTTGATCAGGGTTAAGGTTAGCTCATTAAAAAGGTAGCCAAGGTCTCTAAACTTTGCTTAATTAAGAGTAGGTTCGGGTCACGTTGACAAGGCTTTATAGTTCAGGCACAAACATCTTGTCATAACTAGGGAGCTGAACCCAGGATTAAGGTATGCTTCATAGTACATTGTTCATGTTAGATCTTTTTTCGTTGACTCTCTGTTGAAGATGTGGAAAACCTCTTTTCTATTGACATCTACATATTTAGAAGAAGGCAGTTTTGTATGTGGCCCTGAGTGTAGTACCCATAATCAACATCTGACTGAACAATGCACCAAGAACCAGTCTGAATTCCAATGAGTTTTATCACTGTTAATCCCATGGGAATGACAGGTGGGAACTAAATGAAATGTATAAGAATAAATTCTCAAAACTGAATCACTTTATTATTCTATGAAGAAGAATGTCCTATGATACATGACTAATGGTTACTCAAAGGCAGTGACATTCACGTCCATTGAAATCATGTTGTATGGAATTTTGAAAATAAGCTGTAGGCTTTTCAAGTGTGTTAAATTGGTGCCAGCAGAAAAAGGTTTGCTTGTGCTGAATTAAAAAATGTGGCAGGAGAACACAATATACATTTCGTTTCAGATCCTTATTACAACAGAAAATACATTATTTCCCAGGACAGGGTACAGATGATCTAACCTCCATGGCTTCTCCCTGACCACAACCACTCAATATCTTTTGTTAACATTACTTTAAGATCAGATGTAGCCACAGAAATAATTCATATGTGGTGTGGCGGAATTTTCTCAACAGTCTGGAAAACCTGCAATGAAAGCTTTTTTTCATGGAGAGTTTTAGTGTCCCGTAAAGCTCTAAATGCTGTTTCTAAGACTTCTATAAAACGATTATTTCCCAGAGGATTTGGACCTCAGGGGCATGTATTTGTACATTCATTCCCTTCCTGTAAAGAACTTCCCAGTGTTTGTTTGGACGCAGTAGGCCTGCTTTACCCCCCAACCAGCTCAATCACTGCTCCCTTGTGACCCTCCATTAAGATTATTGGTTTTTGTAGTCAGAGGTTGCTGACAGGGTTTCTTGGACTCCACTGTAGACAGAAGACTATCAAGAGAGGCCTTTGTTTTTGAGAAAAAATAACCGTCACATGGGCTTTATTTCTGATTTCTGTTTACCATGAATTTCAAAATTCACACTCGACGTGACTTTTTTGTTCAGTGGCTCTCAGCATTGGCTACCCATGCAAAAATCACCCTTTAGCGTCTGTATGGAATGCATTGGGCCTTTTTTAGATGACAACGGTAGCGAGGAGTATGAAAGACCCAAAATCCTGGTAAGGTTAGTTGGGGTGGCAGAAGGGTCAAACAACACAGGACTTTCACCCAAGAGACACGGGTTTGTGTCCCTGTTCAGAATCAGCTTTATTGCGAGGTATAAGGACACATACGAGGAATTTTACTTTGGATCGTATTGCTCACAATGCGCTTACTCATACAAAACAAACAATATTTACAGACTATAAACAGAAACAATATAGAGAGGTTGAGACAATAGTGCAATGAAGAGTGCAAAGTATACAGATGTAAATTAGCATAGTGCAAAGGGTGCTGGAATAAACAGTATTATGTTATTATATAAGTATTATATTACAATATGAACAGTATGAAGAGCTCTGAAATAGAGAATGAGAATGATGAATAAATAATAAGTGGAACCAGAAACAGACTGATTAGAGACAGTGTTGCTGGGTTATTGCAAGGAATTGAACCTGTCACTGTGAGTCCAAAGTCAGCTGTTCATCAGAGAGATGGCTTGTGGAAAGAAACTGTTCCTGAGTCTGTTGGTTTTGGCGTACAGTGCTCTGTAGCGCCTACCAGAAGGGAGAAGCTGGAACAGGTTGTGACCAGGGTGCAGTGATGTTTCCTGCCTGTTTTCTGACTCTGGAAACGGGCAGTCCCGTATGTCACTGAAACGTACATTCTGTAACCCCACTCACGATTTTTTCATAAACCTAACCGTCAAAAAGCGACTCCAAGAGTCCCGACCAAGCGCATCTAAATTTTAAGCTGAAGGAGTCTTTTTGCATCAAAAACAAACACCAAAGGCACCTTACCAAGCGTTGCTTTTTGACGCGATGGGAGTGAGCATGTGTCGATACTGTAGGTGTTGGGGTAATGAAGGGTAATGTTTGACACACGGAAACGGTCCAATTATTCTGACTATTCATGTACTAAATAATCTGTTTGGAATGCATCGTATTCTGTACCGCACTATTTCACTTTAAATACACATATTTACTGTATACTTTATACTCTTTCCCAACTGTATGTATCTAGCATCTAGATATTTATATTTTTCAGTTTTTTTTAGACGTTATATATTTATATTTATCAATCTACATGCTCTGCACACCCATATAAGCATTTAAGCATTTATTTATTTTAATTCATATAAATAATAACTCGACTTTTCAACAGTGTATTTAATTGTTTCTGTGCTGTATTATTTTAAGTTGTGAACTTTGCATATCATTTCGTACCACAGTGTACTGTTGTATGACAATAAAGAAATCTAGAATCTTGAAGGGAAACCTAGAATACTAATAGGCAATATTCTCGATATGTCTCTGTCCTAAAAAAGTACACTCTAAACTTCATTCTCAATTGTGTTTTCGAGGGAAATATATTGTCTCCTTGTTGTGATGTATCACAAATAGGTTTCTGATCAAATCCAAGTCTGCATGGGGGGGAGGTTGTGTGACTCAAACAAACATGGGACATTCACCCAGGAGACCGCTGTTTGTGTCCTGTGGGAAGAAAAAAGTTGATTTATGTAATTGACTTAACTTACATAGGACACTTCATTTACGCAACAAGAATACTTTTTTAAACTTGATCCATGATCTTTTCCTAAATCTAACCAAGTACTTTTGTTTCAATACACAACGTTAACCACGTGTCAATAATTGGGACACCGTGCACCTGTTGCTGGAAACAAGGACGAGTTGAGTCCAGGAGAAAATACGTTTTCCTCAGTAAAGAATTGACAATGCAGTTCATTTGTATGGGAAAGTTATTTTTTTAAGACGGGGTTGCTGTCTTCACTTTGCCGAGGACCCTTAGTCCTACACTGCAAAAAAAGGGGTGTCTAAAAACAAGATAAAAACACTAACTGAAGGGAAAAGGTACTCAAAACAAGTGAAATTATCTGTCCATGCAGAAAGATAACTTCACTTGACAAGCTTGCTTGATTTAAGATTATAGTGTAAAGTTGAACATTTAAAATAAGAAATTCACTCTTAAAACAAGATGAATTATTGTACACTTCTAAATCTAAGTTTTTTAAAATCTTGATAAGAACCAAATGATTTGCAGTGTAACATCGTAATATCTTTATAACCCCTGACCACCGTGGTTTCAGTTGTAAGAAACAAAATTTAAATGAAAGGGAAAATGAAGCCGACTGGCGTTGTAGGCAGCTTGCGTGTAATTGTCCCGTTGTTATCTCGAGCCTGTTCATTTCACAGCGCCAGGCAGAGTTGTCCATCTGTATACCAAAGGTTAACTGCCTTCCACACTTATCAAGCGTACATTTCTCATAATCCCCAGAGTTTATAACATTCAGTGAATTGCCTCTTAAGCATGTGAAAAGTTTCTTCCCTGTAAATGACACAGTCACAATATGTCTGGTATAAATAACTGACAAGGAAAATGTAATCAACCTAAACATGAGAAGAAATAAAAGCAGAGGATTGTAAAGTATTAAAGTAGGAAATGTAGACACGTATAAAAGTTCACACTTATACATTCTTTTTCAAATATTAATATAAGAAGGATTGACAGGTTAGACAATCAGAGAGAACAACTTTTGTTTATGATCTTTTTCACATTGCTTTCCCCATGGAGCAGTGTGCAGATGAGTGAAAGCTTTGGTGAATGTGGAGAGTACAGATGGGCAGACAGTCCAGTTAATGGCCATGCATCACCGTAGAGGTATGAAGGTAGGAAGCTGCAGTTCCTGGGTGTTGATTTAATGGACAGCCTGTCACTTTACCAAGATAATTTTACCTCACCCATTGTGTGTGTATGTGTGTTGTGTATTTTCGACAGCTGTTACGGGCAATTTCAAATGAATATATGCCAAGGCCACCCTCATTTTTCACTTCTACAAGAGTTGGTTTGTAAAAAAATAATTTCCAACATGTTGTTTTGGTTGGTTTCTCCACACAGGAACACAGTAATAACACCACAAAGAAAAAGGGTTTTCGCAGTGTTTCCAGACCGGCACTGCAGAGCTTTCTGTTGACAAAGAATCAAGCGATCCGTCTGTTTAAAACACACTGTGAATAAAGGCTCAAGGCATGTTTTTACAAAAGGCCTTCCTTGTTTGTAAAAACATGCCAAATTTCTGACCACCAGAGACAGTAATGACTGCACCCACATGGCACTTGTTGATAATGTCAGGTCTGCAGCTGAACCAATGCATAGATGCAGTGAAGGGTCTTGGTGCAACTGATCTGGTTTCTGGATTCTCAGATGCCAAATGGAGCTGGCAAACCTGCAGCAATAGAAGCAACCACTGTGAACACCTTCCATGAGACTGATAGTGAAACATCAGTAAGCAGTGTTTTTGCCACAGCAATATGCAAACATACAAGAAGAAGCTGGTTGCCATGGTGACTTTTTTGCCCCACAGAGTTTGTGAATTCTCCTTCCTGTTCCTGTAAGTGGATGGAAGTGACACCATGCGACTGCGCTACCAACACATTTTTTCCACGGCTAGCCCCACCCAACCTCCGACATCCGGCACCCAGTACCCCCCACCCCCCTCCACCACCTCACCACCCAGCTACTCCTTTGTTAAGCCAAGCTTGGAGTGCCATAGACACAGATGAAGGCGTGGAGAAAACACATGCCAAAAAGGCCCCCCTGCCACTCTCACTCTTGCACAGCGACAATGATAGGCTGTCATCACACAGCGATCAGCACTGTCACCCACAACATTGCCGTGCACAAACACGCACAAACACACACACACACACGTATAAAAGCGCAGAAATGCACACAGACACATACACACACAAACACGCATATACGCAGGCATACACACACAAACACACACATACACAGGACCCACGGCTGTGAAAATCCGCACCAGCCTCGACAACACTGACAACCAAGTCACTGCTGTCACTTCAGTTATTTTTACACTGGGGCCTGACAACACATCAAAAATCCCTCTCGCTATGGGAACAACATGAGACCACTGCATCAAGCCCATTAGACGCCACGTGTCACATCAAATATCTAATTATCTGCTATTCAATATTCCCAATTAAGTTAGAGATGTTCACAATGCACAATTCTCACAATAATTCACCACAGTATTGTGTATGCAAACTGAGATGATAGGACTGGCCTAGCTGGAAAAAAAGCTGCATTGCTGTCCTGGTGACAGAAGGCTGAGGTGGATCCTGGAGAGAGTGATCGCTTGCTATGGTTCAGGCCTGTTTTCTGCAGATACAATCAGACCAGAAACAAAGAGAAAGCAGGACACAGAAAGTGGTATAGCTATTCTAGTATTTTATTTTGTTCAGACTGGTGGAGGAGGAAGAGTTAACTTTCTTGGCCCTGGTTGTTGTCAGCAAGCAGAAGGCAGCTATGTGATGAGTCTGATTGGCGGCCGATGGCGGTGAGATCAGTGGCAGGGCTGTGCGATGGATGCCATCTTGGCCGGCTTGTGATGTGCAGTTTGTCGCCCGGGCTACACTAGGAAGGAAAGCCTTGAAAATACTGCTGGCTGTCACTCAAAGAGAAATGTGGTGTAGTTCCAAAAAAAAAAAAACCCGTCATCAAATACCTTTTTGTTTGCCATCTCTCCTTTTCACAGCCACTAGGACGTGATACACAGTGTTGTAGTAGTAAAGTAAGGTGAGCAAACTCTGCTGTCTGTGATAATCAGAAGAATTACTGAACAATTTCCGCAATCCTCGTTTAACTTAGGATACAGCTCACTGCTATACCACCTAAAAGGGATTCAATAATTACATTACACCATGTGAAAATACAAGTTCTCATAGAGTACCTAAGCAACCACAGCAACTCATATTAGCATTTCACCTCTATGGAAGTGGTTTTCAGTGGAGAAAACTAAGTTCAAGTAACGGAAACTACTTATGGTTTGGAAAAGCTTGCCCTGATAGTTTGAAGAAACCAGTGTTAACTGAAGGAAGGAAACAGGATGCAAACTGCAGTTTCTCGTGTTGTCACACACTTTATAAGGCCAAGCATCCACCCTGACATGCTCCTTTGTAGCAGTGTAAGGTCAAACATCTTTAGCCTCTGCTGCTAAAAGAAGATCTTTATTCATACAATTGCAAGAGGGAAATGTTAATATACAGGTCAAAGGGTGACCAAACAACTAATGCTGCCGTTTTTCTTTGAGGAAGGTCTTAGAATATAACATGAAAGAAACTGATGCTTAAAATATCAATTTTGAAAATCATCAATGTCCTTGATGAAATCTGCAGATTTATATCTTAAATGCAGAGTACATTGTTTCAATTACACATTACGGTAGATAGACTTTACATCATAAATGCATGCAGATGTGGCTGTCAGGGATGCAAATATCCATGCAAACCACCTGTCAACTGGCTCCCCACACTTCAGGGAAAACCCCTCAACCATCCCACCCACCCACCCGCGACTCCCTCACCCCATTTTTCAATCCATTAGCCCCTTGTTTGCCATGACAGAGTGGAATTAAACACTGTGTAAAATGCTATACTTCGGAGCTCCTTTTTTTTTAAAAATTCAGTCAAAACAGGCAAATGAAGCCTCTGCCCCATGCAGTTCTGCCTCCCCCCTCCTTTTATCCATCCCCCTATGTATGTTTGTAGCCTGAAGCGAGAATCACCCCCCTCTTTGCAGACAGTCATAGGGGGACGACAGGGTCAGCTTCGCCTGGAGGCATGGGGCCCCTCAGTGCTGCAGCAACCGCTCATTTCAACCCTCAACCAACATCTATTAGAACAGGGGCCCCGGCTGTATCTGCTGACCAGGAAGTAACAGAATAAGATCAGCAAAGCAAAGCAGACACATGAGCACAGGATCAATGGCTGGCAAAATGAAAGAGGTTACTTTGCCATTAACCTCAGATGGTGTGTAGTGTGGACATTTGGTTACACTTGAGAGAGTTGCTCATTTTAAGGTCCCATAGCATGAAAATTTCACGTTATGAGGTTTTTTAGCATTAATATGGATTCCCCCAGCCTGCCTATGGTCCCCCAGTGGCTAGAAATGGCGATAGGTGTAAACCGAGCCCTGGGTATCCTGCTCTGCCTTTGAGAAAAAGAAAGTACAGATGGGCTGATCTAGAATCTTGTCCCTTATGATAAGGGGGATAAGCCCCCCTCCTCCTAAAAAGCTACAGATTTAAAAATGGCACAGACTAAGGAAAGCTCATTGTGGGACTGGCTCTAGTGGATGTAATTCTGCACCAAGGCTGAATTTTGGGAAATATGGTATTAGGGGACCACTAAGGTCGATATAAAAGCATCCAAAGAGCACCATGTCATGGGACCTTTAAGTATTATTAGAAAGAGAGTTACACTGCATGTAGCCATGATCCAACCATTGCACACTGCTGCCAATGACCCCAACATAGTTTAGCACCAGTGTCTTTCACTAATACACTTCTACAACTACATGTGAATGTTCAAAGGTTCTTTTAGTTGTGCAACAGAAAACTCAGATTGGACAGATGGTCTAGCTAGCTGTCTGGATTTACCCTGCAGAGACCTGAGGAGCAGTTAACCATAGTCTTCAGAAATCCACCGCAGCTTTACAATTCTAACCCAAAGAAAGTAGAAGGTGACAGACATTCTGCCGAAATGAGGGACGTCCGGCAGAATTTCCGGCAGCACCTGAACAATCCTGAAAATTAACCGCTGTCGATATAGACTAGAAAAGAAACATGGTAATTTTGTTTCGATTCAAGTATTCAGCCAGCCATTGCGTATGCTATTTTTCTCCAATATAGCTAGGTAGGTAGATAGCAAGTTAGCAATGTAGTAAAATTATGACCTGAATTATAAACCTTGCCTACACAGCTCTGATAGGTCAACCAGGGAAGACAAATTTCCTAATTAAGTGGACTGCAGCAAGGTTAGGCCGTTTGTTGTTTTCACTAGCTAGCTAGCTAGCTAGCGTTTGGAAAAGTGTGAACTTGGACGTTAAAGCGAGCACAGTCAGCAAGCACAGTCAGCTGGAAACCCCAGCCGCAGCTTTTACCGACCACCAGGAGGACTTCGCTGGAGGATAATGCTAACTAGCTAGCTGCTGTAGCTGCTGCCTTGGGAGAGACCTGCGTTATCGCCACAGACGGATTGCGGGTTTTCTTCTTCATCGCGGATCGAATGCATGAGTAACAGATGTGTTTTGCCAGACACTCATTACATCATCTGACGAATGAGATTCTGAGCTAGGGCTGCACGATTATGGCCAAAATGATAATCATGATTATTTTGATCAAAATTTGTATCACGATTATTCTCACGATTATTTGTTGATTTTAACCTAAACAAAATTTATTGTCACATAGGCTGTTTATAACTGCGAGAGGGAGTGTGATGGACGCTACTCACAGGGAGACGGCTGACTCATTATGAACGGGTCCAGCACGGGTCGAATGGCAGATCTGTATCGTCACTGCATTTTTATGAACTATGATATTCTGGGTCACATCTTTTGCAGGTCCAGCAGGCTCCGTCTCACACGCTGTTACTCTACCAACTGAAGTTAGTTGCATTCAATAACTTCTTCTGTGTTCTTCGCCGTGGCCGCCGCGATAGCAGTTACTCGCGGAAACACTGGTACAAATACAGGTTTGCCCCTCATACTTAACAATATACAGCTGTGTTAATAAAAAAATTTAAACTGTAGACAAATGTCAGAAGTGTGGACCAGCGGCCGCGGATGCGAGGACATTAGCAACGGTGTGTCCTAGAGGAGCTAACAGCTAACAGACGGATTGTCAATTTCCATCCATGTTGACAGATTGGTAAACTGTACACGCATTATTTTCTCTCCCTGAGCTTCAGGACACTGACCACAGGAGTGAGTTAAACCACCTTTGAACATTATTTAACATTAGAAAACTGATGGGATATCAAATTTACACTTTTTCACAGTGATTTTGAGTTGTTCACCACGACGGGTAGAATCCATTCTTTTCCTCCTTTCTCTTTCTCCCAGTCTTTGTTATATTTCTTCCCGTATTTCATCCACTTTATCCCGGGCATTTATTCCTCCAAAAACTCTCCTATAGTCCAGTCACCACCAGTCGCTACTCGCGCATTTTCCTAACCAGAAAAAAACCGACTGCCCTGCTCTGCCTCTGATTGGCTGGTACTCGTTGCCATCTAGGTCAGAGCCAATTAGAAGCAGGAGGTAATAACTCTGTTGTCTCCAATGTGTATGGGGAAAGGGGCGGGACCGAGGGAACAGGCAAGACACACTCCTACGTTTAAATAACATATAGAAAATACCTGCTTGACAACTTATTATGGAGCTGGGAACAAGCCCAATAAAGCAACTACACTTTAGTAACAAGCCAAAGAAAACCGCAACCCCCGACTACCAATATTTGTAAGCGACTTTACAGAAAAGCAAGTTTGATTGCTAACTTCCAATTTGATTGCTAAGGTCCATTTTTACTGTATTAACATTAAAGAAGTCTCTCGTTAGCATCTTGTATGCTACCTGTCACAAAGTGACACATGCGCAACCTGATGGAGAGGGAAATGAGATGGTTAAATACACTGGTTGACTGACATGACACGATTGTATACATATCTTACTCTCAGGCTAAAGTGAATGATATTAATAATGCATGCATGTTGCTTCCTCTAAACTTCAGCCTGTGGTTGACTAGTGGGGCCTGCTTTGGTTGTTTGATAAATTGATCAAAATTGATTGTGATTGGTGGTTTGCTGTGCATGCAGAGCCTGCATGTCACACACTAGCAACACACTGTGTATCCAAGAATACTTAAATCAGTATAATTTACGTTATATTAGATTAGTGTTACTTTTCCATCGTCACAGCTCTCAACCGTAACATTAGTTGCGACGGGCCCCTTGTTTCTTTAGGCTAACAATATTATCTTTAGCCTGCCTGGTAGCAGCTTTATGCGGTAAAAAATGGCTGGGAGATGTCATGATAACATTGCCTTATTCAAGTGATTAATTTTGTCTTTGCAGCGAACATAAAACTCTCACTACTGTAGATGAAAAACGTGCAAGTATGTGCAGCCTCACTTCCCATGACAACAAACCCCGTTGGACTAATGTTATATACACATACTGCCAACATGGCTACCTATCTTAAAGGGGAAGCGTCGCTGCTAACAATCATGTAAAGGAGAACGGTGAAAGTTTGCTTTTCTATCAAGCAGCAAAAAAGTTTTAGTGTCAACATTGGAACGTCCTGCGATGTAGACAATAAAACCAAATATCGGGCAGCCCTAGACGGGACTAAATGTTGCGTTTACTTCAACTGGTAAAACCTCATGGTGCATTCAAATTTATTGTAAAATACCCTTTTCTCATCTGTTTTTGTCCTTAACAGCAATTTACTGGTGAAAGAAGTAATTATTGTTAAAAGTTATTATTCCATTTTTAATAATCATTTAAATTCCCTCCTTTTTTTTCTACGGATCCGAAAATGTAAACAATCCGATTCTCAAATCCGACCCGTGAGTTTTGTGATCCGTTGCAGCCTTATTTTGGAGGGGGGAAGGGGGGGGAGAATTATATTGCAAGCCATTATCTCATTGTTTGATAGTTACATAAGACATGAATTGCTCCAGATATAGGCAGTTTAAAACATGGCAACTGTATTGTCAACCAAAAGGTGAAGCCTGGTTGCCAAGGCGTCTACCACTTTAAAAAGTTGGCGTTGAGCCCTGTGAACATAGTGATTGGGTGAAATTTCACCTTTTTGAAGAATTATTATATAGTATAAAAATATAAAACAAGTCATTCCAACAATGCCTTATTTTTTTAAAGATTATTTTTGGGGCTTTTTGCCTTTATTTGATAAGACAGCTAGGTGAGAAAGGGGAAGACATGAAGGAAATCGTCACGGCTCGGATTCAAACCCTGAATTACATGTGCGAAGTACATGTGTGCCTGCTCACCCCACTGAACCAACCCGGCCACTTCCAACAATGCCTTTGTCTTGAAACTTTAGAACTTAAAAAAGTTTGCAGTTTACATGCTGTTGGTTCATGTTGTACGAGTTCATGAAGTGATTATTAGGCATAAAGCTCCTCTTGTACAGTTGCTGCTTGTTGCTAGAAACAAATGTAAGGTAAAGGCTTTTAGATGGCATATTAAGCAAATGGAAAGCACTTTGTTAGTTCTCGGAAGTAGGTGCTAATTATTTGTAGAAGCCCGAAAAAAGGATTTCTACACAGTAATTCATACTTAATCAAATCAGTTAGTGACATCACCCCGCAAAACCTAACACAACCAATCCGCAGTCCAAGTGTTTTCATTTTCCACTTTTTGTTGTTGCTGGCTGTAGAAGCTAGATCAAGGGCATATCTATATGATAGAGCTGGGCAACATCGATATTGTACTAGATATCTATAACTTAGATTTTGGATATCATAATATGGTGTTGTCTTTTCCTGGTTTTAAAGGCTGCAGTAAAGTGATGTCATTTTCTGAACTTACCAGACTGTTGTAACTGTTCTATTATTTGCCTTTATTCACTTAGTCATTATATCCACATTGCTCATTATTATTTATCAAACATCTCATTGTGGAAATACTTTGTCAAAGCACCAATAGTCAACCCTACAATATTGATTTTCTCTATATCGCCCAGCCCTGCTATATGACTTTGGTCCTTAATGAGGCCTGTTCTGGCTTTTAAAAAACTGAGACAAGGTCCCCATCAGACGCTCTCTCCCTGGGGATTGTCACCCTTTGCGGAGTGCGTTTCCACGTAAGAGAGATTTCCCTGACACAAAGGCATCTCTCGTCTATCTGCAAAGCTTCTTGAAGTGTTTATCCACCAGAACTGACAGAGAGCTGACTTTAATTAGCACCGTCTCCCTTTTGCTACAGCCCCGCTCCCCCCCCCTCCTTACCCTCGTCAGATTGCATAACTTCAGAACTGAACAGTATATTAGGTTTTATTCACTGATGTTTTTGAAGGACCAGTTCACAGAGGGAGAGTGAGCCGGCTGCTTTCCTCATTTATGGCACATAATTAAAACTAAATGACAATTCCACTCTCCTATTTAATTAACCACTTTAGATAAAGCAAACACACACTGTATGGTACAGAAACACATATACACCTCTCTCACCACACACACACACACACACACACACACCAATCACATCCAGGAGGCACGCACACACACAAACCATCGCACAGAAGCAGGTCACACCCCCCAGGTCTCATTAAACCCCATAATATTTCAATCTGGGGCTTTACTGACTTTGATAATATTCGTAAAGGAAAGGCGCCACTCCCTTGACACTTCTTTTTTGTGGGTGGGGGGGGAATGTCAGTCAGCTTGACACCCTGTAAATACTCTCTCAAGCTCCTGTTTCAGCTATTCCCCCCTCTGTCCAATCATTTGTGAGTTTTCTCAGTGTTAATGATGAAGGGTTTAATTCATCATAACAGTATTCACACAGCCTCTAATTAGCAGCAACACTCGTACAACAATGCCAGCGTTATCTCCTCATGCAAATGAGCTCTCAGTCTGTTGCGTTTGCTAATTTTATGAAACGGCAGGGCGATAACTACGCAGCCTGTGCTAATCTTGCCTGCGTTTAACCCTGGTTTTCTTTTTAATCCGCCATCCATAACAAACAAACAACAAACAATAATCCTATTATCGGCATGATGAGTCTACTTCTTTTGACTTTTGATTTTTTGATTTTTCTCTAATTTAATCTCAGTTGTAGGCCTGACAAAACACACACACACTTCCTCTCTACATTCAGATTTTTGCTCCAGATGAGCGTATTGAGCTCATCAATACAAGTCCCCTGATAGAAGCCTGGCGATAACATCCATATAATCATATGCCATTGAAAATGGATGGTTAATTATATGCCATGTTGTGCCTTATACCACTGCGGAGCCTGGAATAAAATGGATAAAATTCAATTAGCGCCAGACTGAGGTGTATTAAGGCGTGCACGCATTCATTGATTTTTTTTTTTTTTTGTCTACTTTTCCCAAATTATATCCCGATGTGCAAGTATGTGATGGTCGCCAGGCAGTGTGTGAGCCCAGGCAGGGTATTTATTGTGTGGATGTGATTTGTTTGTGCGTATGGTGGCTGGTGGCGGGGGTCTGGCTTGTTATGGCCCTGGGTTCACTAACCTTGTCCATATTGACAGCTCCTGCTATTAGGGGCAAAAAGTGTGAGGGATCCCTGTGGTTAGATTAGTGAGAGATGAATGCTCTGTGGCTGAGTGTGAATGTGTGAGTCTGTGTGTGTGTTTGCGTGTGAATGCTCTTGCTGTTGCTTATTACCCACTCTACCTGTTGTCACTGTGGGAGGAAATATCTGATATTGTCTCATTTGCCTCAGCAACGCAGCAATAGCAGTATCAACAACCCATGATAGTTTATACTCTAATTAGTCCCTTCAAAATGTCACAGTAGGACATCTTTAGTTAGACATCAAAGCATCTCTAAGTTATATTTGACAAATATTTCATTACATTGACTACATAAATTGTGTGTGCATCGAGGTCTACCTTGTGTTAAACTGACCCTGTTGAATCCTTTCCAGCTTCTTCCGAGACTCCTGAAGTTGCTGCGCAGGCGCACTGCGCTCAGACAGGAGAAGGGGACACAATGTAGCAGCAGACTGTTTTCTTTATCTTTTTTCTTTTCTTTGTTGAATTGATGTGGGCCCAGAACGTAAGTTAGAACTATTCTGTAGCTTGCTAAACTGTCATGGGTTTTACTGCCTCGTTATGTTCAATAAGTGTTCTGCTATGATGTGGATTAAGTTTATACCGTGTTACGACGTGACATTTCTTTGGAGAGGGAAACCGATATTAAACAGGGCTTAATGTATTCCGGCACCGGGCCGGAATTATAAGCCGGCATTAAGACGTGCGGCCGTGAGGAAAAATAAATAAATAAATAAATAAATTCGGGAACTTGCATGCGGTTTTATATTGTCGAGTCAATTGATTTTACCTACCAATCATATGAGTGGAACGCAACTCTAACGCAAAGCTTAAGTTGCTAGGGCCTGGTGCCGGATTTCTGGGGTATGACTATTTTAGAAAAATAAATAAATGAAAAAGTCCACATGGGATTTGTTTTGGATGCGCTAGATTTAACCAATCATCGAACTTCCACCTACCGATGAAACGAGTTCTAGCCAATCAGATGCAAAGTAGGATGGGTCCTTGCCGAAAAGCGGGAGTGCAGTGTGTGGTCTCTGTGGATAGGTGGCTAAAAAAAAAGTAGAAACCGCTTCAGTTGAGAAAGGAGTTAAAAACAAATGGCGCTGGGCATGAATAGAGGACAAGAGGAAAAGGGTGGAGACAGGAAGCACCCGGCTGCAGGAAAATACTCTCTGTACGGCAGCAGCAGTAAGAAAGTGCTTGCTAGTCATTAGATGCTAGTCACAAAGCTTCGTTCTGTGCACTCTGTCATACGAGTACGTTAGCGGCATCGACCGCTGCGTCTTCGCTGACCGACCGTGTTTGTGATAAAAACATTACGTGTGTGCACGTTCGTAGCGGAACCCGATTTGTCATTAACGATGTCCGCTGTGTAAAATGTATCTAAAGCCCAAACTGCCTTGACAAAGCTGTCTGTTTGGAATCATGTCCCAGAGTTTAGATATCTAGCTATATGAAAAGCTAAACAAAGCAAAGTTTTTAATAAATGTACATGAAGCAACTAATGTCAACATGGACAAAATAATGAATGTGCTAATTAATTTTTATGATGATGACCGGGCCAAGTAACAGCACAACTAGACATTATTGCAAAATGAAAATCTACATTGACTCTTAATTTATTATATGGTTGGAAGATGTAAAAATGTATCCAAAACTTTACTTTATTATTGTGTAATGTAAGAAGGACTTTAACTGTTTTGCCAATCAAATTAACTTTAATGAGGGCACATTGAAACATTGCACATTACTACATACTTGTATTTTTACCTTGTTAGTATAGTTTTAGTTTAAGGATCAAAGTTATTCTAAAGAGTATGATACATTGCTGAGGATCATGGGTATTGTAGTATGCAGTATGTTTGTGTGCGCACAGCTTTGGATACAACTATTTGTGTAATAACATAATGACGTCAAACCAAGAAGGTGTAAATGACATGCTTGTAACAGTCTTGATCGGTACCTGTCGAGGTCAAAGCACCGGTGAGTTTACATAACTGGGTCAGACTAGACAATTACAGGGCTGTAGGGTGCTGGTGTCAAGGGTGAGATGTTAAAGAGGGAATGGGGGGGGGGGGTATGGAGTGGGGCGTCTAATGGATTGAGCTTGTGTTGATATGGCTCCTCCCTCCTTCTTCTCTCTTTGAGCCCAGCAGCCATTCCCTTAAAGATGTAATGACATCTCCTAATTAGCATAATGTCCCAAGTTGTCTGCTGCTTTTAGCTGTCACACTGTATTTGTCTGAGTCCAGCCAATTACAGCACTGCGAGGGGGGCGGGCGGACTACATTGATCGGCCACATTCCGTAATGCACTGTTGACAACATAAGACTTGACAATGTGCTTGTACATGCTCAGATGTTCAACGGAATCTGATGTTAGACAAAAGACTGCTGACGTTGACTTTTGTTAAAAAGCATATATGACATGGTTAGTATCACCCAGGACGGATTTTATAGATGTGATGCGTTTACTGTAGTTTGATTAAACATTAACTGGAAATAAGAAAGTGGCACAGGGAAATTATTCGCTGAGCCAATCTCAGAACCCACCGCCCATCGGTCTGAGGGGCAACCAACAATATTTGTGATGTTCTGGTTTTGGACATTTTGTTGGACAACATTTTGTTGGACATTTCAACTATTCTCTATAAACAGATATCTGCATGTAAATGATGCTACGTCTTTGTGTTCCGCCTCTTTCGCTCTCCACACGGACCCCCCCTCAAAGCATTGCCAGAATCTGTCTGTGACTGACACTAGACTTGGTTTTCTATAACTACACTTTAATAACATCTCATGAATCAGATTACTGTGATATATTCCATACTGTCATGTTTATACAGAGAGACAACCAGCTTGTCGAGAAACTAAATAAACCTGCATCCAAGTTGACGCTGAAGCTGCTCTATTCATCAGACTTGTTTTAATCCATCTCCATATGATTCTTACCCTATCCACCATACATCCAAGTCTCAGCAGCCTTATATATAATGTATCTAAACAGAAGAGAAATGGAGGTGACAGAGTCAGTAGTTACTATGATCAAATATCATAGCTGGAGGCTAACTGGGCATCAGGGCTCACTGACAGACACAATCTGAGAGAGAGAGAGAGACTGTGGTATGAGGTAAAGGATGGCTGTGTGTCGGTATAAATCACCATTGTGGAGGCTAATCTCTCAGGGTCTCTGGCAGGATAAATACTTTGCTTATAGATCCAACACGCCTCAGTCTCCGCCACTCATTGGGCACGCTCAGTAGGCACAAGGCCTCCCTGGGCACGGTGCTGGCTTTCCCCTTTAAATCATCCCTCATTCTCATCTTTTTTCACTCCCTCCTTTCAACACTGAGAAGCTGGGTGACTGAAAGAGGAATGAGAGAGAGATTCTCATTTCTCTTTATTTCCTCATGCTTCTCCTCACTACAAAAATAACTCCCAAAGAAACTGCTTCACTCTTAATAAGTCTTTTAATCTCACTTCTGAGCTTAAAGTCTTGTTTTTTCTTAAAAAGGAGAAGGTAATTTGGACAGCAGTGATGAGATAATTCCTTTGGTTGCTAATGCAGTTTCCCCTTACACAGGAGTTTTGTTTTAAACACGGCACAGTATCTTGATTAGCAACAGGGCAGAATATACAGATTTCTCCACTAGGTTCTAACACAGGAAAGCATATCTTGCCTGATGACAGCTTCTTTTCACTTTTTTCCCAAAAAATAAAGACCTCACTGGAAAGACTTGTTTTGCATTGTACCAATTATTTGACTTCTCCTTTTTTCTCCCTTAACTTCTACAGCATACAAGTTGCAGCGCTGAAATAAAATTAGCCTCACTCCATTGTTTCTGCGATTTCTTATTTCCAGTACACTTCACTCTCTTGTTCAAACCCATACAGTTGCAACTGCCTTGCTCTTCATTTTGTACATTTTGTATTTGCATGTCCCCAGCTTCACCCCTTCCATCTCTGTGAAGGCAAGGTAAAGGACCCCCCCCGCGCCCCCCTCTTATCCCCTCCCCTCACCTTCCTCTTCATCCCTCCCTTGTTCCCTCTCTCGGTAATCTGGCCCTGTCTGTAACAGTGGAGGTTCTGCCTGATTGAAACAAACGGCCGCTGATTGCTGATCAGCCAGCTGTAAAGCCTGGCAAGGATATGAGCTAATGAAAAAATGGACCTGATTTGAGAGGCACCGAGCGTCGCTCACCCTGCTAGCCCTGCTGTCCCCTGCTGTTACTCTCTATCCCTCCATCCCTCCCTCGTCTTCCGCCTATCACCTCCTCCACCTCGCCCTGTCTGCCTATCATTGTCAGAGAGAGAAGTGCAATCTATGAGATACTTTTATCTGTATCTCCTAGAAAGGTGGTATGCATTATTAATTTATATCTAATTGCAAGTCAAAGAAATCAAGTTGAGGCTGGTTGTTTAATAGAGGTAAAGCGGAATTAGCAGACATGCAAAGGTGTTGGGGTTGTTATCAAAGGTCTTTGTCTCTGTGATCTTTTTGTTCAGAACAAAAATCCTCAAAAGGATACAAAGATGACAAACTCCTGCAGAATGAGGACAATTTAGTCTGTCCTCATGTTGACAAAGAGATTATGTTTGTGGGATCTGATACAGTGGCTGCATTAGTAAGTGATAAAACACATACTTCCACAATGAACTGTATCATACTAACGATCTAAAGAAAGTGGAAAATTCAAAAATAGAAAGAACTCTCTATGGTATCTGATGTGATTTATGTCTGTGCTGTAACATCTAACAAGTCATTTTTTAATAAAAGTACAAAGGGTGCTATAATAGCATATATGCAAAGGCAGATTTGTGCACATAATGGACCACTTAGGCCACAATGAACATCTTGTGTTTATTTTTTGCACATTTTCATTATGTTCCCTTCCCATTTTGATACATACAAAGGCACAAAGTAGTACACTCTGACCCCCCCATCTTGTAGGGTCAGCACTAAAGTGGGCAATAATTGCCAGTGGCAACTCATTAGAATTGGTGATTTGGTGAAAGTAAAGTGGAAAAATCAGAGAAAGCACAGAAATACATGCATGCACACGCATGCTGTGCACGCAAATGCATATACACACACGCACAAAAGCAAGCACTTGCCCACATCTACAATGCCAAGACGATAAATTAAAATCTTCATGACCCTGTGTACACAAAATTAGCCACAGGGCCAACAGCCATGCGTTAGAGCAGTGCATAGTAACAGAGAAAAAGTCTAATTGGGGGTCATTATTTAAGCTGGGTGGGAAAAGACTCATTTTCATTCGTCGTATGCCTTCTTTTTTATTTGACAGGCGCAGTAAATTAAGAAAGTGGTGATATTTAATACCTTTTAACCTCATCCGGACAGTTTTCTGATCAATTACTAGAGCAGGCTGTAATTGTTAGCCTGGCTAATGATTCCACATGTGAGAGAGCAGTGCTGAGATGAAGCCCTGAGTGCAATTACCTTAAAGCCCTCAAGTGTACTGGTGTCTGGAGAGGACATTATGGAAAAAGAGAGTTAGTAAGACAGGCGCAGAGAGACAAAGTAGAAAGTGATGTGAGATTATCTGACTGTGAGGAGTAAACCCGCCTGAAGACTAGAGTTGGGCGCTATCCAAATTTTTATACCTCCTCCTTAATGTATTGCGGTATACGGTATTACTAGGACTAATTAAAAATGATGACGTAAGGCTCAGACGGCGTCACCAAACTGTTGGCTTGCGTCTACACTGTTCAGAAACTCTCCCTTCTCATTAGGTCGGAACCCCAAATGCGGCCAAACCGCAGAAGTCGTGTTCTTCTTTGAGGCCAGGGCACTCTCTTTCTCCTCCACACTGTCACGTGATGACAACCACACATGACAACCAAGCATTTTTAGGCATTAAATAAATTATATTTAATATTTAATCCTTGTCTCCTATATAAGTGTATTGCATTTTTTTTAATGATGGTATTGAAACTGATGCCGTTGCTATTTTTAAGACCCTGCGGTATACTGTATTACCGCCCAACCCTACTGAAGACATCAAATAATGGGCTGGGGATTGGCTTACTGTTCTCACAGAAATATGTGACAACGTAGGTATCGTAGTTTTAAGTAATTGTAATAACAATAAAATTAAAATGTTTGTAGATTGAGTGTTGGTTGTTATTCCTGAAAATTAATTTATATCAGTCGTTGGGTTAAATCTCTGTATAGGCCTCTCTGTTTTAACCTGGCTCCGCCCTCCTACATACTTCTGCTCAATTTTTAATTTTTCTTTCTGTACACTGTCGGGTTTCCAGTGTATTCTTGGGTTTTCTCCAGCCAAGTCTTTGGCGGTCCAATCAGCGAAAAGAGGGAGTGGCTGAGAACGATGACGTTAAGGTTGTGCGCTAGTTTGAGTTGTATTTCCATAATGGCGGCGGAGAAAGATGCGAGCAAAGCCATTTGGTCTGTTGTGGCATTGGTGCCGAATATCCAGAAGTTAAAGCCGGAGCAAGAACAATCTTTGCTCAGTTTTGTTGGCGGCCATGATGTTGTGGCCCTCTTCCCCACAGGCTTTTGGAAAAGTTTGATTTTTTTTTTTTGCTCGCTCCGTTAGTGGTGAAGGAGTTGGCTACGGCGAACGCTAGCTATGCTAAGCCAACGTCATGCCCAAACGATCCAATAGTTTTAAACTTCAACAGATTACCTGCCTTCAAGGAAGTTAACACTTGTCAATGTAGAGTGGCCAGACTGTACAAATGAAACTAATAAAATCATAAACTATGATGGGAAACATTAGCTGCTAAACATAAGCATGTTAGCATTGTTATTGTGAGCATGCTACCATAAGCATTTTGCTCAAAGCACTGGGTTTGCAGGCTAGACCTCACAGAGGCGCTAGCGTCTTATTAGCTTCTTTTAGCTCATTGTTGCCCGCTGGTTTACGATTTTGGTTAACTCTCACTGCTTTTTTACACTCCAGCACCAAACGGCAGAAAATCAAAGTTGGATAAAGTTCCAAATGTCCTTAAAACTATAGACCATAAATGGAATGGATGAATGCTACTGTAGGCAACACAGTTTCCTATATCAGTGTAATGTGATGTGTTGTGTTTACAGTTCCTTTTCCCTGCTCCCATGAGGCTAAAATATCAACTATTGCAGGTTTAATGCAATATACAGTTTACAGTGGGTAGGCTAGTTCCTACAAAATCTAGTTGATTTTTTTTTTGGCAGCCAACAAATGAAAGAGATGGAAAGGACTACACACACAATGAAAAGCAAACTTGAAGATGACACATCTCGTCTATGTGTGACATGTTGGCACTTAGCATAGCATAGCAATGTGTTAACGTGCATATTTATATAGGGTATTTTAACATATGTACAACTTCTGGTTATGGTGGAATGACATCTCAGCCATCAAACCTATGTGGGTGTCCCTTTCTTGGCTGTGAAAAGTGTATGTAGCCAAGCAATTTAAGATCAAATTACACCCTGTGAAATCTTGTGCTTGGCCTGACAGGCCCCCACACACTAAATAAATCACATTTTTACTGTGGAGGAAACTGTGTGGCTCAGCTGCACATGAGAACGCTCCAAATTTAAACAGCACGTTAACACACCTGAAACAGTGGCTTTCTATTTTAGCACCGGTTGCCTTCACTATAGTTGACCAAAAAGGAAATGTATATTCATTATCCAGAGTTTAAAACAAGCTTCAGTGTTGAGCACCCTGTCAATGATGGAGTGTATTTCCTCGCCGATATGCACGTTGGGTGTCTCAGTCTTGGAATGCAACACAGCTTTGAATATTCATGATAAACAGCGGCGACAGAGAAGTGCCAAAATGTCCCACTTGAGTGGAAGCACCGTCGCTAAACTGAAATTTGTCGTACTGATGTTAAATCTAGGGCCACATTTAAAATGTACTCAAAGTAAAGAGTTAGGTTTAGTAATTTTAACAATTTTGCACATGACTGTAGTTATATTTACTACATGAATAAGAGGGCTAGATGTTTTAAAGCTATTACTCATTTGATTCATCCAAACGATGGCGGGCTGTTTCTAGTACCAAACGGGACATATGCATTCCACAATGGATGGGGTTTGAAATGTGGCAAAGTACAGCAGTCAAAACACACATTTGTCTCTATTCCATAAAGTACAAGAACACAAAAGAGCTACTCCCTTACAGCTTTCACAAAAGCTTTTAATTTGTTACCGTCTACCCTTGAACTGCTCCACTGTTTTGCATACAGTGCAAGATTTGTCAAGGGGGGTGGAAAGAATGCAAACAAATAGTGAAATTTCAAACAAACAGAATGCTTGATTTCTTCAAATATTGAACAGTTGGTGGTGTTATCTGGCTCGGTGACCCAGCGCTCATAGCAGGCAGAGCGGAGTGGCATGGCCTGACCTCCTGTCTGCGGCGAGGCTGGCCGCAGGCTGAGGAGAGCCGAGAGAGAGAAGGAGAAGGGGAGAAGAGACAGGCAGAAAAGGACGAGGGCAAATAAAATACCAGACGCCTGCACAAGAAACACACACAAAACTAAACTAGCATGAACCTGCTGCCACCCCACCCCCCAACCCCCAACATCAAATATGTTAAGGCCATCTGTTTTTTTACACAAGTAAACAACGATGCGCTGTCAATAGCAACAGGACCGGGTGAGTACACTTGTTTAATATTTAACACAAATAAATGACTGTAGTTGCAGAAGTTAAAGGTCTTACATTTAGTATTTTTTGAATAAGGTGAATGGCCTCTTTCTCATGCCGGTGGTATTGCTTGTGCCAGCGCTTTCAATTTAAATCCACATTTTTGAAAAACCCCATTCTTTCTTGTTCCCTCCAATGGATTTTGGGAGTTGATGGAGGAGGACAAACATGTACCCATGTTTCCCAGCAGCCTTTCACTTCCCCCACCATTTGGTGTCGTTAGGAAGTCAAAAAGCTTCATCTCTGTTTGCACTGTGGTTGTACAAAATTCAATGAGGCAGAGCTACGTTCATTCCTATGAGGCGCAGCTTCCGCATTATGGGGCCCATAGAGCTGCCGCACTAGAGACCTCCCGAGATCCGGCTACTTCCGGTTTAGCGCTCGGCCAACTTGAATGGGGATTAAACGATTTAATCGTGTGGCTCTTATAGACTTTCCAAATGTTGTCAAAATAAACGGATCAAATTCGGATAGTGAAACAAGTCATTTATGTGGGGGTCATACTGCTGGAAAATAATTGATGCACTGTTTTACAGACGTCTCTTTTGCCATGTAAGTCTATGGGGAAAGGTATTTTTGGACCCCGGGGCATTACATGACGGACACAGAAGTTGCAATTCCACTGTTTGGCCGCTATGTTGTATTGGCTTCAAAGCTGATGCACTTCCTGGGGGTCTTGTTTTCACTGAAAAAATGACATTATCTTCCTTTTTGTGCCATAAAGCAACCTCTCTGTGCTGTAAAGTGATTGCGGGCAGATACAATAGGGTACAAAAATCGGGTTTTGCCAGTTCTCCTCGTATACATGAACGGGGGATGAATTACGGTAGTAATGGTAGTAAGTAGGTGGTGCTTTCATTTACACACTTGTGTCACAGCGTAGTAAAGCACAGCGTTCTCACCAGATGACTGACAGTTTGTTCACCTCATTATATCTATAACCAGTGTCCCGTGGAATTAGCAAGCCTACTGTGTTAGCTGACTTAGCTAACATTAACGTTAGCCAGCGGCCTCCGGGGCTGCTTGGTCCGTCCACTTTGTTTGCAGAGACTGCGTTGACAGCCCTGGAGATTGTCTGTTTAGCCGTCTCGCGATGTCCGCTGCCTCCTCGGCGGGGAGTAACATTGATGGGCCGTAGTAGGGCTGGGTGGTATGGAGAAAATCAAAAATCACAATATTTTTTTACCAAATGCCTCAATATCAATACCGCAAAGATATTGTAGTGTTGACTATTTGTGCTTTCACAAAATATTTACACAATGAGATTTTTTAATAAATAATCATCAGTAATGTGAATATAATGACTAAGTGAGTAAAGGCAAATAATAGAACAGTTTGCTAAGTTCAGAAAATCACTTTAAGCCTTTAAAACCTGGAAGGTATTACCATATTACGATATCCAAAATCTAAGACGATATCTATTCTCATATCACAATATCAATATATTGTACAACTCTAGACCGCAGGGTTTTTGCTGCAGATGGACAGCTGATTGGACGAGTGCTGCTTTGTTACATGGTATCATAGCAATGACTATGACTCACAGTGCAGAGTAGGGGGGGGGGGGGCAGTTGAAGGGTCGGCAGACTCTTGACCGATCAAGGTGTATACATGCAGGTATACCCAGGTTACTGAAGGAGTTTTCTAGGTCTGTTAACCAATTTTACACTGACTGCTTCTCAGATGCTTCATTTGTCCAGTTATTCGCTCAGCAAGGTTCCAAATTTTTTTTGAATTCTCAAAAAAGGCCCAGCCCTACTAGACCCCATTCATAGAGAAGTGGCTTATTGAAGGGAACAACTTATTCTTCAGTGGAGATAACAACATACATATTCAGTCCCACATCCTGCCATTGGTTTCATGTTATTCTGTTGATTGACAGTTGGTTGCAGTCACGCAAGAAGAAGCGTAGCAATGCACCATCTATGACGAAGAATGCTTCCATGTAAACACAAATGTACCAGACAAAAATTAATAATTAAAATTAATTATTGAAAAAGTTCTGTTTTGTTGTTGAAATTGCTCTTGTCAAGTGAATGATTTGCCGGCGGATTCATGAATGAATGATAACACCTTAATTGAAGTCAAATGATATGTAGTCCAGCATAATCGAAATATAGAAGCATTGAAAAGTTGTAGGCATAATTACTAGCCACCAGAGAAATCCATTACATTTATAAGCTCCATAAAACATTTTTTTTTTGCAACATTGTGCTCATTGTATCATACCCTGAGTTTTGCGTTGCTCTTGTAATGTGCCTCTAATACCTTATGAGCACCACTTTTAAGTAGTCATAAACAGAAAACAGTAGCAGACAACAATTCGTGGCTTCAGTGGCTGAAGAGTTAAGTGACGCAGTGGAACAAGTCAGTGAAGTGATGCTTCACATTCTGCAGAGTTGAAGTCCCTTGACTCTCTTGCCTTCATAATAGAAACAGACGAGGATGATTTACCTTCGCAGCCACTGAGATGATCCACACAGCAGATGTTTTACACTTTCTGACCATTTATTTGTGGAGCGGCAAGGGGAGGGGGGACTTGGGAGGGGTATAATTAGGATTTATGGAGTGAATCTGCAGAGTTGCAAAGGCGACTGATGATCCCTCCTGTAAGAAGTGTCTTTGTCTGCTAGGTGAGGGATAACGGACGGCGCCATGTTGACAAGGGCAAGGACAAGAAGCTAGATGTTTTAGCGTTGCTCAGCGGGCCCCTCATCCGCTTAGCACAGATGAACACACCGATAGGCGCTTATGCACCACACACACACACACACACACACACACACACACACACACACACACACACACACACACACACACACACACACACACACACACACACACACACACATTCTTATGCAGACACAGTCACATGTATGATGTGTCTGTGTCTGTTTAAAACAAGCATCTTTGCACAGACCTGTGCACATCCAAAAAAAATGCCCCCTATGCACACACACACACGCACCCTAGCTACATATATGGCATCAACAGATCACACACATTCCAACTAAAACACTCAACTTTTGACTTAAGTGAAACTTCCCTTCATTTAAATACGTTATTTTATTTTGTTTTGTTTTATTTTATAGCATCACAGAAAGTAGCTCTGCTAAATTGGCCTTATGGGGAGTCAACCAGATGACTCACATTTGTATTTCTGTTTCTCTCTCTGAGCCTCTGGCCTGTAGCCTAAAGCTTGCCAGCGGTCATTAAATTGGTTATTTACAGTAAACAGCGCTATAATCCTGTCACAACCTCTCCCTCGTCCTTCCACAAAGCCTTAGCCAATGTTTGGTGGCGAGAGGAGCGAGTGTTAAATGGGTATTGAAGTGACGTTATCTCGATTTCTTTCTCTCTTTTTTTTCCCTTCGATGGATGTGGAGCAGGGTTTGTTTGTCTAAATGTTAGCACTTTGGAAGAGCTCCACAGCTCAGATCACATTGGAGGTTTTACTGCATGTGTGCGCGCACACACACACACACACACACACGCACACACTCACACACAAATGCACACGCTCTCTCAAATGCACACACACTGCTCACTCACACTCTGACAGGCAGCCATGTTGGGCTGGCAGCTCAACAACACAAAGCTTTTATCTGTCAGTGGTCAAGCCTGACTGAACCCCTGCTACATTATAGGCGCACACACACCCACACACACACACACACACACACACACACACACACACACACACACACACACGACTTTGAAAAAGTGCCATTTCTATTTTTTTCCCCCTTTAAAACCTGGCTCAAATCTGCTCTTTTCCGGAAATTAGCCATCTGTGCTGCCCGTGAGTGACAGAATGTTCATATCAATCCTTCCAGGAGATGATGAGCACCCCGTCTGCACAGACAACACCCACACACCCACAACAACACACACACACACACACACACGGCCACATTTCCAGGAGCAAGTCATTTGTGAATTTGTTTCCACTATGGATAATGGCATGAAGTGAACCTTCCTTTTGAAACAGATTAATATGGTACTGATTCCCATGGCCACTCATCCAAACTCAGTACACACAATATGACCACATGCCACACAAGGCAGACAGAGAGTATGTGGAAGAGAAACAGAGAGCTGACAAACACACAAACACTCTTCCAAGGTTCCTGCAGGACAAAGATGGCTGGTGGTTAATGAATCTTAGTTAACACCATTAGATTGAAAGATGAGTGCTGTCCGAATGTGCCTTCCTGTGTGTGTCATCTCCCCCCCGGTCTATCGTTCTCTATTTTTTTATGCTTGAATTTCGACGAATGGCTTTCATCAGCAAAGCACATCTCATTAGCGGCGATGATGCTCCGTATGTTGATCATCATCATCTGTGAGTGGACTGATGAGCGATGAATGTCAGCCGTAATGGAGGCGACGATGCTGCGTCCCGTAAACCCACCGCGACACACTCGGGGCTAATTACTCCATATAGCGCCGTTACCGGCAGCAAAACGGCTGCAGTAGGAGCAGAAGTGGAAATGACAATCATAATGAAGCATGTCAGGTGCATCAGTTCACTAAATGCAAGCTGCATCTGGTATAAGAAATCAACAGGACTTCATTTCTGGGGACAAAGTGGAGAAATAGTATGACTGATTACTTGACAAGATATTTTTATTTGGTTAATGTGAGCATTGCAAGTCACCTACCTGTATGTATTAGAACACTGATCCAAATCGCCCTTATTTGAAATGGTAGGATGTAATCAAGTACATTTTGTGTAGTACAAGTACTTACAAGTTTGAGGTACTTTACCTGAGTGTTTGCATTGTATGCTACTTTATACCTCTAATACCTTCTAATTCAGTTAATTTTTGAGGGATTTATTTTAGGACTACGCTATACTCAATAGAGCCCGATGGATTTTTAAGGCCGATACGAATATTTGGTTATTTAAAAATCTGATATTCCGATATATCGGCCAAAATATATTTAAAAATAAAATCCAGAAACACGTAACAAAACAAACTGATTTCCTTAACATTTTTTTTCATATAAAAATACAAACTTAAGATATGAAACTTAAATTACTTTGAAAAAAAACACATTAACAAAACAAAATAATCAGTGTTGCTAACAGGGATATTGTAGAGTGCCCTCTGGTGGACAAACTATGCTATACTATCACTATACTATAATTTATTTGTCATTGTAAATGCTTCTGATGAATGAAAATGTAAAAAAAAAAACAATCTGGTAATGCCCAATATCGGCCGATAATATCGGCCCGCCGATATATCGGTCGGGCTCTAATACTCTAATACTAAATTTATTTGACAGCTATTGCTATTGGTTACTTTGCTGACAAATACTTTTATAATCAAATATAAGACATACAAGACATTAGACACATTGGTGAATATAAACTATCCAAAAGTCATCCAGTAACAGTAAAAGGCTCCCTTAAATTAATACATCAGTAACAATAATCTAATAATATAATGCATAACAATATAACTGTTGCCGTCAGTTTGGTAAATTATTTTACTCTTGATACTTTGAGCACACACTTAGTTTTTTGGATGCAACCCTTTTACTTTTAATGGAGTTTTGTTTATAGTATATTTTACTTGAAGCTATAGCAAGCGACTATTTTATAGTGGACGTCCGTTACATTTGTCATTGCTGAATGAGTTGCTACAAAGCTAATTAGGACTATCAGCTCTTCACAAATCTTGCTGTATTTCTCAGAATGGCTATGTTTACAAAATGGTGTAGTCCGCCGACTTTTGTGTGCAGAAGCAGGAGTGATGCGTTATACATCCCCGTTGAGAAAGAACAGCAGCGTTCAGCTTTGGAGAGGAAGAGGACATACACCTTACCAGATAATGACCTCTTCTGAGGAGTCCATCATGTTTTTAAATCCTCCGTGTCCTTCTTGATCTGATGGGTTAAACGCTACTAGTAACTGTGTGAAGAAAGGGTGGGGGTGGTGCGAGCTCACCAAAGACTTGCCTCATGTGGAAGCGCGACAGAGTTGTTGTCATTACTTAGAATTCCTCATGGGGGCGACAGAAACTACGCACTATAGCCATAGTAAAAGATCCTCTTTCACCATTACACTGAGTGGCTTCAAAATTATCTGGCATTTTTTTTAAATGTTGATGACAGGAGCTATAAGATCAAATCTATGTCTACAGCAATGGCACACCTTATCCAAGTGTAGATTTATTCATTTGATTAGGACAATGCACATTAATCAACATTTTTGTAAATGCGCCAGTGTTAGCCAATCAGCTAATTTTCAACTGTAGTCCTAGTTACCTAGCACAATGTAATGCAAAACATCTTCAAAACGTTTTTTTAAGATTATTTTTTGGGCATTTCCAGCCTTTATTTTGATAGGACAGCTGAAGACATGAAAGGGGGAAATGACATGCAGCAACGGGCTGAAGGTTGGAGTTGAATCCCACTCTACCAACTGAGCTATCTGGGTTCCCTTTAGAAACAGTTTTCAACATATTTTATTAATATATATGTATACCTTTTATCACCTTAGAGCCAGATATACTGTACAGTAGGTGGCCCAACCCACTACTATAGCACCCACAGACTGTACAGTGTGGTAGAAGCAGCCTATTTGAATTTTCACTGTTTGATCTGGTGAACCATGCACCGGCTCTTGAGCGTCACAGGTGCTTCTTTTCACAGGTGACAGAAGGATGCCGAGATGGCAATATATATTTTTTTTCTTTGAGGGCGTTTGTTTGTGATATCACACCTCATGCTAACTTGCAAATTATTGAGAGCCAGGGTAACAATAGCAGACGACTCTTTTGTCCTCTCACCACTCCGGTTGCGGCTGCTGATGCTGTGATTATCCTGAAATCTACTTTGGCTGCTACACAAATGAGACAGAGAGAGAAAACGCCGTCTGGAAAACCGCCTCAAGGCTTCAGTCCGCCAACCCGTGGTCAGCGTGGAAGCTGTGGGAGATTCTGTCACTGTTCAACGTGTGTTCAAGTGCAAATCCGAACTTCATGTTTTGTGTAAGCAAGTTATGAAAGAAATGCCGTAGCCTGCCTTGCTTTTGGTTACTTGTAAGCTTTGGTCATTTATTTATTTGACGAAACATTCCAATGTGTTGAAAACGGAGAATACTAAATGTCTTTTTGATTGCCTGTCATCTACAAACTGATAGCTCTTCCAGAATTGAATAAATCCAAATGTTCCTTGATATATCTCTTGCAAAGGTTCCTAATGATTCAAAGGTAGTCTAAATTTGCTCTTTTCACAGTCTACCATTTCTCTCTGCTGCCTTCACATGTAGTACTCACTGTTGTTTTGTCTAATCTGAAGTTTCCAACTTCTGTGAGAGAGAGTGTGTTGGAAAGAGAGTGTGTACCTCCGCTCCAGTTTGGAGAGATTTACGAGTGGTCCAAACCAAAGAGTGTATACTCAGAGAGAGTTTGGGAGGAGAGATTTACGATCCGCTGTATGGGTCATAATTCAAAGTTCATGCTCACATATATCACATTTTGAATCACATAGATTATGAGGGAGAACAGATTTATCATACACCCAGGTAGCACATGTGCAGGCTCCAAAAAGCAGAGAAAAGCAAAAACAACACACGCTCACAAACTCACACACCAGATGGGTTTTTCATTTTAAGGGAATGCGATCCTTGCATACAGTAAACCTGGTAATGTGAGGACTTTGAATTAGGGTTGGTGATTGCCTTAATCTATAATGTGCAGTAACTCTGTCTTGTTCCTGCTTACAAGTAAAAGTGCAGATTATTTATCATCAAAGCATGGTTTTCTAACCTTACCCACTGTCGGTAATTTTAGATAATGTCATAATATGCTGTAAATAATCTGTTTGTGGCATATACATACAGTTTTTGATTGCAATGAGATCCATTTGGGTAGCACCCTTTAATCAAGATCAGAAAAAAAGGGAGGGCCACATACATGCCTCATCCAGTCCAGTGGAAGCTCTTTTACAAGTCTATCTCGATGTAAACTTTACTTTTCTATTTCCTATGATTTACTGTTTGGAGTGTGTTAAATGTTTCATGCACCACAGAGGCCACTCTGCTGAAACCTATTCAGCTCTGAACACACAAGCCCATCTATTTCTGTTCCTGTTTGTTAAATATTAACCACACATTCCCGCTGTCTCATCCACTGTGTATAGGATGTGTGTGTTTGAGAGCTATGTGGCAACCTTTTTACTTGTTTTGTGTGTGTGTGTTTGTGTGTGTGTGTTTGTGTTTGAGTTGTCAGGGTGTATTGGGCAGTGTATTGGTGAGGACCAATCCCATCTTGGGAGCTTATGGTCCTCATGCATCTGTTACAAAAACTACACTAAAAGTGCCAAACTCTCATCAAGCATCACATTCAATCAAATTTACTAATTTCTACTGTAGTTTGCACTGCTGGAATTAGACAGACATGGAAGACATAGAAGAACATGGAATTTGGTTAAGTCTAATATGCAAAGGAAAAGCCAGGGAATGTGATCAATTCCCTAGGCTACATCCACGATGTTCCACTTCTGGGGTTGCTCCGTTCCGCTCTTTCTGTTTTGTTTGTCTTGGCATTTTAAACTCCGGTGGATTTATGAGGACTATGGTTAACTGCTCCTCAGATCTCTGCAGGGTAAAACCAGACAGCTAGCTAGACTATCTGTCCAATCTGAGTTTTTGTTGCAACTAAAACAACCTTTTGACCGTACACATGTTCCACCAAAACAAGTTCCTTATCCGAGGCTATTTTGCAGTGGCACCGCGGCTTTCCCCGGTGCTTAGCATAGCCCATGATGGTTATGATTGGTTTAAAGAAATGCCAATAAACCAGAGCACGTTTTTCTCCCATCCCGGATTTCTGTGTGGACTAGCCAGACCCTCCTTGGCGGCGCTGTGGAGGAAGTTATCAAACTATCAATTCTCTGACTTACCTTTGTTCATTATTCATTTCTAATTTCTGCTTAAATCCCGGCTTTGTGTTGTGTAGATTCTGGATTTTTAATTGAGGGAGAAGGAGTAGATGTCATTTAAAAATGTTTTAACTAAGTAACTATAATTCCAGGCCGAGTATTTTTATATGTCCATGTGACCGGCAGCCATGCGCTATTTTATATCTCAAAGGCGATGTTGGTTTAGCGTGTCAATAGGTTCTGTTAATTAGCATGTTTTTCAAATAATCTGTTAACCTAGCCATTCATCAAATTTCCACAGTAATCCCGTAGCTTTCTTGAGCACACATTGAACATCTAATACTAGGGTGATTTACATGCACTTGCTACAACTATCAATACAGCATTCTCTGATTGTTTGAAACTATACCATTTACTTTACAAACATCCATCCATCCATCCATCCATCCATCCATCTTTAGCCGCTTATCCGGTATCGGGTCGTGGGGGCAGCAGCTCCAGTAAGGGGACCCCAAACTTCCCTTTCCCGAGCCACATCAACCAGCTCCGACTGGGGGATCCCGAGGCGTTCCCAGGCCAGGTTGGAGATATAATCCTTCCACCTAGTCCTGGGTCTTCCCGAGGCCTCCTGCCAGCTGGATGTGCCTGGAACACCTCCCTAGGGAGGTGCCCAGGAGGCATCCTTAAAAGATGCCCGAACCACCTCAACTGGCTCCTTTCGACGCGAAGGAGCAGCAGCTCTACTCCGAGCTCCTCTCGGATGACAGAGCTTCTCACCCTATCTCTAAGGGAGACGCCAGCCCCCCTCCTGAGGAAACCCATTTGGCCGCATGTACCCTGGATCTCGTTCTTTCGGTCTTTACAAACATGATAGGTTAAAATAATTACACAACACAATTGTCTTTTGTTACCTATGTGTACCTATGTATGTATTGAGTTTGAAAGGTAGCAGAGGCTAACATATGATCTTTGTCTTGCTGGCATGTGCTCTCTTTGTTGTACAGAGGAGAGTTTGCCGCGAACCTTAGGTTTAAATTATGTTATGACTTCCAGGGTAACTGTAAGTGACCCGGGATTTTGTCTAATTACTTTGGCTTTGTGAAATCCTATAGTAAATAATATTCTGTGAATGTCTAGCTTTATAGCTATAAGAATTATGGCTGTGTTAAACCTTGACTGTCGACTCACCTGAGCCACCCCTGCATTGTACTGTGTATGTGTTGGAATGTTCCAATTAGAAGGGCTCCAGGTGTGTATAGACTTGCAGTTTCATTTGCTCAGAGACAGAGACCTTGAGGAAAACCTGAGGGAACAGGACGTAAGTCTGTTGGATGCCCTCAGAAGGAATGACTTGATTTATGTCAATTAGTGAACAGTTATTTAAACTTATGTGAGTTTTTACTCCCAAGTCAATTAACTTTATTTTCTTGAAAGTGTATATATGTTTTCTTCCCATAATTTTGTTAATTTTTGTGTCACTATTTTGCCTCCGTGGCCTTATTTGGGAAAACAATAAAAATCCCATCTATTCAACGTGATCACCAACTCAGACTTTACACCTCCTCACGACAGCTCAGCAACATCTGCCCTTAACAGTCCTACAACATGTCTGGAGGGGATTTTTAAAGGTGTGCTTCAGCAATTTAATGTTTCACTTCGACTGAGTTGGAGGACTTGTGAGAGAGAAAAATCTTTTTTTTTTAAATAAATAAAAAGAGAAACATTTCTAAAACGCTCCTTGAGAGCTACAGGAGACATAGACTGGTTAGTATTAACTCCATGTCTATGTCCCTTTAGTATCAACAACATTTAGAGTCATTTAAAGTGCTCATATTATGCTCAATTTCAGGGTCATAATTGCATTTAGAGGTTATATCAGAAAAGCTGCACATTGTTGCTGCTCCTATTTTCATGCTGTGTGTTGAGCTCTCTGTTTTAGCTTTCAGAGTGAGGCATCTCACTTCTATTCCCTCTTTGTTGGGAGTCGGACATGTGCAGTAACTAGGTGAGGACTACTAGCCAGTCAGAAGCAGAGTGTGAGGGTGTGCCATGCGAGCAGCTAGGCGAGCATTATACCGTGTTACAAAGTGATGCACGTTTGTCCTGGAAGAAAAGGCTGGACTACAATAGAGCTATTTGGAGCAGTTGGTGAACAGTGTCTTCTGTTGGAGATGGTAAGTGCCTTGGGGGGGGGGGGGGGGGACTTTGGGCTTTTTCACTTTGTAAACCTATTACTTCTACAAAAAAGATATATATAACTCAATAACGGAAAGGGGGAAAAGCCAAAAAGTATAATATGAGCACTTTAAGATCTTCATATGAGTTACCTGGACCTCAGCTGGAATACAAGAACATTCTTGATGCCCGTGAAAACAAGGCCGAGTAAGGTGGATTGCACCGGCCCCTCAAATCAAATTGATAGGAGTCGGACAATGTTTGTGTGATTATGTTGTGGTGCATATTTTAGACGCTTCACCTCTCAAGTGTTATATATATATAATACTTAAGTTCTGTTTTTGTGTGCTTGACTCAGGTAGAAGAGAACAGCGAGACTTCCCATTTTGATGACGCAACACTACTTTTTGTCTGAACCCCCTCACTGGCCTGCGCGAGACAATTAATGAGTGTTTTGTTTTCTGGAGGCTCAGTTCTTGTAAAAGTCAGTGTGATGAAGCTCTTGTGTTTTTTTTGGTTTTTTATTTTTTATCTTGACCTTGTTGGAGCCTCCATCACCCTTCCAAATTAATATTCAAAAGCCCTTAATTAAAAACCCGCCACCCCATCCTCCTCTGGAGCAGAATAAACAAATCTGGGGCTGTGTTTGCTCCCTTCTGGCCCATCCTATACTCTATTTTAATGATTTCACTTCAACCTCAGAAAAAAAAGAACGAAAAAAACTGCAAGATGGCACGATGCAGCAGAATGTGACATAAAAAGATGAAGACAAGACATAGCTGGGGGTGAGTGAGGAGAGAAGTGGCGGTGGCAACGTGGGGGTGCACTGTATTTCAGAGACATGGTTAATAACAAAAAGCATTAATGTTTTATTAACCCCTTATCAGTAATTAATCACGGGTCTTTGATGTAAAGTTCAGCTTACAAAAGCACCAGGAATGAAATTCTCTCATCCATATTAGCCCATTAAGCCGGCTGCTATGGACCAGTCTTGCTAACTGCATAGTGCAGGACAGCCTCCGCAGGCATTAAAGCATTTGTTTTGACAGCGCTGTTTGTTTTCTACTCCCAGAAGCCATTGCAGTGCACCTCCAACTCCCACTAGTCTCTCACCAAAGGAGCCGGTTTGCATTTCAAATATGATGGAGCTATTGCATATTGTGCACAAAATTCTACCTTTCCCGAATCCCTGTACTCTATGTAACATGTTGTACTGGACTGGCAGACACAGTTAGATTTTCTCTATTACAATGGTGAATTATGTATTCTTTTTCTTAATAAGATGACGCTCCCTACGCCTGTGTTATCTAGTATAGGACTGCTAATTGAATCCGATAGGAACATCATCTGAACCAGGGTAGTGGTTGGGCGGTAAAAATAACAAAATAACATGTCAGGAAAGGCTCATTTTTAAGAAGAACGTGAAGAAAAGAGGGAACTATAGGACTATAAGGGTGAATTATAAGCTTACGTATAATAACATAAAAGCACAATGTGTTAAATGTATACGTTAATTATTACCTGCTGCACAATGTGATTAATATTTTATAATTGTATCTATTTGAGTAGCTTGTTGTGCATCACTTTTTCACAAAATGAATTTCTAAGAGGCTGTAATAACTTCAACATGACATTTTATTCCAGATTCAGATGCATATACTTAATTGACAATATGTTTTTCATTTCCTTGCATTTTACTTTTTTTTAGGCTAATTGTATAAGTAGTTAGGAAAATTAAGATTCTATTCAATTTAAAAATATACGACTTTAACAAGCGGGCACAGCAGAGAAAGGGGAGTTAACTTTGCCCCTTATGACCTCATGAGGGGCAAGATTCCAGTTCAGCCCATCTGAGCTTTCATTTTCTCAAAGGCAGAGCAGGATACCCAGGGCTCGGTTTACACCTTTCACCATTTCCAACCACTGGGGGACCATAGGCAAGCTGGGTGAACTCATATTAATGTTAAAAATCCTCATAAAAGTGAAATTATCATGCAATGGGACCTTTAAAGGTGCATTTTGCTATAATATATAAGTGGGGATAATGTTGTGGTTACATTTTTCAGTGGGCAACTGTGAAGTTAAACTGGATTAATATATTGTACTTAAGTTACAATGCACTTCATGGATCTAATCGGTTACATTTAACAGAATCCTGCTAAAAAGAATAAGTAACTAAATATGAGTACTTGATTTTTGTTTTGTTTTGAGTTTTACATCTAATGGTTCATGAGCTTTCCTGAGTTGGGAAATGGATTGTTGACACCCACTGAGAGGAAGATGACCGTAGCCTTTCACCTAAAACCCCGGGCCCTGTGTCTCTCAGGGTGCTGTCTGGGGTGATCCAGGGTTCATGGGGTGAAAGAGAGGCCAGCTGGACTATGAGAGGGTGATCAGGAGGTCAGTAGAGCCAATAAACAGTGGTGTGTTTGAGTCTGCGTGTGGGAGTGTAGGTTTTGGGGTGAGAGTCGGGTCAGGTTGCTTACGTACACTAAGGGGGGGGGGTCAAGCAGTGGTCACTTTGAGCAACTTCTTAGCTGGACTGTTTATGTAAACGTGATCGGACAAACACGAGAGCACACAGTATCTATCCCCTTCACCTGTGTTAATCAGTTAGCACTTGATGGATTGACGGCCCCATCATTACAGTAGCTCATCGAGACTGAAGTTAATGTCATGTCCTCTGTAGTTTTCGTCTCCTTATCCTCTTCTCCTCACACACACACACACACACACACACACACACACACACACACACACACACACACACAACGTTCTCCCACATCCAGGCATGTTCTCTGCTCTGCAAAAGTACAGACAAGACACTGGAGGCCATGTTACCATCGTTGATGCTTTTGTTGTTATTGTTCCTGCCCGTGTTGATTTAAATTAGGAAATCCTTTAAGTCGCAAAAAAGAGGGGAGCGTTGTTTTATTATTAAAGAAGAAAGAGACACCCCGGCTAACATTGCGCCGGTTAATGAGAAGTACAGCAGAGTGCTTCAGGACTTGGAGATTTCAATAACATGGCTGAGCATCCCCCCCCTTGTTTTCCTTGCTGGCAGAGCAGACTGTAGGTGCTGTCTGAGAGACAAATGTAGTTCAACAGCCTTTGGGTTTTCTGGTTTGTTTTTTTAGCCCCATTTAATGCAGAAAGGTTTCAGAAGAAAATTCTTTGTATATACTGTATATATATATATATATAGTGGATACAGATATTTTTTGGAATTTAAAATGATATTTTATGCTTTTTTAGGAGCCTCGGATTTGACAAATATCATCATTATTGTGTCATTATCTATGGCCACCTCACTTTACTGTACTTTACTTTACAATACATTTTATACAATGCCACTTTACATTCATTCAGTACTTTGTTTGTTTGTTGGTTTGTTTTTATTGGAGAAAAACTGCTGCTGTAACAAGTGATTTTCCCCTTTGGGATGAATAAAGTATAATCTAATCTAATCTTAGTAATGTGTGTATTCTACACATCACCAAGACTTTTTTTTTGCGGAATGGAGGCATAATTTAGACCATCTTTTGACAATAAAATTGTCCACTGAAACCATCACAAATAATTTTGAAATATATTTTTGAGTTAAGAGCTCCTCACAGATAATGTTGTATCAATTCTGCAAAAAGATGTCATCAAGAAAACTGCTTTTTTTTCTTCTTTTATTTGACTTGACGTCTTTCAGCATTCCCAAAACGTTCTGAGAGAAACGTCAACATTTCTTCTCCACACAATGTATTCTTTCCATTTAACCCTTAAAGAGATGTTTTGCTGATTTTAAAACCAGTTTAAACCGCTGCTACGCCCCCCCGTGCACTGGTGCCACAAAGGAAAGCCAAACACGGTTCTTGTCAACAGTGCCCACACAAAGGTGACACAGAGCATAGCATCACTGTAAGTGCATCTCATAATAGATAGCTAATGTAGTATAAATTCAACACAGAATGCTTTTTCAAGTAGAATACTAAGCTGTTTTTTTCACCTTGAATTCAGCCAACCTATGGTATTTTTAAAGCCACATTAAGTGCTTATTTCAGCTCTTCTGCATTGTTAGCTTACAAAAGATATTGCAGTCAGTTTCATCTGCAATCACATAACGACACACAAGTGTCAGGAAGAAATCCACAAAAAAATCCCAATTTAAGAAGAATGGGCATCTTATCTTTTAATTTTTTTTTTTTTTTTTGCTTTGCACTGTCACACAGATTGTAGCGTAGGTGGGTGCCACTGTCAGGGCAAGGTCACACATAGTGTTTTGTGCATGTGTGAATGTATGGGAGTGTTTTTGCTTCTGTTAGTCAGAGTGGGTACGTGTGCGTATTTGCCAGAGTGTGTGCGACTGCATCTGTTGTTTGGAGGGTTGTGTCACACTGTGGATTCACCAGACGCACTGGAACTGCATTCCCTCCTACACGACTGCTGTTTCCCATACAGCCATGTGTGTGTGTGTCTGTCTGTGTGTGTGTGTGTGTGTGTGTGTGTGTGTGTGTGTGTGTGTGTGAAAGACAGCACATAATGTTTACATGCCTACACTTTGAGTCCTTGACCAGGCAGGGCAGTCGACAGACAGCAATCATAAAAACATGCTGTTGATCCTTCATTGTGTTTAATCAATGGACAGCAGTGAAGAGATCTGAACATATATCATTATAGCTGTCTGTCAGAGGTGGCATTACAACACTGCTTTCATCCATTTCATCGCAACTTGTAGTTTTACGGAATGTTGACTTGATTATTAAAAGCATAATTTTATAGCTTCAGAAGAATATAGTTTTATACACTTTAATTGAAGAATATAGATTGCTTTCATGTAACAGTTATTACATAATTGTCTAATTGTGAATTTTTTTTTTTTTTTACATAATTGCGGTTTCTTTGTTTAACTGCAATTAATCACGAACATTAATTTAGGTTAGTGTTAGGCACTTACACCTACACGTTCATAGCAACAAAAATGACAAGTTTATTATCATAAAACATTTCTGGATACAGTAACTGTAGAGGAAATGTTTTATGATAATAAAGAGGCGTCGTTTGTATCATAGTACCTGTCTTATTACGTTATCTGGGTCACATGACAGTGATATAACCAAAAGATGTATCCTGCGATTCATTCAAAACTTTAACTTAAAAAAAAGTCATAAATAAATAACTTTAAATTTGATTGTTACAGCTCTACTTTGAGACCACATGTTGAAGATCCAGATTACATTTCTAAACTTAATTGCTGTGTGCTTATTGCCAGTTTTGTCTGATTTTGTGTCTGAACTGTGCGAATAACCACAGTTTTATTTGAAATACAGTTAATTGTGCTTAAACTACAGGGCTAGTGGGTCCTAACAGCTTGTTATCCAGGTAAAGATAAACAGATTGTCTATATAAAAGAGCTCTTCTCCATAAGTACAGTATACTTTTTCACTTCATTGTTTGTATGGATTACACAAACTAGATATAACATGCTAACTAGTGAGCTTTAGAGGTGCTGCTGGTATTTTGTTACCTTGGCCAGAGCAGGCTAGTCGTTTTCCCCTGTTTCCAGTCTTTATGCTAAGCTAAGCTAACCATCTGCTATACATATTTTCAACTAACTCTTAGCCCGAAAGTGAATATGCCTATTTCTCAAATGTTAGACTATACCTTTAACCTGAACTTTGTTGGGGAGGTCTAGCTAAAGGAGCTATAGCACTAATTAACGGAGCAAGAAGTACAGCAGGAGAGGTCGGGCAACAGCAGTGTGAATAAAATAGCCTTGAGGGCCTAATTTCCTTTTTACTTTCTCTTTACACACTGCTTCCTCATTCCACAGCAAGGTTATCAGCGAGACACGGTGACAAAGGTCAGACACAAGTCCTCTCTGTGACCCATGGCCCTGCCATGACCCAGGGACCCCAGATTCATCAGGGCACTGTTATTGCTGAGTTCATTGGGGTCATACTGTTCAAAGACACACAGACACCCTGTCAGCCATGTAAACCCTCAGATTTCTTGAAAGGCTGTCCCGCAAGTATCGCAGAAAGTATAAAAACAAAGAAAAACACATGTTACTGCAATTGTCCGCATGCCAGCATTTATACCATTATGCAAAGAAATTAAATGTGAAATGTTGGCTTCTTATGATGAATTATCCCTTTCTGCACCGCTGCTTTGGAGTGTGTGTTTTGTGTATGCGTTCAGCTAGCATTATAATATGCTATTTACATAAAGTAGATAAATGCCAGGCACGCTGACAGTGATACAAATATTTGGCGCTTCCCTAGTGTTTCAGGTTGACAAATCTACAGAGGCCACCCCTTGACCTTTTGACCGTGCCGGGCCTTATGGGTAATGATGATACTGATGGCCTGACAGCCAACTTACCCAGTGGCCATCTGGAGCAGCTGTCATGGTGGCTGATTGAGAAGGAGACCCACCACCAGCCATGCATTGATTTTAATTATTTTTTTTACCGGGATCCCAGCCCTTTTCTCAGGCTCCCTCTAGTCAGATACTTTGGCGTTGTCCTCACCCTGAACTTTGACCTGAGACACAGAGAGAGAGAGAGAGAGCGTGGAGATGCAGGTCACTGTCAATGCCCCTCTCGCCTATCTACTCCACCGGCATGTATTGCATTTTCTTAACAGACATACACACTCACACACCCACTTACATTCCATTTAAACACCCACATTTAAGATGGATAGTATGGACTACAACAAGACATGTTGGTGTAAATGAGCATTGAAATGCCACCTTTATCTATAATAATAGCTCAGTTAAAAAAACATGCAGCTACGTGCATTATTATTAGTTTGTGTTTGCGTAGTTGTTGATAAAGAAGCACCAATTAGAACAGACCTACTTTTACTCAACTACTGCTCTACAACTTACGTGTTTCTGAAACTGTGTAATGTTCTGATGATCATAAATGACCTGTAACAGCAAATGATAGTAACAATGAAAAATACATAGTTTAGTTTTATGTTTTTTGTTTTTATTAGTGCTTCTGCCCGGGTCCGATTTTTCTTCTTCCTGCAAAGTCACAAATTGATTTTGGCAGGTAGACGGGGCTATTAGGTTAGCAGGTACACACAGAGACAGTGATGCCTGGTTTAGCTCACGATACATCCAAAGTAAGCTAATTTACCGCATGCAACACTTGAAATGCAACAATGGATCTGTAAGTCATTCTCTTATTGTAAATGAATGATTTTCTGTCCGACCAAAGTATTCATCGCGACTATATGACCCCCCCCCAGTAACGCTAAAGGTAAAGGTATCCTCAAGCTCCACACCGTGGATAGAATTTGGTGCATAGTTAGATAAAATGACCAAAGTTGTCATAAAGTTAAAGTGCTCATATTATGCTTTTTCCCTTTCCTTTTATTGTTATATATATATTTTTTGTACATGTAATAGCTTTACAAAGTGAAGAGATGGTAAGTCCCCCCGAAGGGACTTACCATCTCCAACAGAAAACACTGTTCACAAACAGCTCTGTTGTAGTCCAGCCTTTACTTCTGTGACAAACGTGCGTCACTTTGTAACACGTTATAACGCTCGCCTAGCTGCTCGCATGGCACACCCTCACACTCTGCTTCTGACTGGCTAGTAGTCCTCACCTAGCTACTGCACATGTACCTAGGTCAGCACTACTCCCAACAAAGATGGAATAGAAGTGAGATGCCTCACTCTGGATCTAAAACAGAGAGCTCAACACACAGGGTGAAAAGAGGAGCTGCAGCAATGTGCAGTACAACAAGAATATGGTGTTTTTTGAAAATGAAACGATGTAAACTTATTCTGATATAACCTCCTAAATACAATTATGAACCTGAAAATGAGCATAATATGAGCACTTTAAAATACGTTGTTGACCAACTACAACAGTAATAAAGTAGTATACTTTAATACTTTTACATTACTGATTACATTTATTGATCCAATAGGATAATATATAATACAGTGACACTTAGAGTTAACATTTTTCTGCATTGTGAGAACTTAAAGTTCAATTTGAATACATCTGTATATTTACTGAAGTATATTTTTTTAAATGGATAACTTTCAATTGTAATAGAGTATCAGAGATGTTCCGATACCGATACTAGTATCAGTATTGTACTGCCTAAAACGCTGGTATCGATATCGGGGAGTACTGGAGTTTATACACTGATCCAATACCATTCTATGTTAAAGTAATTTATTTATGTTCTTTTTCCGTTATAACTGACTGCTAAACTGGATAATAAAAGAAAGTTTGTTCATGTTTCACAAAGAGTTTAACCTGAGCCAGACTGTCAGCAAAGATAGAAATCATATCACATCCATACAGGGAAAGAGTACACAGCTATTAAAACATAATAAAATATATAACACACTGGTATCGGATCAGTGCTCGTATTGCTCAATACGCAAAGTTTCAAAATCAGTATCGGGAAGCAAAAAAATGGTATTCGACCATCTCTAAGTATCAGTGTCTTGGTGGCTGAGTAGTTCAGACACAATACTGTGCTATAACTGCGACATTTACAGCTTGATTTTGGGGCATATCGATACTATCAACCTTCCAAAACTATAATAAATCCACCAATGAATATATGAAAAAGAATATTACTTAAGTGGAATATCTTTTTCCTCTTTCCACTATGACCCAGAACACATCCTTATACACAACCAGACAACAGCACCTGTCTGACCCTGAGGTCTGACTTCAGGGGTTGTCTCTTATGTAATCCCAATGATAGTGATCTGCTGCTTTGACTGAATTTTGAATGTGTTGAGGAGCCGAGCAGTTTGCAACCATATCCATCTTTTCCTACAATACCCAACCCCCTCCACATCTCCAAAAAAGTAAAAATAAACCTCACACCACTTAAACAGACACCTACACATACAACCGCTGTTGTATAGTGATCCGTATAATCCGACAGGCTCTGGGAGTGACTGATAGCTATTGTTGTGTTGGAAAGCTTTTGTCACCTGACAAAGAGCTCTGGCTTTGGCCCTCATCCCTCTGCATCATGCTCTTCCTCATCCTCTCTCTCACGGGGATATGGAGGGGCCTCAGCGCCCCATCATGATGACTGATGGAGTCTCAGGGATGGGTGAGGAGGAAGAGGGTGGGGGGTTATGGCACCCTCTAAGCCTATCTTCACCACAGGGAAACATACAGGGCAGTTACAGGCATTAACATGGTGAAAATACTTTAAATACAGTTTGTTCACTGTTAAAATGCAAGACACAGATCCAATCTCCGTTGAGAATTAATAGTCATCTCAATTAACACATTGAATAAGGTATGGACATCATAGAGGGCGCTCCAGCCAGCCGCCGGCCCGCTTCTGCTGCTCTGACACTTTTATTTTTGCTCATTTCACTTGTTTATTGTCATGATAATGAAGTCACAATGTTAGTGTCATCAGGAGAAATCTAGCATTTTGGCCTGGTTCCACTGCTAATGTATGCAAGAGCTACTTTTCCCCTCTCATCATTGTCAGCAAACCACTCGCCACCAAAATGGCGAACTGGAAACAATCAGGCAAGAGTTAAGCTGTTATTATATGATATTCAGTATACATGCTGTGGAGATTTTAGCTGTGAAATATGCTTGTCAATATGTTTCTGTGATCACCAAATCATGGCATGTGATAAAATGTTTTTTTTATTATTTTTTTTGTGACAGTGAGGATTTCAATGTACTGTAATGAGTGGGAGTGACGGAGCACTACTGACAAGCTTAAAGCATTGTTAATGCTGAGACAATACAAACTGGCAGACTGAATGCTTAAGATTTCTTTTTATTTCTTCTTTTTTTTAATTTAAGGCAAAGACACATTTTTCCTCTATTCCTTTCTTCTTTTTCCGCTCCTTTTCTTGTACCCATGCCATTTATCTCACTGGCCTCTCAGTGCACGGTGGGGATAGCAGCAGCACTTGCGCCATGTGTGAGACAAAAAGAGAGAGGTCTGTTTCAACACCATCAGTCCCACAATCCCACACAGTGATGAGCGAGAGATAGTCACCATCTGTGGACGTGTCTCTCATCACTTTGCCTAAAAGTAAAACTGCACCAGTGAAAAGTTAAAAGTGTGAACGCCTCAGTGTGGCGTTTTGTTTAGGTGTTTTGGAGATACCTCCCACTACATTCTCTGGCTCCTTGCTTTTAAATAGCGTGGCATTTGCAGTCCACATTGTGTTTAGTAATTTTGCACGTTAAAAATACAAAGCCATTTTCTTCCTCCGTGCGTCTGTGTCATTCTGCCTCCGCCGGCGCTGTCTGTTTTGCCCTCTTTCCCTCTATTTCTCTCCTCTCATTCCCTGTCCCTGGCTGCAGCGCAGCAGCCATTAGCTTTACAAATCCAGCCTTTGATCTCTGATTTGGGCGGGTGCCTGGCAGAGGAGGGGTACTGGCTGCATGTGTGCGTGTCTTTGTGTGTGTGCGTCTAGCTGTCTATATAGGCCATTTGAGGGCTAGCTGGCACTGCAGAGGAGTAGGGTTCACGACCGGTCCACTTTGTCGAGGTATTACAGAGGGAGTCCATTTCCAGGGAAGAGGCCGTGATGATAATGCCGGTTCATTTGCATTTGTACTGAGCGAATAAGCTGCCTAATGGTTTAAATATAACTCACTTAGTCCTCACTCCAAACTCCAGTTCTCTTCCCTGTACCACTGTTTCTCCAACACCCCCCCCTTTCACTTATCGCACCCTTCAGAGCCTCTCGTCCAGCTGTATCCTCGCCTCATCTCTTCGGAGAATATCTCCTTTCCCCGGCCATTTGCCCAGATAGTACATTATTGAACAGAAATCACTTTTAGCACTTTGGCAATGTTCAGGGACTCCAAATAGATACTTTACCACCGTTATCAAACATTCTAAGTGTTTCGGTCAAGGCTCATTGTTTAGATTTTTGATACCTGTAGTAGTGTTGTCAGATTGTATCTGATGTTTTACCAATATTCAACTAGAAAAGTGTACATTTCAAACATGTTTCCAACAGAAATCACAAGTGAAGTTATTAAGTGGAAGCTGATTTAAAAAAAAAAAAAAAAAAGCTTTTTATAGACCACAAAAATCAGATTAATCTCATACTACTGTATACTAAAACTCAATTACAATTAGAGCCCGACTGATATATCGGCCGATATTAGGCATTTCCCAAACTATCGATAACGGTATTTAAAATGGCAGAATATTTGTCATTCATAATGACAAATAAATGATTTTGATGAATGAATATTTAAAAACTAAATTAAAAACGTATGGTCAACCATGTTATGAGCATTGGCGTTGTATAATTTGTCCACCAGAGGGCGCTCTACAACGTCCCTGTTGGCAACACTGATCTTTTTTTGTTATTGTAGTTTTTGTTCAAAGGGCTTTAAGTTTCAAATCTTAAGTGTGTATTTTTGTACATTTTATTTATCAGAACTTTAATTTTGTTCCTCTGTTCTGACAATATATTTTTTTACAAACAACAAACAAATTATTTTCATATTATTTTAGTGAGAACTCATAAATAATTACAAATAACTAATGCTAGGGAAATATGTTTAAGTTTTGTTACGCGTTTCTGGATTATTTTTTTTTTCAAATAAAGTATATATCTCCCAATATATTGGAATATCAGATTTTTTTATTAACCAAAGATTTGTATGGTATCGGCCTTAAAAATCCTTTATCGGTTGGGCTCTAATTACAATCAATCAAACAGAAACGGTATCAAACCACTGATGCCGGGCATTGACTCGTCATATGAATTTTTGTTTAAAAACATTACATTCTCTAACCTAAGACTTTAAAATGGGGGTTCTGACAATGAGTTTGGGCCATGAACAACCAGAATGCAGCTGTGTTTCCTTCACTCTGTCCCACTCGTCCATCTATGTCCTTCTCCTATTCCTCCCCTCTGCTGAGAGGTAATGAATTGCGTCCCTCACTGCGGCGAAATCACCTGTTTCTGCCTCAGCCTTCCTCCGCCGTATTAAGTGGGAATTTATGAAGGCGTCTTCCCATTAAACAAAACAATTTCTCTTCCAGTTTGGTTTAACAGCACTCTTTATTCCCTGCAGATTTAAGGATAGGGGGATGGCGGTTGGGTGGGGGTTTGGGGGCAACATTAAGGGCTACAGCAGTCCCAATTTCTTTCTCACACCTACATTGGGAAGGCAAACAGCCCTGAGCGATCTGCTCCTAAAGAGACCTCTGTGAATAAATAGATGCCTGATGGATCAAGTGGCGTGCTAACACATGCAGGAGGACTGTCCCATTTACATGGCAGAAGCTGCTGGATTTCAAATGGGACTTAAAGTCCAAGCACTTTTATTCCTCACCTAAGAATAGAAATGTATAAATGAAATGAGCGGCACGTCGGATACACAGGGGATGTACCAGATACCAGACACTTGTCTCTGTTCCCTGCCCACATAGTGAATCTATTACTGAACCCTTTATTGAAACTGAGCTGACATGCTAGAGACCCTCTAATAGGATGCACGATTATGGCCAAAATGACAATCACGATTATTTTGATCAATATTGAGATCACGATTATTTGTTGATTTTAACCAAAACTAATTTTATTGTCACATAAAGCAGTTATAAATAGCCTATAGGCTATTTATAACTGCTTTCACATCTATATTATGTATCCATATTGTGCTAGAGATCTTCTGGACTAAAAAAATCATATCTTTATTTTTTTGGCTGAATTGAGATTCTCCTATATTTTTTTACAAAGTGGGCTAAATGTTCAGTTTAAGGTCAAAGTCACTTTTATTAAAACAGATTGGGATTAAAATTAAACCCAAAGACAGGGTTTTCTTCCCAGATTGAACATCTACAGCTGCAGCACATGTTTACATGGAAATGATCTGAAATAAATGGTAAATAGTAATAGTGACAGCTGACTCATTATGAATGGGTCGAATGGCGGGTCAGCAGAGTTACACACATTGTGTGTATGAAATGTCCGTATCGTCACTGCACTGTATTTTTATGAACTATGATATTCTGGCCATGGGTCACATCTCTCATCCAGGTCCAGCAGCTCCGTCTCACACGCTGGTACTCTACCAACTGAAGTTAGTTGCATTCAATAACTTCTTCTGTGTTTGTTGCCGTGGCGGCCGCAATAGCAGAGACAAATACAGGTTTGCCTCTCATGTTTAACAATATACAGCTGTGTTAATAACACTTAAACTGTGTGGACCGGCGCTGTCGTCGCTGTCTCTCCATGTTGCCGGGAAACCGTGTGTGAGTTAATGAGGGCGGGGCTGCACGGAGAGTAAGAGGAGAGATACAAACACAGGCCCGGCTTTACAGAAGAAATGGGTCATGTAATTTAAATGAAACCATATCCATATAAACAACATTGCTTTGTTTGTGGAGAGGCAGCGGATGCAAGGACATTAGGTGCACCCGAAAAATATTAGATGCAAGCCCTAGAGGAAAAATATTGAGCTAACAGACACCTAGAGAGCCCTGTGAGCTAACACACTAACTAGCACTGGTCACTGCTGTTGTCTGAAAAACAACACAGACGGGACAAAATGTTGCGTTTACTGGTAAACCTTGTGACCGACGTATGACCGACTGCTATCTGTTGTGGAATTGTCCTCACGTCCCTCTGTCCTCTGTGACTGTCTACATCTAGAAACTAAGCTGCACGGTGGAGGGAACAACTCTGACTGGCACATGATCAGACAGTGGTTTACAGAGCGGCAGATTGGCTTTGCAAAAAACGGAATGACTCATTTGAAATATCGCTCAATCACGCAAATTTGATGGTGGGAAGCCAGAATTGTGATCGTGATTAAAATTCAATTAATTGTGTAGCCCTACCCTCTAATATCATAACCTATAAAACTGGGATTTGTTATAATTATTCAGTCTGCAGCATATTTGGGTGAATCTTTTAACTGCCAATGACTGTGTCATATGTAGCTGCATTAGCGTCTCATTACTTTGGCGATAGGGGGAAGATTCCTTAATGCCTCTCGACAGGCCATGATGTAATTACACAGTGTTTGTTGCAAGTCAACATGATAATTTGTGTTTCCAAGGGATCTGTCATACGCCCGGGATGCCGGGCGCATAAATGATTCACCCCCCCACCCACACCCACCCACCCCTCATAAATGTCCTGATTGAAAACAAGCTGGTGCCCAACACCAACTTAACTATCTTGTCAGCGCGGCACCTCGTGGCCTTAAAATAAACAACCAAAAACAATAACGGAAAAAAACAATTGGCGCTGTGAGGCAGAATTATGCATGAAACAATAAGAAAAGCTTACCTTTCACTTCTCACTATGTGTGCATGCGTGTGTGCACGCAGAGAGAGAGGGAGTGTTTAGTGTATGTTTGAGAATCTGCAAGTCCCCAGAGGCTGCCATTGTCGAATTTACCCATTCCCACCCTCTGAGCTCGACCTAACGAGACTACACAACATCTGCATGGGGGCTGCAGAGATTATGTACATGGTAGAGGGTGTGTGTTTGCGCGAGGCGGGTGTGCATGTGTGTTTGGGGGCGTTGGTTTTTGTTTTTGACTATCTGTTTTGAAATCTGCGGGGTGGGCAGGGTATATTAAAGGCAGAGTGAGGGGTTTGCTGCGTTGCCGTCGGCTTCCGCTGCACCTCTCTAGCATTCTGACTGTGACCCCAGCCTTCGGGTGTGTGTGTGTTTTCATTCTCTTTGTACACACTCTCTAAGATGTTCTCGCTCTCCTCCTCTTTTCTCCTCTTTTACTCCCCTTCCTCCCGTCCCTCCTTGCAGAACAGAGCCCCAGATACTGAAGATATTGCCCCTGGTTTATTTGGCCTGTGTCTGTCTCTGTTTTTTTCTCGTTCTCTTGGCATATATATCTCCTGATCCTCCTCCTCTCATCTCTTTTCTTTTTCTCTTTTATTTATCTTCTGCAAGTCCTCTCACTTTGCGATCAATACGCTTTTTGGCTTGAAGCCTCGCGGCCAATATGAGAGGAGCTACGGGATTTTTGAAGTTGGAATGCTAAACATGTTAAACAGCGAAGATGTTTTGAAAATTTTGGGATCATCGGAGAGATGTTAAATGTCTGAATTTGTTTTTCCCAGTTCCCAGCTGCATACTGTACGTGCATCAGACGTTATCGCTTTTTATCAGCTATCTTTGATCTTACTCTAGCATTTTTTTATATGTTTGTGATTCTTGCATTTGAATCTATTAGCGGATCACTAAATCAGGGATGTAGCAGTTATCGTTACAAAATGAACATGTGAGATGCACATTTATATATTTAAAAAAGTACTTTGAAAGTCAGTTTTGCTTCATTTGAAACCAACACTGCATCATCCGATCTTTCTATTGCATATGAGCTTTTACATGATTCCTGCTTAGGCTCGGTAGTTAAAAGAAAAAGTTTGGCTTGCAAAATAGGTCTTTGGTTTCATTCTGAGGTGATACAAGGCTTTTACATGTGACATGTTGAATTCCTCCTATCTATTTTAGGCTTAATATAGTATATCATCATAACTTTGCATAAACATACACGTCCACTTTCCAAGAGGCGTGTTATCTGTACGCATTTTGAGATATCTGCGTGTATGTCTACGCTGTATACAGCGGACGTAAACATACACGCCACTTGGCGTATTATTGCGAGAAGAAAGCAACGGAGTTTAGGAAACATGACTCCCAGGACGTGATCCCCGGTCTCCTGGGTGTGTCCTGTGTTTTACCCATCCACCCCCCCCGACCTCGCGCTTTCGTAGTACTCGCTACGGCGTAATTTCACACGCAATCGCAAATTAACGTAAGTCAATGGAGGCCGAACGACGTTGATAAACAAGCTAAAAAGCGAGTATGCGTCTAGATAGGACGCCAATAATGACCTACGAATTGCCGTATCATAGTGATCTGATATCATATCTGTAGTAGTAGTAGTAGTAGTAGTAGTAGTAAATTGTTTTTAAATTTCTGATGCATTGGACTTTTGACCACCTATGGAGTTTGGAATGTGTTGTGGTTGATTCGAATATCATCGAGCACACTCACACCGGGTGTTGGTGTCTTCCTGACCTCGAGTTTAATCCAACATATAACCTGTGACACATTGGTAATACCAGAAGGGACTTCTTTGTTATCGTCAACTTACCTCTCTCTCCCTCTATTAGTCTCTCTTCTCACTCTTTCCTCTTTGTTCTCCATTTTGTGCACCTGCTCATCTCGTTCCTACTGCTGGATGGACGGGCAGAATGCTGCTACATCCCTAATGACTGTCGTCGTCGTCATCATCATCATCATCATCATCATCATCATCACCACGGTCTGTGTGTCCGAGCAGCGTTGATGAGCCAGGCAGCGCGCCAGCTAGCCAGACAGCAGGGCTTTGGAAACTAATGCTAACTGCCCTGTGCCCCCTGTTTGCATACAACTGTCAAGCACATTTTATGCACACTTTTGATATGTCACCAAAACAATTGAATCTGAATTAGGTGTTTTTTCATCACTTGGGTTGGAAGTCAATAAATTGGCTTTAGGAATGAACAGAAACAACCACTGGCCTTATAATAATTAATATTGAGCAAAGGGGTTCTTGCTCTACAGAGACGCATACTGTTTATCACCTAAAAGCCACATTTTGGCTTTTGCCATTGCAATTCTACACTGTTTCTTTACGTATTAAACCATTTTAAACGTAAACATCAGAAAACATCTGTGGAAATGTAAGTGAATATTGCTGAGACCATTCAACTTGCAATTTGCAAAACCAATGAATATAAAATGACACTTAAATGGAAACCCAGCTCGCATCTCAAGTGCAAAGACTTAACCTGAATGTGCAGATGTTTGCACAGTATCCATGTGTCTGTGTGTACTGTACCCTTCCAGATCCAGACTATTTATACACAATTTTTACTGATGGACCACAGGAGACAGAGGGGTAAACATCAAATCTCTCCTCTAGTCAGTAATGTAACATTCTTACAGCGTTGGTAGGGATTATTAAACATTGTGTTTGAAAGTGTGACACTGAGTGATTTAGTGAGGAACAAAGAAAGGGGAGTGAAGGAATGGGGGGGTGAGAGAGGCAGATGAGACTCGAAAGTGACGGAGAGAGAGAGAGAGATATTCAGGCATCACTGCTTTTCCTCCAGGTGTCTTTGGCCTGCATGATTTCATCTGCAAGGCCATAATAAACTTCCTTAATGAAATAAGTAATTAACATATTATAATTGTGCAGCGGATGATTTTGACAGAGATCATTTTCCATATCTAATGCTATGCTAATTTAATCTGTTCCCCTCCTCTGCCCGACACGACCCTTTCTGTGATTAAGTTTCATGGCATCTCACTTTCGTTTTTCCTCACCTCTCCTTCTTCATCCCCCCCCTCACCCTCTTACCCCTCACCCTCTTTCCCTCTCTCCCTTTACTTCCTTTCTCTGTCTCTTTCTCTCCTTCTGCAGTGATGGATTGACTCCTCCGCGGCGGTTCAGGGCCTTGTTGTTGAGTTGCGGGCGGAGGGACCTGCACAGATGGCGGGGGAACTGGAGGCTGGGGGTGGAGGGTGGAGGCCTGGATCTGTATGTGTGGTCTAATCTCGCTCGTTCCTCCACCTCTTCTGCATGGAGGAAAAGCAGGGGAGCGTGGCGCAGGAAGCGTAGGAGGTGGGAGTAACAGTCCTTATTTGAAATCTAGCTGTGAGCTGGTGGTCATATGCATCTGTAGTTTGGTCATCCGTACTTATGGTTTGGACCACGGCAATGGATGTAAGGCAAATGTCATCCTTTTCTTTGACAATTTCTTTAGGAGGTCTTTGAGATATAGAAAGGGGAGAACATGCACTGTTAAAAAAGGCAGAATTACCAATGTGCAATGTGTAAATGTATTGTCATAGTGACTAATGAATTGATACTGTACATGTAAGTGTTGGATTTTTTATGTATGTGCTGTTGTTGTTCGTGTTAGTATAGGATTGTTAACTTTGCTGGCCTTTAAACAGAACTATCCCAGATTATAGCCAACAACAAGGTAGGATGTTGTGGTCGTAAACAGACAAAACGGGAAGCCTTTACTAATTACATTGGTTCGTGTGAGGCGCAGAGTTACTTTACTCTCCAGTCATCATGTTATTAGAAAATAGCCAGAGGAACTCTGGCTTCAATTGTTTAGGGGTTTTTTTCACTCTAAGGTTTGCAACGACACAAATGAATTGCATTTTGTGTAGGAATTTGTAGAAACAAAAGTCAAAATCATAAAAGACTTCTTTGGACAAACAGTAAATGATCAACAGGCTGAATACTGAAAACATGATAATCTCCGCTGTTTCTCTCGGAGAAAGGACAGAGAAGTGGAACAACGAGGTTCAAGGGGACAGAGGGGTGGATGGGAAGAGTGGGAGGCAAGGGACGAATGAAATCAACCAGCTGTGGTTTGATCCGTCCCATGTGATGGCAGGACCCCCCCCATCACTCCGTCTCTATAACTCTCTTGCGCTCTCTCTCTCTTTCTTTTACTCTCTCAGTCCCCAAAGTCCCCCTGCCCTTGCTTCTCTGAGCAGAAGGAGGCACCCACTCGTGGCTGTCCATTTTATGTCACCCATGAAATGATGCGTACGCCACAGGCACTACCTCACACCCCCTCCTGTTCCCCTTAATCCTTAGCTCCACAGCATATAGAAAGGACTATTCCCCACCCAACGCCCCAAAACAACAGTTCACGAAGGACGACATGCTCCCAATATCTACTATATTGTTTTAGTAAAGACCTGGAGCACACATTCTAAATGCTTACGTCACATGAATGCTTTACATTTCATATTGTCACATTCTCAACCAATGGGATCTTTCATGGAAGTCCTGTCATGTGCTTTAACCATGTATTCAGCTGATTTATATAAGTCTACTCAATTTAATATTGTATGTGGCTAATATTAATATACCGTGTGTGTGTGTGTGTGTGTGTGTGTGTGTGTGTGTGTGTGTGTGTGAGAGAGAGAGAGAGACACATGCATGTCTTTTATCGGGTTGCAAATAATCCACCAAAACTATTTGGCAGAGCCACCGTCGCTGTGTCCAGAGCTTAGCACCGCCCAAGACAATTGTGATTGGTCACAAGAAATGCAAATAACCCACAGGGTTTTTTCCTCCTATCCCAGAATGTATGTGTGGAAGTGCCAGACCTTACAGACCTGCAGTGCTGTGGAGAAAGGTCTGGCAATGCGTGACTACAGTTTATCAACTCCAACGTGTCTATCTAATGGAATGGCTTACAGCAAGTGATTCAAACTATTAGTAGTGTTGCAGGACACATCCTGTAAAACGAATGATCAGTTCCGTAGGTGGTGCTACAAAGGAATGGTGAGTAGAACAAAGGGGAAATAATGAATAAGCAGTATTTTGTAAAACAATTTTGTGACGAACACAGGAACAACAGATGTATTAATATTGTAGTGCATAAAGGCTTTGTCTGCCTGAATACTCAGTGTGTTATGTGTGTGTTGTGTGTATGTGCGTCAGAGAGAGAGAGAGAGAGGTCAGGTGAGGCAAACAGGATGAGTAATGTGAAAGAGCCTCAGATAAGAACGTGGCCAGTTACAATGACACATGCCACTGGGTAATGAACGGTTCACTTCGGCATGTTACCCTTTTTTTTTCTAATTCCAAGAGACTCCTCATACACACACATGCATGTAGACAGAATCCCCCACCCTCCGACATACAGTACCACCGCCTACAACCCGGAGCGCCCAATCAAGGTCCATTCCTTCCTCAATGACAACTCCCCCACTGTGCCCGCGACACGGCAAGAGGAAACATGGGAGTCAAGCACCAATGACGCAGCCACCCTTTGGGCCAATCAATAACTTGTTATACAAATTTCAGTTTCAAGTGTGGAAATATAAGATGTGCAAATTATATTTGTAATATAATTGATGTTCTAAATTGGTTGACTGATACAGCCCACCATCGTTTTGGCCGATCGTCCAAACCAATCCTGTAAACGCAATCCCTGAAAACGCACTTTTATGAAACCTGGTCCCAGGGTGAAGAAAATGGAAAACGGCACCCTTGCGTCTTCATTTGGACGGCGAAGCCGCATACTTGCAATGATGTAATCGCTACACCCCTCAACCTCTAGCCTTCGACCTCTTATCCTGCGACAACGTCTCATAACAACAACAATGGCGGACTACATGCTTGTGTTCCTGCTGGAGAAGATACTGAGCCTATTAGGGTTACTAGGGCAATAGATAGATAGATAGATAGATAGATAGATAGATAGATAGATATCTATCTTGTATACTGCACACAAGTGATTGTAATAAATACATTTGTTTTGTTAAGTATGTGACGTATAAAACGTACGTTTGGTATGCCACGTAAGTTAACTAACGTTAGTTAAAATAATGGACTTCTGGTTTCCCATGGGACACAAACAGCATTTCCTTGACCCATCCATCCACCCCGACCTCCTCCGAACACGGACTTTGATTAGAAATCTATTTGTGAGACGTCAAAGGAAACCCGAACAAAGTACGTTTCCCTGGAAACATAATCAAGATTGCAGTTTAGCTGTGTGGGAACATCATTTTTAGCAGACAGGGCTGGCCAGTTTGCTTTGTAGGGTCTCAATGTGGGACCAGGGTTTTAGTTTAGTTTCATTTGACACCCAGTGACAAGGATTAGCAAGTGACAATCCTTTTTTCACCTAGTCTGAATTTGAAACACTGCATCATTGAGAGTTGAGATATTGGCAATCGGAGGAAGGGTTTTAGTTTAGTTTCATTTGACACCCAGTGACAAGGAATAGCAAGTGACAATCCTTTTTCACCTAGTCTGAATAGATGGTGAAACACTGCTGGATCATTGAGAGTTGAGATATTGGTACGGAGAAGAATCAGAGCACCCTGATGCGTCACCAGTAAGATGTTAACAAATTGTGAGGACAGTTCATGATAGATGAGATGAGAGCATAATTTAAAACATCAAGCCATCATTACTGTTGTACTTAAAAAAAATTATTAAAGGCTTTCAAGTGACTCTATGAAGTGTGAAGCATTTCACAATAAAAGACACAAAAATGGAAAGGCCGGGGACTATTTACTTTTTGAACATGTCAAGCTGAGCACAGACTGTATCTTCCTGTCTTTGAAATATCTTCCTGCGGCACAAATGACCTTTACAAACAACAGGTGCTCAAATAAAGAAAGGGAGGTAAAAACTGAGATCGATCAGGTCACTTTCTACACCTTCCTCCCTCGCTCTCATTTTCTTTGTCTCTGAGACAGTGGCATCAGTGGGACCTAACGGTAATCGAGGGCTGTCACCTCAGTCAAAAGAAAACATTATCCAGCGTGTCACTCTGCACCTCAAAGACAAGAGAGAGAAAGTGTGTTTGAGGAAGAATGGACCATGTGTCTCAGTGGAATTCACCTCCTTCGGTAGACTTTACTTGCACGAAAAGGAACAGCATGTCAAAACCATAGACTGTTAATATTAATGGACGGAGCATGCGTGACGTCACCCATCGTTCTCGTTGAGTTTGCCGTTACAGGCGCAGCCATCCTGGTTGGGCATGTGGTGATTTTAGACTAGAAGGAGGAGTGAGGGAGGAGCCTCGTTACGTTACACACTTTCACTGGCAAACACATAATAGCCACGCCCTAAAACACCCCCTGCTTTATCGCAGATTTTAAAATCACAAGACCATAATTTAAAATAAAAAAAACATTCTGTGTTGCAAAAGACTCAAAACTAGATTGAGACCACAAACTCATTATGACAATGATTACTGAGGTAATAAATCAAGTGAGAAGTGGATCACTTTCTCATAGACTTCTACAGAATCAGACCTCAGTCTGCTTCCGCACGCGTCGCCCCTGCTGGAATTCAGATAGAATGCAGGTTTGGGCACTTCGCCGAACCGGATGGTATTAACAGTTTATGGTCAAAACAGTCAATGCAAGACCACTTAAAGCACAGGTAAACTTGTACAATATAATTATCATACAAACTTGTTAAAATGTCTATATGTTTTTATTTTTATTTTCTACAAGAGATATCATGAGCGAAAGAAGCAGCCACGCCATGGCTGAGCATTTCTGCCTTTGGAACTTCTATGTACTGATGCGGAGCTCTGTGCAGCAGCGCGTCCTGTCTGTGCTGCCCGATTGGTTGACATGGCTACTGCATTGCTGCAACCGCACCGCGATCACCTGATGCCTACCTGGGTTTTTTTGGGCTCATCACCGTCATTACCGCAAAAAAAACATGCTTGCACATGTGCATGTTTTGTGACATGGATTCATTGATTCTTAATGACATGGATTCATTGATTCTTAATGACATGGATTCATTGATTCTTAATGACATGGATTCATTGATTCTAATGACGTGGATTTTGTTATGATGACATTGTTTCTTACATGTATTCAAGGTTTTCTAAACAAAACTTCAACATCAACAAATGGAGCAAATCCGACCTTTTGCAAGTTGGGAGCGCAATGTTCCATGACACATAATAACATTCCATTCATGTTGACTTTTAGGCCTATATGTCAGAGTACCTGTAATGTCTCATATTGGAGAAATGTCTTTGCCTTTCCTACCGTGTATTACGGTAGGAAAGGCAACAGCCTTTCTCTCTTCTCAGCTGATGTAGACAGGTTAACGTTACAGCTGCAGTGTTTACCATTGCACATAATCCTAGCAGCTAGCAGAATGTCCTTCTCTTTATAACTTGATCCCGATAAAACGACCCGGTGGAATTTCAGCCTGCATGCCCGTTTTGTAGCCTAAAACAGAGCGGCTTAAATTGGTAGGGTTGCACCTCTTGAAAAGGTCGGCGTAGCGATGTGTGAGCATATCCAAAAAGCTGTTGATATCCAAGTCTTTGATAATGTTTAAAAGTAGCTGTGTTTCTTCTTTCTATCTGGTCTGCAGCCTTGCAAACTGTTGGCTGGTTGGTTTGTGTACAGCAACCATAGCAACGCACAGAGCTGACCATAAGTCTGCTGTAAAAACCCTGATTGAGACGCATAATCCAAATGTGCTCTATCCATGTCCAAAGAATGCCTCTAAAACTTGAATAATACTGGAATATCCCACGTCTTAATCAGAAAATGCTATGTTCGGAAAAATGGTTTATTTGGATTATCCAACCGGAATATGCTGTTTACATGACCTGTATCACATTCCAAATATTGTCATATTTGGAATAATAGTGGAATATTGGTGTGCATGGAAACGTACCGAGTGTTAGACTGCTGATATATTTGTACAGTCGATAACTGACATCCCATTAGAGTTTTTTTGAAAACACAGGTAAAGTTCCCTACAGTGTAATCATTAAAGATTGGATTATTACCCTACATTATGCCCAATAATGTAGCTACTCAAATAATTGAGAAACACATACATTCTGACTGCACATGAAACCCTAAATATTTTATCCTTTCTTTTCCTTTCTTACCCCACACCCTAAACCATCTCTCTTTATCTCCGTCTTACTGTTTCTCTTTGGCTCGGCTCTGAGATCTCAACATCCCTAAATCATCATCCGAATGAGAAAGGAGTCCTAGGGCTAATGCAATGCAGATATGTTGTCTTTTGTGTCGGAATATGAGAAAAGGAATTTATGTGAGGCGCTCGGTGAGTCAGAATTCATTTCTTGCTCGAGCTTTTGCCCTGCAGTCAAACGTAAACTGACTGCAGACTCAGCTGGCTGACTGAGTGAAGACACACAGAAATGTACAAAACACACACATCACAGACACACATCACAGACACACAGACACTCATGTTCACCTCACACACACACACACACACATGTTCACCTCTCATACACACACACACACATGTTCACGTCTCATACACACACACACACACACACACACACACACAGACACACGTTCACCTCACAGACACGTTCACTTCACACAGACACACACAGACACACACGTTCACCTCACACATACTCTCTCTCAATATACATACACTCATGTTCACCTCAATAGAGTGGGTCTGTGTGCTCAGAGTGGCCTCTCCATCCTTGAGTGACAGGTGTACATGGGTGACACAATGGCCGGCAATATTGTCCGCCAACCATGGTAACAATGGCCTGTCTCCAGGGAAATGTGGAGCCTCGCAGTCGCCGGCCGTTAGACATGAAAAGGTTTCAGGTGGCGGTGGGGAAAAGAGGAAAAAAAAGAAAACATTTTGCGGGGTTGTGCTAATCAACATTGCCGGCGGCAAGCGCTTTGATAGGGAAAATGGATTCTGATTTTTGATTATAATATAGAGCACAATCGAAAAGAGCTCAAACACAAGTACTCCGCTGGAAGCAATAGATCCTAAATGTACAGCTGATTTTGCAGAATACACATGGGATGCATAGAGATGAGGTGAATATTAACAATGAACAGGTCTCGCTTCAAACAATACGATGCCGTTTATGATTGCACTAAAACATGGCCTCGGTGATCATCACTGCTGATGAAAACTGCTAAAAGGGACGGCTAACAATCTGTGGGTGTTTGTGTATAATGTGTGTGTGTGTGTGTGTGTGTGTGTGTGTGAGAGAGAGAGAGAGAGAGAGACAGACAGTGAGACAGGGAGACAGAGTGATGTACTCTTATCAGTCTTCCCAGTCCTCAGCAGCAGCAGATAAACAGAAGTGTGAAGGGCAGTTGCGCTGCAGGGGGCTGATTGACATGGCTGGCGCCCAAAGAATCTCACACACACACACACACACACACACACACACACACACACACACACACACATTTTGCCTTCTTCACTTGAGCAAATATCCACAAATGTATCATCTAGTGACTGACTGGGAGTAGCACATTCAGTACCTATGCTGTCAAATATAAAAAAATGATTGTATGTAATGTATGATTTACAACAATTTTTTTAAATTTCAGTAAATACAGCAATAGTATATCATTATCCAGTTACCTGTTTTGTCCTGGTGAGAACAATACAAAAGAGAATGAGTTAGACCAGTCCTTTTTAATTTTTTTTTACCTTGTGAACCCCTAAAATATAGGAATGGATCCACATAGCACAGATTATGAACTTATGAACTTAGGGAGGATGTGATTGGTACTATTCAAAAAAAAAAAAAAAAAAATCCTTTACTTAAATGATTTCAGGGGCTCTAAACACATGAAATGCACCCGTATTTCACAACAGACAAGCCAAAGTTACCAAAGACAGAGAAAGCTAAACACCCTGCTTTAAAAAGGAGACGAGTTCCTGACAACGGCAGCTGGTTGTAGACGTAAAAGAAGTTTACTATTGTTTTGCTACAAATTGTCAAGGTCGGGTGTTCCCAACCTAGGATCGGGTGGGTCCCAAGATAATGAGTCACAAGATGATTGCTTTTGCTTTGAAAGAGCAGCACCCTCTCCTGATTTGTGATATAAAGCAATCTGTCCCTATGGGACAGAAAATGGACACTTTTACGTGTGTGGTAGCATCGCGCCTGGAAAAAGGAAGAGAATTAGCATACCCACCCGGCTGTCGTGTGTCCATAGGAACCGGATCGGAGCTGGAGCCGATAAATACCCGTGGCTACTGCAGCGTCGTTCATCTCAAAGTCATTGGAATGCCGATTGTCACCTTCCCCACTGCAGACGGAAGCCAGATGTTAGTAGATGTTAGTGGTTTTAAAGGGTTATACTGTAACAGTAAGTCAACAGCAGACAACGTGAAAGATACAGCACAGAGGCCGGGTGAAGCCACCGGGGTTTTGTTTCTTCATGGTTGTCATAGAGATATCTGTGATAGATATCGCTCTCTATTTAGGTTAAAGTGTGACACATAAATTACTTGTAGAGCCGTTTATTTGTGATGTATTGCAAATGAAATCAATCACATGCAAGCTAATTTAAGATTGGCTACGTGTGTATGAGTGAAGATAAACACTCCAGCAGCTGGAAGCAAATAAGGGAATAAAGCAGAGGGGAAGAAAAATGAACTAGTCCAAGTCTCAGGGAGGACAGGGAGAGACTTGATGGACAGCCAGAATGTACCTTGTGTAACATTATATTTTGAATATGGGTGTTTGTAGACTTGTTCTTGTTTGTAGACTTGTGCATGAACGAATCATCAAAGTCCTGAAAGAAAGCTGTTGCTGTTGTGTCTTTGACTGATTGAAGAGGTAGGATGGAGGGGTAGGTGGTGTTGGGATGGACCTAGGCGTCAATTACGATGGGGACGTGTACCCATCAGATTTCGTCACGAGTGTTTGTACCCACCACATTTTTTTAAAACCTCGAGCTCAATTTAGAAAAAAAAATAGTTCAATAGCTCATAAGTAACACATATAATTCTTGAGCGACAGATGCCAACAAATCCACAAGACAGGCCCAGACCCAGCTGCTCTGCTGATCACCAAATTGATCATGTCCATATCTTGTCATGAACACTTAAGCCTGTCAAAAAACTAAACCGAAATCCAACGATTATAGAAGTTATCTCACATTAATGTTTTCTTCTTTATTGGCGCTTATGGCGAGGAAAAAGCTTAACGTGGTTTAATGTACCTAAACAATGATCAATGATTACCAAATTTCTCTCTCATATTGCTCCTTAAACTGTCCAAAAATTGAACCAGAAATTTGGTGATGTTTGATCGTTGTTGAGGTACATTAAACCACGTCAACCTTTTTACACTATGACTTATAAAGTCCATGAGAACCGTGGGGAGTCAACCCACAGCTCTGCTGCCCTGCTGTGAAGCAGAAACACTTATAATGTTAGATAACGTCCATAATAATAGGACTTTGGGTTAGATCTTTTGACAGTTTTCAGTGGTTATGAAGAGTAATGTGAGAGAGAAATCTGGTGATCATTGTTTAGGTACATCAAACCATGTTAAGCTTTTCCCTTACACATAGGCTCTAATAAAGCAGAAACGCTTATTGTCAGATAACGTCTAATTGGACATTTTGTTTGATTTTTTTTGACAGTTTTCAGTGGTTACGAGGAGCATTATGAGAGAGAAATTTGGTGATCATCGTTCAGGGACATTAAACCATGTTTTTATTCATTTACAGTAGTAAGCTACAGGACAGCAAAAGAGAGAAAAATAAAAAGAATGCTTCATTGATTGTACCTAGCTATTGTGGAAATGCACTTCCAAATGCGTTTCTGTCCCCAGCAAATTTCAAACCAAACTGACGCCCATGGGGATGGGTCCGTATGTGTGTGTGCATGTGCATGTGCGTGTGTGTGTGTGGTTGTTTTCAGTGTATTAGCAGATTATTGAGCAGGCATGCCCCGTGGCACCATGCTGTTCCACACCAAACAGTGAAACCAATACCTTTTTGTTGCTGATAAAACTGGATGGCCAGAGATAGGCATGCATATTAGTATACACACTCACACACACACCCTCTGCTCAGTCAGAGCTACAGTATGTGTGAGTGTGCATGCACTGGGCTTACAGGGGTTAGCTTTGTGTGTGTTATCTGTGCATGTGTGTGTGAGTAATACACTCCCACAAAGACACCATACACTCTCCCTCCTACTCCTTCCACTTCCCCAGAGACAAAGTTCCAATTTCTCCATTGCCTGCAGTCAGACAGAAAGATGTGGAGGGGGGGGACGGTAGAGCAAGGAGAGGCAGTGAAAAGAAAACCCAGATGCTATCAGCCCTCAGAGAGCCACCAGGGTCATTGTCATGTGTCAGTCAGTGTAACACAACTCTCTCTGATAAGCCGGGCCGATTGCAGCGATTGGCCACGATGGGTGACAGTGCGATACCGTTCGGTGCCGGCGCTCCTGACGAGACACGGAATTAACCCCCAGTGCTTTGCCGATAAACATCTAAAATGGTTTCAGGACCCCAGGGGCTAATAGGAAGAGACGGGAAGCTATCAAAATATCAAATGTGCGTGACAAGCGGCACAAGGACCAGGTCTGTCAAACTCTCGCCTCTCAGGGTGTGATTTAATTCTGTGTCTTCCTATAAAGCCTGGCAGCACAGCGCTGAGAAATGAGCCACTAGTCAACCCTGTCTGTGGAATCATATTCTAACAGACATATTTATTTAGGCAAGCCAATGTGGGGTTCCTGGTTTTAATTAGGTAAACAGCTCGTTGGGAGGAATCAATGGCAATCCGTTAATGAAGGTCGGCCCAGGCTAATAGCTGAGGCCTTTTCTGTCTCACAGCGCAGAAATTCTCTTGAAAGCAGTGAATGAAGTCTTCTTTTTTTGTCTAGCGCTGGATGGGTAACAGATAGCTCTATTTTGAGTTGAGTGTGTGCACTGTGCAGACCAGGGTCTGTGTTTTTTTGGGTTCATGTCCTTGGCTGGATGTGTAAAGGACAGGAGAGCAAATGATGGGGACAGAGAGGCCTGTGTGTGTATGTGTGTGTGTGTGTGTGTGTGTGTGTGTGTGTGTGTGTGTGTGTTTCATGTGTCTCAGCTGGCTGACATGTGAAGGTGATGGGTGTCACCGGTGTCCCTGTCGTCTGAGGGCATGTCTCTGCCTGCTGGCTCAGAAACCAGCCTGACTGACTTATGATCAGGATTTATCATCTTGATTTATGATGAACCTGGTTTGTCCCTCTCCCAGCAAGGGAGATGGGGAGGCCTGACTTTGTGTGTGTGTGTGTGTGTATGTGTGTATGTGTGTGAGCTTGTGAGCTGGCCTAGACGCATGGATGGGTTCCTCCACTGCAAAATTTTTTTAAAAAGTCGTTAATATCACATTCACCAAGTTCACTAGTTTCAAAAATTGCGACTCTGGTAAGCAAGTGTATAACACTCCTCTCCCTCAGCAACTAGGAGGCACTGTTTTTTGTTTGAGTAGCATTCTGTGTGAATGTCTGTCACACCAAAATGTGAAGCAGGGTGTTGAAGGAGGTGAAAATGATGCTCCTGTGTTTCCCTAGTGCTAATTGAAATGACTTAATAAAATGTTTCAAAACTGTGAACACAAGGCCCTGATAGAGCACACGATGCATGCAGCCATCACCACCACGGCAAGAGGGGAGTCATTTTCCTTTCATATTGCGCTGTAACCGGCAAGCAGAGTGTTGACTACTAAATGCCAGGCGCAGGGACATGGGGGCTATTTAGTAAACATTTTTCAATTCTATGCAAGCCAGCCGGGCAGCCGCGCAGGCTCTTAGCTTCTCCCCTCTGTGTTGGGATGCAGAGAAACAGGCCGTCTACAGACCCAGGGGATGGAGGGATGAGAGGGGAAAGAAAAGAAGCAGGTGGAGGACGAGGAGGGGATAGAGACAGAAAGAGAAGGAGGGCACTGGAACACATCCACAGATTAACCCTCATGGTGGAGATGGAAAATAGAGCGGAACTGAACATACGTGTGCGTGCGTGATTGTGTGTGTAGAGAGAGAGAGAGAGAGAGAGAGAGAGAGAGAGAAGGATGAGCGGTGACACGCAGAAGTGTCTGGCCACCACAACACAGAGGTGACCATTTTTTTTTGCTTCTGCCATGCACATGCCATGTACATCAACAAAAAAAAGCAACAAATACACAATAGAAACTCCCTCCCTCCCTACACCCCCCCCCATCCTCCAATAGCCTCTGATAATCCTCTCCTTCACACACCCAAATAAAAGCAGCAAAGAAGGAAGGAGAGGACAGTAATGGGGGTTAGGGCAGAGAGGGGTCGCTTGTCTCATTGTGCCAGGCTTTCATCCATAGATATGGTATATAGTTCAGCCTTATAGAGAAGCATTGTTTCAATGACAGGAACTTGTGTGTGTTCACCAATTTGGAGGACCAAATATCTGTTCACACCATCATGTGTGGGGACTGTGGTCATCCGTGGGATCAGATGGATTCCCACCTTATTTCTTCATTGTTGATGACGTTATTGAACATTTTATTCTTTGGGATTTGGGCCTGCTAAATAATCTCCCCCGTGGTTAATATTTTGTTATTAGAACTCAACATATTGTGTTGTAAACCTGGCATGAATCATTAGTTTCAGTCACACAGCATGTGCTAAAATCTGTATGGATTAACTGTAACTTAACACAGTGTGCACTGCTATAGCACAGAACACACCTACTCGACATAGTTCAACGTTATGTATGATAGTATGCATTATAAACACTATACAGGACTCAATGTGATCAGAATATGATGTTTTCTGGATGTAATGACATGTCAAAGGGTTGAAAATCATCACGGTACATCAGTCAAAGATGTAATAAAAAACATTATTTTACTATTATTTGTAAGATAGTTACCACTTGCATATTGGCAATTGAACATGTTTCAATATACCTTCACAAGATAACCAAGACCACATATTTTCACAAGTTATTACATTATCTGACAATAATCTGATTCTAAATTGCAGAATTGCACACAGGTTTATTCCTAGCACAAGCAACGTGGTGAAGGTTTCCTGCCTTTGATATCATTCTAATGCTAGTATTGTACATCACATGTTCATGTGTGTGTGTGTGTGTGTGTGTGTGTGTGTGTGTGTGTGTGTGTGTGTGTGTGTGTGTGTGTGTGTGTGTGTGTGTGTGTGTGTGTGTAGTTGTGTAAACAAAGCGGGCTGTACAGATCCAGATACACAGGGGAATTGCTTTGAGTGAGTACTGTTGGTTTGTTTGACAGGGACCTCTTACCCCTGTCTCTCACACCTCAGATAGAGAGAGACAAATACACCGGGATAGCAGACGAGTGAAAGGGAGAGCAGAGAGAGAGAAAAACATAAAGATAGACCACGAGGTGTTGAAGACGGGCCTGGGGAAAGCAGGCGTAGCATAAAAGAGCAAGAGCAAAGCGCCAAAGGAGGGGCGACAATAAAAGGGTTGGGGAGAGAATTAAGGGAGGAGAGGGGTTAGAAAGAAAGGGAGGGGAAAGTGAGAGATAAGGAGGGAGAGAAAGCTTGGCACTGCACCGGGTAGTGGAGGGTTTATTATTCTCTGTAGCACTCAATCAAACGCCGGCCCTCTGAACAGAGAGCAATGCTGGCGAATCATCCTGAGGGCTTTCTCTCTCTCCCTCCCTCTCTTTCTTCCTCTCTCTCCATCCCTCCCCTCCTAACCCTCCCCCGCTCTCTCGCTGTCTTTTTTTTCCTGCGGTGTATGAGTGCTATCCATCTGTCAGCTGTCAGTGCCAGTGAGAGATATACAGAGCTGTCACTTTGTGTCAGCCCGGGTTTGGGAGGCCCTCTTTTGCAGCTGCCGCTCTACACATACTTTCCCTATGGCAGCATAGGAGCGCTGCTATTAAAGCACACACACACACACACACACACGCACACTGCACAAAGCACTGGCGTTAGACCGCTGTGTTGGTCAATTAAAACCTTGATATTAAGCAGTCAGTATGAGCCATGTTGGATAGGTGATTATTATCTTACTTATTGCTATTGTTACTTTTATGTTCCTTGGTCTTAATTCTGTTTAATGACATTTCCACAATGAACAGTATAACATCATTTTTTTAAGATATCAAAGCTAGAGTGCGCTAAAGTAGGGCTGGGCAATATATCAATGTTATCGATATCGTTATATGAGGCTAGATATCGCCTTTGATTTTGGATATATTGTAATATGGGAATATTTTCCTGGTTTTACAGGTTGCATCACAGTAAAGTGATGTCATTTTTTTGAACTTACCAGACTGTTCTAGCTGTTCTGTTATTTAACTTTACCCACTAAGTCATTAAATCATTTCTGGAGAATATTATTAAAAATCTCATTGTGTAAATAACATTCGCACGTCGCAATATCGGCATTGAGGTATTTGGTCAAGAATATCGTGATATTTGATCTTCTCTATATCTTGTATCTCTTTTGTAGAAAAATTATTCAGTATTTTCTATTAAAAATGGAGAACCAAAGGAGTTGTTTGTGGGACGGTTTGCTAGTCGCGGGTGAACAAAATGAACCGGGTCAGTCCCCCTGTTAATGCAAATCGCCTGGATTTTGGACAAAGAAAGACATGCGGAATAAGAGACTGCAGTAAGGTACAGGAGCTAGTTGAACAAGATTTTGTCACTCTATTTATTGGCTTAAAGTACAAAATATCAAGATCTGGTTCGACCTATCAGTCACATATTAATTTTCCTTTTTTATACTTAACATGAAGTTAAGAAGTCAGTTTTTCTTCCATTATTTAAGCCGTTAAACCCTTCTAAAACCCATTGGGTAACTTGTCAAACATATTGGTCATCAGGCTACAGTAAAACGGGGTCTTTGTGTTTAATCATGTTTTTCTGTTACATATTGGCACCCTATCAAAGTACTGAAAGAAAGCTGTTGGTGTTGTGTCTGTGACTGGCGGTAGCAGGGTTAAGTAGGGTTGAACGGGTGGGATGGAGGGGATGGAGGGGTAAGTGGTGTTGTGTGTGTGTGTGTGTGTGTGCAATTACACAAAATTAATTGCAGGCCTCAGCTGACACCACTCAGGAAGAAGATGTGAAGGGTACACATGTGTGTGCTATGACAACAAGAGAAAAGGGGATGTGTGTAGCTTCCTTCCATGCCTTCCATTTGTATATGTTGACAAGATTGCCGGGTTTTTGTGCCTATTGTGCCACTCCTGCCATTCTAGCGCCAATTGTGTTGGGTTTTGGGGGCTCGTTATTAGAGGGTGACAGTTTCTGGGCGGAAACAAACACGACTCTGACGATTAACACCATGTCACCATGTCAGCTCATACAGTAATCCTGATATTCTGTCTATCGCACATGTGTGCAGTGAAAGGGAGGGGGAGGTGAGAGGAAGGGACAGTGAGAATATCATAGAAATAGAGAGGAAGAGGCATAGGCAAGATCCCAGGAGAGACAGATAAAGCTGTGCCGTTCATTGAGGACATTGTGTACGTGGGGGCGTACTGTAATGCAATGTTCAACATTCCTCCCAATCCCGGGCTCTCTGTGGGGAAGAGCAAGGCCTGCTGGGGGATCTGTTTAGTTGATCAGTGCTCTCGCCAGGCAAGGGAATAGACTAGTTAAGTATACAATAGGAGAGCGGGGTGTGACAGATTAGGATGAGATAAAGGATACAGCTGAGTAGAATAGCATTGTAAGGCTAAGCATGAATAACATAGAAGGTGAAGGACAAGATAGTGTAGTATGGTATTTGGTGAGGGTATGAGTGGGATATAGTTAAATAGGGTATCACGGGTTAACATATGGTTCAGGACAAGATATCCAGTAGGTACTGTAGTAGTGGAGGAAGTATCCTGGAGCCGGTTGCACCAAGCTTAGCCCAGCTCTGACATTAGCGCGTAGGCAGCATTGGCAGAAATAGAGATAATGTACTAATGGTATATATTTTTTAGTCCTATGTAAAGTCTTCAATCTGCAAAGTATCATATAATAACAATAAATAGGTTGAATTCCGTCATCAGACACTGGGTATTGCACTGATAGTGGGCTATACAGTAAACTTGACATGTATGATACAGGAGAGTAGAACGGAGTATGAGAGACTGACTCGGGCTATGACTGGTGTAACAAAGACACAAACACCGCAGAGTATGAAAGGATGAGGTTGGATAGGAGGTAAAAGCTTATTACTGCATTGGACACAGTAGTTTTTGCAAAGGAAGGTGAAGCGCGGCCAGTTTATCCACGGGCATTTTCTATCAGATTGTAGCTCAGCATTACTCCAACTGCAACTCCAACGCCTCTGTGGGCAGATTGGCTTCACCTTCACACACACACACTCTCAATCAGCTTTTCTATCATAGAGGTGTCACATTAACATACATGCATGCACAGATGCCATACAAAATAAATGGCAACTTGCAGATGGGCATGTTTGTGTGTGAGTAAACACATATACAGTACACACACACACACACACACATGCTCTCTACCCCCTCCTCCAGCACCTCTCAAACCCATTATTGGCAGCAGTTCAGTGACGGCTGTGTGACTGCCAGTACTGCGGATCTGCTCCTGAAGCGAGCTCTCCCCATCAGCGCTGGCTTGATTACCCTGATGTATGCACACCCAGACACTTGACAATCTCTCAGCATTTACATATGCAGCCTCAGCACTCCACACACTTCTGATCTGAGGTGTATGTGTGCGAGGGTTTGTTTGTGAGATTTACTGCATGTGTGTGTGTGTGTCTCTGTGTCTGTGTATGCAAGAGTGTGAGTGTTCATAAGGCGAGTGGGAGAGGATGAGGAGAAAGCGAGAGAGAAATGGCAGCTCTCGCTCGCTAAACGTAAAACAAACAAACTTTAATCCGACGCCGAGGCCCCGCTCTTCAAAGTCAAGACGGAAGTACGAAGGAGAGAGAGAGAGAGAGACAAGTCTCACCTAAGGGCGTGCAATGCCGTAAACACACAAACAGAGCGTTTACCAACCGGCCCGTTATTCACTCTCATGTCAAACACGTAGCACTCAGAACTAACTACCACACACACTACCGGGGATAGAGCTGTGTTAAAACCCTCACAAAAGCCTGCACTTGACTGATGTTTTTCTTTCTTTTCACATGAAAAATCATCATACAAACAACCCCCCCACCCTCCCTCTCACCCTCAAACCTGATTCAAAAGGGCCTGCCTCTTGTTCTTTCTTTCTTTCCATCTCTGTCAACGTGAGGAAAGTGTCTGGTGAGAGGCAGAAACAGACAGACAGAGAGAGAGGAGGTCTGGGGAGTTGCACTGTGTCGATCCTTTTTGGCTGGCGCTTCACAGGGAAACCGGGCTCGGCTGATCATCATTAAAACGCACACAACTTGACATGTTTATTTAATGGCTGCTCCCGGCAAAGACGGCAAGCTGCTGCTATCCCTCACCGTCACATGTTGATCTACCACCGTGCCATGTGTGTCTGTGAGTATGTGTGTGAGAGAGAGAAAGACGGAGTGTGTGTGTTGGCATAATCTTCTAATATGTGCCTTAATTTCTGTATGCTATATATGAAGATTCCTGTTCTGTGCAAATACTGTAAAGTCAGGTCAGGCCACTTTGTGTTTGGATTAAGTGGATTCAGGTGCTTGTTTCTCATTCCATTGCAGTATTTACACTAGGTTTTGCTGTGACTGAACATACAATACAGATTTCCAACCTCCCCGAAATCTGTAATCCACACAGTCCATGCTTTAGTTAACATGCCGGCGCAGCGCCGCCCTGCTGCTCGCTTGATTTCTCTGGTTACTGACAGCTTCCATAAATACCTTTTGATGGCTTCAGATCACATTGGCCAACAATCCAAGAGTGCCACACAATGCAGGAGTGAAGCCCACAGTGATCAGAGACAAAGACATTCTTCATGTTCTGAAGTGAATGCAGTAGTAGGGTTAAAATGCTGATTGAATTTGCATCTGATTTTTGGGTTGTGGTTTTACAAACATGATTTTCCTTTCACAGTAATTTAAATCAGCGATATTTTGCAAGATCTTTTTTTAATTTATTTTGAATAGGTCACTGTATATTATTATTTATTTAATACAACCCAGACAAATCTGAAGTGTGTGAGGTGTGTGTATATATGCAAGATATACAGTCATTTTCTCAATTTAAAGGTACATAAACCTGCATCAGTTGATGCATTTGGCCACTGTATTTGGCAGTGCAACAATCTGCAAAGACGACATTAACGTAATATTAAAGCCACATCATAAACATTTGGTAATGTTTGCAAATAGTTAATTATGACCAAAATCCAATCGCCTTTAAGCTCTGTTTTGGTCTCCACCAACCTCTTTCGCTGCTCCACAATGTACACCAGCTATTTGTTAACGTTGTCTGCGTTTCGGTGCAGGTAAAAAAACGCTTCCTGTTGTGTCACATAAACCAGCTCCGACTGGGGGATCCCGAGGCGTTCCCAGGCCAGGTTGGAGATATAATCCCTCCACCTAGTCCTGGGTCTTCCCCGAGGCCTCTTCCCAGCTGGATGTGCCTGGAACACCTCCCTAGGGAGGCGCCCAGGAGGCGCTCACCAGATGCCCGAACTACCTCAACTGGCTCCTTTCGACGCAAAGGAGCAGCGGCTCTACTCCGAACTCCTCTCGGATGACTGAGCTTCTCACCCTATCTCTAAGGGAGACGCCAGCCCCCTCCTGAGGAAACCCATTTCAGCCGCTTGTACCCTACATTTAGTTTTGGTAAATAATGTTCATAGTAAGTCAGGTGCTTATTAATGTACCTTATTCGCTTATATTTCAGAACCACATCCAACTTCACATGTAACGTCAACATAACTTCGTAGTTTTCATACGTTACATCCGTTAAAGTGGCATCTTTCACATTACACAGTCATTTGACCCATTCCTGATATAATAGCATTGATTAGTGCAGCTTAAAGACAAAGTTTGAGGCGCTAGGGCAAAATCTTTTGCTATTAGTTATAGCAAAACTACTGCTAATGCCAAATGCACTGCATGCAGAGAACTCCTGCTGCTAGTAGATGAAACAATTTACAGTAACAAAGCATTAGGGATAACAACTCAAAATGTGGTCTATTTGATACCTCAGTGAGTGAAACACAAAGAGTATGTAGTGCTGGGCCAGGGCTTGTGGGTGAAACGGCAAGGAGAAAAAGAAGAGTAGAGAAAGGGATCAGAAGTATAGAGAACAGAGCAGATGTGTGTGTGTGAGTGAGAGACTGCAGGGTGGATTAAGGCGACACACTTCCTTTTTTGTTTGTTTGCGTGTGTAAACGCAGTTTTGATGAAATATTAATGCTGCCTTCCAAAATGCCTTGTAAAGGATCCTCTGTCTCTGAGTCCTCCATCTGTAGCACCTCAGGTAGGCATTTAGTATGCCGTTCTCTCTGTCAGGAGGGAACCGGCAACCCTCCACATGTCGAGCTGTCAGAGCAAATACGCCGCCACCCCGCCCATTCCCCCCCACCCCGACCCTCACCCCTGCGATACACCTTTAGTCCCACAGTCTGGGTGCCTGCTGCCCCACCCATCCAACTACCTAATCTCCAGCCAGCACTCCCGCGACAAAACTTTTCACAACACAATTCTTGTTGCACTTTTTTTTCACAATGACAATCTAATAAAAGATAGAATAGAAGAGGTGTTTGAATGATTGATAAGTTTTGACATTTAGTTCATATTTCCTGATGTAAGTCTCTTCTTCCTCTCACCGAATAAACTAAGACGTGCTTTCTTCTGAGACAGAGTTGACGAGGAGCTTGGCGATATTGATTGCACTTCAGAGAGCGGCTTGATTGGCAGCTGCCAAGGTTCTGCGGATCTTATCCACCCGTGCACCCACCCAAGCATCATCCCAGAGTCTCCACAGGAGGAATCAGATACACTGAGAGTCCCTCATCTCCCTGTGCGCCTACTAATGCTGCCTGACTGAGGAAGGGTAAATGATAGCGGCTGTCGACAAACATGAGTCTTGCTTGTGGTTTGGCGACGCTTTTTTTTTTGAGGGGGGAGCAAAAACTCTGACACCCATATACTCTGAGTCTCATGATGATGGTGGATGCTTACCGTTATTCTCCACCAGGCGCGTCTGCGCTGCTTTCCGGGGGCGCCGCGGGCCCTGCAAACAATCGTCAAGTCAATGTTTTATTTCCTCCAGAGTCAACATATTGTATGTCTCCTTTACAACACCACGGAGAACGAGACACAATACGACAACACAGATCTATTTCATCAGGACAACGCAAGAAAAGACAAGACATGGAGTTAACTGCAGGAGTGCTTGGAGAGGAAGGTAGCTCAATAAACACGTAAATGTTCTTTAAAGCAAGACGCTCCGCTTCTGAAGCGCTGACCTGGTGTGGTATGGCGTGTGGCGGAGGATGGAACAAAACCGGTGGAAGATGGCTGTTAGTGGGCTGTCAGTAACTCTGGGTAAGTACAAAGGTGTCCCGCAGTGTCATCATGAGTGGTCAACCAGACACCCACAAGGCTTCCTGTCACAAGAAATAGCTAATTATACTTCCTGCAATACATGTTGGGGAGGGGGGAGGTGGGGGTTACATTGCTTAGGCATGCCATGCTTTTTCTCCCAGCATGTTTCCTTGGATCAGGGAGGCTCCAAAATCATGGTTGCAGCTGTCGCCATGGTCCCGCTACAGGTCCTGCTGTGCCCTGCTACATCCTGCTACGCTCTGCTGTGCCCTGCCACGTCCTGCTGTGCCTTGTAATGCCGCACAGTGCCCTGCTATGCCATGAACTACTACAAAGAACTACTACAAACTACTATTTTTTGTGACTGTTATTGCCACTCTTCATTCTATCCCCAACCGGCCCGTCAGACACCGCCTACCAAGAGCCTGGGTCTGTCCGAGGTTTCTGCCTAAAAGGAAGTTTTTCCTTGCCACTGTCGCACTGTTGCTTGCTCTGGAGGAAACTACTAGAACTGTTGGGTCCTTGTAAATTCTGGAGTATGGTCTAGACCTACTCTATCTGTAAAGTGTCTCGAGATAACTCTTGTTATGAATTGATACTATAAATAAAATTGAATTGAATAATAGGCTTCATTTATAATGTAGACATGCACATTTTCAATCTTGTGACTCGAGGCTGAGGGGCAAGAGGCAAAGAAAGAGCACAGCATGTTACAAATAGTGCTTTTACATGTGTGCATAAACTCTTGCCCTTGTGTGTTTTTTTCATTTCAAGAAAGATGGAAGATACAAGTATTTCCCTCTCCCCAAGCCGCATACAAAGACAGCATAAAAATATATACAAAGAGAGAGAAAAAGATGGCAACTGTTGCCTGAGGATATCGTTGCTGGGTTGAAAAAAAGCTGGGTTGGGATTTGTTGGTGTCACTCAATAAATCAGTGGGAGTTTAATTACCAGCCCGGTGTGGAGGAGCCATGACAAGCAAAGTGCGTGCATGCGTGCGTGTGTGCGTGCGTGCGTGCGCGCGCATACCTCTGTGTACAGTATGTGTGTGCGCAGGTTGAGTGCGGAGAAGCAGTGACTGGCACTAGCTCTGTGAGTTAGCATTCCTCCTGGGCCAGACCCTACCAACAGCCTAACCAGGGCAGAGCTACAAACACACTCACATACAGGGCTGTACCATTCTCCGGGAGACTGGGGGGACGGGTTGTGGGATAGGTGTCTGAGGCGGAGGGGTCTGCTTACAGAGTTGCAGCTCAGACTAATCTCCCCCCACCCCCACACCTCTGCCCCACACACCACCTCCTTTTTATTAACTGAGCTGGGCAGGAACTATGGAGGCTAATCTCTGCCTCATAGTCCAGCGCACACCAACTCTGACCCTCAGCCCTATAATCCTGTAACCAGAGAAAAGAGCGAGAGACACAGGGAGAGAGAGGCAGCAGGGGGTGAAGTATGAGGGAGGTGACATGAAGCAAACACATGTAACCCTCTCACCAAAGGCTCATAATATGAATAACACTTTATGTAGCAATCACAGTGTTGCACTCGTGGACTACATACTTGGTAAAATGGTGAAAGAGACATCTCCGTGTATAATAAATCTGTCTCTAGGGTAATCTATGACTCTCATTAGAAAAAATGTCACCAACACAGTATCTCCGTTCAATTTTGTATTCACTGAATGCAGAATTTAGTTCACATTAATACAGAGAAATCCCTATATGACAATGAAATAAAAGTAAATAGAAAGTAGAGCCCGACCGATAAAGGATTTTTACGGCATACATATATAATACAAATATTTGGTTATTTAAAAATCCGATATGCCGAAATATCGGCCGATATATATTTTTAATAACTCGTTACAAAACAAAATCAGATTTCCCTAACATTAGTTATTTGTAATTATGAGTTCTCACTAAAATAATATTATAGATAAAAAATTGTTGTAAAAAAGCTTCTAGTATTTTAACCTGAGTGCACTCTTTGTTTTAGTTGGTTAGTTTAGCAAGCTTGCATTTAGTTTCGTTGGCCATCAGTAGGCCTACCTCCAGTACTGTGTGTAGAATGAGAACAGTTCCTACCGCACCCTCCACCCAGACCCTTTTCAGTCCAGACCCTCGGTAGCAACATCTCCACATCGACCTCCGAAACCTCCTCCAGCCACAGTCTCCACTCCGGTCCGTGCAGGCGAAGAATGCGGCCCTCGTCACTCCTTTTTCTCTAAGCTGGCGAGCTGCTTAAGCCCAACGAACCCGACTCACACTCGTAGCGTGGTAAGAAAAACAGTTCACAGTCCTATGTATTTAAAATACACATTAACACGCTAGGCTGCATGGTTTGACTCTCATTTCTCATTTTCTGTAAAGCACTTTGTGACCCTTCTTGTCTGTGAAAGGTGCTATATAAATAAAGTTTACTTACTTTCTCATCTGCTCGACTTTGCTTAACTCTTGTGTGTTTTCTCTTCTTCTCTTCTTCTTCTCCTCGTGATTTCACCCAGGTCAACCAGAAATCAAACTCTCACAGGTCATCTCTAAAGCAAACAATTATTAATTTTATTTTTGTACTAAACAACCCTTGAAACGTCATTAACATATTAACTGCGAATAAGTGTCTGAACAGAATGATACTGATTTGTTTCTATAAATCCAAACCACTTTGACATAAACCAAATAAAAGTTATGCATCTTATTAAAAACACATATTTAAAATGAGAAAAAATACTAAATAACTGATGTATATCAGGTTATTACACACAGATGTAATGTAACATGAATATAGGAAGCCAAAACAGAACAAGTAGCACAAACTTAGCATTTGAGTTTTGCGGTTCAGTGTTATAGATGCTGTTAATTCAATAATTTCTTTCTTTCATTGTGACGTCAGTGTATAAACATGCCAGTCAGCGTGGGGAAAGCTGACATTTTGCCTAGGCAATATTGTACAGAGTCCAATAACCTCTTGAAAGATTGAACAAGGGGGCGCACCCATTCAGAATACAAGACTAGAGGAAGGAAAAAATGACCAGCATAAAGTAGCAGGTAGAATAAAAGGGCGGCAGAGAAGAAAAACACAGGTTTGACAGAGGTAGGAGAGAGGACGATAGGCGATAGGTAATGTTTTTCTTCTCCAATTCCCTCTGAGGTAACATCCAACAATTTGAAGGTTCAATGGGCAAGATTACAGTTCTGGTAGAAATGAGTTAAAAATACAGGGCGAGTAACACTGTCTGCGGAGAGTGAATGACACACAACACACACACAATACACCCCTATACACACACACACACACATACATCTGTGTGATGCGCTAGCTGTTATTGGTTGTTTTCAACTGTAGCACGCATGAAAAGAGTCCGCATTACAGCTGTCAATTCAGATGGAGATCAGGTGGTGGGAATGAATGAGGATACAGCAGAAAGTGGCTCTGGGTTTTCACACACACACACACACACACACACACACACACACACACACACACACAGAAGGCATTAGCGCGTGCATGAATGCATGCATGCAAAGGCATTTGCAGATGCTAACCCTTAAAAATAAATCTCCTCATTTTCATCCAAAGGATCCTGCTGTCACTCACTGCTACTGATCACTGTTGTTCTCCTGACTCGTTCACACTGAAAAACAATGGCAGCTGCAAGAGTGTCTTGTCATTCAGCACGTAGTATACCGAATTTGTTCAATTTTCAGAGATCTAAAATATGCCAATATTTTACACGTTCTTCTCATGTTTCTGATACCATTCAAAGTAGTCAAGGTGCAACTGACAAAGAGAGTAATTAATTAGCACCTGCGTTTGTCTGGCAAGTGAAACAATGAGAGTATAAAACAACACTGTACTGTAGATTTTAACGCTAACAGACAGATGCCAATCTAGCTTTCTCTCTCTCTATCCCCCCCCCTCCTCTGCTCGACATGTGTGCTAGTTGGCTCAGAGACATTAGCATTTGTTTTACCCCCCATCCCATGTGCTAGAGCCTGAGGCACAACAGTCAAAGAGACACCACCACCTCCCAATATCTCATCTCATCTCTCAGTATGTGCAAGTGTGAATGCGAGGCAGAGTGTGCTCTCGCTCACAACACTGAGAAACACACACTGTGGCTATTGATATGTGCTGAAAGAGCTCTGTTTAATTTTATTAGATATTACTGATTTAGCAATTTGCATAAGAAAAACTCAAAACTCATTTTGCATTGTGCTTTGCTTTGCTTGGGCAATACTGTTATAATGGATTACCATGCCAATAGGGAGCTCAATAGTGAGTGTGTTAGAGCCAGTGCATGTCCAAATTGTAGTGTGCATGTGCTAGTGCGCCCCCTAGCTCTCAGCTGAGGCCCATCCCCTTTTTCTTTTTTATTCTCTCCTCCTCCTGCTGTTCCTCTCTTGCCCTACATATCAGTCCCGTGGAGAATAGACCCGTCTAACACCCGGCTTCACACAGACGCTGTTTTGTCATGTTTTATATCATTCTACTAATGGCAAGAAAAGCAGGTCCTCTGACTAAAGACTGCAGCATCCCTAAAGATCTCTGGTAACAAATGCTCTGCAAAAAAAAAAAAAAAATATATATATATATATATATATATATATATATATATATATATATATGTGACGACTTCCCCTTAACCGAGCTCTCTGTTCTCACCAGCAAAAGCTCTTGTTTGGTAACCAGTCTGAGAATGGCTGTGTTTTTATAGCTGTATTTGTAATAACGGAGAAAAAACAGACAGACAAGAGAGAAGAAATGGGAGGAAGAAGGAGAAGAGAGAGAGAGAGAGAGAGAGAGAGAGAGATATCCAACAGATGGTAGATTTGGCGAGGCCTCTGCCATGCAGTTTATGTAAAAGCCTGTCTGGATAGAGCACAGACCCCGAAGCATCTCTCCCATATTGAGGAGTCACAGTCATGGCCTGGCTGCAGAGTGAGATGATCCTAATGCCGGCCGTTACAGAAATACTGCTGATTTTCTTTTGTTGTTCTCCCACAAAATAACACTGCTGCTTTATAAAGTACAAGTATCAGACATTATTAATTCATCACGGCCCAAAAAAAACAATCCCAAAACTGTTTCTGTGACCATATTGTTTTAAGTATCGAGTACACACACACACAGACACACACCCCGACTGTAACACTCTAACTCTCTCTTTTTCACACACACACACACACTCTCTCTCTCTCTCTCTCTCTCACACACACACACACACATACTAACCACTCATTCAAACACAGACTGTAACACACACACAGACTTTCTCTCTCTCTCTCTCTCTCTCTCTCTCTCTCTCTCTCTCTCTCTCTCTCTCTCTCTCTCTTTCTCTCACTAGAATAACCTGTATGTGACTTTTTGGTCACTGGGGATTTAATTGAGATCAGACAGTTTTATATGGGATGATGATATTAAATGTAAAACAGAATGGACAAATATATATATATAAATATATATATATATATATGAACACACACTTTGTCACTACTCTGTCACTACTTTTTTTTTTTATCGATTTATCTGGCGATTACTTTTTTCTTTACCAATGTAAAATAGAGAATAGTAGTGCCCATTCTTATTTCCCAGAGCACAAGGTAACACGTTAAAATTCTTAAAGATTCTTAATCGGCAATGATATATGACAAAAAATAGCAGCATCTCAGCTCATTAGTTTTTTTCCCAACATCTTGAAAATATTATTTTATCTTCCATTGATCATCTCATTGATTACATGACAAAAATGTTTCCAGCTGTTTTTGAATTGCTACTTTCTTCATACAGTTTGACGTTCATTTAAATTCGACCAGCCCCAAAGCCCAAAATGACACGTTGCCACCCATATTGTTGTTTCCAGTCAGATCACTCATTCTTTTAAAATATTGGTGTTGGTGTACACAGCATTGCTGGCCAGCGACAAAATACTTGGGGCAGAGTGGGCGGACACATCCACCCACACCCACCCACACACATCCCCAAAATGACCCATTTGTTAGCATGTGTGACCTGCGACTGTCGATCAGTGCAAATTTGTGAGGCAATGAAGCATGCAGGAGAGTCCCGTCAGAGCAGAGGCTAGACATCACCCCCAACCCCTCCATCCAGAGTGTGTGTGTGTGTGTGTGTGTGTGTGTGTGTGTGTGTGTGTGTGTGAGTGAGAGCGCTGGGTGGGGACACAGGGTAGGAAAGGCACAATGAATGTAATGGGGAAGTGAGGATGGAAGAAGGGCAAGGGAGGAAGATGAGAACTTGCACCAAGTGAAGCTCATCTAACGGTGTGATTTAATGTCATCTGCCCCCCCCTTTTTAATCCCTGAAATCTTGAAAAAAGGACTTCTATTCAAGCCGGCATATTTTTATTCCTCCTCTTCTCTCTCATTTCACATAGACTGCAGATGCCTTAATTGTGCTCGCTCTTCAAGGCAGCCTTTTTCGCTTGCTCTTGATAAGTCTTTGATATTCTGTGCTTCGCTAATTGTAGTCGCTGCAGTACATCTATCTTTTTTCAATTTCCTGATAATTAGCCTCTAACTCTTTCATCTGTCTTTTCAAGTGCACTAAATCTCCTTCTCTAATGAAAGTTACACTGAACCCAACAAGGTTGACGGCTGCTATCTCTCCCTCTTTTTCTCTCTCTCTCTACCTCTCTCTCTCTCTCCCTCCCTTTCTCTCTCTCTCTCTCTCTAGCCGTGGGCAGGCCCTGTCCTTGCATCTCTAACGTGAAAATATTCAACCAAAAGAACACAGGAGCCGTTTAATAAGAACATGCTTTAAAAATGACTCCGGTTTAATAGATGGGAGATGTGAGGTGAGCAAAAGCACTAACCTGGAGCGATCTGCTAAAAAGATCAAAAAAAACTCTGAAATCACTCAAAGCCACTCGCTGCACTCCCAACAGACCACAGTCCTATCGAGAGAGGCTCGGAGTAATGAGCTAGATTGAAATATTGCTGAGAGGGGAGCTATGTTATGTATGTGATAACATATTAGCACAACATCATTTGAGTGTGACAGCCTAGTTTGTCTACTCCAAAGCTCACCCTCAACTTCTGCTTTGGTAGAATTTATTCCTTCTTCATTTATTCTCTTGCATATTCACATCCAGAATCAGAGCAGGAAGATAAAAATCCAGACAGGTAGACGGAGAGAAGGTTTGTTTTTTTTAAGTACAAAGAGCATTGCTCTAATAGTTTTATGTCTTTTGATTCAGTGTTTCCATGGTGGGAATGTGTCACTGAGAGCATTACTGAAAGAAATGCAAACACAGACGTCATGAGAGGAGAGCAGAGAGGAGAGGAGGAGAAAAAAAACAGGCATCAAAATTGATTTTTCAATCATGCTTGCTGTTTCAAGAGGGCGTCACATGTTCTAATGACCTCATCCCTCTTGTAGTGATGTGAGTTATTTCACACCGGGCAATTTGAAACTAAGAGGACTAAGGTGGGTGGGTAGGTGTGGGGGGGGTTAGTGCTGCTGCTAAGTAGGGCTCAAAGCGGTGAGGGGTAGTAAAGAGGAGAGGTAGGGTGGGCTAAGGGAATGGTTAACAGGGTCATTTAGATTGGATGGGAGATCGATACTGAGAGGTAGAGAGGAGGTGCATCTCTGTCACTGTGATGTGTGGCTGCTGTGTGATTGTTCTGCAGATTACGTACAAGGGAGGGGGAAAAGGGAAGTGCGTGTGTGTAGTGTGTGTGTGCGCGCTGCGAACAATGTCACCGTCCTCTAGTGATTTAAAACACATTTCATGTTTTTTTTTGTTTGATATTCTATCCCCGAAGAGGAGGAAATGAAATGCAATGTACAGTGAATGTTAAGCTTATCAGTTTTCTTTAGAGATCTAAAGACTCTTTTTCTTTTTTTTTTTTTTTTTTTCTTTTTTTTTTTTTTTGGTGAGGGGAGTGGTGGGGGGGGGTGGTGGTGTTCATTGCCACTGAGAGGATAACAAGTGACCAATCTATTCATTTATCTGGAGGAGATGTGATGATAAGACGCAAATGAAATCATGCTTTTTGAAAATATATTAATCATTAGACGTGGGGGGGTCAGTGGGGAAGCAGCGTTGGGACTGGGAGGTCTCGGGCTCAAAGCCAGATTTAGACAAATCAGCCATGTACTCCTTCTCTGTGCTGCATCCTCCACAGAGGTGCTCTTTGAGCCGATCTCCGAAAAGCTCTATTAAGATTGTGTGACCAGATCTCAACTGTCTGTCCTGACTATATGCAGGCATAGGAACTTTCCAGGTGTTAATATGTAAGTGCATCAAGTGTCTGACTTTCAGTGTACACAGTTGTTATCATATATGCTCTTATGTTAGTGTGTCGATTTGTGCGTGCGTGTGTGTGTGTGTGTCTTCTTGTTGCATGCAGCAGTCTTTGATGTCTGCAGCATGTTGCAGCCTCCCAGCTGATATGCAAGGCCTGGAGGTACAACACTACAATCCGTACAAGGGCGGAACAATGAGAGGATCATAGCCAAAAGCAGATTTCTTTAAAGTGTAAATTACCAAAAAAACCATAGCTGATGCTAATTTAGCCGTTATACAGTTCATGTATTTTGTTTGATTTTGTCACTATACCTGCGAAAAAGTTAGTCTGGCTATCACCAGGCCAAGCCATGCTCAGTAGATTTGAGATTGAGCGTTGGTTCTGGGGAGTCTGCTCTGTATTTTCTACTGTACAAGAGGCGTGACCAACGGGCATAGTTCACATGACTCTGTACGCAATTGGATAGTCTGATAGTCTGTCAAATGGATAATTTTGCCCACCCATGAGAGATTATGGCTTTCAGACAAGCAAAGTGGCAGTTGGTCAAAGCCACACCCCCGGCCTCAACCTTGCCCCCCCTCCCCCTGAAAAGCTACAGACTCAGAAATGGCACATACTAAGAAAAGCTCATTGTGGGACTGGTTCTAGTGGCTGTAATTTTGCACCAAGGCTGAATTTTGGGAAAGAGACTTCAGATGAAAGCATAAAAGCATCCAAAGAGCACCATGTCATGGAGACTTTAAATTCCATTCATAACTTTAAAAAGTCTTTTGGTTGTGAAATCTGCAGAAACCCTGTTTGTACAACTTAAGACTACTTCAAAAAGTGTAAGACAAAAGTCAAATCATGCAATGGTGATCCCCGCAGGCACACTGTGTGTTCCTTTGGCTTCCCAGAGGCCAGAGGTGAGGGTCAGCAGCAGAACAGCTTGTCGGGACTCAGTGTGTTGATCAAAGACTCCTCTGCAGGCAGGATGCTTGCTGACACAGCTGCTTAGATCCAGTTTGAAGGACATCCTCTGTAAACACACAGAAAGAAGAAAAAGCACCACCAACGTACGGACTCAGATATTTTGTTAGATAGTTTGTTCTGACTTGGTGTGGCTTCCACTGTATTATTACATGAACACATTTTCTCAAATAGTCTTAGATTTTCCTTCTGCAGTAACAAAAAACCCTAAACAACTGATACATATAGCAGTGGCGGACTTTAGGCTTTTCTCATGAACCATTCATACATAGCTACAAAAGTAATGCACTGTAATTTGTATGTATTCCACATATTTATTAATTTATTTTTTTGCAGGGCTTTTCCCTTTATTTGATAGTGTCAGTGGATAGACAGGAAAGGTGGGAGAGAGATGGGGGGACAACACACAGCAAAGGGCCGCAGGTCGGACTTGAACCCGAGTTGCTGCAAAGGACTCATGGGGCGCACGCTCTTACTGGGTGAGCCAAAGGTTGCCCCAGTATTCCACATATTTATTACTGTATGCTCCACATTGTATGCATAAGGCCGTGAACATCCACTTAGGGAGAATGTCAGGGTGGATGGTTGGGTCCTAAATCCCAGGCCAAGTGGGGGAGCGTGGGTTGGCGTCCTGGAAGTTTCACAAGAGTTTCACACAGGGAATGGGTCTTCATGTCCCAGGAGTACTGCTGAAGGGCAGCAGTGGTTTAACCCAAACCACAATCTTTTTTTCTAATCCTAACTAGTTGTTTTGGTGTCATTGCATTTCTGTGAGTGTTTTTTTTTAATTTGTATTCTTATGTATGTGTGATATATGTGTGTATATATTTGTTGTGTTATGGTTGTCTTGCTACTGGATGCCTAAAATTTCCTTCGGGATGAATAAAGTGTCTGTCTGTCTGTCACCTTTTCTCAGCTAAACTTCATCGTAACAACTGCTGTCACGACTGCCCTGTACCCACCTCACAAGCCATTTATCCATCCAGATGTATTTATGCAAATTAAGTAATATAGAATGAAAAATGCCTTATGGAAAGAGTAAAATTCAATAGAATTTTATGAATATCGACACACACGTTTGTGCGTAAAATCTCATCAGATTTTCTCTCAATTGGTAAACGGCTTATGCGATAGGCTCTCGTGGAAACGTTTTATGGATGCAACCGGCCATAAAGCGATTTCCGCTTTCTTTGCAGACGTGGTGGGTGTCAACAAAGACTGATATAAGTGGAACGAGGAGACTTTTTAAATTGAATTCACGGGCAAAGTACAATGGCTGTTTTAGATACCAGAAATTGTTGTCGTCTGGCATTTACGTGCATCATCGTACCGATGTGTTGATAGCGTCGTTATTATTATTATATCTTTATATGTTGCTATCAGCAGGCACAAAAGCACTCTTACGACCACGCGATCCATTTTGAGAAATGTTTGCTTGAATGTTGTGCAATGCAGTGCAAAAAATAATGGAAACACCTTAAAATGTCTCAGATCTATTCGATATACCAGTTTGATTGCAAAACAGCATCTTACTTACATTACATGTGCAATCAATCCGTTGGATGGAAACACTTTCACCAGCTTCATTTGCATGAATTCTTTTTTTTTTAGCAAACTTTAGATTTCAATGGAAACATAGCTACAGTCACCTTCTTTTCATAGCTAAACTTATCTGTAAAGACCGCTAAATGCATCTGTCATGTGACTGGTCGGCTAAACTTGAACGCGTTACCTGGTCAGAGGTCGCCATCATTTAGAACACTGTATGATATCATACGACTTGGTGTGCGTAGGTTTTTGTACGGTATCCTACCAACTTGTTCATGACAATGCGTTTAGCTCTTCCACAGTTATTTTCTAAGTGCATATTTGCTTATGTTACATTTAGGAAGTTGATCACAGGTCTCGAGATCGACTTTGTGTCTTTGACAGTGGTCACACAGCTAAAGGATCATGTCAACTTTGGAAATGTGTTTTACAAATGTTTGTGTGTTTTACTGGATGTGATCATAAAGTATGTTAATCCCTTGGTGGGCCCTGTTATTTTCTCCCAGCCCCCCCCCTCCCCCCATATCTGTGTTAAAATGGCTCAGCTCTTAAATCAAACTAGAAGGAGGGGGAGGATAGGGGGTAACAGGAAACACAGCTCTCCTCTACTCGTTCCCCCCCCTCCATTGTCCTCCTGCCTATGATGGGAATGTGGGAGGCGGATCAGATATCACTGTCTTGGGTGTTCGCCAGTGCCGCTTGTTCATCACGCTGCCCTTCCTCCCTCCGGGGCTTCTGGGAAACGATGGACGGAGGGATGTACGGCCAGGGACGACAGGTGTTCATCTTCCGAAAAACACACCAATCGGGGACTCACATCTCCAGCCCCGTCACGATCTAGCCTTCTGTAATTCGATACAGGTTCCTGCAGCTCATTAGTAAATCTGGATCCAAGTCCTCTGTTATTTTACAATGAAAGTGTGTTACCACAGCAGGGATAAGTTCTGGCATGAGTTGACCATTTATTTTAATCGTATTGCAGTGTTTGTGGTTTGGAAGTCCGGCATGTTTTTCTGTACACAAACCCAACCCTGTCTACTGTTTTAATGAGGCTTTTTTGGGGAGTAAATGTTGAGGGACTCAGCAGGGAGTCTCTACTTCTGATGCCATATGCAGCAGAAACTTTGTGGCTTGCTCATATCAATACTATTGCTGGGGACTGACAAGATACAATGTAATGTATTATGTGGTCAGTAAGATGGAGTCATATCAAATTATTATCAATTGTAGAAGCAATGTAGGTATTTCCTGCTCAACTTCACCTCCTTCTAAGGTGCATGTAGAAAGGGAATAAGACCGATCAGGTAAAACCAACCCGTTCTCGCTCCCAACTCTGAAAATACTGACGCAATAGTCCCGACCAAGCGCGTCTAAATATGACACCAATCCATGGATGCGAGTCGCAAGAGCGTCAAAAAGTGACGCCAAGTGTCTAAATATGACATTAAAGGAGACTTTTTTGCGTTAATAAGAAACCCCGAAGACACCTGACCAAGCGTCCATTTCTGACATGATGGGATTGACAATGTGTTGCGTAAACAAGTTGCAAGCACGGCCGTTCTCGTCTTCCATAGGTTTACATTGTTAGGGTTGTCCTGCATACTGCAACTGTTACTGGGTTTTACCTCTTCAAATTAATCTCAATTTAACCCTCATGTTGTCCTCGGGTCAAATTGACCCGTTTTCCTACATCAGTGTTCTTTTTAATTACCCAAAATAACATGATTGATTCCACACAACGCTCTTTAGCAAGTACAATTCTCTACTTTTATGAATTTTGTGGTATCTTATTAAATTTTATTGCATTTGGGGAAAAAAATAAAGTGGTTTTGAAACAGTATTGAGTAAAAGTTGACATATTCCAGTCTGTGATTAACCATTAACATACTTTCCTTTAATATTAGTCTAAGTAAGTCCTAATTTCTGCTTTTCTAACTCAAACTATAGGTATAATTTCCTAAAAATTAGGTTTATTGACCATAAATTCCAAAAATAACAGTAAAACTAAAGTTAATAAGTTAGTGGTACATAGTGTTAAACGTAAAAAAGGGACAGACATTGAAAAAAGGGACAAAAACGTAAGAAAAGTTAAAAGTGTTGACTTTCAATTTTGACGGGAAGACAACAAAAGGGTTAAAGTGAAGGCTGGTCCTTAATGATTGTCACTTTTTTAAAAGAGTCCTACATGTGAGCATTCTTTTTTTCACTCACCATTACAACAAATAATATATTCCCGAGATATCAAGGCAGCTGCCTTTCACTCCAATTAGAGGAATAACTTACATGATAAATCAGTCAGTTGCTCGTGACAGCTGTGATTGACAGTTTTCAACAGAGATCGTTACCGACAGGTGATGATAATCAGGAAGTCTGTGTTTGATGATCAAACCCGATAAAATGTCTGCAGACTTCTTCAGAACATCTTTGAGAAACATGATGGAATATGATGAACTCATCTCATGTCTGACACGAGGTCAAACAGAATTGACAACACGTGCTGGTTGACAAATTGCCTGCAAAATGTCTGTTCCTAAACTGACATGTTGCACTAAGTGCCCACATGAGTGCATGAGGCGCTGACGGTGAGTGACACTCGTTCGCTAGCTTTAGACCGCCGGGTTTCGATGAAAGCGGTGTGCTACAAAATGTAGATGTTGCAACGCAGCAGAATACCTCACGTTTAACTCACGTGTCACCCATTTCTACAGCTTATTTTTAAACGCATGGTTCACGTCAGTGAGGTGTCACGCAATTTCCATGTAATTAATCCATAGCCTTAAAAAAATGGTTCCTTTTAATAAAAAAAAATATATATTTCAGCGAAAAATATAAAGTGAAGTGTTGTGATGGCTGTCACCGTATAGCTCAGCGACGTGAACGCCGAGCAGCTGCGTGCGAGTTGTGTATGATGGATACTTTGTTATTCATTTCTGTGCTTAACTTGCACTCTTTATTTTAAAAAAAGACACTATTTTAGACAGTGTATGTGTCAAACTGATTTTTAAAGACAAATAGCTGCATTTACTGTATGCCCCCCCCCACCTGTTTCATTTGAGCTAATTTAATTTCTTTCTCAAGGGTGGGAGAACAAGGTGCCTCTTCAAACTTTCAGAGTATGTAATTTGGTGTAAAACAGTAGCACTTTAGGCGCTCTCCACCAGTGAAATTAAATGGGACCCTGCGGGGTTGTGTTGTAGGGTATTAAGTAATGTTTATTGATGTTTATTCTCTGAGGGAGCTGCGTGCAAAAAAAAATCACTCTTCAGCTTTGATTAATTTCCCCCCCTTGCTCCACGTAAACGATGAAGCTGAAGCCAAATCGCTCTTTAGCCATGACTAAGAGAGACTACAAGTGGAGCATCTCTCATCAAAAAAAAAAAAATAAAATCCCTCATGCTGTTTTATGTAAAAGATGGACTGTGACCATGAGAACTTTTTTTTTTTTTTTGAAAAATGATGGCTGGAAGCCTGCAGCACGATTCATCACCTATGAATTTGAACAGCTGCTATGTCTTTGTTTTCCTCCTCGTGGATGGAGATCACATTTAACAGGACCATGGCCTCAGTCAGAGGAAATGTAATCTTGTGTTTGTCATTAAAATGTAGGGCAAAGATCAAACATAGTCATGTACATTTTGCAACTTTTGGCACATTATACTAGATTAAGGAACTATCAAGTATCTAGCTAACTAGACCCAAACACAGGCAAATACATATAATGATATTGCTCTACAGAATAAGAAAAGCCTTCCCTGCTTTTATTCACTCCCTTCAGGCCGCAAGGATATCTGAAGTGGAGCTTCTGTTTGTTTCCTCTTTGAATCACCTTTTTTCCTAAGTGTTCCTCTGTGTTTCTGCTTGGCTGGCTGCAGGACTGACACCTCTCCCCAGATCCGAGCATGTTCAGTCGCCGTCCTGCTTGCCCCCTGTGCCAGCCTGTCATCTTGCCTTAACCCATCACTCTCACAAAGCACAATAAGTCCCCACCTGACACACACACGCACACACAGAAAGTAACTTCTCCTCTTCACTCAGTGATAAAATGAAATGAAAAGGCAAAACAATGGTGGTGTTGCTATGGCAACTTTGGGCTGAAATCATCAGTATCCCTTTTTCCTGCTCTTTAAAACTAATATGTGTGCTGATAAACCTTTGAACCTGCTCACAATACAAAGAGAATGCATAGATACTGATAGAAGTCCAGGCCACTTGTGAGACCCACTGTAATCTACCAGTATGTAATCTACCTGCCACTCTGTATTGCTCCTTGTTTGCTATTTGTGGTAAAAGGTCCTATTTGATGTGAGCTATAAGCGATGAGAGGCAGTGCTTTACAGTGAATTTAATGCAGCTAAGAGGTGCTGTTAGGCATGGTGCGAAGCAGATTTAAAGCCTCCGAGCTGTTCTAGAATCACTGTGAAGCACCGCATTGAGTGGCTTATTGCTTTTATAAAATGACATTATTCTAATGTTATCATTCAGTCAGGTCCATGAGAGGGTTAGCCTGATTCATTAGTATGACTTTATTGGACTCTTATTCCAAATCAGATATGTTCCTCAGCGCTGTGTACCTCCAATACCACTGGTGTAATGTAGATTGATGACTATTATTATTTATTATAGCTCAATTCTACAATCTTCAGTTCTACAATTTTCTGTGTCACTTTTATTAAGTGCTTGGGCAGATTGTTGGCATACAGTAACCATTTATACATAGCAAATTATCAAATGGATAACTCATGATCAATCAAAGCCTGTAACAATACCTAAATAATGGTCAAACATTACATGTCATTTAGCTCACGCTTTCATCCAAAGCGATTTACAATTGCTATATATGTCAGAGGAGTGTCTCACGCCTCTGGACCAAATAGTGTCTTGCTCAGGGACACATTGGTTGATGTATCATTCAAACATGCACATTTTTAGTCCTTTGTCTCTATTTCTTAACCTATTGCGTCATTGGTTTTAGAACTTCCTTGCCAAAAGACTGCGGTTGAAAATTAGCCGGCGGGTTGACAGCGGCACATTTACAGTAGAGTTAATTAGTGTGTTTTGTCCTTTTAAGCCTTGTATTGTCTTCCCGGTGACCAAGCAGTTGTTGTCTGGGTCTGGTTTGCCTGTTTAGAAAGCATAGAAGTAGCACTGGACGAAAAAAATCAAATATCACAATATTCTTGACCAAATACCTCAATGTTGATACCGCGACGATATTGTATGGTTTACTATTGGTGCTTTAACAAAATGTTATTTACACAATGAGATTTTTGGTAAATATGCTCCAGAAATGATTTAATGACTTAGGTAAAGGTAAATAATAGAACAGCTGGAACAGTCTGGTAAGTTCAGAAAATGACAATTTGGCTGTAATGCAGCCTGTAAAACCAGTAAAAGAGTACACTTACCATATTACCATATATCCAAAAATCTAAGACGATATCTAGTCTCGTATCGCAATATTGATACATCAGTATATTGCCCTGCCCTACATAGAAGTTTAATTTTTCACCAAAGTCTGTCTTACATCTTCCTAGCCAATTTCATTACAACCAATTACAACTAATTTTCCACTTGTTTTTGGCGTTCATGGTAGTCTATACCTGTATATCTGCGACGTTCCCCTTCCCGGGATTGCTCCGTTGCTGGAAATTCAGCCAGATTTCACTCATTTAGGCTGGATATCCATTGCCTTGGGCTTTCTTTGTGTTGGCATTCTAAATTCCTGTGGATTTCTGAGGACTATGGGTATCTTCTCCTCAGATCTCTGCAGGGTAAATCCAGACAGCTAGCTAGACCATCTGTCCAATCTGAGTCTTCTGTCTGTCGATTAAAACCACTTTTGAGCGTACACATGTTCCAACAAAACAAGTTCCTTCCTGAGGCTATTTTGCAGAGGCGCCGTTTCTCCGTACGGCGCTTAGCACCGCCCCAAGACAATTGTGATTGGTTTAAAGAAAAGCCAATAGAAAAGCCTGCACCTCAGGAGACCCATCTGTTAAACTCCTAAAGTTTGCTGACAACACAACGGTCATCGACCTCATCAGGGACGGTGATGAGTTGGCCTACAGACGGGAGGTGGATCAGCTGGCTCTCTGGTGCGGTCAGAACAACCTTGAGCTCAATACGCTCAAAACTGTGGAGATGATCGTGGACTTCAGGAAGAGACCCCCCACTCTTCCCCCCCATCACCATACTCAACAGCCCTGTGTCTGCTGTGAAATCCTTCAGGTTTCTGGGATCCACTATATCCCAGGACCTATAGTGGGAGCCTAACACCAACACCATCATCAAAAAGGCCCAGAAGAGGATGTACTACCTGCGCCAGCTCAGGAAGCTCAACCTGACTAAGGAGCTGCTGATCCACTTCTACACAGCCATTGTCCAGTCTGTCCTCTGCACGTCCATCACTGTCTGGTTTGGATCTGCCACCAAAAAAAGGACAGGAGCAGACTACAACGGACAGTTAGGACTGCAGAAAAGATCATCGGTGCCAACCTCCCCTCCATTCATGACTTATACTCCTCCAGAGTCAGGAAAACGGGCAGGAACCATCACTGCAGACCCATCTCACCCCCCGGACACAACCTGTTCCAGCTTCTCCCCTCTGGTAGGCGCTACAGAGCACTGTACGCCAAAACCAACAGATTCCCACAAGCCATCTCTCTGATGAACAGCTGACTTCTTACCCACAGTGTCAGGTTCAATTCTGGTCAATAACCTAGTAACACTCTCTCCAAACAGCACCTGTTTACTGGTTCCACTTATTATTCCACTTATTTAGTATTATTCATCATTCCCATTCTCACATCTCACTTATTATTTTTTATTTATTCATCATTCTCATTTCCTAATACATAACTGTTCATATGGTAACACTGTTCATACTGTTCATATTGTAATATAATAACATAATACTATTTATCCCAGTATCCTTTGCACTATGCTCCACATTTAAATAATTTTATTGATCTCTTCATTGCACTCATGCCTCTATATTGTTTCTGTTTAGAGTATATATATATTGTGTATATATTAGTGTGTATATTCTTGTTTTGGTTGTTTTGTATGTGTAAGCACATTGTGAGTAACCGTGCTCCAAAGAAAAATTCCTTGTATGTGTCCTCATACCTGGCAAATAAAGCTGATTCTGATTCTGATTCTGATAAACCAGAGCACATTTTTCTCCCATCCAGGAATGCTGTGTGGACTCGCCAGACCTTCCTGTGCAGCGCTGTGGAGGATGAAGATCTGCGAGACTACTTTCATGGTAAATAAAACCTAATTTGCATTAAATTATACCAAATTTCTGAGGAGAATTAGTTTTTATGGATTATAACATACAATATAATTTTCAAATATTAGCCAGGATATCCCCAGGTTAAAATTAACAGATGTGTTTTGTTTTTTTTAATTCACAAACAACAGAGCAAACAAAAAGAACAAACCTATTTTATGAAGAATTCTCTCATCAAATTTGACCCGAGGACAACATAAGGGTTACATAGAAGAAGAAAAAAGAAAGTGTTTGTATGTTCTGTTTGCTGAGGTTGTACCCCTGCAGCAGATGTCTGACACACCAACACAAACACAAACAAACCGGAAGGCCTTACAATAGGGGACAGCTGTGGTTGTGAGAGGCCAAATCTACTAATGATTGCAGTGACTGTCATGCAGTTTGCTGCTTGTCGCTAACATCTGAAAGCCACGTCCACCTGTGCTAGTGGTTACAGGTGTTTTAAATGCTTGGGTGGATTACTGTCCCGCATCCTATCTTATTTTGAGAAATCAAGATGAGACCATTTACTTTTCTCTTCAGTTCCTTGAGTTTTAACATCAAAGTGGAAACTTTTCAATTAGAATCTGTTGACTTTTGACTGATTCTGTCTAAAAGCAATTGGAAGTGGGATTTTTTTTTCCTAATATTACTGTAAATTGCTTTTTCACATTATCGCCCAGCACTGTGTGCAAGTTGGTGCTCAACCACTGCAAAGATGTAGTCTTAACAATGGTGTTGAAGGAAACCGACCTCAAAGAACCCAAACTGAAAAAAACAATGAAAAAATCATGTCTATTTTTAGAAGAAAACCAACCCTTTTAAAGACCATGTCCTTGCAGAACCTACAACAGCTTGGTAAAGAAACCTCCTTCTACATGACTACAGAACCAGTCAAACACCAACCAGCAAGCCAAACTGCACCACGTCACGCTAGAAAGAGAATTTCAGTTCCAAACTTTATCCATTTTGTACAGGAAGAGAAAAGTGCTAGTTGATGCATTATTCGTAGCAGGAGAGAGTTGCATCAGTTCTGTTACTTCTGACTGAAGCCAAGAAGAGCCGTGTTGCCTCATGCTGTCCCTTCCCCCTTACCCTCAGCACACTGCATTGTGGGATATCCTGTTGGTTTATCTTCCTCTGCTGCTTGTCTGTTGGTTGTCTGATCGTCAGCCTTGTCCATGTGATGTTCTGCTCTTTCTCTCTCATGCCCTAAAAGAACGACTGGGCTTTGAAAGGCTCGGCTGTCACGATCCTTCAATAGCAGCCTGCTAATTGCTGACCCTAACAGGCCCAATTAGCTCTTACAAGCTCGGCGCAGGGGCCCATGGGAGCCGTCTGCGCAGACATGGGGACGAGACATGGCCACCGCTAAAGCGTCTAAAGTGAGAGCCACACGGCAGCAGTGTTCTTTCTATCTGCTTCTCTTTGGCTTTATTACCACCGCCGCATCTCTCTCCGTCTTTCTCCATCTCTTTCCATCTTTCACCCATCCCATAGTCTTTGTCCTCTGCCAAGGCCCTCAGAGCCCTCCTCAGAGAGATCTCTTGAAGTGCAGGGAATCAGAGGCAGAAGAGCGCTCTGGGAAAGCTGGCTGAGCAAGAGAAAAAGGGGCTCCAGCGCTGAAGCTGTTATCACGACAGCAACAAGCGTGTAATCAGCCCCCTTTTTAAAGTGGCTTCTCAAAGAGTGCGAGGGCTAATGTGCACAACTTAGACTGATATTTTCGATAAAGCCCCACATTTAGTAGCTGGCAAATACATCAGGCTGTCTGTTCCCTTTTGAGTGTGAAACGTGATAAAGACATACATCTCTCCACTGATAAGGAAAATGTGGGGAGGAGTTGGAGTGGTTGGCACACAAAAGAGCTCTGTTAAGACATTGGGAGTTGGTGATTTTACAAGCAATAATTCTTCTGCTAAAAACGAAAGGAAAAAAAATAAAACTGCAGAGAGGACGATGATTAACGTGGGCCGGACCGCTCGTCCCTCATCTATTCTGTTATCTTCATTATTTGGAAGGCATTAAAAGAGGCCAGGGATGGCAGCTTGGGGAGAGGGGCTCAGGAGGTGGTGGGGGAAGTTCTATGTGCTGGGATACTAATTACAGTGTCCACTAATAGCGCCTCAAGTAAACCAGGCCAATGCATCTTGCTTGATGAGAACATGCATCAACCAGCTTAATTGAGAGTAAAATGAGGCAGGCGTGCCACAGGACCTATTAATCAACATTGATGAATGAAAGTGTAATTAGATGTGGAAATACACAAAAAAAGGGGAGAGGAAAAGCAATCGGTTAACTTAAAGTTAGGGGCCACAGTTGTTACCTAACATGTTGCAATATTGTGCACATTAGGCTTTATCTATCAGACGCTGCTTCCTGTCCAACTTTGTTTTTGCCTTTTGTGGAAAAATGCATAGGTAAGAGTGCTGACGCATCATTTTGATTACGTAGATATTGTACTTCCCGTGCATTAATAGTAAGTATTGCTGCACCTGCAATACAGTCTGCACCTGCCGCGCAATATGCACTCCAGCCTAATCATTTAATTCAAACCCCCTCCGTCAACTACTGTACTTGATCTGTACTCCTCTGGGGCGTGATGATCACTGCTAATACGGTCCACTCCCTTTTACACTTCCACTGTTACTTCCACCACTGGATTAAGCAGGTGTGACACTTGAATTTGCCGAACTATCCATATAAATAAGGTTTTTTGTTGTTTTGTTGTCTTTGGCAGTGCACTCGAGGCAAACGACCATCATCGTTTTTTTAACGTGATCATGTCAACACTTTCAAGGGTTACTTAATGTCATGAGACTTGGGATCTGCGTGTGATGCAGCGTGACATATTCAGCCTTAATCTGTGTTTATTGTTCATCATATTTATCTTGCGTTGCAGCGTTTTCGCTCCCTGACATTGACATTCATTGCCGGTCCTGCGCAGCCCCATGAGCTATGTGAATAAACACAGCAAATGCAACACCCTTGAAACGCCATAATCCCTTTTGTTTTGGTGGAGGCTCTTTTCGCTGTGTATGCAAGTGGGAAAGCCTCTCCTCTCTCTCTCTCTCTCTCTCTCTCTCTCTCTCTCTCTCTCTCTCTCACACACACACACATAGAGACATATAAACAAACTCACAGGCACAAATCAACACACACACGCACACACTCACACTCCTGTCTGCTTTCCTGCTTTCCCTTTCAAAAGCTCTTATCTATTTATAGACTTTGATATGTAAACCTATGAAATCTTACCTCAGGCGAGACAATCAGGCCTGTTCTTCTTCAATCCACTGGAATCAAAAGACAGAAAGGGGAACAAAAAAACAGATGAGAAAAGCGAAACACAAAAGAGACACAATGTAAAAAGAGCGAGGCAGAGGCCTGCTTCCACTACAGGGTTGATAATTACAGCCAAAGACAAGGCAGATTAGGACAACGTTTTTGCCAAATGCTTCCTGAAGAGGAGACTGACGGCGGAAGCAATGTGTTTTATTTTTGAACCAACCGCTCACATTGCCTCCCATCACTTTGCATTAAAAGAGCAGGATGGCGTTGCTCTGCTGGTGGAGGAGGAAAGCAGGCTGGCGATCTGTCATGGGACGGTGCACCCAATGTCTGAGACGCGCCATAATGAAGTGGACATTGGGGGAAATAAACGCGGCGGATTTACCAAATTTGGTGAGCGGCAAGTCTAACGCAGCATAGCAGTACGGGGCATGAGAGGTCAGCTCCATTTTCTCCTGCGCCCACTGACATCATCTAAAATGGCCTGGCTGAAATTAGCCTAACCCCCGGAATGGCATATCTCTCCGCATAAGCTATGTGGACGCGACGAGCGGCTGAACGTGAAATCCAAATCAACACATTGTTTTTGCGATGTCAGAAGCAGCCAGGGAATGACCATCACCCTGTGGCTCGGGGATATTTGTTGTCAAAACGGTAGCTCTGCAAACTGTTTGAAATAATCTAATCCAGCGAATCTTGACTCGTTAGGGTCATTATGCAGGCTTGACCTCGTTCTGTAGGGATGGATCTCAGCCCAGCGAAGGGGAAGCGCAGGCGGACAGTGCTGTCTGCAAGAACACGTGGAACTTCTCCTCCGTCAATAAGTGTGACGCATGTTGGCTTCCGAGACGGGTGGCTGCCTGGTGGAAGTAGCACGACACCCGTTGACTTTAGAGCCCTTTACGCCCCCGGCACCAAACAAGACAACACACATACAGTCAGTTTCAGCAAGGAAAAAATACACATTGTAGGGCTTAAGAGCACTGAACTATTGTTCTATGGAAAAGAGGGGCCCAGCATTATAACACAGGAAATGTCTTGTAGACCAATTATAGATAACACAGGACATTAACATATAGATACTCTATGTAGGGTTATGTGTTTATTATTGACCTAAACCTTTGCTTGCTCTGATATAAATACATTTTGCAATTCCGTTAAGCATTGCATATTTACTAGGCCTTGAAATAATTTTTTTTTAAATGAAATGATTAGGAAATTGCAGTGGTGGAAAGAACCTGAGTACAATTACTCAAGTGGACTTTTTTCATTTGACTTTTACTTACTTTAGATTTATTTTGCAGCTGTATTTCCTAGTTTTTCATATGATTGCTGTGTACAATATGCTGAAATTCAGAAATTAGACTGCCTACCTTCAGCGGCGACTTAATTTTGAGCACTTGTACAAGGGGCTTGTGCAGGGGTCTTTTTAAGCCAAAGACCCCTTAACTGAGAGACTGATCAGGGACCCCCTGCTACATACAGTATATTGTATAAAATGAAGTTGCATATTAAACTGGGCCTACAATAACATGTGGGCAGCCTACACCCTGTATATACCTTTTTTTGCATAGAATACTAAGCTATTGAAATAATAATTAATGTCATCATTTTATAAATCATGTTTTAATGTAAGAATTCATGTAGCACAGTGAGTCTTTGATTTACTGTATTTGTGGATGGCCTTAGTGACTCTCTTACCCATAGGCCAGTAAGACTATGTGTTTTTCACAAATAGGCAGATTTATATCTGCTAATAATATGTTGGATTTATGTTAAGATATATTAGTTTTTGAAAAGAAAAATTTCAAAAAATGAGCAGATATGAACAGATATGAACAGATATTCAGATATTCAACAGGGGGTCTCTGATCTCATGTTATCCAGTACAACAGCTCTGCCATGAACGGTACGTTTACGAAGCTCAACATTTTTCAGTTTTCATTTAATTACATGTTTATTTTTGTGGTTGTAGTTTCCAGAGCTGTTGAACTGGATTACATTATATTGAAAGGTGTTTCTATTATTTTCTATTTCTGCACCTAAGAGAGGCAGAATACAACTGTCAGTATGATTCACTCCAGTACAACACCACCACCCACTATGTATACACCAATAAACATAAAGTAGAATTCTTACCTTGACATCACCACGATGCCCTGACAGTGTAAACAAAAACTGAAAAATGATAAGCTTTGTTAAAGTAGAATTCATGGCAGAGCTGTTGTATTGGATCATATATTAGATTGTTCAAATGTACCAAATGAAGTGGCTGCTTAGTTTAAAAAGCAGGTCATATTTGCATACATTTTAATGTAAAAATAGCAATCTGGAAATAAAATAATAAAAATAATAAAATTAACAGGAGCTGTTTTTTATATAACAAAATTATCTGAATGCTTAATGGTTAATGCTTAATTAAATTGGTGAAAAGAAAAGAAATTAGTAGAAATTAATTTGAATGGTATGTAAAGCATGATAGCAGATAATAAACCCGCCAGAACTTTAAGGGAAGTATTGATTTTGTCTAAAATAATAATTAAGCATCCTAAAATTACATTTTATATTCCAAAAATGTATCTCTTCTGATACTTCATGATGCACACATTCAGGCATTACCAAGCATTCATTTATACTTTTTTCCCCATTGACTTCATAATGTAATTTTGATAGAACTGAATTTTGACGCACGGCATGTATTGTATGTGAGCCAGACAAAATGTGAATACGCTTTAATCCTTAAACGAAGATATGACTGTGACATGTCTCCCCCAGACTGCTGATACACCGCTGATTTTACAATCATCTCTATCACTGTACTCTTACTTGGCCAATGGAAGAGGCAATCCTCTTTGCTGTCTTCCTGTGTCTCAGAAATAATAAATACACTTTTTTTTAATGGCTGACTTTATGTTGCTTTTGCAGCAGAGCTGTCGCTCGGGTAGTAACACTAAAGATGCAATCACGGCGGACGGCGGGTGGAAGATGGACGAGTGCGTGGGACAGGTGGACAGGTGAGATAAGGAGGTTTTGTGAGAGGCAGTCAGGCCTGGATTTGTGTGGCTGTCCGCTGCCGGACGCTTAATAGCTGATGGCAAGCTGTGATTGGGATGAACATTTTAAATCTCTGGTCCAGTTTACCTTGACCTTTTTCCTTCTTCTCTTCTTCTCTTCATTGCTGCTACCTCATCTGTTGTGGGTCTTTGTTTCAATGTGCACGTCACTTGGATCTTAACTGTGGGATTTATGTAATAGTAAGGCTATTTTTACAGGTATAAAAGTACTACATATTTCACAGTCTATCTGTCTAGCCCGTTCTATTACATGAATTCTTGTTATATGGGAGAGTTTTAGCTGCAGGTTTGGTCCATCCATTTCACGCAGGGTTTCCACGGGGTCTTAAATGTCTTAAAAGTCTATCATTTCAAAATCAAAATGTTATGCCTTAAAAGCCTTAGCCTTAGCTAAGTATTGTGTTCTAGGTTTTAAATCATTTTAGTCTTAATTTGTCCATGCCTCTAATGCACTTTTGTAATAATTCCGTGGTGTTGTAGTTCTTTCTTTCACCAGTCCAAATTTAATTTTGCTGTATTACGACTACAAATGAGACCAACATGCAACTTATATTTCAGCCAATCAGGTTATTGTTATAGGTGCAAGTCTCTTTCGGATTTACCACAGACATGAAGCTGGTTTTATTCTTTGGGGGAAGTGCAAGTTTAATGATACTGCTTGGGAAAAAAAAGGAATTTAGGGCTTAGTTGATGTTGTAATAAAGGTCTGGAATTTCATTCATAACGGTCTTAAAAAGGTCTTAAAAAGTCTTAAATTTGACTTGGTGAAACCTGCAGAAACCCTGTTACAAAAGAATCATTTTTTCTCACCTACCTCTGTTGGTATACTTTTGGTTTGATTTGTGAGGGGTTTGAGATATCTACCTCTTAAATCTCTGCTGCAGCCTCAATACAAGGGATACAATACAATGTTCAAAGCGTTAAAACTTGAGTAAATAACTTCAATAGCTAAATCTCTTACTAGGAGAATGTTGCTCCTTCCTGATGGAGGAATCTGGACCAGTGGTTTCCAGCTTAGTTGGCTTGTGACCTCCTAATAAAAGCTTTTTTTTCTTGCGACCCTTCATAACAGATTATATGTGTGTGTGTGTGTGTGTTGGCCATTTCATCCAAATATTCAGTTTGTTTTTTGAATAAATTTATCAGCCTGAAGTTGTAAAAACTATGTTGTTAAAGCAAAGTAGAAAATAATATATAAAAAATATATAATTTTGTGTATTTTATTCATGTATTTTGTCCAACCCTATCAATTAAGTCACGACCACTCAGATGTTTGGATGTTTGTGGGGAAACACTGGTCTGGATAAGCTACAGAACATGCTGTCAACAGTTTGCATAAGGACTATTTCTGAGGAAAAAAGTGATAATCTATAGGGCTTCGATATGCAAAATAAAACCAAAATTGCGACACTCAGCTCCATGAACCTGTGTCACACACCCCTTCCAACTCCCAGAGTTATCCTTCCCGTCTAGATCCAACGCTACCACATCTTTAAATTACTAGTAGTCGTTTTGGTGCCTTAGTCCTGTTTTGTCTAACTTTAAAGATGGCTAAAAGCAAAAGGGAGGAGGGGGAGGCAGCGGTAACGCTAACGGAGATATAACATTCCGAATGGCCGCTGTTCTGACTCGGGTGCCTGGATCTGTTTCCCGACTGTTCAGTAAACTGCTGTTAGCGTCCTTAGCACCGGAGTGCTAGCTGGCTGGGGGCTGACATTGGATGTGTCCCCGCAGGGGCGCTGCTAGGAATTTTGGGCCCCATGAAAAAAATTAAATTTGGTTAGTTTAATAATTTTAGTTTTTACCTATTTTTTGGGGCCCCTGTCAGTCATGGGCCCTTTGAATTGTCTTAACTTTTCCCCCTATACAGCGCCCCCGTATCCCCGGGACAGGGCTGTAATGATAGTGAATGGCTGCTAGCTGGCTGGGGGCTGACTGTGGATGTGTCCCCGGGACAGGGTTGTAATGATAGTAAATGGCTGCTAGCTGGCTGGGGGCTGACTGTGGATGTGTCCCCGGGACAGGGTTGTAATGATAGTGAATGGCTGCTAGCTGGCTGGGGGCTGACTGTGGATGTGTCCCCGGGACAGGGTTGTAATGATAGTGAATGGCTGCTAGCTGGCTGGGGGCTGACTGTGGATGTGTCCCCGGGGCTGTTGTCAGCTCTCATCCCGACTGAAGCCTTGCAGCGCCGGGACACTGAGGCAGACAGACAGAGGTGTGCTAGCTAGCTAAATTACCATTAGATTAGTCGTCTATCTATACAGTTACAACGTTACTGATGAATTTGTTGGATTAACAATCATACAAAAAAATAACTGAGCATGTTGAACATTGTCGTAATCTTATGTTACCACCAAGAATTACATTAGCATTAGCTACCTTTACAGTAGGCACCAATGCACTTTTCCTCTTCGTTCCCCCTACAGGTTGGGAGCAGAATTATCCATTACTGTTACCATTACCATTATTTTTATGTCTCATTCCAACGAGTTAATCAACCTCCGATTTTGGAAACATTATTTTAAGGTACAGAAGAATCTTTGGTGTTGCGATACTGAAATCAATCAATATCAATAAATAAAGTATCTGTTGTATAACTGTGTTGCAAAGTGGGAAGTAATTAATGACAAAGCAATACCATGTGACAGACAAAAAGTTGTATTATGTTTACTGAGAAAAAAATAAAGAATCAAGGTTTGTATCGGATCGTGGGTCAAATGTTGTGATACGAACCGAACCCTGGGTTTGGTCATCATTACAGCCCTAATAATCTATAATTAGTAGTAAAATACATTCAATCAATTAATGTCCAGCAGATGGAAGCCTTTACATTTCCCATGATAAATGCCTGCTGCCACTTTCTTCAGTGCATGAGGGGGGTCTTCTGTTTGACATTTACAGCAGTATCAACAGTGGTTTTTAACAGAGGAAGAGAGAACACAAACAGATGAAGAGCTGGACTGTAGACAGCTGCAGTTCAGCAGCTGTGGCTGATCAGATAATACAAAAAGACTCCACCTACAAAAACACAAACTTTATCTGCAACAAAATCCCAGAGAGAAGATCACAGTGTTGGACACGGGCCACACGTAATATATCTTATAAATGAGACATCCAAACATCCAATAACAATATGAATCTTACACTGGTAAAACGCTGAGGGTAATGTAATACATCTGCTACAAGCGGCGCAAATGAGTGGTTTAAAGTCAATCTAAAATGCATAACAGGTCGGTACATTTCCACTCAGTCTCTCGCTGTTTAGCCTCTCCGAGAGTGATCGATGCTCTCCGGCCCACTCTGTGATGAAAGAGTCACCCTTTTTGTTTTCCATTGCTAGTGCATTTGAGCAAAGTTTGATGGATGTGGGTGGACTTGTCACACGTGGGTGTTATCTCTTTGTTGTGTGAAACAGAGACAAAAGAAGAGGAGTGGATGAGAAGGCTGTGATTTTTATCTCTGAAGTGCAAAAATGTTTCTCGCCGCAACACGGGAGGGAGTGGGAGAGAGATTAGAGCCGTTGAGGAACCAAAATAGATTGATCAGATCGCACGATAAGAATAACGGGAGGGCTTTGTTTGTTAATTTGCATTGTTTTTTTCTCTCTGTGTTGTGTTTAACATATCCCTGATCCTCCTCTTCTGTTTTACCTTAGCATCCTGTTATTTCATGAGCGTTAAATATGGAAACGTCTGTATTTACACCTTGTAGTAATTAGTCTCCTTGCCTCTGTAGATTAAAAAATAACCTAATTAGGAATATTATTGTTTTGCTTGGCTTCACACCTGTGTGTGTGTGTGTGTTGGCCTCCAGGGTGGCGGTCCGCCTGTCTAGTGCGTGCTCCAGGGCCTCTGTGACTCACTAAGGGGAGTCAGATGTGGCCTCCCAGGCTCCCGTGACCGGGCAGGGAACACACCCCGGATTTACCTGCACTTAATCCCCATAGAGAGGTCAGGCCTCTGTTCCTCAAATCCTCCCTTGTGTGGAAGAAAACACCTGCAATACATCTACTTCTGAGAAACCATGTTCTTGAAGAGGCCCCACGGGAGCCCAAAAGCATGTGCGTGGCGAGAACTGTTTGTTTGTGTTTGTGCATATTTATAATAAAAGGGCTGAGCCACATGTGCGCATGCATATTCTGCAAAGGCATAATTTTAAAGGGAAAGAAGGCAAGACTTGACAAATCGCTGCAGACAGTTCAAATGACTTTTAGGATTTTGCTCTATCATCCTGAATTTGCTCACGCAGTCTCCTTCTTTTTCCTCAAACAACGTATTTTTTTTTTTTTTACTCCAATCTGACAGATGTGGAAGTAATGACACCTTCTGCGATCGAGGCCTCGGTAGGCTACAGGCCCGCGTCTCCGAAGGCGCCAACACTACCTGAGGGCTCTGATAGAGATGATTTCAATTCTTCTCAGTCGTTTAATGATGGATGAACCTGCAGCTGCAGGAACATTTGACAAGGCGCTGTCAGCTGTGACAACCGGGGGACTGAGTGAATGAAGGGAGGAAGGTAGGAAGGCGCAGATACACACGCGGAGACATGCAGACAGACCACAGAGGATGGCAGATGGATTGAAGGGGGGTGGGGGGGTGGGGGTCGCCGCTCAATCTGTGGCATTGACAATATGGTGTCAGCCCCTCGCTGGGGAGACGTGACAGGCTGGCAGGCAGGTGGGCTGCTTCTGTCTGTGTCACTGACTGGGAGATCAGGGCCGACATGCAGAGAATCCGGCAACCCAGACTGCAGGTTCTGAGGCTTATGATTGCAGCCGAGGCCGCGGTGACACATGAACTCACGGTGGCACGCGCAAGCGCACACTCATGCATGCGCACACACACGCACACACACACACACTCGGCGGGTGTAAAGTTACATTGCCTATCGCTAATTACTGCCACAGAGCCGGCATTCGGAGCCGGGGCTCCAAATTACACGGCTCAACCACAACAAGGGCGATGTGCCCAGCAGTCATTTGTCAGACTAATTATTTGTCTTGGGCGCGTAATTGCAGTGAGAACAGGTACTCAGGTAATTGTGTGGTAAGCTGCAATGTTAAGTGATGCTTTCCCTCCATTTTCAGGCGAGATGAAAGGAGTAAAGATTGCAGTGCTGAAATACGTGGTTCAATCCGGCCTCCCAGTCAGACTTTGCATCTAAAAATATATGCCATGGACGAGTCTCAGCTTTTTGAGAGAAAGAGAAGAGCACCTTGATGTTAGGATCATCACTGTGGGTAATGGCTTTGTCACTACACTGGCTACTTCCTGAATATATGTAAATAATCAAGTCCCTGGTGTATGCTGTATAATAAGTTCATTAATCAAAATCCTCAGTCTATGGAGGTAGAATACTGTTGGATGTGCAAAGGAGAATAGTTCAAATCAGTCGCAGTCTCATATCTGTGAGCAATAGTTGTGGTAATTCAAAGTAGCACGTTTCCACTTTGTGTAGTATTATGCGGCTGCATACAAGACGCACAGGCCATTGTCATTTGCAATGATGTTTGGCTCACTAGCACTGTCACCCATCATCATAATTATGACTGCACTCTCTGTTATTCTTATTCTTAAATGTGTATCCCATGATTCCTCACGGGGGCTACGCAGGGCCGACTGGACACGATGTCAGGTTGAATATTATAATGAGCAAAAAATAAATAACTCATCGGGAAGTATAAACAGAGGGATTTTTGTATTTGCCCTGAATCCAATAGCAGCCCTCCCGCTGTCTGTGAGACTTGTCTGATCTAGACAATGGTCACTGGATTCCTCCGTGTCTCTTCCTGACGAGCAAATCAGTCTCACCACGTGATCGTCTCCGGCCCTCTTGTAATGCTGCTCCTGTGCCCCATATGGCCCAGGGGCCTGCTTGTTCTTTTGTGTCAGGGAACACGCAAGCTGTTGAAAAAGGATCCATAACTATCAGCGACAGCCGGGGCCAAGCGTGGCTGGCCTCATGCAGAAAAGGCCACTTCTACATGAAAAGGTAGAGACATAACAGAGTCCTCTACCTTCCCTTACCTTGCTTTAATGCGGTGCGTGGCTTGGTCATGTCTTTTTGATGTTTGCCGGGGTAAGAAATGTCGGCTCTGTTGCTAACACCAACAGACGGCGACACTCCCTTTCCGATAAACAAAATGTTCTCTCTCATGAACAGAATGTGTTTGGGTGTCCGTCAGTATTCAGACACCACCTTTAGCTTCCACTCCAGGATTAAGTGTTTTGCAGCTCAACACAGTCACCGTCTGTGTAATGTGCATGATCAGTGTGTCTGTGGAGGATGAGAATAAGGAGTAGGCGTGTGTTTTTTTCTCTCTCTCTCTCTCTTTCTTTCTCCTTTTCTCTCATTCCTCTCTTTCTTTTCTCTCCTCACGGAGGAGACACCACGGTGCCATCTGCTTTGCATTTGTTTAACAAAGATTTATTGTGCAGCAAGACACTAATCCAAAAACACACACACACACACACACATCTCGCCTTCTTCTCGTCACAGGCCGCGAAGAAAAAAAAAAAGTGAGGGATGTGGGATTGGAAACGCTTGGCGCTCTCTTTGTCAACTCTCACTCTGACGAGAGGAGAGAGAGCCGCCTGGCACACAGAGGTAGGAATGCCAATTATGGCCTCCTCTGCATCCATGTGGCACACACCAACACGCCGATTTGGAGCTACAATTATAAACTTGTCATACGCGTGTTTATGGTGAAGTGGAAGCATAAAAGTGCACGACTTTGAGCAAAAAAATATACAGAGATATACTGTATCTATAAAATATATATATACGTAAAAGATGGAATCAAAGCAGGGGGAAAATTGTTCATCTGTAGCCCGCCAATGACAGGATTCATTTGTACTGTGGCCCAGAAGGTGTTACTCACTTCAGCATCAAATGTGTTTGAGTAGGCAAGGATTATCTTTTGCTCATGAAGGGAAAACAGGTCAAAGTGGCTCTCAAGAACAGCTCGTGTCATGTCAGATTGGGAGGCAGGGCGATGTAGCTTGGCCTGTTACTTCTCTCTGTCCTGTCCAGGTGAACCCTCGTATCCACTGACTCCTGCCCTCTTTGTCACCCGCATGCCAGGTTGAGAAGCAGGGTCCCGGGGGGCAGGGGCTGTGCGCCCCTTTCCACTGGAAAAGGCCACCACAGAGGGTTGGTAGGGCCCCTCAGAGACGACAGAGAGGTTAGAGGGCCCCTCGGATGCGGCGGTGTAGAGCCTGTCGAGTTGCTTCTGAAACACTCGTCTGCATGTTACCACACTCCCAGAGAGGGCCTGGGGTCCCCATCTGCCAACTGGTACTACCAGGGTGTTCATCATTTAGGGGGGCTAAACACCGAGAGGCACAGCCATACACACACAACGGAGGCACATATGAGCATGTGTTCTTATGTATATGCACTTGTACCATCAAACAAACACACCGACTTACAAAAGCACAAGCGCACACGCTCACACACACTCACAATGTGTCCCAGAACCCCTATCCAGTGCCAGTGTTCCGGGCTGAGCCCTCCAACCTCGGGGTGAAGTCCCTGCCAGTTCACCTGCCAGGTCTGGACAAGCATAGCACTTAGTGCCCCCGAAAGGCCACGCTCACCCCCCACCCATCCACACCCACTGTGTAACTCGGGGTCAAGGAGGCTTCGCCCACGCTCCCGTTCCGTCTCTGCCAAACATCGCCTGGTGTCACCCATGCGCAACGCTCGACAACCCCCCCCCCCCGTTCTCTAAGCCACTCACGCTCTAACTGTAACATTTGTAAGAGATTATTTCCTGCAGCTTCTCCTCTCATCTACAGTGGCATGTTAAAGGGTACTTATCTCAAAGTGGATTTCTATGTTATAAATAGCATAGTAGATACACTGACATCTTCATTATAATCCTATCATTGGCTTTTTAAATCAACAGGCTAATTCCGTATGGTTTTCGAGAATCAAAACTCAGCACAAGCCAATTCAAACCAATTATCAAGCTTTAAATGATCAGGTTTAATGTTTTGACTAATGGCGACTGTGTGTGTGTTTTACGGTACAGAAATGGGAGGAGTAGTAATCATGATTCCATTTGTGTTGTTTTCCAAGCCAGAAATCATCATTTTAACGGTGGTATGCATTGCCTTGAGAAAGAATTCTTCCATTTCTCCCCCTGTGCTAAATTGGCCTGTTATTGCTGGGTGCTGCATGCTGTGCAACATTGCATTGCTATGAATAAGGCCTGCGACTGAAAAGAAGAGACATGAATGAGGATGAAGACTTAGATGAAAGAAAAGATATCCACCCTGGGAATGCAAGCAAACAAGAGGATGTGGCCAGTTTTTTCTCATGACCTCTTTCTTAAAAAGTAAAGTGACATGCTTTGTAATAGCCAAAGCTTTGTACATGTCATCCCCCATCAAAATTGCAATCAATCACTTTAAGCAAGCAGGATGGTTTCATAAGGAATTTAACCTGGTTAATTAGTGTTGTGTAATACAAGACAGTTACACACAACTAAGATTGGCAAGTGTTGTTGGAAGGTAAATGTAGTAGTAGTGTGTCTGTTGTGCTAAATAATGGACAGCAAATGGTACATTTCTATAACATCTTACGTGGCTTAAGCTGAGACTTTTATCTTGAACGATACAGGTTAACTTAATTTTTTTCTCATGCAGAATTTCTGGTAACACTTTACTTACCGTATCGACATAATCGTGACATGACACTGTCATGAACATGTCATAGACCTAATAAACAAGTCCTACACGTTCATGACTTCTGTTATTAAGTGTCATTCGGTATATGTCACGACAAGTTGACATTGTTTGGGTTGTCTTGATTATGACAACTTGACATTAATTAAAGTGACATTACCATAAGATGTATTTGTCATGACAACTTGACATTAGATCTGTTTTCTAACCTACCGGACCTGTCGGGTAGCTAGGTAACGGTCGTTAATGCTGTATTAGCAAATAGAACTTTAATCTTGCGATAAAAAAAATGATGCTATTAATAGCTTTGAGTAAATGCCTGTTATGGGATTAGGAGGAAGGACCCAAATACAGAGACAAGATGGCAGGCAGAAGAAGGTTTCTTTATTTCACACAGTTCAAACCACAGGGTGCACAAAACAAAGTTTTCTCAAAATGTCCAAAACAGGTACTGTGCAGGTGCTCACTGTGCTCACAGAGGATCACAGGGAAAACCAGGCACTGGAAAGGTGAAGCTCCAACAGGACACAGAGAAACAGGCAGTAACTCGGAGACAGGAACGCCAAACTGACAAAATGATCTGACACAAGACAAAGGGAACACAGGGGTTAAGTACAAGAGGTAACGAGGTAATGGGGAACAGGTGAGACGTCAGGTGAATCACATTAGGGCGGGGCAAGACAATCAGACAGGCACAAAGCAAAGCTAGACAAGACATGACAAGACAGGAAACCATACTATCAAAATAAAACAGGAAGCAGAACAAACAGACACACAGAAGACCACAAGACAGGACCAACAATACAAGACCAGGGAGGAAACTGAAACACAAACACAAGGAAGGCCAAATGTGAAAAATTACCCCAAACAAAACCCCAAACCACAACAAACGCCAATAATAACTACTGCAAAACAGTAGCCATTTCATTTACTTTTTAAATGTTTACAAAGAAAACAGAAGTTTTCTAGCTTTAATAATTTGCATAGTTAATATTGTTCTTTGATGTTGAGTTTATAGTTTTTCAAATGTTATTTAATAAAAATATTTTTTTCTAAAAAATCAAGGTTTGTATCAAATCGTGGGCCAAAAATTGTGATCTGAACCGAATCATGGGTGTTGGTATATCGTTACTGCCCTATATATATATATATATATATATATATATATATATATATATATATATATATATATATATATATATATATATATATATTGGGCTGAATACAGTGAGGAAAATAAGTTTTTGAACACCCTGTAGCCCTTTCCAGCCTTGTGGAGGTGTACAATTTTGTCTTTGGACAGCTCTTTGGTCTTGGCCATGTTAGTAGTTAGATTCTTACTGATTGTATGGGGTGGGCAGGTGTCTTTATGCAGCTAACGACCTCAAACAGGTGCATCTAATTTAGGATAATAAATGGAGTGGAGGTGGACATTTTGAAGGCAGACTAACAGGTCTTTGAGGGTCAGAATTGTAGCTGATAGACAGGTGTTCAAATACTTATTTGCAGTTGTATCATACAAATAAATAGTTAAAAAATCATACATTGTGATTTCTGGATTTTCTTTTTTAGATTATGTCTCTCACAGTGGACATGCACCTACGATGACAATTTCAGACCCCTCCATGATTTCTAAGTGGGAGAACTTGCAAAATAGCAGGGTGTTCAAATACTTATTTTCCTCACTGTATGTTGTAGATATGTTCTTCAAATGAATACAATAAGACCATATTGTTCAGTGTGTTGTCATATCATCACAAGTGTCATTATTGCAGATATACCCTGAAATTTAGTGACGTAGTGACCATGTTGTGTAGCGAAGAGAATTGTGTGACCGAATTGTTGCACCGGCCCAGAGAGCTTTTAGGAAAAAGAGACCTTGTGATGATGTTACTCAATAACAGGGAAGTTCTGCTGAGGGCCTCCTGGATATGTCCGTGTCTCCAATACAAACCAACACAGACTTAAGCCACTACAAAAACAAAATACCATTAATATCAAAAAATAGGCAGTTTCGGTCACAACCTTGGCATAGTATTTTAGATATGCAGAGCAGAACTGGATTGATAAATAGCGAAAGATGAGTAAAATGCATACAAAAAAAACAGTAAAAAGGGAACTTTTCATCTTTTATTTGTGTACTGTAAGTCAGCTGGATCAGTCAATATGTGTGTACTTGTTTGAGTAGGCTTTGGCGTGTGAGATGGGGGGGTCTGCAGACTGAGGACATCAGATTGAGGATGGTGATTGCCGTTGGGAAGAAACCGTTAACCGTGGCAGGTGGTGATGCATTCATGAACCGGAACTGTCTTCTGGAGGGTAAGATGTCAAATAGGTGCTTTTCTGGCTGGAAAGGGCCAGCAGCCATCTTTTCTTTGCCCTTTTCTGTGCTCTGCCATCCTACAGGTCTTTGATAGAGGGCGGGCAGCAGTGCACTAACCGCCCAACTCATCAAATGACATGCTGCAGTGTTGAGAAAAGGCAGAGGCATTTATGCTTGATGCAGTTAGACCTTGCTCAGCAGTGACATGTTAGTCATCCCAAGTTGACGTAGGACGGACATCCTGTGTTGGGTCTCGTTAATTACATTGGAGATGTTTGCATCCTATTTAATGGCACTGCAGATGGTGGTCCCCTAGGAAAGTGAATGACTACACTGTGTTCACAGAAGAGCCATTTGGGCCTGTGGGTTCTTATGGACGTCAAAGCTCACCTCCACCATCTGGACGGTATTAAGCTAAAGATTGCTGATTGCACAACAAGGCGGCATTATGGCTCCCTCCATGTGTGTTTAGGCCTACTAATATAGAAACATTAGCACATTTCATGAGCTGGGATGAAAAATGAGTACTGAGTACTTTAGTGCATTACCCTTGATTTAAACTATGCTTTTTGTTGTTTTGAAGTCCTATTATTCTGTGGACGGCTCACCAATTCAGCAGCTGACATCCTACAAATACCTTACTCTGTGATAAGATGATGAATCATATTATTAAATTGCGTGTTGAGGAACAAAAAACAAAAGGTTAACTTTCTGTATTGACCCAAAATGGTTTTCAGTTCGGCATCAATAATTTGGTCTACAATCTTGCCTGTACTGGACAATGGGGATATTATTTTTATGCACGCATCAACAGGTTCCCATATTTTAAACAGAGCTTGGTAAAATGCCTTTAAATGTTTTGCTCCGGTGATGTGGAATAAACTGCGTCAGGAATTGAAGTCAGATCATCTCATCTCTTTTTTTATTGAAACCATCATTGACTAGTCCTGTACCTGCATGTAATACAGTAATGGTTAGATCTGAGTGAAGTGATGTTGAAGGCTAGGCCTTAAGTACCAAACCGATAATATTGCAGTTAATGGTTGGCTCAAGGGTTCAATCTGGGATTTCTGGGAATAAACATCCAGAAATTTAATAATGGGGAAAAAATAGTTACGTTTTAGGTGTAAACCAAATATGCTGATAGATGCTAAATATATATGTATCACTGCAGAAATACATAAGTTCTTAGGAGTAGCCCCTATCAGCTAGCTAGAAGATTTTTTTTTTTTTAAACTGTTGATTTGGAAAACATTTACCGAGTTAGAACCAACAATTAAGTTCTCATCAAACCCTTGACAGACATTTTAATTCCAGGGCTCGCCTCCCTACATGCATGTTCCACCAAAACAAGTTCCTTCCGCATAGTGCCACCCAAGAGGATTGTGATTGGTTCAAAGTAATGCCAATAAACCAGAGCAAATTTTTCTCCCATCCCGGTATGTTGTGTGGCCTAGCCAGACCCTCCTTGCTGCTGTGGAGGAAGGTCTGCAATGTGAGACTACAGAGAACACCATGCTGAGTACGGACATTGGGATTTGTAATCAACCTCACTCCTCCGTGATAAACAGAATCTAAAGTGAGGGACTACATCACACATAATCAAAAAGGTGAGTTTATTTCTTTGACTCAGAAGAAAACAAAGTATTCACATTAGTTTTAGACATGTTTAGATATCTTTTTCTTAGAATTTGGGAACATTAATTTGAAGGGCGCCCGGATAGCTCAGTTGGTAGAGCCGGAGCCCATATATACACGACGCAGCGAGCCCGGGAACGACTCCAATCTGCGGCCCTTTGCTACGTGTCATTTACCCCTTTCTCTCCCCGTTCATGTCTTCAACTGTCCTGTCCATAAACGCATAACATACCCAAAAATATTATTCAAATTGAATGTAATAAAGAATGTATCAGGCCACATCTCATCTGACTTGTTTGTTAAAGGTCTCTCATTTAGATAGCACAACATATTTAAAGTTTGAAGCTTCCTGTTCCATTTGAATTTGCCTTACTGAAGGCCCTCGGTGCTGGGGTACAGAAAATACATATTTTCATATACATAATACATATAGTTTTATTCTGTAGAACTACATGAAACACCAATGAAAAATCCACTCTGACAAAACAGTGACATGCAGTAAGAGATATGAAGACAAATGCAGATGGAAGGTGCTGTTCTCTTTGGTCCACTGCCACAATAAACTGCTTTGAATTTGCCTGCAAAAATATTATCCCTCTGTCTTTCTTTCCATGCAGTTTTTCTAGCACAATCCAAGCCCTCGGGACAACTGATATTGTACCAACCTCATTTACATGATATGTATTGGTAAATCCTGAACAAAACTGAAAAAGAAAATGCCTATTTTATTCTGTCAGAAAGCAATTCCTCTTCCTTCTGTGTGGGGTCTCTGTTTTAACCACTTAAAGGACTTATTGCATTTTGGCGGTGAAGTAAAATAGTGTAAAAATCTCTTCTATTTAATCGCATCAGCAATGCTGGAAACAGGCCTGGCTGCACACTAGCGGTAGCTGAGTGTTCGAGAAACACAGGGGAACTCTCATTACACTCTCTCCTCATCCATCTCACCTCAAAAAAAATCTTTCATAAATACACATATAGTCATATACAGTACAGGCACACACAAACGCACACACCTAATTAAAACAACAGCAATATGGTACAGAGGAGAAAATGGGTCCAAAGGGAGACGGCCTCCAAAACACGCAGTTCCATCCATGTTGCTGTTTATCATATTTACAACCAATTTCCCCCCCCTCAATGCTCCTTCTTGTTGTTGTATGTAACCTCCAGTTCTCCATCTTTTTCCAATCCTTTCTGTCTCTCCCTTTGGCTCTCCCCTCCACTAATTTTACCCTCCAACCCGCTGCTTTCGCCATGTATAATTACAAAGGGGAGTGCTAGTTAATGCACACTAATAATGTTCAAGCTGAGGTTTGTCAGTAATAATTAGTTCCTGCAGAATGAGTTATAGTAGTCACAAGATGTGTGTATATATACCTACTGTTGCTCTGCCTAATTTTCAATTTCCAATGCAATGTGATTGTCTCCCGGTGCTAAGTAAATCACTTTGTTTTGTGTGTGAAATTTGTCACAGGTGACAATCCGCAGAGAGGAAAAATGTTGAAATGTCAATGCAGTGTGTCATCTTAGATTAGTGCTAGAATTTAAAACGGTCATATAATTGTATGTTTGATTTTTTTTTGTGTGTGTTTATTTGCGCAATGACAATTACTGAATCGTTGAATCTCAGCACAGGTACACAACAACAACAAAAAACACACCCTTAAAAACCAGGGAAGAAGGGGGCTGGTGACGGCTCGTCCCTCCAAAGTGGATCAAATTCCAATCTTAGATTGCCTCCTTGGATAATGTGGAAATATTAGAGAAGCCTTGATCTAAAATGGAGCATGGAAATGAAGTGGCAGAGGGAGCCCTGAGGACAGGCAGCAGACACAGCGCTGGGCTAGCCATACATACCTCTGGGAGGCTGCAAGCACAGGCTGCCTCTCCTATGTAAATGTCCCATTCCACACATTAGTCATACTGCCTTCACCGTGCGCTAAAGTGTGCCTCGCCCATCAAATCCTGCCTGCCTCCATGAAGATCCCTCGAATGTTCCACAGATAAACCCCAGAGGCCCTTCCTACCTTTATCACACCACCCCCTCCTTCAGGACCACTGATTGGTTAGATACCCCAGGTAAATGGTGGAAATTCTAATGGGACACTTGAATGCTGATGTCAGGGAGTTTCTGATATGGGCCAGTTGATATCTGTGAACAAAATAGCTTTGATCTCAATATTGTTTTTCATGATAGATTTCATCATGATGAAATCCCTGATTTTTATGAAACAGTGTCATAAAAAGTGGCAAATATATGATAGAAGAGCAGATTGGAAAATCAGAATCATTTACAACATTTACCCTTGAGTCAAAAGCTATTGATCACTATAAATATTGACTGTTGGGGTTTTTTTTCTGGTCGTAACACACTCAGTTGCAGTGCCTTGGAATGACATGTTATGAACCAACACACCAGTCCCCTTACCCTCCTGAAGCAGTATGAGCTCCACATACTGGCCCTATACCACTCCATCCGTCCCCTCTTCTCCCTGCTCTCTTTCTATTGTTGAGCTGAGCCAAACTGACTAATTTATTCCACAATTAATTGGTCTCGGGCTGTATGGCTGATTAAAACCTGTAATCGCTTACAGGGGAGAAAAAAGAGACAGGGGGTTGGGGTACCGCTGCTAACCAAATGACTCTATTAGACGTCTCACTGTCCGGCCAGATTTATCACCACGGAGATCATGCTTTCAATCTTAATTGATTCATCTGTTGATCAATCGTGAATTTTGTAAGTTTGTTGCCTGTTCAGTATTTACACAGTTTTCCCAACTGAGTTGTTGGACATTATTTTTTGTAGCTTGCATTAGAGTCCGGGTACTTTGTTGCCTTACCTAGGAAAAAATGACTATTCAATACAAGAACAGCTGGATTTAAAATGCATAAATATAAATCTTATTTTTATGCTTCACTCATAGATAATTATATGTTAACAATGTCTTACATGACGCAAGTTCAAGCAAGTTAAGTAAATAGCTGAAGGCTGAAACAAGTCAGCGTGGACTTTAGGTTTCACGCAGACACAAACAGCGATCTCCTGGAGGACTCCCGTCCATTCGCCCCGGCCTCCCCCTACGCCAACTTCCACAGACTTGGAATATAAACGCAGTTTTGATACATTGATATAAGGACAAACGTAACCTGGGACAAAATACGTTTCCCTCGAAACATAATTGAGAATGCAGTTCTGTTGTATGGGAATACATTTTTTTAGGAGACGGCGCTTTCAAAGCAGACCAAGTCAACCGGTGAACATAGTGGAGCATTTAACCAGCCAAAGAACCAGATATTTCCCACTGAGAGCTAAAAGGAGTATGAATGTTGGACCTACATTCACAGAATGGCCAGAAATATTCCTCCAAATGAATGCTTCGTGAATGCTGGATGTGTTAATAGGCAACAGTTAACTAAGGCACCAAAGCAACTTTATAAGGTGAATTAATGTCAAAGTTGTATTTAAAAATTGTTTCCGCTGCCCCAAGAGCAGCTTTCAAGCTAAAGCCCCCATGAGGAGTTCTAAGTAAAGACAACAAAACTGTTGGCGCGTCCACATGATACAAGCCTTCCGTGATCGCACACCACGCAGTTGCTAGTAGCCAAGGAAGACACAGAGGATTAAAAAACGTATACTCTTCAGAAGAGGTCATAATCTTCACTTGATTTTCTTTGCTCAAAAGTCACCAGATGATACCATTTTCTGAACATAGCAGCACTGAGAAACAGAGAGAGTTTTGTGGAGCTGATAGTCTTAATTAGCTTCGTATTAACTCATTTGACAATGGCTTGAATGTAGTCTGGTTGTCTCTGAGCCGGTTCGTCTTCTGTCCTCAGCTTGCTGTGTCTCTTTGTGTACACAGAGAAAGAAGAAAAAGTCCAGAGTCAGAGATCACAAGGATGAATATGTTAGCAATTTTATAGACTTGGCTTGCTTTACAGATAAGTACAGCAGGTGTTCAAACTTGAAACGCCTCAACAGGATGTGATTGGTCTATGTCTACTGACAGTAGTTTTCTTTTCTTACAGTCTTCTAGGATGTCCTTAATGGCCAGGTTGTTCGTTGTGTTGGGCAGACAGAGGTGATCGCTGTTCTAATCAAGCTCTATATATGACGGACTCTAGGCTCCAAGCCTCCCGACCAAGTTAATGTCATTAAATAAATAATGAAAGAGATGTATTATCTATCACTCCATCCGACATGGGATCATCCATGTATTATGCATTACCTTCTCTAATTTATTCATTAAGACAAAACCAAAGTCTTGTTACCTCATTTCTAAGACATGAGCCCATGCCATGCTACCCGCCATGCTGACACACGCCTATTTATACACAGACACATAGGTCTACAAGGCTATTTGCATCAAATCCACCGGTGATTAATTGAAATATAGGACGTAATGTGCTCATATTATGCATTATCATATTATTTTCAGGATCATAATTGTATTTAGAGGTTTTATCAAAATAGGTTTACATGGTTTAATTTTCAAAAAACACTATATTTTTGTTGTACTGCACATTGCTGCTGCTTCTCTTTTCACCCTGTGTGTTGATCTGTTTCAGCTGCAGAATGAGGTATCTCACTTCTAGTCCATCTTTTTGGGGCTTGGGCATGCGCAGTAGCTAGGTAAGGACTACTAGCCACTCAGAAGCAGAGTATGGGAGGGAAAAAGCCAAAAAGCAGAATATGAGCACTTTAAGAAATAATCAAAGCTCATTCATTTACTTGGTAATGCTCTTTTTATCTAAAGCATAATTACGTATAAACATTATTCTGTTTCTACTATTCCATCAATCTTAGCACACTAACAATGTTGTATCTTTTGTTTTTGAGTTAATTGGTTAGTGAGTTATTTTATATATATATATTTTTTTTTAAATGCCTAAAGCATATAAAACCTGTATATTGTATATACACACAAAGTGTATTACTGGTCTAACGTTGTGTTTTTTTAACGCCCTTTGAGAGCCATTGTGTTTGCAGAGTTTTGCAGTGGTGGAAAGTAAGAAAGTATATTTTCTTAATTCCTTAATTAAAAAATTAATTAAATTAATTAAAATTAAAATTAAACAAATATATTTCCTAAAAACTACAATTTCAAAGTACTTGCACTTAACTTAAGAATTTCTTAACTTAAGACACTTCTAGAAATATTGCACTTTTAACTACAACACAATGATCTTACAGCTATGGTTACCATTTCAGATTTTACATCTAATCCAGTAAAAATAATTATTTAAGTACCACAGTACAGCGAGCTCCATCTGGACCAGCTACAGCTACATCATAAAAAAAAAAACTGATGCTGTAGTACTGAAATTTATATATATATTTATTATATATAACAACTGAAAGAGTACTTTTTCTTTTCTAAAGTACATTTTAATACTTGGTACTTTTACGTGAATTTTGAATACAGGATGTTTTCCTGTAATGGAGTATTTTGACATTGCAGCATTGCTACTAGTGCTATTGAGTAATTGTGTATGTATTGCAATACTTTAAGTTGAAGTTAACTTTTCTATTTTTTTTTTCTTTTTCTCCTGCTGTATTTGTGTAAAAACCCCCATACCCCACATCCCCCCCACACACTTGTGTCCCCACTCTACTGCTCCACAGTGTGCAAATGTCAATAAAATCTTAGCAGGTTAATCTCCCACCAATGGAAACATGAACACTTTATCCAAAGCCGCATATGTTTCACACCCGGGGTCGATTTACTGCATGTCAGGGGCAATATTAGCATTCATATTAGCCGCTCTGCCAATGTATGATATTTGTCATTGCCAGCCCTTTAGCACACCAACACAGTTCAGGGATGCTTATCTCATGAGCCATAAATTAGGGGATGAATTCCCTCCGAAACATCGAAGGATGGAGGATGGAGGATGGAGTCATTGTGCTTGTGTGGTGTTTTGACACTGTAATGACACATGTTTTACAATCACCCCCTTCCCCTTTTCATTCGGAGGAGTGGACCTGTCCGCTCCTGCTGGAGAGAAATGGGCTTCTCGGACATTACCACCTCCTCCCAGGGGACACATAAATGAGCAAGTAGCAATAGGGGGAGACTATAAGAGGAGGAGGAAGAAGAAGAAGACGAAGGTAGAACTGGAGTAAGTCCAAACACCGTAGGAGGGAGGGACTTATATACTGTGTGTGTGTGTGTGTTACTATATTGGGGGAGTTGATGGGATGATGCAGAAAGGGAAAAGCGAGAGAGAGTGTTTGTTTATAATTGCAGCCAGGGCTGCAGCACAAGCACAAAGGTGCATCATTACTTACCTGACAGAGCGCCACAATCACAGGCCCTCCCTAATAAATACTCGTTACTAAAAACTAGAATACAAATAAAGTGAAGGTCACATCTGAGGGAGGCGTGATCTAGTCCAGAATTAGGTGTCTTACCAATCAACCCAACCTCTCTCTCGTTCCCTACCTCTCTGTTTCTCACACTGGGTCTCTCTTTCTTGCTCTCTCTCTCTCTCTCTCTCTCTCTCGCACGCTCATTACAGGAGAAGACATGCAGCGCTGGTTAGGAGAACGTGTGATGAGCCTTGGGAGATATATCCACTGGGAGGGAGAGAGGTAGGGAGAGACTGAAGGGGAATAGATAAAAAAAAAATGCTGACTTGTCTTCAAAGGAGGCAAAAATAATTGAAATGGGGTGTGCGTGTGTGTACGTGTGTCTGTGTGTGCGTGTGCAGGACGGGTGGGGTGTCGGGTGTAGATTGAGTGGCTCCATGTTCGAGTTGGTCATTAATTGAGGAGGAATGTGAAACACTGTGTGGTCCTCGGCCGACACCCTTGCTGACACACAAGGGGAGATTGATAGAGGAAACGGCGTGATAAAGATATGAAAGAAGGGAATAGAGGGAGAGGGAGAAGGAAGTGAGCGGCGATAACATAATAAAGTGGAGGGAGAGGTGCTGGGCCCGACTGGATCACGGACGGGGGGAGAAAGCGAGTGAGTTCAAAGTGTGCCTAGACTGAGTCCTGTCCTCGCCGTGTCCTTCCTCGAGCCCCGAGTCACGCATCGCTCATCTTGTCACATTGAACTCCAGATGCTCCTACCCCGGAGAACGCTCCGGCCTCGGCCATTTTTCTTCATTCTCGCTAACAATTTGGTAATGAAATATTGATTTTTAGTTAGATTCATATTGATGCCATTAGCTTTGCATTGATAAATCACGTTTGGCTGCTTGTCTAGCGCGGCAGAGCAAGAGCCAGGGCGGAGAGATTACAATCAAAGCCACTGATGTGTTAATGTGATGGATATTTCCCCTCCGCCACCCCCCCACACACACACACACACACCCTCCTTCGTTCTTCCTTTATGTTTCACTGCGTTTCATAACATTGTGGTTTTTTTCATTTTTTTATTACAAAGCACCCTGTAGGGATATTTATGTCCATGTCCATTTCTCCTGAAATAGCCTTTCAGCTGGCCTGCCTGTGGCAACACCGCACAGTCTTAAAGTCATTGCATCTCTTATAGACAAGAGAAGAATATGAGGGACTGATTCACACCCGTTGAGTCAAATGAAGCAAGCATGGTTATTTCTACACTTTGAGGCCAAAAATAAAAGCAGCATCAGAGACTCTCTGTTTATGAGGCGCTTTTTTTTTGCATGTGATAACCATAATCACTTAAGGGTAAGCAATATGGGTTTTAATCAGTTTTTCAATATTTATCGTCAAAACTATTGCCAATATATGTGGAAGCAGGGGAAAGAGCTCTCAGGGTACATTTTTTAAGCAGAAACTCAGTTTGAATGCTTCAAAATGTTACAGCTCTCTTAAGCGTTCCACATGCTAGGTTGGGAGGATATAACATTTGAGAAACATTAGAATCATTTTCCAGATTAGGGCGGTTTTTAAATGAGTCTCCTGCCGCAGCTTCGCCTTCCAACTGCAATATGTGTCTGCACACAGTCATCTTAATGAAAGGAAATGATGGCGTTCACTTTAATGACGTGGAGTTCAAGGACTGCTTATTGTTCCAGAGAAAAGCCATCTTTTTTCACGGTAATATGAGTCTTTCTCTTCGATTTTTTTTTTTTTTTTTTTCTCCCCACAATGCAATTTCATTTTGAGAAACAGACACCGAAGGTTAAATGTGCTATATAGGTTGTCAAAATATGAGAGAGAATTCAGGATGGGAAACAGATATATTGATAACGTCCCTGCGTGCAGTTATCATTTTTTTGATAATACTTCATCTCAACTTTTTTTTTTTTTTATCTTTCTGGGTGATTATGCAAAACAGAATATAGCCCTAATTATCACAGACACATGAGCCACTCTGTTTTACTCTAGTTATAAAGCAATCCTACTGCAGATGATCTACCCAACTTTTCCCTTTAACACCCTGCACACATTTCTCTGCAGCGTTTTGAAGAAATGAAGCAATGGCAATCCAATTTACAACATGTTTACTGTGTGTGTCATAAAAGAGCTCCCTGTTTACATGTAATCTCTAATTTAGTGCTCTGCGTGGAGTGAATCTCCCACATGCTACTTCTCCAAATATTTTGGTCCAAATGTGATTTTGTTTGATGTAATGACAATAACTGGTATTAAAGGCAGGCAGATGATTCCCAGACGTCTGGGGTGCTCTGACATTTACTCGAAAACACAATTAAACCCCAGAGTTATGGCTTCTTTAGGGTTCCGTGTTTTCTCTTTGATCCTGTAGTGCCCCCCTACTGCTGGCATGGATTATAGGGCCAAACGGGCTATTTGGGGAAAGGCCAGTCAGGTCCAAATGGGGCTAGTGGAAGAACACAGGCTCCACTGGCCTCGGGGAGGGCTTCAACATGACTGCAATCAAATCTAGCAGTTGAACTGGCTGCCCTCCAGTTCGGCTCCAACCCGCTTGATTTTCATTGTCCTTCTTTGAAATAATGTTGAAAATAACACAATGAGCTAGGCGCAATTGATCTAATGATTGTCTATGAGGAGACATTTCTGTTCTGGAACTCCTGAAGTTGGAGCGCCCCACCCCCCACCCCCTTATGATAGTTTGCTATCATTTGGCCCTTGCCCTGATTCCCATCATTCCAAACTTCCATCAAGTCCAAGATGCCTGTCTGTGCTCCTCATTGATTCGGCTTAGAGTCCCCACCTCTCTGGAGAAATACCCCCAGCTCAGGAGGATTTACTATTGATCCCCACTTCCTGCGGGGGTGATATACCCTTATCCACACACACATTTAGTCTCGAGCTCACCCACAAGGTGTGCGGCGCAGATATACAGACAATATTATGACAGAAGAGATGGACTGTGAGAGAAAAGTTTCTCAGAGAGACTACGGCAGGAGAGCTGACCCCTCATTCAACCAGGAGTGAAACTCCTCAGTTTAGAATCTGTATGCGCTGATTGATGAGTCTTTACGTTGCACTGCCCTTTACAGTATTGTACTACCAAGCTCTTTATTACTTTAATGTCTTTCAAGTGATGTCATCCAGAGGTCATGCCCAGAAACAGGGGCTCTTCAGTGGCGTTTTGATTGGCAGAGGCACCAGTGAGGCCCAGCCAATGGTGGCCCGGTGTGGCAGCTGGTTGTCATGAGAATGGGTAGTCAGGGCAGGGGCTTTGTTAGCGCCTCAGCCATGCAATGGAATCGATATCTAACCCCCCCTCCCCACCCCCCCACCCCGCCCTCCCCCAGGCATCGCTGTGCTCCCCTGGCCAGCCAGCAGAGAGAGGAAGACAGCAATGCTCACACTCACTCCACAGCTCCAATACTACAGCTCACAGCTGTTAAATGAGTGGGAGAGGGGGGTCTGAGAAGAGAAGACAGAGCAGTCAAACATTTCAGGGACCGCCATTCCAGAGTAATGAAGCATAGCAAGAGAATATACCTCTGCAACATTTGATAAAGATGGGCTGACACACCAGTCCAAATAGGTTCCTCTGTACGTCGGCACACGTCTATCCATCACCGCTCCGTGTTACAGGCAGGAAGAAAGGAACGGGGAGGGCAGTAAAGGGGAGGGGGGGCAAATAGACAGCAAAAAGAGAGTGAAAATTGACTGACAGTGAGGGAACAGGTGGGGAGGCAAAGGTGGATAGATGGAGAGAGAGAGGGAGTCGGTGTATCCTTGGCAGCTGGTGGATCCTATCAAGGCCGATTGGCTGGTGAATGAGGCTCGGGAGGCCCGTGTCCTTGTACCCACCGGTTTGTTTTTGCGCTCACTCCCTCACTCCGCTCTTGCAGCGAAAGACAATAAAGAAGCAAATGAGTAAACGTTGCACATTTTACGTCCTCATCATCCCTGCACTCTGTCTCTCCATCTGTTACTGCCTCACCAGCGCCGTAAAAATAGACGAGAGGACTGGAAAGAAGAAAAAGAGAGGAAGACAGCGGTAATGTGTGCCTGGAGTCATGTTTTGGTAAAAGTTTTAGCTAAGCTGTTAACATGAACCTTTAGAGAGAGTGACAAATGTTTTTGATATGTGTCAACAAGTAGGTACGTCTGGCATTGTTAAACAACGAAACTATATGAATTGTCTTTAATTTGGGAAAAAGAAAGACGAGTCTACAGCCATGCTAGCAGCTTTGTGAGGCAGTATTTAGCCACAGTGGTGCTTTGAGCTAAATGCTAATCTCAGCATGCTAACACACTCACTTTGACAATTCTGACATGCTGATGTTTAGCAGATATAACATCATGTGAACCATGTTGGTTTAGTGTGTTTGCATGCTAACATTAGCTATTGAGCATTAGACACAAAGTGCAGCTGGTTGGTTATAAACTTAAAGGATCGGTGTGTAATTTTTAGGGGGGCTCTATTGGCAGAAATGGAATATAATATGCATAGCTATGTTTTCATTCATGTATAATCACCTGAAACTAAGAATTGTGTTTTCGTTAGCTTAGAATATGCCTTTCATATCTTCATAGGGAGCAGGTCCTCTTCACAGAGTCTGCCATTTTGCACCGCCGTGTTGCTACAGTAGCCCAGAACGGACAAACCAAACACTGGCTCTAGATGGGGCCCTTTGAAGGCTATTCTACATCTTTGACGTTCCACTTCCGGAATTGCTCCGTTGCTGAAGGAAATTCTGATTTCATTCATTTAGGCTGGGGCCTTGGGCTTCCTTTGTGTTGGCATTCTAACCTCTGGTGGATTTCTGAGGACTATGGGTAACTGCTCCTCAGATCTCTGCAGGGTAAATCCAGACAGCTAGCTAGACCATCTGTCCAATCTGAGTTTTTTGTCTGTCGACAAAAACAACTTTTGAACGTACACACTTTCCACCTAAAGAAGTTCCTTCCCGAGGCTATTTTGCAGAGCGCCATTTCTCCGTCCTGCGCTTAGCACCGCCCACGACGATTGTGATTGGTTTAAAGGAATGCCAATAAACCAGAGCCCATTTTTCTCCTATCCCAATAATGAGACTACCTGAAGGCCACCGCTTGGAAAGTGAGGGGTGAGGGTTGGCCAACTGACCTAAGAAAGCCAGTGCCCATTTTACTGAAATGGCAGTGACCTGTGACCTTTACCAGAAAGATTTAAAACATTAGCTAAAACATTGTGTCCCTCCATTCCACCATTTAGAACCATTCCACCTCTCCTATCCCGTTGTGTCACAAATAATAGTCCCATATTTTCACAGTGGTGTGGAATCAAATTATAAATCCAGTTAATCTGTCTAAAGAGAAAGTTATACGCTGTATCTCTAAGTAATATCACTGCCCTCAGATTTGGGGAGAAAAGAACGTAATCAGGTTGCAATACATTTATTAAAAACGGCGATTAGTAGCAGGATTACATTAAAAAAAACATATTTAAATAAACAAGGATATACTACCACAAGATTTGCAACACTTCACTAGTCTCACACAATACCACTCTGGTGTAGAGTGAAACTATAGCTAACAATTACCAAGTCATTATCATGGGCTCAAACGTTAGTGGAAAAAATGCCTTTACTGGGTGGACATTTTGCCATTATTTGTAATGTAAGCAGAAAAGGTGAACAACAGCACAGCACAGTGCAGGTTATGCCCATATTTGGTGTTGAGGAAAGTTATCAAGTTATGTTATTTTAATATTGTGACACTTGGATCGTGTTAAGGTCGTGACACGCTAACCCAATAACCGGCCATTCCAATAACCGGACAGTCTGGCGAGGTCGGTGACTCCTGTGTGTTCGATGTGTTCCGTGCCATCGGAGGGGCCATCGGCCTTCATTTTGGCTGACCTGACATGCTCAGTTGAATAGCGGGCACTGTCGGCAGTTGGACTCAAATGACCAATCTGATTGGTAGAGTGCTAACCCGGAAATGACGAGCAGTATGAGCATGACTAGAGTCTCTCAAAATCTGATGAAAATCTTTTAAACTGGTCTTTGGTGATCTGAAGTGAAGACAGAGTCAGCAACTGCATGGCATATTTCTCGCTCAAATTTTTTCAGAAAAACTTTTATAAATATGAGATGGTATTCTAAACAAGCCACCATGAATTTCCAGAGAAACCAGACCCACTTGACCCGTTTGTCCAATCAGCTGCCGTCGGCATCGCTTTGGTGGGTTCAGAGGCCCTTTTTTCAGTCAGTCCAACTGCCTTTTCTGCCAACTGTCAAGCGTCGGTTTAGGGCTCTTACTGACTACATTTCTTTTAACAGGTAATCAGTATTTGTATTATACTATTATTATATTATTATATTGTATTTCTAGTAACCCTCCCAACCCTGTAAGTTTCATTTTTGGCTCTTTTTTTACTCTACTGCAGCTCCAGTCACATTCTTGTACTTGCTCTTCCATCATTGCACAGTTGTAAATATAGAGTTTTGAAAGCCAGAAATCTCAACACCTGGCCGAGTAATTGTTGACTCAGTGGATATTGATTAACAACCATAACAAGCCTCTGCTGACATATCACGACTAATTTGTGCTGTTGGACAGTAAAAACTTTTCTTTTTGCTCCTTTCAGCAAATTCATTCTTTTGTACAGAAACGTGTTACATGGAAGCATAAACAGTACGACAGAGAGGGGAGAGACAAATACAACAAATAAGCCTTGCCATAACATAACACAACGTCATCCCCAGGAGGTTGTATGTGAAGGCCCGCTGCCTGCTGGCCGGCCAGGTACGCTGCTTTGGTCTCAAGTCTTGGGGTGATTAATGAAATCTTAACGGCAGGCCAGACACAAATATTCATCACCTGGCTGCCCCTATTGTAATGCATGTGGAGAAGCCGGAGCGTGACAGAAGAGAGGGGGAGACGAGAGCCGGCCCAGAGACAAAACACAACATGGGGCACAGGGATTATTACCAGGCCCACGGAAACAACGCTTTTTGTTCTCCTCAACAAAATGGAGGCATGTGATTTATGGACAGCCAGCATCTGTTTGGACCAAAGGGAGACACAGATTCATGTCTGCTATTATGGGCTGTCCATGTAACCGGGGTAAGAATTTGAAAGGGGGGGGTTGTTGGTTGGGTCGGGGGGCGGTGGGGTGGGGGGGGTGTTGCAATCGTTAAGAGCAAGACCTTCTGGGAAAAGTACAGTAGTCAATTCCTTGTCGTAGTGTGACTCTGTGACATTGTAGCATGTGGGTGAGGTGTTGTATTACATTGTATATGACAAACAGATGTAGGCCTACGAGCCACCCGGACGCGTTTTTTTTTGGAAAGAGTCAAGCGTTTGGTGGGTGGGACTGAGAGCGAGATGCGCAGAAAGAAAGTTTGATACACCAACTGATAATGTGTTACCACGCAGAGCAAGAGGGAGGATGGAATCTATTGTATCATCACTCCTCGCAATAAATGCGGCTTTGTGCGCAAGACTGATATGATCATTTTGATTTATGACATGCATGCAAGACTTCCTGGAATCCCTTACACTGTGTTCGAGAGTGTGTTTGTGTGTCTGTGTGTGTTTGTGTGTGTGTGTGTATTTTTGGTCTTTTAGAGGAGCAGAGGGACAAAGAGACATACATAAATACAGATAGAGGGAATGAAATAGCCAAGCAGCGGAAGTGAGACAGAGTGCAGTAGACAGTGAGGGAGATTGTGTGTCGGTGTGTGCAGTGTAGCATTGACTCCTGCATGCTCCCAGTGATAGATAGTGTCAGGTTAGGCTGCTCAGTGGCAGGTCTCACACTGTCAATGCTATGGCTGTGGAGAGAGCAGGGACCTGAAATGTTTTAACACCCATCGCTGATCCCTGTCAACATACACACTAACACACATGACATCAGGCGGCGCCGGCTGATCCGCGTTGTGTATATGTGCACCTGAGTGTGTTTTCATGTGTACATGACCCCCCTCGTGCTTGTATGCGCGTAACAGTGCATACTTCACATTCTTTTGTGCATGGAATCATCTCATTCCCTCCCTGAATAACAAAAAAAAAAAAAAAATACTTAACATCTCTGAATCACAGCCTTAGAAAACAATTATACCGGCCCAGTTTTTTTTTGTTTTGTAAGGATCTTTTTTTCCCCTCCTCCAGGCAGCAACAGAGAAAAAAAGCCACACATTGTTCCATTGTTCACATTGTGTCATTCTTTGCCTTGGAACAGCGATTGTTTGCTGCACAGTTAGGAACACAATGGTGTTCACATAAAAATGAGCCACTTAGCTCTCACACTAAATTGCAAATTGCATAGCACTGCAGAGGAGAGTCAGGCGTTCCAAATTTGCTTATTCACATTTTCCGCTCCTTATACCAGCCCTATAAAACCAGCCGCTTCTGCTGAGGTGGACAGAAACAGTGACAGCTGTAGCTGTACTGTGTTTAGATAGAAAGAAAGTAAGAAAAGAGATATTCAATTATATTGGGAGAATTGTATTATCATTCGCCATAATCGTTCGGAATCAAAATCGATATCCAAAATATGAACCAGCAATGCAGACATGTGCACCACAGTTCCTGGGGTTTTAGGGGGAGGTGTGTTCAGAGTGACATTTATGCCTCCAGTGGGAAATCCTTTCTGTTTCCGTGCTTACTTTTACTGTAAATCTAACATAGTAGGTGCATGTTCCCCCCCACTTGCACAGCAAAAGGTGGCATGTTGCTCCGCTGCAGCTTTAAATCTGGAAAGTGGCCATGAGGTGCTCCCGGTGACGAGTGACTGGAAAGTATTGTGTCATCTGTAAAGAAGAAAAAAATGGTGCACAGGAGTGGGTGATTTTTCCAGGCGCTGTTAAAAAATAGTTTTGCATGGGTGCCTTTGCTCTCCTGTTAGTAAAACACGTCTCGGAGCCCTCTTGCTGCCGTGACCAAGAATGAAGTACTCTCTTGGGCCAGACAAAATCAATTCCTCACTCGGGCAACTTTCCTCCTTCCCTGCTTTTTTCTTTTTTCAGTCCAGCTATTTGTTTTTAATGCTGGCATAGACTTATGGTTCGGGGAAGGCAGTTATGCCAAACAGTAAAAACTACACCTCCTGACAAACATTCAGAACGCCATTGAACTTTCATTCATTTTTGGTGGTGTCAGCCTCAACTTTTCAAGGCTTTGTTATGAAGAAGTAGTGTTGTGAATTCCACAGTTCCTCAAATGTGGCACACACCATTTTAAAATCCGTCTATGTCGTTCCAAAGCCTGCATTTATCATCGAGATCTGTTTATTTGAATGATCTCCTGGATGAATTACCTGAGCCGGTACATGCACAGCATTTACAAGAGATAGAGGGTTTTTTCCTGTGGGAAATCAGAGCCACTGACTCAGTACCCGACATTGCCATTAAATCAAAGATAACCTACGGTTACCGCCAAACACTTATCCATGTCATTATGTTGCTCACTTAATCATGATGTTCATGTTGTAGAAAGTTTATTTTGACCAGAACTGATTTATGCAAGTGACTTTAAAAAGCCATGTACTTCTGCTTTTTTCACTCCTCTCAGTAAGTCTATAGATTGATTCAATGACTGGCACATGATTAGAAAATAATTTATAGGGGCGGCCTCTAGCTCACCCAGTAAGAGCACTCGCCCCATGTTGGCCGAGACCTGCAGCAGCGCAGGGTTTGATTCTGACCTGTGGCCCTTTGCTGCATGTCATCCCCCTTTCCAGTCTATGCACTATCACTGTAATAAAGGGGAAAAAGCCCCAAAAATAGTCAGCCATTACTTTTGTAAATGATCACAAATGTCAATTCATAAGCTATAGATTTGAAATATCGTCTATCACATTAGCCCAAGAACAAGGCCATTGTACTAAGCACAATTGCCTTTTTGATAGAATAAAAATCCCCTTGTGAGTAATCATCTTTGTGTGTTTGGCTGGAGTCGGTTTCACACGGTTTTCAGCTCCACCTCCTCTTTTTCTGGCCGACCCGGGGTGATTTCCATGAGAATCAACGTGGCGATTAATCACAGTGTTCCTCCACTCCCAGATGTCATTCAGGGCCTTTTAAAGACATCAGCGCTCTGTGATGTTTATGGGAGGAGAGAGATATGTGCTTGGCAGCCCATCCCAAAGACCCTTGTGCAATCTCCCTCTGGGACACTCATACAGTCAGTGAGCTACTACTGTCCTGGATAAGTCCAAAGACAGTCAAACGTCCTCTTCCAAAGACCCCGTTTACACGTGCATGGTTATTTTGAAAAATGGAGACATTTCCCTTCACGGTGAGTCGGGGGGTTTCAACCGTTCCTTGTCGTAGTGTGAATGTGTTACATTGTAGCATGTAGGTGAGGTGTTACATTGTATATGATAAACAGATGTAGGCCAAGAGCCACCCGGAGGTGCTTTTTTGGAGTTAAGAGTTCGCATTGTGCCCTGCGTTTACCTGCAAATGGAGAATTCGCCTCTGAAAACGAGTCTTTCTAAGAACTCCGTCCAGAGCGGCGATTTTTTAAATGTTCATTTGCATGTAACCTGAGACAAACAGAGGTTTAGGCATCCGAGGAAGAGAAGAGAGATGAAGTGATGCGTTGCTGTTGTTGCTATTTTCGGGATTCTGATTGGCTAAAGTGGGCTTGAGCTTCTCGCCACAATGCCACCTACAGGTTTGGCATGCTCTTGACGGCATATATACACAGGTACATGTAAACAAACACTTTTTTGAAAATTGACAGCTGTGCACGATGTTATTTTTGAAACCGGAGACGTTAAAATGTCCGTTTATGAAAACAGCCAGCCTGTGAACGTAGCAAGAAACAGAAACTTTACAGATTTAACGGTTTATTTAGTGTTTTGGAAGTAGATGAATGATTTTATGTTTTTTAATTATAGTAATTTTACTAATTAGACTCATTGGTGGTAAGAGAAATGTGTACTGTATGTACTGTATTTCTAATCATTTTCAAAAACACCTTTTACACACTTCAGTCAACACACTCACTAATGCCTTCTGTTATACGTTAACTTAACTGAAGTAGGTGCTCATAAGGCATTCAGAAAAATTACTTTTATTATTTTTTAGAAAACCTTTTTTTAACCCTCTGTGGGCAAAATAAAGTTTTCTGACTCTCACCCTCCTATTTTAAATGTCTACATTCTTTTTTTGTATAGTTTTTTGGCATTTTAGGCCTTTATTTCTAACAGGACAGCTTAGACTTGAAAGGGGATAGAGAGGGGTAATGACATGCAGCAAAGGGCCACAGGTCAGAGTTGAACCCTCGGCCGCTGCGTCAGGGACTGAAACACTTCAAATCAAGCTCTACCACGTGAGCCACCCAGGCACCCAAATGTCAATTTTTTTACATGCTGTAATAGTTCCTGACGTGTTTATGATGACAACATAATTCTTTATGATTTGATTGATCCTGTACAAAATGTTGGATTTTGGGGGTGGGAACAACCTCTCAGGCAGCAAAGATACAGAAAAGAGTGATATACATCTTACTATTTAACTTGAACTTTTAAATCATCACTTGGTGAGGAGACATCATTAAAAAAACATACAGTAATAGATGGCTTAAAGAAAGATTTCATTCATATATAACTATTAGTTTCCATCTGACCTACACCTACATGGCACATAGTAGCCCTGCTGGAGGCCAAATACATAAGAAGCCTACATTTATGATTGAGGCATTATAAGAAGTCCCAAATCCTCCAAAGGGTAGGATAACCTGAACCCTAGCCTATCACTTAACTCCGAGATAATAACAACAATTCAAACAAACATAAACAACGATGTGGCGACAGCGTGGTATTAACTGAATATAACCGATGATGCTCATAGTGTGAAAACGGGTTCTCTCTTCTTTAGAGCCTGAAGTATTAATGCTGCTATTTTCTATTTTATTTAATGAAATAAAAACATAGCTGTCTGCACAGGAAGTAGTAGGCAGAAATGAGGACAACAGAAGAAAGTGAATGGGAAAATCCCCCTGCATGAACTGAGCTAAAAAGGTTAAGAATCCCGAGCTCCAACAGGTCCCCGATAATGAAAGGGAAAGCGCCGGCTGTAAGTGATGTCTGAGTGAAGGTGGTGGGTGGAGGGGTGAGCTCAGTTTAAAGAGCCTCGTTGAAGTCAAAGACGTGTTAATAAACAGTTATGGAGAGCCCTGGGGGGGGGGGTTGCTTGTGGGTCGACTTGCAAGGAGGGAAGGAAGCAAGAAGGGTGAAAGGGTTGGTGGATGGGGGGGGAAGGGGGGTGAGGGGGTCAGGATCATGGTAGTCAAACCGCTGTTTCCTCCTGGGGAGAAGAAAGGAGTTAATGACACCCTTGAGCTTCCCACCCCCAGCCTGCCGCTCCTCCCTCTCCTTTATGGAGGGTGAGCGACACACACAGCCCTTTCGGAGGTGAGGATGCCAGGGAGACAGCCATGCCGTCCCACCGCCCCGCTAGCACGAGGCTATAACAAAAAGGAAGGAGGAGGAGGAGGAGGCGCGATAACTGTGATTATTATTACTAAATATAATATAAAACAGTCAGTACGGGGCCACGGGGAAAGGGATCCACCCATCCGCCCCCATGCCCACTATTGAAAACTCTGTTGAAGATGCGGGGACAGGTTTAAAGACAGCGCCTTTTCAATGCCAGAGGAAAAGGGAGGGGTTAATGAGGGGCTTGGTGAAGGAGCTTATGGCGGGGTGAGGGAGTGGGGAGAGGAGAGAAGGGTATAGCGGGGAGGGATGCCTCGCTGCCGCCGTGTCAGCGGAGGAGACAGCGGAAACAGACCTGGAGACAAAGCTGAGACAAGGCGACAGTGAGCGTGTCTTCTCTCCCACAAATGAGAGACAATCAGTAACAAACATGTCACCGTGTTTTGAGCTGTAATTGTAGCTTCCTCTTTTGGCCAGGACGTGTAATTTTTGAAAAGGTGAGATGCATCATTTCTCCAGGTTTTGTCAAAAAGTGGGAGGCATGGGTGTCTGAGGAATCGCATGTGATGGAGAGGGTTACACAGTAGCTTCCCCTGCCGTGCCATTTTGAAAATACCAGAATGTAGTCGAAGCGGGATGATATTTTTGTGTTTTGCTGTCTGTGATTTGTCTTGAACGGATACATCATTTCCCCAAGTTTCAGGAAAAGTAGAACAGGGGTGACAAACCAGTGAACAAACAAAGAAAGTGACACAGAGACTTTCTTTGATACGCGAATAACAGAACGACTTAACCTGATTTTTGTAGTCTTTCTGTGATGACATGATGGCAACAGCAGCATCCCGACAGCCACAGGAGAGGTGTTGACCAGTGGAAAGTGGAGTTGAGACAACACCTGTGCAAGTCAAGGGCACAGGAAATCGGGGGAAAGACAGCAGTTAAGTGCTGATGTGCTGTGGCAGCAGCCCTGAGCAAAGGTGCATTAAGTATGGGACGGCCCAGGCTGGAGTCCCAGGGCTATAAATCCCTCCTCTCCCTGTCCAAAATTCATTAATGGCCACACAAAGTGGCCAGTGAAACCAGATGGAGGGAGAAATTGTGTGTGTGTGTGTGTGTGTGTGTGTTCTTGGGACGCAGCGGGTCCTGGGATAGGGGATACCTGGTTCTACTCCAGTGTATTGTGAAATTATAAAGCGTTACCTGCTTTAATTTTCCAACTACAAATTAAATCCTCAGTAAGCTGACTTTAAATCAATAGTTTCATTTAAGGGGCCGCGAAATTTAACAAAAATGAAAACTAGCTGGTCTGCTCAATGGAGCCGGGTCATAAATCACAGGGCTTTGGGAGGCAAAAAGCCGATTTGACTTGTATATGGAGCGTCTGGTGGCCAGGGGGGAGCGCAGCGGGGAAATGAACTCACGCTTTATTAGGACTCATATTGACCTGCCTCTCCTCTACCAGTCTCATAGCGTCATGCTGTGTACACCCCCGATTGAAAACCAAGAGGTGTTCTAACTGGAAAACATGCAACCCTAAGTGAATTTTTTGCTCCTCAATTCTGGCAACTATCTGGTTCAAGAGAAGAGATAATAAGAGATAAAACAATCCAAACTTTAAAAAAATAAAAATAAAAAGGAGGGGAGGGATAGGTAAACTTGAATCAAATCTGGAAACAACACAGAAACAACAAATGTATTGTCAAAATGCAAGAAGAGGAGGTAGAAAAATAAAAAAACATGTCTCACTGGTGAGGTTCTTATTTGTACATCAGTTGTGCATGCCAACATCAAACATTTAATGTCAGCATTCTTCAGAGACACAGACGAAAGGCAGCGAGATGCAAGGCTCACATTGTCATCAAACAATCAAACAGTGATCCGCTTCTCCAAACAGCTTGCAGCTCAGCTCAGCTGGCACCAGACACTCATATTACAATAAACATCCCTCCTAATGTTGTGCTTACACCACACCATGCTTACACAGACACAATGCACACAGACATAAAAAAAGAATACTCTGCTTAGTAGGTCGGCCTGACAGCTGTAAAATGGAAGTCACACACATGTACCAAAACTTGTGGGAGCAGACACACACACCGTCATGCAAAGATCTATTTGAAGTCCCATCAATACTTTTCCTAAGGATTAGGAAGGAGGAAGCCCATGGACGTTACGCTTGGTCGTGGATGAACGGTCAGGAGTGCCGCAATAAATCCATTATCAAGTTGTTATGTCATACTTATATTCTCGCCCAAAGTGTTCCCATATATCTTGTCAGTGGTTCATTAGCCGTTTGGACAGGTAAAGCTTTCTGAGTTGGGCCCACAGCTGACCTCATATTCTGCCTCTGTGTTCCACTTAAAATAATGGACATCCCCTGTCCCGCGTCCATCAATCACACGGCAAGGAAATACTTTAGAGGGTTAGGAATTCCAGTTCCAGCGGCTTTCTGACTGGGGATAGATTAGCCAGGCATTAGCAATGTTTCATTAACCTTGCGTTAAGTGACATCCTCACATGATTAATGGACTTTATTAACAAAGGGGAGATTGTGTTTCCGAAAATGAGCCTTTTGTGAAATGTCTGCTGCATTGTTAATAGTTTGTTTATTAATCATTCATAGGAGAGGGCCTTCATTTCGGAGCTAGTGATACATAGGATGGCTGTGAAGGAGATTGACAGCAGTGCTGAGTGAGGTCCGTGCAGAATGCAAGCAGTTGTCTGCCGTAAGTATTCAACAGTTTCATGCAAGCATAAGCATGCTTTCAGTTTATACTACTATATATCGTCATTTATACTCCACTAAATGTATTTGGCATCTAGTGTTAATAGTTACTTTTCAGATAAAGATTGTTTCAGTTTCTGAGTGCAAATCACTTGACACAATGAACATCTGTAGAAGATTATTATTGCGCAAATTGAGCCTCCATGCAAAATTGATAACTAAACATAAATCAATGAGGCTGGACATCCCACCTGAACTGATTACAGTAATGTATTCCTTTTTGCTGTAACGCAGTAATATAACACATAACTAATTCAATTTTGGTAATATTACAATTACGTACAGTTATGCATTTTAACGCAACCTTTAGTGGTGTTTAGTTTTAACCAACACTGCGAAACATTTCTTCACAGGAAAAGAATATTATTATTTCTTGTTGCTGAATTCAACGGTTGAGATGACTGCAGATGACTGTAAGTACTATTATATTTCATCAGCCGTGGGAAGTAACTATGCTGTACTTCAATACATCAATACTTCAATAAAGGTACTTTTAATTGAGTATTTTCATTTTCTCCAAATTGCCTATTGAACGTTTTACTTCTCTATTTGTATAGCTTTAGTTGCTTTGCATTTTCATATTAATTATGCATCTATGATGTATTAAAGTGGAAAAAGAGGAGACTTTATTGATCCGGTGGTGAAATTCTCATGCTACCTGCCAAGTCAAACTTCCGCTGTTATTTTGGTGAAAGTAACTCGTTTGTTAACCCTTGTGTTGTCTTCGGGTCAAATTTTCTAAATGTCAATATCAGAAATATGGCTTTCTTTTTAACTTCCTAATTTGAATTGACAAAAAATAACATGGAGGATTCCATACAATGCTCTTCGCAACAAAAGATCGGATCTCTTGGGGTGTTTTGTTACATTTTTTAGCATTTGAAAAAGAAATTGAAATGTTTCAAAACAGTATCCCGACTGAACGTTGACATATATAGTATACCAGTGTGTGAAAATAGTTTATAATTTCTGCTTTTTCAACTCAAGGATTAGGTATAATTTCCTATAAATGAGGTTTATTGACCATGAATTCCAAAAAATAAGTGCAAACTATTAATAACTTGGTGTTAGTGGTGTTAATACATGGTAGTGAAAAGAAGTGTCAAACGGCAACAAAGAAAAGCGCCAAAAACATTGAAAAAAGCACCAAAAGTGTTGAATGTCAGAAAAAGTGTGGATTTTTTTGTTTTGTCCCAGGAGGACGAGTGCATGGTCCAATGGAAGACAACACAAGGGTTAATCATTGTATTTTAGGCTGCCTGTTGTCAGCTGGCCGGGGGACTACAGCTGGTAAATTAGCCGTAGAGACTAAAGCTGCTGCTTTGACTGTACAGTGAATCAAGGGGGACTGTCCACAACATTATAAACTAATAAACTAAATGAAATATGTATTGGCACAATGCAGCCTTCTTCAGGCTTTTAATACGTTTTTTTCTGTCTGACACAACTAATAAGCTCACAACCCCCTTAGATTTACCTTGTGAACCATTAGAGTGGCCCATCCTCAATGTTGGGAACCGCTGGACTTATCAAAATAAAGTAAGAAAAAAGTACATTTGTTCAAACTTACCCACTACAACAGTAAAAAGCAACTTATGTATGTATGAGGCAGTCACACTTAATTTCATATATAATAATAGCACAGGGGCCATTTTACTGCAATATACATATTTTAAAAGTTGACACTTTGAGTACATTTTGCAGAGAATACTGTACTTTTACTTTAAGTAGCATTTTGAATAAAGGACTTTAACTTGTACTGGAGTGCTTTTACATGAGTAAGTTGGGGAGGCAGTAGCTCAGTTTGTAGGGGAGTAGGGTTGGGAACCGGAGGGTCGCTGGTTCAAGTCCCCATATGGACCAAAGTATGGTGGTGGACTGGTAGCTGGAGAGGTGCCTGGGCACTGCCAAGGTGCTCTTGAGCAAGGCACCGAACCCCCAACTGCTTGGGGTGCCTTTCCATGGGCAGCCCCCCCACACACACTCTGACATCTCACCATTTAGTGCATGTATAGGTACTGAGCATGTGTGTGTAAGTCAGGCCTGTGTGTAATAACAACAGAGTGAAAACATTGTAATTTCCCCTTGCAGGATTAATAAAGTATACATTATTATTATAAAGGACTTGAGTACGCCATTCACCACTCTACATATGTCCATTTTCAATGTCAATCACTCATATAACACAGTAGTGAATCAAATTTGAGCTATTTATGACAGCTTTGACATTTGCTGTTCTACAAAACCAAGCATGGGGCACACAGGAGGTGATGCGTTTGGCATTTGAGATTGAACACAAGCGCCGATAACCACATTCAAAGAAAAGAGCACCACCTATGGAAACTGTAAGGAAAAAAGACCACATGCACTCCTTCATTGATACATGAATCCACAAAGCAAAGACATCACAGATAAAACTCAAGCATTTTGAGGATTACAACATCTTTTTCTGTTGCTTTATGTCACAGCGAGCTGTCTTTTCCATGACGCTGGCCAGAGAGGGCGAGGGTTCACACCAGAGACGGCCTGTCCATCACCTCTCATCCTGCTGGGCTCTTCTGAGGGTTGCTGTCCTGGACGCTGATAGGCAGTGGGTGAGACTGGAGGTGAGGCAGCAGGTAAAACCCGGGGAGGGGGTGAGCGGCAGCAGCGAGGCGAGGGGAGGGCATGAGGTGCTCCTGTCCGGGCCTCCTGTCCTGCTGTCTGGAAACTCTCCGGGCCACATGGGAGCTCACGGGGCTGTCGGCGCTGTCGGATGACCTGACAAACAGGGCTGCCGTCACATCTTCTGTGTGTATATGGGAAGTATGAAGTGTACGTTTGATCCAGTGTACACCTGTGTTTGTGTGCGTCCTTGTTGTCTGCCGTGAGTGTTTGTAGCAGGCTTTTATCTGGGCACCTTCTGGTGTGACATATTGCACCCTTGTGCAACTTAGGCTAAAAAATATATATAACGCAGCATGAAATTAAATAAAAATGCAAGTCTAGCCTTCAGGTCTGACAGGATAAGCAGGTCAATCATCAACTTGCTGTCAAATTCCCAAGCCAGGCGAGGCGCAAAGACACACACAAACACACACACACACACACAAGCATAATGCAAGAGGTTAGAAAGCCACTATAGGGTTGCTTTAAATCCTCCCACCAGTTTAAAAAAATAGGTATTGCCCTCCCTTTCCTAGCAAGTCAGAAACTGCTCTAGCGCCTTCTTCTATCTGAGTGTTAAAAATATTAAATAAAATGCATGATGTGTTGTGCATGTGAAAATGCATGTGAGATTTCATTTTCCTGTATTCACTGGACCTCCTCGCCACTTCCTAGTCAGTCTGTGCTGGAGGTCTTCTTCCGTCCCCGTCCCCCCCGTCCCCGTCCCCGTCCCCGTCCCTCCCCTCCTCCTCTTCTCTGTCCCACAGCCTGCTGCTGGGCTGGAGGATGACTGACGCTGTCATAACGTCTGGCAGTCAAACAGACCCGCTCCTGACGGGTGGCGGCAAACGCAATGTGACACAGCCAGCAGTATCTGGTTTCTCCTGCACCGAGTACATTTCATATGGCTCAGAGGGGCTTAGAGCGGCCACGGGGAGGGCGTCAGTGTGTGTGTGTGTGTGTGAGAGAGACTGTGGTTGTGGCTGTAGGAGGTAATCGAGCAGATGTCAGGAAAGAGTCTGAGAGGGGATGTGTACACTGAGGGACGACTGAAACCTGTCACATTGATTTTCAGTGGTTTAGTAGCATGGGTGTGTGTGTGTGTGTGTGTAGAGTGTGTAGAGTATGCCCATGTTCAAAGCAATAGTAACAGAGCAAATGTAATCCCACTGTAGGAACACACTGCTACATTCATCTAAAGTGTACCCAATAAAAGGGAAGTAATTAACATAAAATAAAGAACAAATAAATGATACTGATATTTGAAAACATCCATATCAGCTTGTGCTCATAACATGAGAAAGGAGAAGTTAAAAGTTTGTGAATCATAATCCATTTTAAGAAAGCAAATAGCACATTTTCACATGTATTTTTTCTGATAATGTAATGATTACCCATGTTAACCCACCAATAAAATGGGACATTCCAGTCAACATGTCTGGCAAAAAAAAATAGTTTAGCACAGCTTTAAAACCACCTCTGCAGCACTGGCGTGAGGAAAGAATGATTAAAAGAAATCAGTAACACCCATAAAAAGACAATCTTGGTTGGATTAATGACAAATTTGTTTAAAAAATGATGAGGCTCTTTTTCATTCTCTTTCTTTTAAGGAACCAAAAATATCAATCTGTACAATGTGTCCTAGCTGGATAGTTGGTGCATTCATTTTTCTGAATGAGACGTTAAAAACACAAATCATCAGAATCACCAATCATCATTATTCTATTGTCAGATTGCACTGTAACTCCACATGTTCTACAGACAAAATATACCAGGGGGCTCTCAGATGAAATGTCACAGCTATATATCCTCAGGCTCATTTCAGTTTAAAAGCAGCCACAGTACGGCTTGTTGAGCAACATGGGCAGAAGCATGACATGTGTTCACCTACCTAGCTTCTTCTTCCTCCCTCCTCCTCCTCCTCTATGAATCCTAGAAGAAGACGATTCCCAGCAGAGGAAACACAGGCGCTCTCCAGGTTCTAGGTTAAATACAGACACCACAGCCGCCACAATACTTCATCACAACCCTCTTCCCGCCATACATAGTGTGCCATCTTTTGGCCGCTCGCAGAACTGCCTTTTCTCTTTTCCTGTTTTGTTTTTTTCTGCAGGAAAAGATCATAAAATCAGTGAAATAAAGTGAAATGGTTGTCTGGGGATGGATATGTCCCTTGCAACGTGAAGTGGAACTTGAGGAAATCAACGCATCTCCTGCAGCTTTGCGGAGGACTATTGCTGCAGGGCTCTTTTTTTCCCCCCAAACCCTTACAATTTATGCAGGTTCTCCAGCCGTAAAAACACACATTTCTGCCTTCTGATGTCTCACACGCTCGCTCCTGATGAGAGGATTGGACGAATGAATGAGCCGGGAGCTGAAAGTAATTATGGCAGTTAAAAACAATTAGACATAAATAATACAACTATGTATAAAATCACGAGGACTTAGTGTGTGTGTGTGTGTGTGTGTGTGTGTGTGTGGCATGCATGCATACACTTCCACACAGCAAAACACACACAGAGATAGAGATATTCACCTTTGAAGGGTCACTCTCCTCTTCCTGGCTCATTAAAAACAGCCCCATTAGCAGTGCTCCTTCAGAGCCTGACTGCCGACAGATATGTGTGTGTGTGTGTGTGTGTGTGTGTGTGTGTGTGTGTGTGTGTATACACTGGATTGTAAAGACGTGCAGCAGTTTTGGAGGCCTCTGGGCTGCCGAAGAATACATTAAACAGCAAAGAGCCCCTCTCCTCTTCCTGACTGACTCCTGCTGGGACTACTTAGCATTTCTGGGGTGAAAACTTCTCCAGCAAGGTTGTCCAACACTATATATACAAATTACAGCGGAGCTAAATTGCTCCTGTATATAGTTATTTAACTTTTGTGGTGGCTCATGTGTGTTTTTGAGCGTGTGTTTGTCTTGGCTTGATGAAGGGTGTATTCCCTCGATAAACTACGGGCAATGTCGCTGGAAGGGAGAAAAAAAAAATGCAAAAGAGACGTTCAAAGCTACAAATCCCACAAGAGTCCAAAACAACTTCACAATCGTTTGCTCATGAAAATTCTGGAGGTTTTAATGTGTTTTTGGGTCACAGATGGTAAGAGAAAGTAAAAATATATCTTTTCTTTGCACTCATTGTATGGGAGAATAAGGCTGAAAAATAAAAAATGAAATGAAATGCTAATCATCAGTTCACATGTAACTTTGACACTTGTTTCCTCAGTAAAGCGAATGAGGGAGGTGTGATTGGTTAAAGCCCATGTTGCAGGTTTAATTTTGCAACGAATTTGTGCAATTTGCTTGTTGGTAGTAAATATTTGAACTGTTATCCATAGTTTTTGATGGTGTTGGATATTGCAAAACTGAATATATATAAAAAAATGGGCACAATTTTACAGTGTTTCATTTTCCCCCCACAATGCATTGCATGACGTCACATTAGGGAGATAACAGAGCAGCCTGCATTGTATTTACCACTGGTCTGGCCTAATGTGGCTTCTGGTCTTTAATATTAACAGTCTATGGTCTCGATTGAGTCCATGTGACTTTATTATATTTATAATGATATTGGAGGGAAAGTGAAACACAGCTTAGACGGGGGTGTTGTTCGGCTTTTCACAAGTTTAGACTGCTAGCTAACGCTACGCCGCCGGACGTTAGCACAACAGCGTTAGCCTAGCCTGCTAGGTAAATATTACGACTGCTTTTGGTGTTGCATATATATGCGTCCATGTTGTCAACATCATACATGTGGCATTAGTGCACCTGTTGTACCATAATTGTATTGAATGAAATAGTAAGCTTCGCTCCTACGAGATGGGGGGTTTGCTACGTTACACACAAAGCTAACTGGCTATAGTTAGCCTGTACGGATGCTAGCGGATATAGCTAACGTCACGTAGCCAGCCAGCAACTTCGGCAGTAGAGTTTCGGTAAGCTAACACGACCGCGTTGTCGCCCACAATCAACCTGCAGTGATGTTTGAAATATAAACAATTACAATACTGGTGCGTGCTGGTTGGGGATGACCATGATCCTGTCTGAAATGTCACAAACGGATTTAGGCATCTTCAGATCAGCTGATCGCGGGGCTCGCTCCCCGACCGGAGGGGCTCGTTCCCCCGACCGGCGGATCACTCCCCGACGGAGGCTCGCTCCCGACCGGCTCGCTCCCCCGACCGGCTCGCTCCCCGACCGCCGGCAGGCTCGCTTTCAGACCGGCGGATCACTCCCCGACCGGAGGCTCCCCGCCTACAGCCGCTTCCCCCAGGCTCACTCCCCTACAGCACCCGCTCTCCACCGCAGCTTTGCCGCCACACACACAAGCACCGGCCAAACAGCGACATGTTTTCACCGGAGGAAGAGGTAAACACTTAGAAATAACACTCGGGGATGCCTTCTATTCCTATATCTAGATAAGTGTACCAGTACTTATCTAAACTAACGACAGGATCCCTGTCACTAGATCGAAAGAAAACGTTGACGTTCACTCGGTGCTATTCACTGACAGTAAAAAGTAAAGTCATTGTATGCACTGCTGCGTTGCTAAAATAAAGGAGATAAATGAAGAAGACTTCCCCACAATCTTGACAATTCCTCATTTGCCCTCTCACGTCTGGTAGGTTGGTAATTATTCGGCTGCTGGCCTTTCCTCCTCTTCCTCATCCCAGTCAGTCACCATAGTTCTAGTGCTAGGCTGAGACTTAACTCCCCTACGTGACGTCATCGCCGAATTCACTTCATAAACCCGCGAACACAAAAATGACCAAAAACTAACTTTTAACACTATTTGGAGACATTTTTAAAAATGATATACATATCTTGAGTGTTTTTTGTACCCAATAATCAACAGTGGTGGTTAACTTGCAACATGGGCTTTAAGGCCTGATCTCAGATCTGCACTGGAAGTCAGTCTCCACACTATTCTTCCTGGTAGTGTAATGAGAAGTGTTTATGTCTGTGCTGTACTTTGTACTAACTACTGCATCTTTTAGACCTGTGACTTTGGACATTCCACTGGTGGAAGAAGTACTCTGATCCATTACTTCAACAAAGGTACAAAAACAACATTGTAAGGGTATTCAGTTACATGCAAACAACCTGTATTCAAAGTTAAGTAAACGTACACAAGTATTATCAGCAACATTTACTGAAAGCATCAAACGTAATTTCTGGCCCCAGTGAGGTACATTAGATTGTTTTGCATCAATATGTATCACTTTACAGCTCAGCTGTAGCTGGTGGAGACAAAGTTAGCGTTCACTATTTCAGTTTGTAGTTTAGGCCTCAAACTGTTATTCTAATGAAACTATATGTTGTAATATGTTTATATAGGAAATCTCTTTTTGGTGGAACTGCCATGTAAATGAACAACTTATAGACATTTAACAAATGTTTAGAGGTCACAAGCCTATCGTCAATGTTGTAATCTTTCCACAACTGGAAGATTTCTATATTTATTTTACTTTTTACCTCCTTAAGAGGTAGTTTACAGGCGCCCGGATAGCTCAGATGGTAAAGCGGGCGCCCATGTATAGAGCGGCGTGCCCGGGTACTACTGTGACCTGTCATTCCCCCTCTCTCTCCCCTTTCATCTGTCCTGTCCATAAAGTCATAAAAATACCCCCAAAAATAATCTTAAAAAGAGGTTGTTTATGCGTTTAGAATTACGTTTTAAGAATTCAAATTTAATTCAAGGTTGAATTTAGTGTAAACCATGTGAGGCAATAGGGAGTGAATTGTGTCTATGGCGGTCCTTAGAAGGACAGCAACACCAATCTGTGTGTGCGTCCGTGCGTGCGTGCGTCTTGTAAAAGTGATAACAAATCGCTCACCCCCACCAGTCATCCATTAAAACTAAACCAGGATTCAAGTACTTGACCCATCAGAGGTGTCAATAACGAGGAGTCCCGTAGAAAATTACAGGGGGATTTAAGTACGCTGGCTAATGGCATTGGCACCGACACTTTGCCAATACACATTTAGCGGTGTGGTGGTGCGGTTGGCCCGGGGTGCCGGCAGAGACTGACACATCTCTCTTGAGTCTGTCCAGGCGGGAGATTGGCCTGTCTATCAGCGGCCAGGTCCCTGCCATTACCCATGATCACCCCCAGCTCTTCTTACCCTTTTAACCCCCCCATTCCTGCACTAAAATACCCTCTCTTCTCCCTTTGTCCACAACATCCCTCCATTTCCCCCCTTTTTACTGCCACCTCTGTCCTCCATCCTTGTATTACACTGGCGTCGTAGTGGTAAACAAAAAAAGGTGTTTAAACTCTGCCCTCTAGTCGATGATCTTAATGAGACAAAACAACCAGTGTAATAAAAATCTGATAATCCTGCAGAAAAGCACTAATTAATGGGCTTTCCTTTATAAAAACTTAAATAGCTCTAACACCATTTAGCACTGCTTCTGTTGGTTTACATGTAACCTATATCCTTGATGTTCCACTTCCGGGATTGCTCCGGCCCTGCAGGAAATTCTGCCGGATGCATGTATTTTTTTTTAGATTTTCCACTTTTTTTGTGTTGGAATTTTAAACTTTGGTGGATTTCTGAGGACTATGGTTAACTGCTCCTTAGATCTATGCAGGGTCAATCCAGACAGCTAGCTAGACTATCTGTCCAATCTGGGTTTTTTCTATTTTACAGCGTCTCTGTGCGGAGCTTAGCATCGCCCAAGACGATTGAACTCCCATCCTCCTCATCAAGGACTCCAACATGTTCACGTTTTAGGTGCTGAACCATCACCATCATTGTATCAATTTTATACAAGATAAAATACAAATGTTAAGTTGCTCTTCTAATTCAAAATTGATGTTTCAATGGCAGCTAATTGTCAATGGTAGCTCATTGAAAAGGTTGAAATGTAAAACTAAAATGACATAAATTCAACTCAAATTCTTAACTTTTCTTTTAAATGTTACTCAATTTAGTTAAAGTCAGATGTGTTTATTTGCAGACTTTTTGCATAATTGCATTAGTTTGCTTCTGTTTCTCATATTTTGAACTCAATGTCAAAGTCCTACTCATAAATATGCAGCAGTTAACCTAACTCCTGAGTAATGGTTGGAAAATGTTGTGTGTTTTTGTAAGTTTTATTAAATTAGCAGTTTTTACAGTGTACATATAAAGGATTTACAAAAGTTATATTGGTTCGCACCCATTGGAATTCCTGCACCCCCCCCTTGTTCCTTTCCCCTGTCAGTATTTGCCATTAAATTACCATCATATTAGGAAAATGTGTAGCTAGAGAGGCTGATGCCTGAACGCTATAGGATCGGGTGACCTCCCTGTAGAAGCACATGGGGAAAAACTCAGCGCCCTTGAACAAGGTTGCAGACCATCACTAATTACCAGGGAGGAGGGTGGGGTGGGGGGGCTGGCTGAAACTGTCGTTTGATAGAAACACATTGCTCCTTTTTCACACAGTAATCTCCTCCACGTACAGATCTAAGCAGAGGAATGATAATAAAATGCCAGTGGGTTTTTTTTTCAGGCTCTGTTATCCTCTGTGATTTGGCTTTGCTGGGGGGAAAACTATAGCGGAGTGAAGTTCAAGCCTCGGAAGGAGAAGAAGAGATGAAGGGTATCGGACGGCATTTGTTTCAACAAGAAGGGGCCGAGGGTGATAGAACAGGCGTTGACCCAGAAAAGAGATGACCCCCACCCCCCCTTTTTCTTAATCTGCTGCAATGCTCATGTCAATTGGTAAAGGGTGTGACCGATAGAATAGATTCCCAACTTAAAGGCTTTGTACGCCCCCACCCCACACACCCCCCACCCCCTTTTTAATTCTCCTTCCCTGTTGTCTTCTTGGGAAGGAGCAGAAAAAAAACAAAAAACTGAAAGATCTCTGCCAAAAGTGTAACGTGAAATTTAAGCTGCCAGCATTAGCTGGTTAAGCATCAGGAGCAGAGACGGGGTAATGAATGTAGAAGGGGAGACATATGAAATGTCATTAATGTTAATTCTAATCACTTTTTGGCTATTAAGCACAAATTAGAGAAGGCGATGTTAAATGTCATGGTCTGTCCTGGGATTCACATAAGAGAGGTTGGGGGCCACCGAATAGGTTCTCATTTACATACTTAAGATCCAACTTAATTCTCACAAGGGGTGATGGAAAATGAAGCTGAGCCGTAAACCGATGGCGGTGACACACAGCGCTGGGGAAAAAAAAACACAAACGTTTTCTGGCGGCTGATTCTTCATTGTTCGTGCTCAAGGTTATTTTCTTGAGCTTGACGTCGGACGTCGTTCCCAGGAATAATTCCGCTCAGGCTTTTCCTCCCTCTGGCTTTTAAGGTTTGTGCTATTTAAGACCAATCATGTCAATGTGAAAAAGAATTAATCCTCCTTAAAAATATATTACATGACTAGAATGAATGTTAACATCCCCCCCTGATTCAGTCTCTGGATATAGACTTTAGTTTGGTAGAGCTGGAGATAGTTGAAGTAAATAGTCATGTTGGGCTAGATATCAAGAGGAGTTCATTGTCAAGTTCACTTATGTCCTCGCAAGGGCTTGTTTTCATGTAGGTACTCTGTTTCTGTCAAGCACTCCAATCCCGGGAAAAAGAAATCAAGGCGGTGAACAATGCAGCATTTTAAGTAAAGCTCGAGCCCCACAAAAACCATGTCATGTAATTCATTGCGATAGATAGATTAACCTCAGTGCACCGCAGAGGCCTTTGCATTCTTGTCCACATTGTTCTAATGGCAGCCCACGGTCTTTGGGAATATCCTGGCGTTTTGCTGCTCTCTCTTTCTTTCCTCTGTGGCTACAGTTGACTGTGGGAGAGTAAATAACATTTGATATGCATAAACAGCCCCTTCCTATTCATTACTGTCAGAGCGTTGGAGTGCAGGAGGCGGAGGTCAGCATGTGAAGGTCCTCCTCAGGCAGGAGAAACGCCTGTGGTAGCTGTCACTCCTCCACACCCCCACACCGCCGACACAACTCAACCCCCAGTCCTCCCTCCATCACCTCCTCTTCCTCCACCTCCCTCACTCCCCTATTAGCACAGGCTCCGGGTCATAACCTTTCCGTGGCATTTTGAGATTCTGCAACCCTTTGATTAGTGCAATATTTACATATTTCACAGTGGAGAGGGCGTTCTTGTGTCGCAGACACCTGAAGTGTTGTAAATGTGTTTGGCCTTTTGCCTGGGAGATGCAGAGTCGGACTCTCTGGTGGTAACTGTAGTCAAGGCTGCCGCGCTCACATATACACCGTAGTGTGTTTTAAGTATATTTACCCCTCGACCGCCCACGCTGCCACAGCCGTTGCACATGTACAAAAGCCATTTGGTCTATGATGTGGCCCTTATCCTCAAGGAAAGCCGTTTAGCAGCCATTAGAGAGGGATAGTGCTCCCTGGTGGCAGATATAGATCATGCCCTCTGACTTGGACAGTACACAGCAGAGCTACAGAGCATGCAAGAAGAGAGGAAGCTACACCAGAGGGATGACTACGGTTCGTTCTTAGATGCAGGAACAATGCAAGAGATACCAGAGAAACATGAATGAAAATGCAAGGTATGCTCAGTAAGAGTCATACAATATAGTGTACTGTAACAAGGATTGGAAACTGGCCCTAGATGAATTTTTTCATCATTTCATTTTGATAACTGACATTTTGTTTGCAGGAAAATCAAGTAATTCTGGTGAAAATGAGTTGAGTCCATGTGTTCCTTTCAGCCCCTTTATTCTGTGTCCTAGGGTCATGTCCTTGGGGGGAGGTGTAGTGTCGTGCTTTACTGACTGCCATTCTTGAAGCCACAGGATGGCACAAATGTAAGAAATCTTGTTGGATGTCTGCCAGACAGTTTTAAGGGTCTTTAGTCTTACTAGCGGGGTACCTTTAAGGATGGCAATGTCAGCCTGTCGATTGGTCAGTCCACCACTTTATTATATAGCACGATAATACAGAATAAATAGATAACACAATAAAAGCACAATAAAAAGATGAGGTACCTAATATAATCTTTATATTGGGTACCTCATCTTTTTATTGTCAAAAGCAATAAAATAAAAATAAAATAACTAAAATGCCCGGCTAGCATATTGTAAAAATATGCAAGTATACGCATAAGATCAACACTCTACCTGGGGTTAAAAGCCAAAGAAAAGAGGTTGGTTTTAATGTGCAGAGGCACGCCATTCCAAGGTTTTGGAGCTCGGTCCCCTCTGAGCTTAAGCCTAGCTTTAGGCCCCGTCAGGTGCAGCTGATCAGCTGACCTGAGAGTGCTGGGAGTGTAGGGGTGCAGCAGCTAAAACATCTCTACAACTATTGGATGCATTGCCATAGAATTTGCCATTATAGTGGAATGTTTTAAGACTGGGCTATGCTTGAAATAAACCAGTATGTACAAACTGTTGCCTAACCCCATAAAGGCAAACATGTTTACAACCGGTTTGAATAGCCACAATCGAATGCGGGGTGAAAAGTTGTCATATCGATCAAAAGGGGGGGGGGGATCAGATTTGATTTCGTAAAGTTACAAAAATGGTCAGACACAGCCCCATCAGATCCAATGTCGAAAAGCTGTAAAGGAACGGGGTTTCCTACACTGCATATTAATGCCTTTACTGTTCCATGGAACAGTAAAGCCAGTCTAAAGTTGTTCCAGGCTTTGTCACCTTGATCCGAATATGATTCTTATCATAATCATACCAAAATCACTTAAATATACACAGCATGTCTGCCACAAGTAGTGTCAATCCAAAGATCCTGTCTCAATGACCTATATCGGTTGTAGTTGCAACACACTTAAATTAGCAATACACATGCAAATACACGAGTTAAATGTAGATAAAGCCCTGTGGTGACATGTCTTTAAAAGCAAACAACTGCTTTATTCTGCGACATAAAGAAGTAAAATAAGAAAAGCACATTATGCCGTGTTCTCCAACACACCTATCCATCAAATCGGAGTCCGCCTGACGTTCGCCGTATTTTCCGTCTCAGTCAGTCATTCAGTCAGTCAGCTTCTCTCTGCTGGGTGACAGAAAGAAGAGATGTCAGCGAACAGGTTTTCCAGGGAGCTCAGGGCCGTCACGTCTGCCTTCGCAGTGACTGATGAGGTTGGGAAGAGTGACGGGCAGCTGCACTCTTTTTCTCAGCCCGCGGGCCTGCCTGGCATTAACGTTATGTGCCATGTTCTCAGAGGGAACCCGTCATTCACCCGTCGCTCAAATCGACAGACAGATGGTGCACATAGACACCGAACATGAAAGAGACTGGCAAAGCAGCAACGAAACCCTAGGTGGCCCTTCGTAGTTGAAGGGTGAGGGTTTCTCATCACCGTTGCTTGGCAGCTCGACTTCAACCGCATGGCCACACATGGACATCAAGGTGCCAACGGGCCCCGGACGAACATCAAAGTCGCTATCCATCAAACATGTCACATCTTATGAAAGGGAACAGCTTGCAGTATGGCTTAGGTCTGATCTGTTTTCACCTCATCTTCATGAATCATGACTACTTTCTTCTGCAGGTTGTGGAGGTTGTGTGTGGAGCCAAATCAAAGCCACCAGATTTAACCCTTGTGTTGTCTTCCCGTCAAAATAAAAAAAAACAACACTTTTGTTGAGTTTTAATTTTTGTCACATTTTTGACGTCTTCAACACTATTCAGTTTTAAAGTTTTTTTTGGGAATTTATGTTCAATAAACCTCATTTATAGAACATTATATCTATTGTTTGAGTTAGAAAAGCAGAAATTAGTCATTATTAAGACTAAAATTAAAGGAAAGTATGTTGATAGATAATCACAGACTGGAATATGTCAACTTTTACTGAATACTGTTTCAAAATCACTTTTTCAAATGCTATAAAGTTGAATAAGAAAAATTACCCATGAAAGTAGAGATTTGTACTTGTGTGGAATCAATCATGTTATTTTGGGTAATTACAATTGGGTAGTTAAAAAGAACATTGATATAGGAAAACGGGTCAATTTGACCCAAGGACAACATGAGGGTTAAGAAAATAGATGCCATATCATCTAATGTATAGATAATCTGTAACCTGGTTGTTTTTAGCAGTCAGAAAAGCAAGGATGGCAAGTTTGATCTATGTGTACTCCACGAGACACTAAAATCTGTAAAAGGCTTTATTGCCACAATAAGTTACACTTACATAGAATTTGCCTTGGTGACATGGTGCATACAAACATATTAACATAATTTTTTTTCATCTAAATTGGAGATGTTCCGTAACAATGGCTGCGTTAAATTTAAAAACAAACAAGCAGAACCAGATGAAACAGCGCCAACAGGTGCCATTTTGTGTGTCTTTATTGTGGACATGACATTACATCTTTTTGAAATGATGTATAAAAGTGTAACAGAACTGAGAATGGCTCAGACGAGGTAAAGCTTTCACATCGGCTTGCTGGCATGAAAACTAGACAGTATAAAAACAAAAACAACCCAGAAAAATCAAATTAAAACAAACGCTCCTGTCTGCCTCTGTCCTCTAATCCTTTTTGAAGTGATAATAAATACAGATACCAACCAAATACATTTGGAATAATAAGGTCTTCTAAGGTAAATTAATCATGAAGTTCATAACAAAACAAAAAAAAAGCAATACGGACACAAAAATTACAACTTTAGAAGCATGATAATAACCCAACCAAAGAGAAAATGATCACCTGTCAGCCCCTCTGGGAGGACAGCCATGACTAGCTACTGAACAAATCCTACAGTTTAGCGAAGAGAAAGACTAAAAACGATACTCTTACATCTTTATGAAAAAAATAAGCAGTGCTGTGCTTAGCATTATCAAACTTTTAATGAAGAAACAACGCTAATAAGCTGTGCCGCACAGCCGTCACGGAACAAATCTTTTGCCCTTAAAATCTATGGAATCACCCACACAAAAAGCCTCTAAACCAGAAATGACATTAAGGCCGTTTTATGGTTGTGCGGAGGCTCTGCGCAGAGCTTTCGCCATAGCCTCCGTAAGTGGCCTTGTGTTTCTACTTGTGCGCCGGCGTGTGTGGTAGAGGGAGGAGTGAGAGAGGTAGGGGCGATTAGCGTCGGAGCGAGCACTGACTCTAGAGTCATAGTGAGAGAGACAAAGTGTCTCCCCTGTGCTTTCTCACCACGTGGGGAATGTGTAGCAGGAGAAGGTAACCCTCTCCTTGATTTCATGTTGTTTATGGAGAAGGAGAACCAGGAAATGAGTGGGGGGGGCCACGTCCGAGAGACGTGCGTCGCCGCGACGTGTACATTTTTCTACAGCGTAGACGCAGAGGGGTCTGCGGGGGTGCGCCGTCGATCCGATGCAGAAGCATAAAACGGCCTTAAGCTGGCACCATGACAAGACATTCACAAAGAAACCTTAGCTAGGATGGGACAAAATGAGAAGGGTTAAAGCAGTGACCTAGTCTAAGTGCACTAGTAATGCCATTTGGTTTCTACCGCTGTATATAAGGGTTTGGTAAGAGTGGATTACAGATATACACTTTATATTACATACACTCGCTCCTGCTTCATAGTTTTTCTAAGTCACACTTCGGAGTACAAATTCATAACTGAGGAGTTAGTCTTAAAGGGAATTCTGTACAACATTGGTATTAGTACTACACTACCTCGAAGGCTAGAATATCCGTTTTTTCAAGTATTTTCACTACCCACACTTTCAATATACACATTTGTGCATTATTAGGCATATTCAAGCACACAATGTATGTATGCATAACCCAACAACACACTGGTATAGCAACCTCTTCATCATCATGGAAAACCTACTGAGATCTCAAAATAGATGGCAAGTACAGTACTGTATGCTCCGTCATCTTTAACACGTTTGAATTTTGATTCTATGCATACAAAAATCTCTCCACAGTTCCACTCCTGCTCTGTACGGCTTTTAACTGCCTTGCTGTTCTTCTTCTTTTTCCATCTTCTCCGAGAGAAGAACAGTTCCGGCTTCATACCAGCCAATAAACTTAAAGGTATAGTCCAATACACTTTTTATCAATTCAGTGAATACCTCCTCACGGTCACTTAGCTCTCTAATTTCTGTGTGTTAAAAAAAAACAAAACAGGCTTTTTATCGCGAAGGAGGTAGGCTAGTATACAAAGCATAGAGGGTGGCTGCAGTAATTATACAGTATGGAGAGGTTTGGATAGAATGCACAGACACACACATAAATGCATACTCTCTCTCTCACTCTCTCTCTCTCACACACACATACACACTTGTGTTAAGGCTGTGGCGGCTCTACGATTCACTTGGCTTCAAAATGTCTCCATCTAAACTCTCTGGAAGCCTGACATCCTGAACTCTGTCTCTCTCTCTCTCTTTCTTTCTCTCTCTCTCTATATATGACCTCATCACTTTTTCTTCCCAGAATGCAAACCTTCACATCACTATTCAAAAAAAAGCTAGACCGTATGGGGGTATTTCGTGCTGCTGACAGGCTTCCTACCAGAGAGACTGGGTTGGTTTTGGTACCAAAGCTTTCATCTCTTAAAAACCAACAGGCCAAAAGGTCAGTGTTGCCCTCTTTTGCAAGTGCACAAGTCGGAGTGCCTCTCCGGGAACCATCACCTTATCGTGGTGGAGAGGTTTGTGTGTCCCTATGAACCTGAGGGCTGTGTTGTCTGGAGCTGTGTGCTCCTGGTAGGGTCTCCCATGGCAAAGTGGTCTCAGGTGAGGGGCCAGACAAAGAATGGTTCAAAAGCCCTATGCAAAATCGAGGAAGAGAGGGAGTGACCCTGCCGGAGGAGGCCGGGGCCCCGTCTGGAGCCAGGCCTGGACGGAGGGGCTCGTCAGCGGCGCCTGGTGGCGGGTTTGCCACGGAGCCCGGTCGGGCACAGCCCGAAGAAGCTACGTGGCCCCCCTATCTCCATCCCATGGGCCCACCACCTGTGGGAGGAACCGCTGGGGTCGGGTGCGCAGCCACATGGGTGGCGGCGAAGGTCAGGGACCTCGACGGACCAGACCCGGGCGGCAGAGGCTGGCTCTGGGGACGTGAACGTCACCTCTCTGGGGGAAGGAGCCGGAACTTGTGCGGGAGGTGGGCGCTACCAGTTAGATCTGGTGGGGCTTACTTCTACGCACAGTCTCGGTTCTGGAACCGTACTCCTGGATAGGGGTTGGACTCTGTCCTACTCCGGAGTTGCCCAGGGTGTGAGGCGCCGGGCGGGTGTGGGGATACTCACAAGCCCCGGCTGGCGCCGCTGCGTTGGAGTTTACCCCGGTGGACGAGAGGGTCGCCTCCCTACGCCTGCGGGTGATGGGGGGGGAAAACTCTGACTGTTGTTTGTGCATATGCACCAAACAGGAGTTCGGAGTATTCGGCCTTCTTGGAGACCTTGAATGGAGTCCTGTATGGGGCTCCAGTAGGGGACTCCATAGTTCTGCTGGGGGACTTCAACGCACACGTGGGCAATGATGGAGATACTTGAGAGGCGTGATTGGGAGGAACGGCCCCTGATCTGAACCAGAGTGGTTGTTTGTTGTTGGACTTCTGTGCTAGTCATGGATTGTCCATAACAAACACCATGTTCGAACATAGGGATGCTCATAAGTGTACGTGGTACCAGAGCACCCTAGGCCAAAGGTCAATGATCGATTTTATAATCGTTTCATCTGATCTGAGGCCGTATGTTTTGGACACTCGGGTGAAGAGAGGGGCAGAGCTGTCAACTGATCACCATCTGGTGGTGAGCTGGGTCAGGGGATGGGGGAGGACTCTGGACAGACCTGGTAAGCCCAAACGGGTAGTGCGGGTAAACTGGGAACGTCTGGAGGAGGCCCTGTCCGACGGACTTTCAACTCACACCTCCGGCGGAGCTTTTTCGTGCATCCCTGTGGAGGCTGGGGGCATTGAACCTGAGTGGACAATGTTCAAAGTTTCCATTGCTGAAGCTGCGGCGGCGAGCTGTGGTCTTAGGGTCTTAGGTGCCTCAAGGGGCGGTAACCCACGAACACCCTGGTGGACACCGGTGGTCAGGGAAGCCGTCCGACTGAAGAAGGAGTCCTTCCGAGATATGTTATCCGGAGGACTCGGAGGCAGTTGCAAGGTACCGACGGGCCCGAAGGGCTGCAGCCTCTGCCGTGACAGAGGCAAAGCAGCGGGTGTGGGAGAAGTTCGGAGAAGACATGGAGAAGGACTTTCGGTCGGCACCAAGGTGCTTCTGGAAAACCGTTCGCCACCTCAGGAGGGGGGAAGCGAGGAATCATCCAAGCTGTTTACAGCAAGGATGGGACGTTGTTGACCTCAACTGGGGAGGTAATAGAGCGGTGGAAGGAGCACTTTGAGGAACTCCTAAATCCAGCTGGCACGCCCTCTGTGGTAGAGGCAGAGCTGGAGGATGATGGGGATTGTCGTCAATTTCCCTGGTGGAAGTCGCTGAGGTAGTAAAACAACTCCACAGCGGCAAAGCCCCAGGGATTGATGAGATCCGTCCAGAAATGCTGAAAGCTCTGGGTGTGGAGGGGATGTCTTGGTTGACACGCCTCTTCAACATTGCGTGGAAGTCTGGGACGGTGCCTAAGGAGTGGCAGACCGGGGTGGTGGTTCCCCTCTTTAAAAAGGGGGACCAGAGGGTGTGTGCCAATTACAGGGGTATCACACTTCTCAGCCTCCCTGGTAAAGTCTACTCCAGGGTACTGGAAAGGAGGGTTCGGCCGATAGTCGAACCTCGGATTGAAGAGGAACAATGCGGATTCCGTCCTGGCCGTGGAACAACGGATCAGATCTTCACTCTCGCAAGGATCTTGGAGGGGGCCTGGGAGTATGCCCAACCAGTCTGCATGTGTTTTGTGGATCTGGAGAAGGCGTATGACCGGGTCCCCCGGGAGAAATTGTGGGAGGTGCTGCGGGAGTATGGGGGTGAGGGGGTCCCTTCTCAGGGCCATCCAATCTCTGTATGACCAAAGCGAGAGCTGTGTCCGGGTTCTCGGCAGTAAGTCGGACTCGTTCCAGGTGAGGGTTGGCCTCCGCCAGGGCTGCGCTTTGTCACCAATCCTGTTTGTAATATTTATGGACAGGATATCGAGGCGTAGTCGGGCGGGGGAGGGGTTGCAGTTCGGTGGGCTCGGGATCTCGTCGCTGCTTTTTGCAGATGATGTGGTCCTGATGGCATCATCGGTCTGTGACCTTCAGCACTCACTGGATCGGTTCGCCGCCGAGTGTGAAGCGGCTGGGATGAGGATCAGCACCTCTAAATCTGAGGCCATGGTTCTCAGCAGGAAACCGATGGAGTGCTTTCTTCAGGTGGGGAGTGAGTCCTTACCCCAAGTGAAGGAGTTTAAGTACCTTGGGGTCTTGTTCGCGAGTGAGGGGACTATGGAGCGTGAGATTGGTCGGAGAATCGGAGCAGCCGGTGCGGTATTACATTCTGTGTATCGCACCGTTGTGACGAAAAGAGAGCTGAGCCAGAAGGCAAAGCTCTCGATCTACCGGGCAATTTTCGTTCCTACCCTCACCTATGGTCATGAAGGCTGGGTCATGACCGAAAGAACGAGATCCAGGGTACAAGCGGCCGAAATGGGTTTCCTCAGGAGGGTGGCTGGCGTCTCCCTTAGAGATAGGGTGAGAAGCTCAGTCATCCGAGAGGAGCTCGGAGTAGAGCCGCTGCTCCTTCGCGTCGAAAGGAGCCAGTTGAGGTGGTTCGGGCATCTGGTAAGGATGCCTCCTGGGCGCCTCCCTAGGGAGGTGTTCCAGGCACGTCCAGCTGGGAGGAGGCCTCGGGGAAGACCCAGGACTAGGTGGAGAGATTATATCTCCAACCTGGCCTGGGAACGCCTCGGGATCCCCCCAGTCGGAGCTGGTTGATGTGGCTCGGGAAAGGGAAGTTTGGGGTCCCCTACTGGAGCTGCTGCCCCCGCGACCCGACTCCGGATAAGCGGATGAAGATGGATGGACAAGTCGGAGTTTAATTGGTGCAATCCACAGCCGAGCTAGCATCTTCCTTCATCCCCCACAACTCAAGTGTCGGAAACCCTCTCTAATATGATGGAGTTATGGAGGAAAACTGCCTCCACTCAGTCCCTTCCTCTTAAATCGACAATAATTGAATGACCATAAAATTGGTACGCTCATCTATATTGGCTATTAAAAACGCACACTCTTTTTAATGAGCACTAAAGCAGACACCCCCATTAACGGCCTCTCTCTCTCTCTCTCTCTCTCTTTCTCTCCTTCCTTCCAATCAACAGCTACACAGCCTCAGAGTGGTCACTGCACTTCTAACATTACACTCTGGACTGGAGGGAGGTGAGTTTTACACACTTGTACACGCAGACACACACACACACACACACACACACACAGTCAGTCTTCATTTGCAAATTGACTGTTGGTGAACTGCGGAGCATCGTTTTTCTCATCTCATCTAATCTCTGATGATTTGTGTCCTGAGGAATGCACAAACTCTTATACAATAAAGCTAAGAAAAAAAAACAAAGGGGGGGCAACTACAGCAGCCATGCAATGTCACAGTCCTTGATCAAAACACAAGCAGTTGCATTCAAGTTCTGTTTTTTTTTTTTTTTTGCTTCTCTTCATAAAAACGTTGCTTTTCTCGTAAAGCTGCGCTGGGCAACTTCACTCGTTGCTGCCTCTTGAATGGCAAAAAAAGCAACTCTTTGAATTTTGAGGGCTTCTGTATTCAGAAATCCTTGAAAAGTGATGTAAACGAAACACAGTCTGCTCAGTGTTGCCAACCTTCAAACTAAATTAGCAAAACAACGATGCCCGGTGAGTCCAGCTTTCCTGCTGAGGGGACACTTTTTTGCTCTTCATTTCTTCTGTGCGGAGAAAAAAAAAGTCCCACGTGTGACAGAAATTCTTTCCGTTAGTACATAAGACACTCTTTCTCTGCTGCTAAAATTGCCTAGCACAGCTCTAACTAACTTCTTATTAAAAAACAACAACAACAACTACAAGAGCCATCATTGTAGATAATTCTTCTAAGGTCATTAAAGGATGATGCATGGAGAGGACTCCTCTGATTTTTAGGAGTGGCCGTGGTGTTTGTAGGTTGTGTGATTTCCTGACTAGTCTGGTCCCGGATCCCGGTCTATCAGATGGTCTACTGTTGTTTTTGTTGTTGGTGGTTGTTTGGCAGCCAGTGCTCCTCGCTCCTCCCGGCTCGATAACAAGCCCCTTGTGTCTGGGTACTGGCTGTTGTCAAAAGGCATATGGTGGACACTCTGGACGTGCGTCTTTAGGTTCCCTTTCTGAGATGCTCGGTATGGGCAGAGCTGGCAGAGGAATGGCCTCTCCCCTGAGGAAAACACACACAAAACACACATTAGGTTGAAAGGTCCAGGTAGAGGCCAGAGAGGAAGGCATAGACAAGATTTGGAGATGCAGGAGATTTAACAAGACACGACGGTGTAAACTCAGATGAGAGCTGCAGGGGAAACAAAAAGGAGGCAGACACAAGCAAACACACAGACAAGCATGACCAGAGACACAAGATGGCATTGGACTAGAAATAAGGGAATGTTATGCAGGACTAGAGCATTTTTTTGTCATATTTTAACACCTAATTTCAACTAAAAAGTAAAATTTCCTTTTTTGATCCTCAATTCAACAAATGTATTAATCCCACAAGGGGAAATTAATTAAACATTAAACATACATAACAGCACACAAACCTACATATAGGCCTACACCCTATCGTTTGGGTTTTTACGATTCCGACTGAAAAACTGAAAAATTACTTCAAAAAAAGTCTTTTTATTTTTTAATTGAAAAAGATTTCAATGTAACAATGTATTGACGTTTTAAAGTATTTAAATATATAATAAGTAAACCTAAGTCACCTGACTACAATAATTTAACAATAAATAACCCTTACACTATTAAAAAGTAACAACAAAATAAATGTTGAGTTGGTATGGTAACCAGAGCCCAGAGGGAAAATATGGCATTTTAAAAGTAGCCTACATTTATGCTAGCTAGCTAACGGTAGAGTACAGACAGTGTGATATTTTTATGTCCGTTTCTGAGCAGAGGGAAAATATTTCAGTCGACACATTAAGTGGAACCGAAATGAGGAACCAAAATTTGCGTTCTATTTGCGTTTCGGTACCCAACCCTATAAATAGTAATCAAAAAATAGATTTATATTCAATCTGACCCAGATGGACTCTTTCTTTCTCTTTCCTGCCATCTGGAAAAGAGCGCCACACATCCCCTGTCTGAACAGTCCTACTTTTGTATTTCTCTCAATCACCTGGGCCACCCTGTTACCCCCCCCACACACACACACACACACACACACACACACACACACACCATGTACTCACTCTACTAATTAGACTGACCTACAATGGCACAAAAACCTCTGCAGAAATATAAAAAATAAATAAATAAATAAGAAGAAGACACTAAGCAACACACACCTGAACAAAACAAATGAGATTGCCATTTAATTGCACCTAATTATCATTTTGATAAATGGAAGAGTATCAAAGCGGGAAAACAAATGACTCCCTGTGCCCCTCCCGCACCTTTCTCCCTGAAGAAGAAACAGGGAAATATAGCTGTTATCATACATCATCAGAAACACAACAGAGAGAAAGAATGGCGAGGGGGGTGGGGGTGGGGGTGGGGGGGGTGAGAAAGAGAGAGATAAAAACAAAAAAAGACATAATTAATCACAGAAATCAAACAAAAAGAAAGAAAAACAGCAGGAGAGATGGCAGGGTTAGACGTGAGAAGAAAAGCGAGAACCTCCACGACATCGTCCTGCGAGGAAACATCGCTGACGGGACCGGCGCACTACATTATAATAAAGGTTATCGTCACCGTAAAGCAGCGTCAACACTACATCTAATTGGACCCCTCTGCCGCGCCTGCTCCCATCATTCATAGTGTGCGGTAAATCTGAGTCTTTGTGTGTGTGCGTATGTGTGTATGTGTGAGAGATATGTGCGTGATTAATTAAGATGGAGACGAGGGTGTAGAAACCGGCTCTTTCCGAATGTCAAAGCAGAAGAGATGTACTCCTCTGTCTCAATGACATGATGAACTCCTTAAAGACATTAGAGAAACTACAGGCAATGGGGTTTTTTTTTTGCTACATGTTTGTGTGTTAAAAACCCATTTGAACAACACAGTTACTTTCATTATTGGTCAATATGCCCTTTATTTTCTCATTTAATTGATTTTAATGTGAGTTTGTAGTAACTGCTTTTCTGAACCTTGGACTTATAGGCTGAATGCTGAATTTCTAGCAAAAATAATGTGCTGTCACCCTAAGATACCAATGGGCAAGTTTCATTGTATATATCTAAAAAGTGTAAGTTCTGTCCAGCCAAAGACAAAACCACGCTTGAATACAAAGAAGTGATGCAACCATGTTTTGATCAAATCTGCAAGAATGTTAACAGTATTATTATTGTCTTATGACTTTAAGTTAGAATTTATCAAGCGTCTGGTAATTTCTTCTCAATTCATAAAGGAACCACCAACCCTTCAACTCAAATAGAAGTTTTTTTCAATGAGACACAATGAATGATATGTATCCAGGATACACACGCTAACGTCTGGTGTGATCCAGCAGCATGTGAGAGTGCCAGGTGTTAATGCCAGGTGCAGAAGGTGCCACATGTGACTGTTACACATGGTGAAAAAAAAAAACACGCATACTCAAAAGGATGGAGGTTGGGGGGTTGACACAGACAAACATGCCGAGGTGAGACAAAAAAATAACATGCAGAAGCGATGAGGGAGCCCAGTGGTTAGCCATTGTGCCACATACTTGTTTGGGAGCTTCAGAAGCGGTGGTGTGAGCGTCAGTACCTCTGTGGAGTCCGTTAAAATCAAACCCAACTGTGGGGGGAAGAAGGAGGATTGGGGGTGGGGGTGGGGGTGGGGGGTGGAAAAGGAGGAGGATGGGGGGGAGGGGGGCATTCGGTTAAAAGCTCTACCAGATCCACACAAGCGTTCCCCCTTCCACCACCACACAGTAGCGTTTGCCACCAGCGCCCTTGCTAATGGAGGGGAGCTTGCAGTGATGATGGTGGTGATGATGATGGTGATGGAACCTGGTGGAAGCAAGTCTGTGATTTAATATGACGCATGTTAATAGAGGCCTCGGGGTGGCTGCCCTTTTCTGCGTGTGCACGTCCAATGCTGAAGACAACCATCGGTGACAACATTAATTACAGCCTCGGCAAGTGTTTACCGACCCCATGAATGGCCGTGTGTGTGTGTGTGTGTGTGTGTGTGTGTTTATAACAGGGCTGGGGCGGGGGGGTGAGGGTTGAGGGGGGGGGTGTGTGCTGAGCGCTGCATCACTTACCATTTGGCCTCTGTCACTTAGAATCACTGGCTGTGTCACATATCATTCACACTCTCTATAAAGAAGCTACTTATCTCACTGTCTACTGTGATCACCGCCAGCCCGGTTGATGGACATGACAGGACAGGAGAGGGAAGAGGAAGGGGGGAAATGGAGAGGAAGGAAGGCAGACCAATAGGAGGGGAGAGGGTAGAGGACGAAAGTTGAGGAGAAAGAAGGGAAGAGAGACTATGGGTGGCGAGAGGAGAGGAAGTGAGACGTGAGACGAGAAGACTACAGAGGAAATAAGAACAGGAGAGTAGCATAAAGGACAGGAAGCAAGAGAGGAAAAGGAAGTGAAGAGAAGAAAAAGTCAGAAGAGAGGAAACAATCGATGATATGGAAGAGAAAGAGGAGAGGAGAAAGTGTGAAAGGAGGAAATGGGGGAAAAAGAGGACGACAAAACCAGAAAAAGGAAAAGAGTGGAAATAAAGGGAAGGAATGGAATGGAAAGGGCACTGAGGAAAAGTAGAAGAAAAGGCAGGATGTCTAAATCAAGCTGTTTAGAGAATGGCATCGGATACGCATGCAAATGGACTCTTAAAGTTGGCGTGGACAAATGCTGTTCTGCCTCATTAGAATGCGCAATTCCATCTCTCTAATTGACATGTGATTAATAATGTATACAATTTGTCACAGGTCAGTATCCGGAGCAAATCACGTTTCAGTTTAAAAAATAGAGACAGCTGCCCAGCCCAGGGCGGCGAAGGACTCACAGACTGGCTGTCACACTCAACTGAACAAAAAGATCTGTTTTGATTTATTTTGGAGAATGTAGGAACGTAGCAGACGTATGGACAGTCAGACGATGAAATACCGTTGCGAATGTGAATCCCCATGCATATATTCTCCATATCTCACGCGAGTGTATCTAAATTGAATAAATAGCTGCGAGGGGTGATGATGTGTGTGCACAGGTGTCATGGGAATGAGTGACTGTTGAAGGAGTGGCCAAAAAAAGTGGGAACATCTAGTAATACATGAATAGCAAGTAGCTAATAAGGTTGCTCCAGAGGTTTAGGCAGGATGCTGGAGATTCTTGTCTGTCTGTCATACCTTTCCCCTTTTAATAATTCTACAGTTTTTGTGACTGATGCTTTTGCAACATGTTTCTTTAAAAAACTCTTTTAGTTACTGCATATGACTTTAAAAACTCATGTTAATTTGATTGTTTTGTTTGGGTTCCTGGAGACCCAGGACCTGATTTAACAGCACAACTAACTTACCTAACAGTGTTTATTCATCTTGATAATATATTCACGACACTCCTTCCCGAGGCTATTTTACAGTGGCACCGTAGCTCCACCCAAGACGATTGTGATTGGTTTAAAGGTCCCATGGCATGAAAATGTCACTTTATGAGGTTTTTTGACAGTAATGTTCCCCCAGCCTGCCTTTGGTCCCTGAGTATTCTGCTCTGCCTTTGAGAAAATGAAAGCTCAGATAGGCCGATCTGGAATCTTGCCCCTTATGACCTCATAAGGTTACCTCCCCTTTCTCTGCTTTGCCCGCCCAGAGAATTTGGCCCACCCATAGGAGAGAGACATATTGGCTTTAAAATGAGCAAAGTGGCAGAAGTGGTCAGAAGAAGGAAAGAATATTTTAAGAGAAAAATGTTTGTTTTTTTACGCATACAAGCAATGAGGAAGTAAAGCAGCGGGTAAAAAGCTGTGGTTAAGTTGATCAAAATAAGGTGTTTTCATTAATTTGTCTATTAATATGCCACTGGAAATACATGTAAGTATGAGATCTGTGTTCCTGTGAGTGTGTTTGTGTGTGTGTGAGTGCGTCTGTACCTGTGTGGGATCTCATATGAGTGCGCAGGTGGCTGGGCTGACTGAAACTCTTCCCGCACTCATAGCAGAAATACTGTCCCTGCCGCATCAGAGACCTCAGCATCCCTGAACGCACACACACAAACACATACACAAACAAGCAAATTTACATCAAAACAGAGGTACAATACAAATCAAACATATGGGATGTACTGTGATAGTTCTAGCAGTTATTATCATTATCATCAAGTTATTCCAAGTCACCTTTTCTTAGTTATTTAATAATTCAAAGTATGTCTTTCTTACTACACCCATTTATATCTCAGAAGATATTTTGCCAAATTTGGTCTTAATCAGGTGTTGTCTGTGAACAATGGCACTCTCTTAAAGACAGGGTACTTTAAAACACAAGCCCTTTTTGGCACAGGTTTCACATATGGAATCTTAATTTCACATACCAAAACACAAATATGAAAAGCGGGGGAAAAAAGGGGTTTGAAGTCCAAGGTCAGTGTTTTGTCAGCTTTGAATTCCCATGTAACAGTGTTGGAAAAGGTGGACATCAGCATCAGTTTATTCCGAGGCAGAACACATTTTGAGATTGAATGGCGATGTAAAGGTCAGTTATGGGCAGAAAGTGAGTGGGTGTACATAAGCATAGAGCCTGGCTGCAGCGGTGGAGGTAGACAGCGTCAGTAGTAGTGGACTCGAGGCATCATTAGTATGTCTAATGTGTCATTATGAGCGGCTAGCTCCAGGGGCTGGACTGCAGCTGTCACACAGCATCATCTCAGAGGCTGACAGCCAGGCACACACACACACCGCATAAATTACAGGCAATTAAAACGCCCCGGCTGTGATGTGCCCGCTCCAAGGCCCGTGTGTCACATGTCAGGTGTGTGTGTCTGCGTGTGTATGTGTTTCAAGAGTTGTAGGCCTATATATGTGTGTCTGGTCCAAGGGAGGAAAGTGAGGCATAGGCTGTGCCACACACTCTCACACACACACACACACACACACACACACACATACAATAACACAGCAACACTACCAGTACTTGCAAGTCAGATTAGGGCCTCAAAGGGCGAAGAAACTTGTTGCATTTCTTTTTTGATAATGTTTTGGGCATTTTTTGGACTTCATTTGATAGGACAGCTGTAGACAGTAAAGAGGGAACAGAGAACTTCTTGCTTCAATGCTATACACATCATAACAAGACCATCATACCATTAGTTGCATGTAACAAAAATCAATTTAAAACTTTTGTTTTAATGTATTTTTAATAAAGCTAGACCAATACATTTGCAGGCCCATATATCAGCTGATTGAAGATATATTGTAATTATCGTTGTAATGTCAGCCGTTAAGAAACTAGATATTGCGCTACAAACATGCCAAACTAAGGATGAGGTCATTTAGAAAATGCTTTGCCATTACATAATTTGTCAAATAGAGTGGACTTACAAGTTGATTTTTCAACTGTGAAATGTTCCACTGAGTATGTTCGCTTGGTCATAATAAAAAATGGATCTGTATCAAGATTGTACATTGGTTATGTTAGAAAAAAAATACTATTGACTGTATCATTATCAGGTTGCTTAAACTCCTGGGCAATCTTTATTTAATTTGACTTTAAGACCAATTTTTTAAAAAACACTGGCAAAACCATCCAATTTCCAACTCAACACAGTTAATGAGACCTCTGAAACTGTTATGTGACATGAAGCCCAAGTCTGAGAGTTGCTAATGCCATGCAGCATTACGTAAGAAACCTGTTGACTACAGACATTACATTTTTATAATTTAGATAACTATTTAATAAGGACCAGTCAGTCACGTTATAATAATGTTTTCTGGTGGACATGTAAATGTGGACAGAGCAGCTGGAGTCATAGGGACAGCAGCAGGAAGAAACCACTACACACACACAAACACACACACACACACACACACACACACACACACACACACACTCCCGTGACCTCTCCTGTTGACAGATAACAGACCTGGGGGTTTGGGGGGGCGGAGGACGCCTACTGCACCCCCAGCAGACGCATCAGAACCCCAAGCATTAAGGCTGGCGTATACCTGGGCAGTGCCCAATAGCTTTGTGTATGTGTGGAAAGTGAGAGGTGTGTGGCAGGCTGGGGGGGATTGAAGGGACACAGCAGGACAAGGAGGACAGAGAGGCAGAGAAGGTGACAGAGAGTGTCTCTGGCAGCCCAACTGCTGGCCTCTGGATACTCTACTTCTACTCTGGGCCGCCAGCCCTTCTCACTGATGCACTAATGAAAGACAAGACAGAGCTGGACGGAAAACACAAGCAGACACACACACTCATACACATATTACGGAGAGAAATGGGAGAAAGACTCAGTTGTTCAAAAAAGGTCACTTTATAGCTTGTGACTCAAAGGGCTAAGGCGGATAGTGACGATATGCACCCGGACGGGTGACGGCGATGTCATGCGTCTGCTCTGGGGCTGTTGTCTTTCACCCCTGGCTCCATACAGCCCCACTTGACCTTAGAGACACAGCTGAAAATGGGCAAATAATACGCATGTTTGGTAATGACCATTTCCAAAGCAGCTGGTGGGGTAATTATTCTGTCTCATCTCTCTCTTTGCCTCTTATTTTCCCTCTCTCTCTGTTTTGCATCTCTCCATTCGCATCTGTGCAGGTCTCTCGTCAGGGAGAGCCGTGACCTAAACAGTTTGTGACAGCTTTCTGGGAGAGTGGAGCTGGAGACTAGGCATGCCTCGCAGACCTGAGAGTAGCAAAGGTTCTCTCATGTCTCCCACATTAAAAAAAATACACACACACACACACACACACACACACACACACACACACACCCTCTCGTCGATCTAAAAATCCAAGCACATATGGACACACATGCGCAGACACACATGCTGCCCCAGATCCGGCCTCACTCACAAACATGCAAGCACATGTGTGCGTGTGCCCATTTAATGGATCTCCTCTTCATTATTTAAAACCTTGTCAGAATCGAGCAGTACATGTGTCTGTCAATCACTTTCTGCCAGATGGCAAGTTAGTGTGGGAGAGAGAGGCAGCATGTGTTAGAGAGGATAAATATCTAAATCTAATTCAATATGGTTCATACGTTAAGTGTGTATGCAGGTGACTGCCGGTGTTTTTTCCTGGTTTAGCCTGTCCCCTTTAGGCAATTTTATTCATAACAGCTTAAAACAAAATGCCTATTTGTAATGGTGGTATTACAAATTGTTGCTGCTCAGGAAATTGACTCACCACGCCACTGTTAAAATATTTGTAAAACCCACAGGCTGACAAGAAGGGTGACCAATAGCATTGATTTAGGAAACAAAATTAAAATGACGTAATATGGACAGGGGCGTCGGACTGGGGGGAAACAGGGGAGCAAAAAGATGCTAGAATGAATAGCTGTGGATGCAGGGAGGGGCCCATAGAAAATGCCTTTCTGGAGGGCCCAGGATTTTGTGGTACACGCCTGAATATGGACACACAAGGTTATAGCCCAACCGCAAAATACTTAAACTAACCAAAAAAACTATTTAGCATTGTGTTGCTACACATTTTAACAAAACCATATGTCAATAAGTCAACAAAATGATCAAATTAAAATTCTACCAGTTGGATCCAGCATTGCATTGGCCGCACCCCAGCGGTGGTAGAGGGAAGCCAGTTCGTGAGGGTTGTAGTTTTTAAGGAAGCCGAGGATGTCAGTTGGCGTCTCTGGTGTCTCTGCGATTGGCTCCTGCTTCACATCTCCACGGGCCTCTGAAGGCAAAGAAGAAGAAGAAGAGGAGGAGGAGGAGTTCAGCAGAGTGCCTCCATGTGCCTGGGAAGACCCGTAGTTGTGTCCCACTGTGGAGCGGTGGGTGATGGCGCTGGGCCTCGAAGCGTTAGCTCGCCTCTGGCCGTGGGATTTGGGAAGCGGCTGATGAGGGGAACCCCTTGCTCGGCTGTACTCTGATAGGCCGTGTTTACTGGACAGCATGAAGCCAAGGCCCTCTTGAGGCATCAAGTAGCGGTCAGCCATCCGGGATGCAGTAGCAGAGCTGGGGCTTGGGGCTGAGGAATGTGAGAGGGCACTGGTGCTCTTCTCCATGGGGCTGGAGGAAGACGACGAGCCTCCCCGAGGGTAAATATCCACTTTGGGTTTGAAGCTAGACTGATGATTCTGGTCCTCTATGTGTCTGACGCTGCTGCTGCTGCTGCTGTTGTTGTTGTTGTTGCTGCTGCTGCTGCTGCTGCTGCTGCTGCTGCTGTTGTTGCTGTTGTTGTTGTTGTTGCTGCTGCTGCTGCTGCTGCTGCTGTTGCTGTGTTGTTGCTGCTGCTGCTGCTGCTGCTGTTGTTGCTGTTGTTGTTGCTGCTGCTGCTGCTGCTGCTGCTGCTGCTGTTGTTGCTGTTGCTGCTGCTGCTGTTGCTGTTGCTGCTGCTGTTGCTGTTTCCTGGCCGGACAGGGACTTTCCGAGCATGGGTGCCTGGGGTGGATGAGGAGCCCCTGGTGAATGAGGAGGAGGGGGTTGAGGAGGAGGATGATGATGATGATGATGATGATGGCATGGCTGCCTGACTGGCTGGCTTGCTTTTCTTTAGAACCTCGCTGGAGTAGGTTGGGGGCCGGGTACGTTGGGTACGCATCAGTGGAGGCAGCGGTGGGCATTCCTTTCCCTCCAGGACTGGCGGGGGACCAGTACGTCTCCTGGAGGATAGTAAGTTGTCCCTGGAGCCCTTGGAGCTGTGTTTGAGAGCCCATTTAGGAGCAAGATTGGAGCTGCTGCTGTTGATGCGGTGAGCCACAGTCTGGTGCACCCAGAGCACCTCGGGGTAGCGGGTGGAGTGGGAGCAGAAGGAGCACTTGTGGCTAGGGAGGCTCTTCCTGTCCTGGATTAGGGAGGCTAGGCCCCTGCAGCCCTCAGCCCTTACACATAGATCCACAGGGGTCATGCTGGGATCGAGCGAGGAGGATCGAGCTGAAAGGTACGCAGGTGGGGATGCAGAGTTGTTCAACCCCTGAAGAAGAGCTTTCTTCAGCTTGGGATAACCACTTGGGGTGCCTCTTTCCAAGCTGGAGCTTGGGCTGGGAATGGGACTGGGTCTATCTGCGGGGACAGCTGGGTGCTGGACACGGACGTGAGTCAAATAGGCCTGCAACTCTGTGGTGACGAAATCACAAAGGGTGCAGATGTAAGGCTTCTCATCTGTAGGGAAAAGGAATGAGAACATAAAGGTCAATGAGTGCAAAGGAGATAATACTCTTCTCTACCACCAGCTGTAAGTCAGAGCTCATTACTAAAGCTCACTGCAAGATTCATATGGGTCCATCCAGATGTAGTTTTGCTGAACAGCCAAGGCTGCAGTATTGGCCTGTATTCACATATCTCCCCTTATCTTTTTACATGCGAATGTATCCTGAAATGAAACTATTCCTTCAACTACTACAAGGACAATAAACACATCAACACACAAACAAACAATCATTATATCATATCATCATTAGATATTGTTTAAGGACATTTTAAGGGCCCTTTAATAGATAGTACTTCTGTAAAGGTGTGTAATGTTCAGATCTGTCATGGTGGTGTTGGTTCATCTCTAAGGTAATGGTTGGGATGTATTATGGCCCATAGGCTGTGAAACAATTACACCATAATATTAAACGACAACAAACACTGAGAGTTTAGTAACTACATATATATGTTTATATTATAAAGCTATTGATTGTAAGGCTCTGATTCCTTAAGTGCAGCTCTATGAATTCCCCACAAGATGGCGGTTGTGACCCGTCTTTCTTTACAAGTGAATTATACTGGTAAACTTTCTATCTCTCAGTGTTCAATTTCAAGAATTAAGGAAGAGAATAAAGCTATAAATTAAAAAAAAGGAATGATGGTAGCAGAAGTAGTTGTATTAATTGTGGTTGTTAAGTGTAATGTAAGTGAGTAATGTAAAGCACGAAAATCCTTAAGTTGGAATTCAGGAGGTTTGAACAGAAAACCACAAAAGTAGCCGAACGCTGGGTCATAGAGCGTTATCTGATCTTACAAACACCTACATGCACACACGCCAGCAGATCAGACTGTGTAAGTAGCATTTAATGATACTCTCCACTACCCCTCCTCTTTTTCACAATAACACCACAGTAACCTGCCATCTGTTTTTCATTTGGCTTCCTGTTGGCAACACTGACCAACACACACAGCTCAGACTCTGCCAAGGTGAAGCCCTGGGGCTAGGCAGTTTCACTAGGGAAGGTGGTTAGACTGATGTGTCCTGGTTATCAGGCTGATATTGGTCTTGTATTATTTAGTTATTGACATGTTAGAGTCAAAGGAATTAAAGCTCCTGGTTATAAAAAACACCCAAAATAATCATATTGTTCTTCCAAGTCCTATCAGCCCATCCTGACACTCACAATAATTACCACCACTGAAGATCTTATTAATCTGTAACTAATTGTAAGAAATTTGTCTAAAAGCCTATCATGTATGTATGTTTATGTGCATGTACACTGCCACTTCCCATTTGCATTCCCCAAAAGTAGCTAGGTAGCTGTAAGGGACAGCAGAGGATCAGCGACTAAAGCGTCCTCTGAGTGTCTCTTTCCCCATTGCCTGTATCCCGCTCCATCAGGAGGTGACTCTATAAATAACCAATCCCTCAGACATTGGACAGCCTGGCTGGCTCAATAGTAAGAAGAGTGGATGAGTGGCAGTGGTGTCACAGGAGGTTATAGATTAGTAGAGAGTCCGAGGGGACAGGGAGGTAAAGCATAGAGTAGAATAAGGCTGGATGTATAAACAGAAGCCTCTACACCTATTAATTATTGAATTATTAAAAAAAAAAGTACATTTTTCACAAATATTTGAAACAGTTTAACAAATATCAACAAAGAAATGTATCACATTTTACCATGTCTCCTGACTGTTTTTGTCTGATATATGCTCCATATCATACTATCATAATTAATTCCTGCATACTTTGCAATCGTCATTTGTGTATATATTAGTGTGTATTTATTGTTTGGTTGTTTTGTATATGTGTAAGTGCATTGTGAGCAATAATGATCCAAAACAAAATTCCTTGTATGTGTCGTCATACCTGGTAAATGAAGCTGATTCTGATTCTGATTAATTTTTGTACATTGTATGTATTGAGTTAAAAAGATCCTGTCTCCCAAATGCAATTCCTGAAACCAGACACCAGGATGCCAGTGAGTTGGGAGAGAGTCAATACTATCCAGTATGTTTATTAACATAAAAGGAAGTTGACCAGACCTTTTAACTGCTAGAGTACAGGGCCTTTATTATGGTTCATAACTAATAATTGGTTGGTATACAATAATTAACCTCAGCATAGAGTAAAGGGAACCGTGCAGAGAGATTTTTATGGTGAAGACATAGAAAGGAGAGTAAAAGACATATTCACACACAGATACAGGGGGTGAGGGGAGTTTCCTGACACAGGAAGACCTGAAATAGCACACAGCTCGATCAGGCAGAAATGTTGCTGCTATTTTTGAATGTCTGTACTAACAGGGAGTAATGGAAGCAATCACTACAATTCTTACCAATCTGCTCTCCTAACCCGTACTCAGTGAGTTTGAAAATTTAAAGACAAAAGCCAGAGAAGAGCTGATGCACTGCTTACACAAGAATCCTCCCTTTACCATATTTCAGCCGTGATTATGGGTGTTTTGCCTTTGCATGGGAAGTTTTTTTTTTTTTTTTTTGCTCTGCTGTGTTTATTGGTGGTGGAGGTGAAAAAATGATAGGCATTCCAAAAATGCCCTCTTCTCTACTGCCATGCCACTGAAAGGCACACACTTTGACTCAACGGTTAGCTTTATTGCTTTGTGATACCAAATATTTGCACTGTTGTAAACAGAATTTTCAGTGGCAGTTAAAGTTTATTGACCATGTTTGATAGTATTTGTGTGTAGCACTCTATAAAAGAGCTGAAGTCAGGTGTAATTCGGATATTTTGCCACACGGTGGCTCCACTTCCTTCTCCACGGAGACTGAAAAGCTGAGGAGCTGCACCTACACAAAGCACATTTCATCAACAGATGTTTACTACAGAGTGACAGAGTCAGAGGCCTCGAGTGGGAGGCTTGTAAAGGGCTACAGTCATTTCTGCCACTAAAAATCCTGCAGAGCAGGCTTCTATTAGTGAACTGGTTTGTATACCATTCATCTACCTGTATAGCAGTTACATTTTCATATTGTTTTGTCAGTCAAAACAAGTATGAAGTCAGTATCTTAAAAAAACAAATAGAATACCGACTTGACAATGGTGGTCATTAGCAATGAACAAAACAGCAACAAAGGAATCTTCCACGCTATGACCTCTAATTAATGCATTTATGCTGAATATGTGACTGATTCCCTACCACAAATACCTTCAGTGCCATTACATTGTTACTTTAATTATAAATGATCATTTCAAACAAAGTATGAGAAAAAAACTGGATAAAAAAAAAGTTTTTGACCAACCTGCAATCTCTCCAGATTTTGCGGTACCCATCTCTGAGGCCTGGTCTCCAAGGGTAGAGGCTGGTGGAGAGTCTCCATACCCCGGGGTGCTGGGCCGGCTGGGGGAGCCTGAATCTGGATCACTGGTGGACCCCCATCGGTCGTCTCTTGCAGTTCTTTCATTGTGTCCCACAGATGCCCTACCTCCGTGCTTACTGTGAACCCGCTGGTGGACGATCATCTGGTGACGGCTGCGAAACACCTTCCCGCATTCAAAGCACTCGTTAGACTTCGAGGAAGATGGTCGCCGTCGGTCCTGGCGAGACGAAGGCCGGTACTCTGAGTCGCTGAGGCTCTCTGGTGTCCGGTCCCCTGAAGAAGCATGGCTTCCCAATCCGGAGCTGCTGCGTCGGCCTGAGCTGCGTTTCTCTTGACCTTGCAGGACATAACGGCTGCTTTCCTTCTCAAAAACCACAGCAGCTCCGACGAGGGCCTCCTCCCCCACACTTCCTCCCCCATAGGAGGCCTTGGAACTCGCCTCCACTGGCTCAACAACCCTTCCTTTAGTAGCTAATTGCCAGGCCTGGTAGCTGCAAACTGGATCCAGCTCTGGGATTCTTTGACCTAGCATCTTCTTCTCACTCTCCTTTTCATCCAGGGTCTTTTTCTCAACAGGCTGGAGGTTAAAGTAGTCAAGGTAACGTCTCTTAGCAGCTGGTGAGTCCTCATCATCACTGAGTCTGCATTGGTTCTGGGATTTCCTGCCATGACTTGGACTGTGGATTTTGTCATGGGCCCTCAGACTCTCTTTGTCGTGGAACAGGTTCCCACATTTGGAACACATTTGATAGATGGATGTTGCAGAGCTAGTGACAATTTCAGGATCCTGGGCTACGTCGTTGATAGTGGCTGGTTGCTCAGTGGATTCTGCTTTTGACTTTGACCTGGCTCTGCTGTTGTGTGTTTTCATGTGCGATTTGAGAAACCAAGCTTCCCGGAACCGTCGTCCACAGATACGACAGCAGTGGTCCAGGATCCCTGCATGTTTCTTCATGTGTGACTTTAGAAACCAGGCCTGGGTAAAAATCTGGCCACAGGTCTCACAGGGGAAGGTCCCATCACTCTGGGGTTGGACCACATCAGGTTCGGGCACAGCCTCTTCCTTAACAGTGGTCTCCTCCTCTGTATCTGCTGTTATGTGGACCTTTTCAATATGACTGAGGAGCTGGTCTTCTCGATGGGCCTCGTAACCACATAGACGGCAACAGTAAGGCCTCTGGTCGGTAACAGGCTTCTCTCTTTTCATGCTCCTCCCAGGCACTTTCCTCCGACTCTCCTCACCACTGTCTCCATTGATCATCCGGTTACAGGCGGAGCTGCTCTTAGTTGGACTCGTACCTCCGTCGAGACCCTCTGAAACACTCATCTCCTCCTCCTCGGCCCCACCCTCTTCATCCTCATTGGAGTGGTGGCTAGAGAGCGTGCCCAGTTTGTGGCTGCGGATGTGAACCTTGAGGTTGCCCTTCTGAGAGGCCCTGTGGTCACAGTAGGGGCATTTGTAAGGGCGCACACCAGTGTGGCGTCTCATATGCTGTGACAAAGAACTAAGGAACGGGAAGCTGCGTCCACAAACGTTGCAGTTGTAAGCCCCGGGGAGTTTGCCGTCCTCACCCTCAACCTCGTTGCCAATGTTGATGGGGTCTTCAGCCAGCTTCTCCTTCTGACTTCGGGTCTGGGTCTCCATCACCTCCACGCTGCCTTTAGGATTCATTGTACAAACTATACTACCCTGTCTAGCTGGCCTTTCACAAGCTCAATACAACCTGAAACTACTGCTATCTGCAGTTGCACATCGAGAGAGATGTCTAGTGTGCCTTTGTTGGTTAGTTAAAATGCAATCTGCCTTCAATCATCCAGAGATGAAGCTGCTTACACAGCAGCTCATTTAGCACTCTCCAGTTACTGGATACAACACCATCTATCCATCTTCATCTAGCACTGTCAATGAATGACTGGCTCAAACTATCTAGGGGCCACTGGCACCATAGAAACCCACACGTGTAGATTTAACATTTATTCAGACAAGTAATATGGACTTTTTTTCAGGCTAAAAAAGTCCCAAATTTAGATTTAACAATGTCTTTGTCTCTTTCGAATAAAGGGAGGAGTTTCACTTAATTCCAGGTCATCATTTTGTAAAAGTGGACAGAAATGTTGAGAGGTCTGTTCATCAGGTTTGTTATCCCCCCACAATGCTGTTCTTCATTTTATTGGCTTCTCTTGAATCTCTTCAGTTGCAAGCTCATTAGCTGATTCAAGATCATGTGACAGTGAGGTCTCTATAGCACGGCCTCACATACTTCATATCATTCACCTGAGAAAGAGACACAAAACAAAGAGACAAAGTGGGAAGAAGGGTGGGAAAAGAGACAAAGAACATGTAAGTAAAGCAAACATAATTCCAAAGGCACTTTCAGTTTACAGACACATTAGGTTACTCTTTGCATACATAGCTAAGCTATCTACAGTATGTTTCATAAAGTATATCTGCATATGTCTGTGTAGTAATGTAGCTATGAATTAAAATGTAAGATCTGGGGTTGGTGATCATCATAAGGCAAACCACCAACAGGAATAAAATACAATATACAATCCATGACATTTTTATAAACATGTACATGTGTACTTTTTCAGAATTCAAACTGAGTGTGTGTCGTGGGTGTGCGTGAGTTGTGCAGGGCTCGGGGGCTATGACTCCACACTGGCTGAGTCGACACTTTACACAATCAGGGTGTGTGGGGGGACGGTGGGGACGGTGGGTTGTGTTCACATCAGCAAGATCAGCAGTGCCACCATATTCCCTCCCCATACTGGCCTCACGCACACCCACCTCAACTGACACTATCATATGACAGGGATCTTAGGTACACAACAGGAAGTGGCTCTTCTGACAGTTTGTTTTGCTCTATTTCTCAAAGTGGAGTTGAATGGGGTCGGGGAGAGAGTCAAACAGAAAGACAAAGAGTGATAAGAGAAGAAAGTAGACAGTGATGATGAGTTTCATACTTGAACATTTCCTTCAATGAGTGGAATCATTTGCATATTTTCATCAACAGTATATGTGCTAGTTTGCTCGACTGTTGTTGTATTTAGAACCTTCCAATCCTGCTGTAATTTAAATACAGGCATTCAATTGCATTATGTTATACATCTACCCAACACGTGTTCACCACATTTCATTACTATGACCTATTCATATTATTTCTTGCTGCAAGGCCCATCACTGAAGGTTATTCACATCTTTATTGTTTTCTCCATATATATCTCCAATATCATTACACAAGAACTCTTTCTCTTGCAGCTCTGTTGATTAAACTGAAACATTTCTTACTGGAGTATTAATTTTAGCAGGCGCTATAGCCTGAATTTGTGGACTATATGAAATGTGACTGACAGCATTATTACAGGCTATTATATAAGGTGCCAGGGCCCATAAGCTGAGTTACTGCCAGGCTCTAATTATAAGTGGATAATTGATCATAATCATAAGAGGATAAGGTGGTGGAGGAGGGACGTTAGCACAAGAACAATCATATGTCTTAAACTCTCGCACTGAAAATGATTACCCTGCACCAGAGCCACCTATCTATCTAGAATGATTTATGCTATTGAATTCAGCACGCCCTCAATGGTTCACCATGCTTCCTTTTGCAGTGCTTAAGTAGTAGTACAGTACTGTTCCAGTCACGGGTGCAGCTGTGGCTGACAATGCTTGTCAAAATATGTATACTTCGTTCCCAGGATCTTTTCCTTCTGTCTGTTCCAAAGGTTAGAACTGAGCTGGGGAAATAGGCGTTTAAGTTGGCTGCTCCCTCTACATGGAACAAGTTACAGAAATCCATGAAACATGGTCTCATTGGTCGCTTTTATAAGGACGTTGATTGACTTGGAGGCAGCCACATCTGGCTGTAGATGTTTTGCCTGATGTGTTTAGGATTGCGGTGATGACTTTGAGGGATTTTTTGCTGTTTCAGTTGTAATGTTTTTGTGTATTTTGTGTTTGTATGTGTGTGTGGTTGAACTGCTGCCTGTCTTGGCCAGGACATTTTTTCATCAAAAAAAGATTTTTGATCTCAACGAGTCTCTTCCTGGTTAAATAAAGGTAAATAAAATAAAATAATTTTCCGATCCAGACATTTTTCTATCTAAATATAATATGTTGTATAGGCCTACAAGGTTTTATCAGTGCTGATCTAAACAAGGATAGAGGCTCACTATTTCTGCTTGCATTTATAAACTCTTAACCATAACCTCTATGCATAACACTGACGTTCTGTCGGTCGGTTGGTCCACCACTTTGGTCCAGACTGAACCACTTGATGGACTGCAATGCAATCTTCTACTGTCCATACATTCATGTTCCCCAGGGGATGAAACCTGAGGACATTGGTAAACTCCTGACTTCTGTGAAATATTTCACCGTCTAGGCTACTTGATGGATTGGCATAAAAATCATAGGTCCCACAGGATGAATCCCTGACTTATTCTCTAACATCACAACGAGGTTTACAGTCATGGTTTTGAGTGAAACTATTGGATGGATTGCCCTGAAATTTGGTACAGACATTATATGATCTCCTAACTTTCAAAATATCAAACTTTGATTTAATTTATAACAGCTGCAAAACTAAAGACATTCCTATCAACCTCAGCAGCACTTTATGTTTGGTGCTAATTAGCAAATGATAGCATGCTAGCATGCTAAACTAAGATGGTCAAGATGGTAAACAATATGCCTGCTAACCATTTTCCTGTTAGAATTTCTATTGTGAGCATGTTAGCATGCTGACTTTAACATCTAGTTCAAATCATTACTGTGTCTAGGTACAGCCTCAGAGCTGCTAGCATGTTTTTACACATGTTAGAATTTGTATTGCATTGCCTACCAAGAGCCTGGGTCTGTTCCAGGTTTCTTCCTAAAAGGGAGTTTTTCCTCACCACTGTCACACTAGTTGCTTGCTCTTGGGGAATTACTAGAATTGTTGAGGCTTTTTAAACTATAGAATGTGGTCTAGACCTACTCTATCTGTAAAGTGTCTTGAGATAACGTTTGATATGATTTGATACTATAAATAAAATTGAATTAATATTGTTCATTGTAATCTATGTCCCTTGTGCAATCCCATGAAACAGTAGATCCGTGTACAGTTTTCAGCTGACCTCAATTCAATTTTATTTATAGTATCAATTCATAACAAGAGTTATCTCGAGACACTACAGATTGAGTAGATACAATAACACCATATTGAAAATTTGTACAGTACAGCATTGTATTCACACAAGTGCAGTGTTTGATAGGACTGATTTATTTGTATATGTGTGCTACATAAGATAGGCACACTTATTATCACACTGTTTATGAAGTACAAAAACCTCAAATGTGATCAAGTGAATTTCTTGAATTTATGAGAATAGGTTTACTGGAAAGATTAACATATTGATCAGCTTGACACATCAATTAAATGAGGAATAACAAAGCGTGAGTACATCCAGTACATGGCATGATACACAATTGGGTGACAATGGACATAAATCAGCAAAATAAGGAACACAAGCTGTCCAACCCCGTCTATCCATCCACTGTAGTTTCCCCTTCCATCTGTTCCATCTGCTCTCTGTCTCCACGTCCTAATGTTACTCATCAATACTTAGTAGCTTCTTCCAGTACTGGCGCTAAAAACAAAGGATTAAAATCTTATTTCCTGTTAAATGGCCATGCTGATCGGGGGTCAGGAGGGCCAGGCGGGTTGAGACTATTCAACAGTAAGCCTGTCATCCACCAGACAGTTGTATGTGCAAATTGAAATGTAATGAGATTAGCCCCCAGAAGGGAACCAATGCAGGCTCCTCCAATACAGGCAAAGTGTGTGGGGAGGGGGCCTTACAAATTGGTTTAAAGAGGGAGAAACTGTCCAGGAGAGACGCACAAGATTAGCAATTATCGAAGTCATCAAAAAAAGAGAAAAGCTCTGCTAAAGGCCAACATAGTACAGTAAATGGATAAAGTGTCTTCCTGAATCTAGCAAGAACAGTCCACTTTGTAAACCTTGACTGTCATTGACATCCTCCACACAGACTGGAGATAGTGTGTGTTTAAATGCTGTATTCTGATGGAAACTCATGTTTTTCTAGTAGACCTGTCCAACCCTAGTTGGGAATGTCATTGGTCTGATATCAGACATGCCATTAATGGACACTTAGGCTGAATTTCTCTATCTTACCCCTTCCACTTAGTACTTATTTTGATTGAGGGGTAGGGCTATGAGCAAGGGGTAGATACCCTTTAGTTTACTTGAAAAGTGTTTTACTTGAAAGTAAACAATACCCAGAATACACTGCGTAGCTGGCAACAATGGGAACCAGATCGACCCCTAAATGTAAGTATTTTTGGCTTAAATAATTGATTTAAGAATTACAACAGTCTTGTGCTCTATAAAGTCCTCTACATATATATTTGCAATCACGTTTTTTTAAGATCATTTTTTGGGGCATTTCCACCTTCAAGTATGACAAGACAGTAAGGTGAGAGAGAGGGGGTCGACGTGCAGGAAATCAGCACAGCAACAAACCCTAGACCTCTGTGTCAGGGCATAAACCTCTCAGTGCACATGCATCTGCTCTACCATTGAACCAACCTGGCCACACAATCACTTGCTTGCTACACAAATGCTATGCAAATGCTAGCGCTAATGGTAACACTACATTGTTGATTTGCATTTCTCTTCTTTGAATGGACTCCGTGCATGTCTACAGTTTTACCTAAACTCCATTAGCAGTGAATTTCATTTGATATCAGTGCATAACAATACTTGCTTTGGAGACATCGATACTTGCTTTACATATACCGTCCTGTATCACAGGGACGCCGGAGGAAACCCAACAGCAGCTCCGCTTTCGGGCTCAAAAGAGCAGAAGTTTCTTGAATCAAAATATGCTGCAAAACAACTATAGGAGTGAGTCATGTGTTCATGTTGTAGCCATTCTTTATTGTATTGGTACTCTATTATTGTAACCCTTTGTAATTCATTCCTGTTCATGCACCTGTTCATTGTTGTTGGTTATGATATCAGAATAGCTGTAGTTTTGTGTCTTTTTTGAGTTTTATACATACACACAGTGCCTTTTTATGTGTGTGACATGTAAGTTATTATTCTAATAGTCGATAATGGTTCTGTAATATAAAATATGTTTATATGTTTTTGCCTGTTATGTTTAATTTAACTAAGACATTTTTTGTTAACGTGTTTCTGAACATCAATGACATTCAAAACAGTGATAACTGAAACAGATATACAACACACCATGCAGTGTGCATAAACATATTTAGACCTAAGTAGTAGCCTACACAGATAACAACATCTGCATCTGCACCACCACCACCACAACCAAAGTGAACATAAAATATATATAAAATATATATAAAATATATACATACACATGACACTGTTGTCAAAACCCACGCAAAAGACTTACACACACTTGCAGACGGCATCTTGGAAGTTTGTTTAAATGTAAATGTACTGTATTTATATAGCGCTTTTCTAGTCTGAGCGACTACTCAAAGCGCTTTTACATAGTACAGGATACATTCACCGTTCACACACATTCATACACTGTGACGGGGCTGCACAAGGTGCCACCTGCTCATCAGTTTGTTTAAACACTCACTCACACATTCACAATTGCGCAGCATCGGGGCAACTCAGGGTTCAGTGTCTTGCCCAAGGACACTTTGACATGGGACTGCAGGGCTGGGGATTGAACCACCAACCTTCCAATTGGCAGGCAACCAGTCTACCACTGAGCCACAGCCGCCCAAGTTTAACCAAGTGGTGTCCCGTTTCATAGTGGTATGTTTTCACCCCTAACCCTTACCACTCAGTTTCAAGGGCCAAGGGTGGAGACGGAGAAATGGGATTCAGCCTTAAGCTGCCCCACCATGAGTCACTGGGAGTGAGTGGTGGCCTACACTCAGCTGATAATGACTGCTGTGTCAAACAAAAACAAAAGGTCTTCCCCCCCCCCTTCGTTGCATGCTCAACCTCGTCTGTTCTGCTTTCTGAACGCTGAACCGTAGTGGTCGAGGTCAGGCACGAAGAAGAAATCCACTTTTATTTTCCCATACATACGCAACCTTTTCAGAGCAGCGTGGCTATTTCTGTTCCTGACACTAGTGAGGATCACATCTGGAGAGGGTCTTGAAACAAACAGTGTTAAACTGTGCGTGCAGGCCGGCAGAGAACCGACATTAGCTACAGCTGTAAGGGTTTCTGTTTTCTACTTGTTTTCACACATTGGTACGGTCACAAAGCCAGGATTGTAACTTAAAAAAAACTCAGTTTAATATCAATACTACCATGACACCGTAAAATAAAAACACAATTATCAATTAATCCAATGACCAGTCCAGCTCTACAGAAAGCCTTGATGTTTACAAGAGGTCTTTCTGACTCTCTACGTCAAACAACTCGATGCCTGTCAACAAGTCTAGGTGGAAAATAATCCAGTTCTAGACTAAGTGGTCTGTCATAACTGCTGTATGCTCAATTGCTTCCCTGTTGAGGACACAAATCCAGCTAGCAGAGCACATTTGGTTCACTAATATGAAAAAAGGTATTCCTATTTGGTTCCAAAACAGAACTACTGTCTTCTACTATTTAATAAGCATTTTCCAAAAGAGTCAAACAAAGCTTCAGCAGAAGTTGCAGAGCCTTAATGTTTGGCTCCTCCTGTGATAGAAAACACTGTCATCCAGCCAGGAAGCACCTTTATCATAGCAATCATCTCAGAGGCAGCCATGACGCAAATCTCACCAATCTCCTGCACCCAAGGGTGCAGGAGATTGGCTTTCATAACACACCAACTCACTCACACTGTCACCTTATCACTGATAATGACTGTAGGTCGTCCTCGTGCGGGACATCCTTCAGCCGTGATGGGCTCTGCTTCCCTCCCACACAGCAGCACGGAGACGAGCATTAGAGGTTAAGAAAAAATACACAGCGGGGGAAATAAAGAGTGGGCCTCTTGTTTAAATATATACACACACACACACACACACACACACACAAGGGAAACTGAGGAATCAAGAAGCAAGACAGAGGGGGCTTTTAATGTTGTCAACACACATCTTTTGAATGTCTATATGTTCTGTACACTGTGGCCTTTTAACACTTTCATACAGGCAGCATTGAGAGCTTAACAGCCCATAAAGAGAGCTGCTCACACACACACACACACACACACACACACACACACTGCTTCATGGAGCATAACATACAGAGAGCACTTTACACAAAACCTTGCTATCCTTTGTTCATTTTCTCATAAAGTGGAGACATTCAGTGCTCAGAGTTGGACAGATGATGAGATGGTATGGAGTCTCTCACACACACACACACACACACACACACAAACAACACAGTGCAGAGCCAGTGTATTCTCAGACCAATCAATAATCCATTATGAACAAACTGCTCTTCACCTCACACCCTCGTCTAAACCGGTAGACAAAGAGGTCTGCTGCAAGTTCCACGATGATGAGAGAGGGGTAAAGCAGAGCTGGATACACACACACACACACACACACACACACACACACACACACACACACACACACACACACACAGACACAGACACACACTGGAGCTTTAGGACATGTTTAGGGTGGCAAACATGTCAGCTGTGGAGCACAAAAAAGCTTTTTGCAAACGTTGTGGTTGACAGACAGTGTTCTGTTTCAACTGCTGTTAACTAATGTAGATTCAGTTCTATCCCATTGATCAAGAACTATGTGAGCAGTGAAAATGGAGAAAAGATATTCTCTTATTCTGTTCACTATATACTATAAACAGTACAGAAACAACACTTTCCAGAATGCTGTACACGTAATTAAGTAAATCAATCATTTTGACCTTATTTTAGAATATATTTTCAAAGGACTTTGCTGTGTGAATTATTCCTATATTGTTATTAAAACATTGCTAAAATGTATGGGCTCCTTCCAGGATTTACTTACATTGCTCAAATACTTGCACATAACCACATCTGGCCATGTATGCACGTGTGTGTGTGTGCAAGCAAGCTAGATGGGACAGTCCTTTAGAGACTACATGCAGATGGATGTGGTGCAGCTTGTGTTTCGTCAGTTTTGCAGTGGATGAGCCATGATTTAGATCTATTTGGGCTTTAGTGTCTCGACTGGCAGCTCATTAAGCCTGACTCAGGTTTGGCTCTATTTCCACTTTATTTTGACTCAATTTCAACTCCAGCTGTGACTCTAGTTTTGGCACATGACTAATTCTGGTGTAGTTTGTCTCATTGGTGCTTATTTTTGTCATTTTTTTTGGACTATGGGTGGAAAAAAACACCAAGTATACAAAGAAAAAAGAAAAATCACAAGAACTTATCACATCATGAGGTTTGATAGTTTGGCTGTAGTTAGTTTGATTGATGTGACTCCTGACACAAAATTGTCTCCAATATACGTCTAATCTAGGAGGAGGTTTAGGTTTGCTCAACATCCAATGTGGATGCAGTTTGGTTGGAGTTTTGGTCTAGATTCCATCTAGACAGGGGTCTGTCCCTGGTCTGTCAGAGCAGGTCATGCTCATAAGCAGGGAGAACAGTGGGGGGTTTAGTGGCATTGTTGGGGTCTCCAATTCCCATCCTATCCCTAGTTCCATCCCTGCGCTCCCCCCCGCCCCATCCCTTAAACCCAGCCTGAACAATAGAGGGGGCCTACGCTGTCTGTCCCTTCTCAATCCCCAACTCTGATAAATAGGCTGAGAAGGGATCTTGCCTGCCCACTCTATTTGCGTGAGAAGGGTCTTTGGATAGAAAAGAGTCCACTGGGTCTGTTTATGTGTGTGTAGGAAGTGGCAGGTGTTTGGGTCAATACTGTCATGTTACATTTTGGTGACCAGTCCATGCTAGTGGGATTACTGGACGGGTCAGGAGGAGAAAGGGACGGTACCCAGCCGTATAGAGTACACCTCATTAAACACCAACAAAACACTTTTTAGGAAACTATGGACATTTGATGGAAACAGCTACCTGTTTAGACTGATTCTTTTTCAAATTGATTGGTATGCACCTCTACGCTGCTCTCTGACTGTTGCACTATGTGACGTTTTACTATTGCGTATTTTCTTGAAACATTATTTTGGATCTTTGAAGAAAAAAGGAACTAGGGTCAAAATCTATTGGTAATGCATTCAGAAAAATTGCATTCATTTTCCTTTATTGCATTGTTTATTACTTGATACCTGCTGCTATCATTTAGCTCTGTTTAAAGCCAACAAAAGAAGAGCTGCCTGCTCTCATGGGCCCGGCCATCTTTAGATTCCTCTGGGCCTCCTTGGTGGACGTGTGTGTGTGTGTGTGTGTCTCTCCCCCCCTTCTCAAACTCTGTTTTTCTCACACTGCTCGTTAACCCCTGGGTGCTCCTGTCCATAGAGTCCCTCCTCCCTTCTTCACCACAGCAGCATTCCTCACACGCACATATACATACACACATTAAGATCTGATCTGATCTACAACGCAAACTAAACTATCATTACATGATCTAATCTACCTTACCTTACTACCCCCCATTCCTCTGCGCTCCTCCATCTGTTTGCGGCCCCCAAACAACCTCTGCAACTGAACCTAAAGCCGTCTCTCTGAAGTGTAATTAGACTGGTGACCTGAAAGCTGGCTACCAGTCTTTTACACTGTCACACTTTCTGATGTAACCGTTTTATTTTGTTGCTCGCTGCAACAAGCTGACCCAGTGGTTAGTGAGTTTACACACACACACACACACACACACACACACACACACACACACACAGTGGAATGGATCCAATGTTGCAATATCTGTTCTTCAGCAAGACAGACATTTCAAAATAATTACTGTCATGTATAAATGTGCCTCTTTGGTCTGAATTCAGATAGAGAGCTTGAGATTAACATTAATAAGCTACAGCTGATAAAATCTAACGCAGAGAGTTGTTATTTTACACGGTAAAACTGACACAAGAACCCTGAGTACTACACCCTGAACTTATGTAGCCATTACAAGTTCAACAAGGAGCTGTATGTGAGAACGCAAAAGTCCAGTTGGACCGGGCATTAAACAGACCTTAGCCTGCCAGCTCCGCAGAACAAAAATGTGTGTTATATCCAACTTAGCCCACATGTGCCTATACTGTGTCTATGACATTCCTATTAGGATATACTGTATAGTGTCTATCATTGTCTGGAGAATTCAAAGTGAGCGAGTGGGCGTGTTGATGACGTTTCTATTGTGCGACTGGCGCAAAACCAAAAGAATACAGGAAAACAATAAAACATCCAAAAATACAAATTAAATTCTCACTGCAGAGGCAACATTTGGGAACTTGTGTTGGTATGGGCCGATGCTGAAATGATCAGACAAGTTCAAGGAACGGAAAGACCTCACCTAAACCAGACAAAGTATTTTCATTAGGCAAGATTGCGTCTGACACAGACAATCACCTGTTTTGTGCTACATGTGTAAAAGGGCAACTCGGGACAATGTCCGACTTACATTGTCTGGAGTTTGTATGAGAAAAGGGCTCTACCCTCACTGCACCTGCTACTGCTACAAAGAAAAAAGAGATTTTAACCTTATAGTACATCAGAACAAAGAACACTGATACCAAGATTACCTGCAGTGGATTTTAAGATGCACAATTCAGCTTCAGAGCTGTTCCACTAACATTATCTCAAATTCAACTTGACGTGACTTGCTGTTCGACACAGTATTCAAAATGTGTTAGCCTGGAGATGTCAGGTCAATGTTCTACTGGAGAACCAAAAAAAGGATTTTGGTGTCATCTCATTCCTGAGTAGCTAAATTGACCATCAATGCATGTTTTTAGGAACAAAAGTCCATGCAGAGGTGTTGCATTCGCAATATGCTATCTTTTTTCTGTGCATGAACACATTATGTCTGTTTAAATTCTCTCTGACTACTCATTTACGTGGTTTGTTGTTTTTGCTACTTGCTGTGCGCCTTGTTTTAAACCCTGTCTTTACCTTGAGGCAAAATCTGAATAACACATCCTGTAAGAGTTGTCAAGAGGAGATATGAGAACATCACAGGGCAACAGATCTGCCTTTGACTCTTCCTTACCGCCTGCGCACACACATGCACACACACGCACACACACACACACAAACTGACAGGCAGGCAGGATGGGAGGGAGGGCTTCCACAGAAATATCCTGATGGCTCTACTACAGAGAGAGTGTGGGCTCCAACAGGCAGTTGTTGTTGTTGCGAGGTAGTTCACACTGCTTTAAAGTACAAACACACAAGCCAACAAAACACATACACATTATAAAGAAGCACAGCTCCAAACAAAGTAACCTGTGGGTAAAAAACAATTGAATCCCCTGGAAAAAGTGTTATTGTGCAGAGTACACTGGACCCATACGCTATAAATTATCTTTGGGTATCATATAGACACACACATATATACATATATTCACTATAAATCCTAATAGGACTATCATAGAAACAGTACAGGCAAATTATTATGATACCTAATGAAATAAAACTACCATAGAACACAACCTCAAACCTATGTGAACTAATATACACTACATCAGACAATCAGACAAAAGTCTACATTTAAAACAAGAACTTCAAGTACTAGCCCGGAAGACAGGAGAGAAACAACGGGACCAACTGGAATTCCGGGTGAGCTGACACACAATTAGTTAATTAGTGAGCTTCAAACGAGTGGATAGAGTGTCCTTTGAACAGAGCCAGGCTAGCGGTTTTCCACCTTTATGCTAAGCTAAGCTAGCAAGCTGCTGATGATAGCTTTGTAATTACCATCCAGATATGAGAGTGGTATCTTTCATCATTTCCCAAAATGAACTCTTTCCTTGAAATAGACACAAAAAACCTTTAACTGTTGTTGTCAGCCAGTTGTTGTATTGGTCTGTAGTTTATTTAATTTAAAAGTTAGCTTGTTTATGTTCTTCCCCTGTTACCTAGGTTACACCTGTTAGCTAGGTTGCACCTGTTAGATAGGTTACACCTATTAGCTAGGTTGCACCTGTTAGCTAGGTTACACCTGTTAAAGGTTACACCTGTTACCTAGGTTACACCAGTTACCTAGGTTACACCTGGCTGTTGATTCGATATAATGGCGATTGTTGAACGTCCTTGCTCATTAAGATAATGTAATTAATAGTGGGTTTATTGTTATTATTTAATAGCATATATAATTCCTATTCATTGTGTATGGTAGCCTTTACAATGTTATTTATTTCTTTTATTACCACACAAACAGCCATAGCACAGCTTTCCACGCCCATGTTTATACTGATGCTTGATTGTAATAAAGCATCAACAGAGAGAAGGTTGTCTCCGTCCATGTGTTAACAGACACACCTGGGGCCAAGTTGGAAACCAGAATCAGCTTTAAATCCAGTCCTAATCAAGTCCTCACTAAATTTCAAATAATTTCACTGGAGTTAGTTATTATTTTTGCGTCATCAATACCAAATTGAATCTAATTGGATGGGAATATAGACAGACTTCTCACAAAATCACAGCTGAATTCATATCTTGCTACTCGGCCAGAATCTTATTAACCTGGAGTCTCTGTCACAATAATAAGCTATATGTTTGAGGCCTATTGGCAGACAGCCATTTAAAATGTGAGTACTTTTGCCATCTCTGGTGTCCTACTTTCAGTCTGCGTGTGATTATTATAGGAATATGAAAGTAATTCATATATACCACAAAAGTTCAATAAGGTAACAAAAACACATCATTGACCATCATAAGACCCTTCAGGGATATTGTAGGAGTGTTTTTTTGTTTGTGTGTGTGCTGAAACATCAGCCAAGGATTACAAAGCCAAAAATAATTATAAAAAAACAAACAATAAGCACCACACAGGAACTTGGGGCTGCTAGGTGAGAATAACAAATGTTCTTAGTCTTTTATAGGGGACACAGAGTTTTTCTATAGAGCGCACTGAAGCTACATGACACATTTCTGTCGTACAAAGGCTGACAGGCATTACCGAACGAGAGCGAGTATGTTGGCTACGTGGTCTTGATAGATGGCTGTATAAAAAGAGCCGGAGATCCCATCTGGGTCACGTCTTATCAGGCTGACTGATTCCCATTGATGAAATCATGCCGGGCTTGTTAACCCACCCAGTGGGGGAAAAACTCTAAACTTATACTGAGGAAAACAAGGCGGTGTCTGAAGAGAGAGAGGGAGAGAGATGTATGTCAAAGAGAGTAGAAAAGGCAGAGCAAATAATGAGAGGGAGGGAAGATAAGTGGTAAATAGTGATGTAAAGTCACGGCAGGAGATAGATTGGGATAATGGGAGCTGACTGAGAGGGAGATGTGAGAGATCTAGGCAGACAGAGAGCAAAACAAGAGAGAGAAATGCAGGCTGTGGGCTGCACACTGCAGAAAATGTCCATCATACAGGAGTAGTTGTTTTTTTCCCGGGACTATTGATCACCACTGTCTGATGAAAAGATGGGTACGGATAACAAATGTGTCTTTCTGGTTATTAGACTTTGTCTGGTGTTTTCTCACTCTTTCTTTGCGGAAGCATGATTGAATCACTCAATACCAAACTACGTGGCTTATTATGACAGATATTATTTGCAGTGCAACCACAGCACAGGAAATTGGCCAGGGTCCACTTTCTCAACATTCATCCAATAGTCCTATTACAATCTGCTAGTATGGTTACACACTAACCCCCTCAAACCCCCCAATCAACCCACACTGTACAGTTTGCAACAATATGTGCAATATGTGTGTGTGTGTGTGTGTGTGTGCATGTGCGTCAGGTTTGTGTGTAGGTGTGTTTGTGCAGGGTCGGTGGTTGTGTGTGGGCAACGGTGAGTTTTTGACTTTTGACAGATGTTTCACTTTAAAAAAACATTCAAAATCAAAGAAACTCCCACTAAAGAGTTGGCAGTTTCAACCGTCGTGCCTAATCATCAGTAAAAAAAAAAAAAAAAAGAATTGCCCTAATGTCTTTAATGGCTGAGGTTTGACTGGAAATGCCAGTTTCATAAAGGCAGCTACTAGAAATGACATCTGCTGGGGTGTGAAATGCCTCCTTGAAAAATTTGCCAAACAACGAACACACCTACATAAATGGCATACTTGCAAATTGTTATCCTGTAATATATTGTATGTAATGTATATACAGCAAAATAAGGTCTGGGATTAAAAACTCAATTATGGAACAGCCATCCCATAGTTCACTTTCCCTTCTGGTGCAGGTGGGCTTAAGAAAACCAGATGACAGCATCTTGTCGGTACACAAGCAGCATTCCTCGCTCTGCACCACTTACTGTCTCAATTCAGTAAGTGGATTTACCAGATCGACATCTGGCAGCATGCAGCACACCTAATAATAATAATAATAATGTACACTTTATTAATCCCGCAAGGGGAAATTACAATTAATACAAAAATACCTACACTGGCATGAATGACAATCTGTCTGGTAATGAGCTACACAATATCCGTGGGATATTAATGGTAACAAATAGCTGTCAAAGTGACAATTCTTTCTTTTAATTTAAACAAAGGCAAGTTTCTTCCATAGGCTTTTGGAGACACTACAGTAACATATCATATTGTGTAAATTAGCTTTATGACATGTAGGCTACAGTATAGTACCAAGCCTGTGTAGTTGGTCTGTATTAGACACCAATAATCAATTACTAATGGGTAGTCTGGGACTGAACCGCATATTGGGGACAAACTGTAGAGTAGAACACGCAGGCTGGCTGTGAGCCCTGCCTCACTCTCCAGCTCTATATATTTTGACTAACAGGAGATATGTATTTTCCATTATTTGAATGCAGTTTGTATATATGATGCAACAATGTCTGTATTCTTTCAAAAACCCACTCTTAGAACTGGAAATAGTTTGTTTATATTAATAAATGCTTTTTGAAACGAATGAAAGTTAGAGGCGTCTAATTTAATGTGGATTATAGATTTTTGTGTTGAATCATTTCATTCCTTTTTTAAAATTGTGCATGACGTCACAGAATATCAGCTCCACTCTGCACTCCACTTAACGTTGAACTCTTAATTCAGAGGAGCAGCCAAGGGTTATACAAGAGAAAGCGAATGTTGCATCACGCAGTCATGTTTGCGCAGCTTTTCCCCAGAGAGCTCAGACACTTCCAACGGGAGTTACCTGCATCAGCCAGGCAGCGAAAACAGCCATTAAGCCAGCCAATCTGGCAACGCTAAAGAAGCATCAGGTCGGTTACACAAGAAATAAGGGACAGACAGAGGATTACGAACACTGTCATTTTCTCCACATCGCACCAGTGGACCAGCTTTACACAACACACTGTGCCCAGTAACAACTCAAAGACTGCAGGATAGGATACTAAAAATGGTGACAACTCAATCCTAGACACACACACAAAGACAGAGATAGTCTTCAGGTTAACTTGCATGTATTTGTATGAATATGTAACTGTGTGTGTATTGTGATTACATCGGAATCAAAAAAAGGTTTAATTGCCACAATAAGTAAACTTATGTGGAATTTGCCATGGTGAAAGGTCCATACATAAACACACAAACATATTAAACATTAATATGGAATACACACTAAATACAGAAAAACAAAATAATAAGAAATAAGAAAAGTAAAGAACCTACGGTTCAAGATGTCCAGACAATGGTATGAAAGGATCAGAGGCGCTCCACTGTAAATATGGTATTAAGCAGCAATTATGAGCTGAACTTGTGTCATACAGTATACACAAGAGATAGACTGTCATACTAAGATGACAATGGCCCTTTATTGCCATTCAGACACACTGTTAGATACTGTATCTGATATTGTTGGTATGATGCAGCTTAATACATTACATATGTATTGTAGAATGAAAGAATGCCACACTTCTAATGAGATACTTTGAATTGGTCCCACACTATTAGTAATAGAACTTGTTTTAGTATAGTATGAACAGCCCGTCCTCGCCCAGAAAACGACCACATGGGTCAATTGTGCGACCAAAAATTACATTTCTTGTAAGGCGGCGAACTCACAAGGCTGTAGTAATGATCATAGTGCAGATGCGATAGTGAGGTGACAAAGTAGAGTGCCAAAATAACCGTAGAACAAATTTTATAGAAACTTTATGGCGCTTACCCACTGATAGTACCAGCTCTACTCGACTGTCGTAGCGACGCCGCAGGAAACTGCCGTGACCTAACACGGCACACACACAGAATCAAGGGTGTGTTGTTTTTGATTCTCGGCATGTGGCTGTTTGCCATAGCCAGAAGACACATTTAGCTTCAAAAGAAGCTGGAGGCAGCCAAATTACTACAAATTACCCGTCTGCTGTTAGCAATGATGTCTCAGTGATTAGTGACGATTCAGCAGTCTGCTGGTTTTCACCTCACCTTTTGGTATCGCTTCAGCTCGCTTGGAACCTCAGTGGAGGTGATACTAAATAAAACATCCTCATTTTAGTAGTTTTATGTGACTCATTTTAACCGAAACCCTGATGTTTCACTAACATTAAGGATTTTTTTCCCTAAACTAGTTACGCTTAACAACGTTTCCAACTGGTTTAAAACTGCTACGTTGCGTTAAAATGAACGGTGACATGACTAAACCGCCACCGTGCAGCAGTAAATAGAATAGTCGTTGAGGTAGGAGGATGTATTGTGTGTAAAATGTTGTCGTTGAGGTAGGAGGATGTGTTGTGTATGAAATTACGTCGTTGAGGTATGAGGATGTGTTGTGTATGAAATGATGTTAAGATATGAGAATGTGTTGTGTATGAAATGCTGTTTCAGGGGTTTTTCCACACTGACTATTAGAATTGCTCTAACAGGTTTACGAATGAAAAAATTGGCACACAATTCTCTGTTGCTTCAGTTAAAGAGCTGGCAGTACCAGCTACTAAATACTAATACATACAAGTATAGCACACAAACATCTACCTCAGATCTACTGTATCTGGGACAATGATGCCTGTGGAGCCTGCTGTCCAGGTATTTAGACCTAAGCATACCAACTGCTTGTGGGACTCCAGGCACAAACCTAGTTTTGAAAATCAATATGCATGTACAAGTAGTCACATCGGGAATATGTGCAGCAGCCAGCTACAACCGGCAACATTAGAGTGGTGCACCCTCTGTTTGAGACTATGTATTAGGTTGAGTCTGATTTCACTATGCGACTCACTGGGGTTTGGTTTTTAGGGAAGATGGGCTCGTGTGACGAAATTTAAGACAATTAATTGGGTGATTTTGTGAAGTTGGTCAGGTATAATCTGATGGGATTAGCAGATATGCTCTTTAAATAGTTCTACAGCATCTGCCCATTGCACGAACTACAGTGGGTACGGAAAGTATTCAGACCCCTTTAAATTTTTCACTCTTTGTTTCATTGCAGCCTTTTTCCAAAAATCAAAAAGTTCATTTTATTTCTCAGTAATGTACACTCAGCAACCCATCTTGACAGAAAAAAACAGAAATTTAGAAATTTTTGCATATTTATTAAAAAACAAAAACTGAAATATCACATGGTCATAAGTATTCAGACCCTTTGCCGTGACCCTCATATGTAACTCAGGTGCTGTCTATTTCTTCTGATCATCCTTGAGATGGTTCTACACCTTCATTGGAGTCCAGCTGTGTTTGATTATACTGATTGGACTTGATTAGGAAAGCCACACACCTGTCTATATAAGACCTTACAGCTCACAGTGCATATCAGAGCAAATGACAATCATGAGGTCAAAGGAACTGCCTGAAGAGCTCAGAGACAGAATTGTGGCAAGGCACAGATCTGGTCAAGGTTACAAAAAAATTTCTGCTGCACTTAAGGTTCCTAAGAGCACAGTGGCCTCCATAATCCTCAAATGGAAGACGTTTGGGACGACCAGAACCCTTCCTAGAGCTGGCCGTCCGGCCAAACTGAGCTATCGGGGGAGAAGAGCCTTGGTGAGAGAGGCAAAGAAGAACCCAATGGTCACTGTGGCTAAGCTCCAGAGATGCAGTCGGGAGATGGGAGAAAGTTGTAGTAAGTCAACCATCACTGCAGCAATCCACCAGTCGGGGCTTTATGGCAGAGTGGCCCGAAGGAAGCCTCTCCTCAGTGCAAGACACATGAAAGCCCGCATGGAGTTTGCTAAAAAACACCTGAAGGACTCCAAGATGGTGATAAATAAAATCCTCTGGTCTGATGAGACCAAGATAGAACTTTTTGGCCTTAATTCTAAGCGGTATGTGTGGAGAAAACCAGGCACTGCTCAACACCTGTCCAATACAGTCTCAACAGTGAAGCATGGTGGTGGCAGCATCATGCTGTGGGGGTGTTTTTCAGCTGCAGGGACAGGACGACTGGTTGCAATCGAGGGAAAGATGAATGCGGCCAAGTACAGGGATATCCTGGACGAAAACCTTTTTCCAGAGTGCTCTGGACCTCAGACTGGGCCGAAGGTTTACCTTCCAACAAGACAATGACCCTAAGCACACCGCTAAAATAACGAAGGAGTGGCTTCACAACAACTCTGTGGCTGTTCTTGAATGGCCCAGCCAGAGCCCTGACTTAAACCCAATTGAGCATCTCTGGAGAGACCTGAAAATGACTGTCCACCAACGTTTACCATCCAACCTGACAGAACTGGAGAGGATCTGCAAGGAGGAATGGCAGAGGATACCCAAATCCAGATGTGAGAAACTTGTTGCATCTTTCCCAAAACGACTCATGGCTGTATTAGATCAAAAGGGTGCTTCTACTAAATACTGAACAAAGGGTCTGAATACTTATGACCATGTGATATTTCAGTTTTTGTTTTTTAATAAATATGCAAAAATTTCTAAATTTCTGTTTTTTTCTGTCAAGATGGGTTGCTGAGTGTACATTACTGAGAAATAAAATGAACTTTTTTGATTTTTGGAAAAAGGCTGCAATGAAACAAAGAGTGAAAAATTTAAAGGGGTCTGAATACTTTCCGTACCCACTGTATATATTTTTTGCATTCTGCATTCAACCCATTCAGTCTCCTTTTTCTAAACAGCAATTTTGTATATATTTGTTTCCGTATTTATTGGTTATTTCTTATTTATTTATTACATATGTAATTTACTGGGGCAATAATCTCTTTTCTGATTTCTGATATTGAAATGAAAGTGAAAGCGAATGTGATTGTGTGTGGGATATCCACTCTTCAGGTCTCACTCATTCAAAGGCTGGTATACTGAAAAACCTCCAGTTGTGGGATGTGTTTAGCTGAGATGGTGTTTGGGGCCAGGGGTGGAGGGGGCACTACCGGGGGCCCCTACCTACCTCCCCTCAACTATCCTCACATCTGGATACAATGTGGGAACAGGGCACTGAGGCCAGGGGGATAGCTGAAGGGAGGGTGTGAGTGTACTGGGAGATTCTTTAGAAAACATCAAGAGCCAATGGAAAAAGGTGGTGGTGGTGCTGCTGCTGGTGGTGGATGTGGGGCGCTGGGGCTGTGTGTGTTGTGGTGGTGGTGGTGGAAAGGTGGGAGGGGGTACTAAAAAGCTCCCTGTCTTTGGTCTCTTCTTCCCTGTGTAGTTGACTGCAAGGCCCCCGAAGCAATAGACGGATAGAGAGGCAGCTAGGAACTGAGGTAGGTAGCAAGCAGCAGAAAACACAAAGTAGGAGCACAAATTCAGATGTGGTTTGTTGTTTCTGCTCTTATTAACAGGGAACATACACCGGATATAACAAGCAATCACTTGAGATTTGGATTCCCATATTCTCTCTACACACTAAATACAGTAACTGAGTTCCACGTTGATGCAAAACAGATTGAAGACTTTTCAAACACAACATCAAAACCCAATTTAATACCTGGCTGTTTTATGATCATACCAGCCAAGTATGGTGGAAAACCTGTAAGGATGACAAGGCAACCAATTATTTATTATCATATCACATTTTTTCAGTACTTCACAGCAGTACATAACGATATCTCTGAGTGATATAATTATTTAAATGAATGCGACCTGGACCCAGATAAGCAGCATAAAATGAATCGATGGATGGATTAACCACTGAAAATGCATTCATTTAAGTCAGTTAAGTTCATGATTGCTAAACATTGACACGTTATGAGACAATGACTTTCTGTGGCTAGAAATAGTGACATCAAGCACAAACCACAACAATCCCACTTGCATCTCACAGGTGACTAACGTCTCCAACATCAGCCTGCAATCAGATACAACAATATTTTATCAATAACAATCTATCAGACATTGTGCGCATCTTTTTGGAGCCACAAAAGGCTTTATACAGTTTTTTATTTTTTTACTTTACACACTTTAATGTGTAAAATTGCCGCCCTTTCCCTTTAATACCATGTAATACACGCATCATGTCAACCAGAAAGTCATCTCGGCGAAAAGCCGAAATTATCTTTCCAATCTGATTTTCCAACGTTTACAAAAGCACGGGCTACAACGAGGGTCTCGCTTGAGAGAGCATAATGTAATCACTCACAGTCATAACAATACTTAAGTCAGTGATTGAGAGGAGAGTATTCGTGCTATTTTTGTCTGTAACGGGCATTCTTTGAATAAAAAATTAAATAAATATGATTGGGAGATAGATGAATGGTTATTGAAGAAGAGTAGCCTTGTACTTGTTTGTCCTTGCTGAATAGAAACCCTCAGAATAGATGATAGATGCACATGGCCCGCAGCCGGCGCTGCTGGAGTTAAACTGGATCTCTGATCCACATGTGGATTTGGGGTGAGCTCATTAGCTCCCGGGCCACCCTCTTCCTCCTCCTCCTCACCTCTGTCCTCAGTGACCCTGAAGCCTGCTTGGTCCCGTCACATTTCCACTACCACTTCCTAGACCCTGTCTCCTAACGCCTGTTCAATCCCTTCACTACAGAGTAGCACATTAAGTATAACAACAAAGGGAGAAAAAGTCACGGTATCCCTATCGCTATCTATTATTGGCCAAAATTTGATTTCCATTTGGCTTATAATAAAGCTTTTACATTGCACAAATACGGTCACTTATTACTATTGTTCATTTTTTGACTCATATTTGAGACAGCCAACAGTTTTAAGTCAAACTACTCCCTCTATTTCCATTTAAGTGGACCTGCCCTACCTCATTTCCCACAGTAAAAGGCTGACCAATAGTGACATGCATGTATGTCAATAATAGCGTTGTACAGATCTCCTGGTCATTTAAAAGCACTGCCTTCGCTTTTATTCATTGTTCTTTCAGAGTATATCAATTTGTTGTGTTTTTTATGATGTAATCCCATAATTGAGAAAATTAATCATGTCATTCTCCTCTACAATAATCAGAACAGCCTCTTTGATAGGATTAAGTCAGAACTAAGTCAAACTTCCATCCCTCTGTACCCCTCCTTTACCATACACACACACACACGTGCATGTGCACACACGCTCACTAAAACGCATCCCGGCAAGGTTAGGCTGACATCAGTGCCTAACGATCAGTTTTCTGTGGGCTGAATGATTAGCTGCAGTAGCCTGGAGACTTTTCCAGCTTGTTTCCCTAAATTAGTCAGACATCCAACATCACTGGCCTTCAATCTGCACTAACTACATCCACTCTCCTCCATTCTCTCTGACTCAAAAAGAGAAAATACTTTTCCGGACTAATGGATGATGCTAACAATACAGTGAATGTGGGCCAATTGAGGTGGATACGGTCTAGGGCAAAAGGCTTGTTGTCTCTAAAGTTGTTTTCATAAAGGGCGTAACAATGGTAGTTCCTTAAGTGAGATTAGACGTGTGTGTGTGTGTGTGTGTGTGTGTGTGTGTGTGTAATGGGGTGGAGCAGTTAGCAGTTACAGTTACATATTTTCATTAAAGTGAAACTAAAGTGAGTTTTTTTGTCTTTATTTAGTTTCCAACTTAAGTTCTTAATGCTCATTGTTGTCATATTTCCGCTCCCTTCCCAGAAATAAATCAAATCTTGCAATATTCTGTTCATGAAGTTGGGCTCCCATGGGTGACACTCCTTACTTTGTCTGCACAGCCACACTGGCCATCACCATCGCCTAAGCTTACCACTTATTCTCTTTGTTCTAAAACAACTGCAAACAAAGCCTAACTTCCTGTGCTTCAGAATATTTATTTCCTAGGAAATAACCATAAAAAGAACCTACATTTACCTAATTTAATGCACTTATTAAATTTTTTGGTAGACTTTTTCATTCCAATTTAGAGTGTGTTTATTGACTGGCCGGAGCGGTGAATGCTAAAAAGGAGCCTATCTGCTTAGGAAACAGTTCACCCAACCCCCACCCACCCTTAATGCCCTCTGGGCTGCTGTGAGTTTGGATTAAGTTTGGGTGCCATGTCCCCTCCCTACTCAGCCCGGCCGTCACCCTTTGCAAAACCTACATACAGAGTTTGTGTTGTGGAGTAGCCCATCAAAGGGAAGGCCACAGTCTGCCGGAGAGATAAATAGACTAGAAAGACAAGCTACAAGGAATGCAGAGACACCCAAAGCTGGAACGTTGCATTGTGTAAAATATATCACAAATATCCTCAAACTGATCTATATTACATGTCTAACTCATGGTTCATCAATCAGAGTGCATTGTGTGATACTAGTTTAAAAAAAAAAGAAGATATGTACTGAAACATCTAGTTTTTAAAATAAAAGATGAATCATTGCTATAAAGGGGTTTCTGTAACAGCATTGACAGTATTGTTTTTAAATGCTCTCTAATTAAGGCATGAGTGCATGTGGTGTGTGTGTGTGTGTGTGTGTGTGTGTGTGTGTGTGTGTGTGTGTGTGTGTGTGTGTGAGAGAAGCAGTGGATCAATAATGGTAGTCTACTTCGGTGACATCTGGGCTGGACAAAGAGCGCCGTTCCTTCCCCCGACCGCTCTCTCTCTCTCTCTCTCTCTCTCTCTCTCTCTCTCTCTCTCTCTCTCTCTCTCTCTCTCTCTCTCTCTCTCTCTCTCTCTGTCTCTCTCTCAATCCCTGGTCACAGCCACGTGGTTCTCTGGGCTATTTCTCCCAGCTAAGCTTATTTCTCTTCTTTAATCCCACAGCAATCACAGCAACGATGCCAAACGTTGGGTTCACAGGCGCAGGCTGAAATCTATTAACAATGATTGCTATATGTCAGATCAAAACCTGATAAGCACTGCTAATGAATCCAGCACATTCAGCTTGGTGTTGTGTGCTCGTGATTGCTATTTCATTGGATCATCAATAATGTGTAAGATGGGAAATCAACATGAGTGCCAGAGATGGATAATGCAGCTTGTAATGTAGTAAACGGGCTTCCATTTGAACTGAAGTGGGTTTTTTACTTTTTGTAAAAAAACATCCTATTCAGTTCAGCTGATGGAATCTCTGAACTGACAAGGAGAACTAAAGCTGCTCGCATCCCTGCAGACCTGGGCTGCTGCCAGTGGACTCAGTTACTGCAAACAGGGTTGCCAATGAGTGTGGTCCAACTCTGATTTAAATGCTGATGACATTGTTATCTATAAGTACAACTTCTAGTAGTAGTGGTGGTAGTAGTAGTAGTCTGGCCACACACATTGTCAGTGTGATGCGTGTGTGAGATAGACGGCTTTAACACAAACCCCAAAAGTCATTCTCCAAAGTCTAACACTGCTTCCCTATTATTTAATCTTTTAGAATAGCTTCATACCAACATGTTGGTATCGGTTACAAAAGTTTCATTAGTTGTAACTTTTCAAAGTATTTTTTAAACACCTAATTCCAATCAGAGAAGTGTGTGTTGTTTTTTACTCACTAACTAACTCACTACCATTTACAGAAACTGCAATCATCTTTTTTCATCACTGAAATAGTCAGGAATTTTGCTTATGAGTTATGCTTCAAATGTCTCCTATAAACACGGTCATGTTAATTACTGTGATTCCACGCAGGTGTACCCTTTGTTCCTACTTCAAACATTCAGCCTGGACTGTATTGTGCGTAGCCTCTATTTATACTGATTATAACAGTGTGTTTTCATAATTGTTTTGCATTAAGCTGTCAATTCTAAAATAATATGTATAGCCTTTTGCAATGTATATTGTAAAAAATGGCAAATGTAAAACTAATGCAGCGTTCCAGACACGGTTTTTAGCTGGTTTTTACCACTTCAAGTCACGACTCACAACTTGGTAGCAAAGTCACCACAAACCCTTCTAGCTAGCGTTAGCTAGAGGCTACCTAACATTGACTTAGCTAGCGCTAGACGTGCAGAATTACTTTACGTTGCCTATTTATGTCTATTTACTTCTATTTCTAACCGTTAATCACCAGTCTGTACAGCATCAACAGGGGTCGCCATTGTCGTTAATGTGTGTGTGTGACATCAAAAACTGTCACAAATCTGGTACGAGCTCCCGGAAAGTATTTTATGGGTTTGACTGCCGTTCAAGGCACTGTCACGGGTAGAAGGTTGTGATAACACGGGTTACGTGTTGCCTTGAACGTAGCATAATAAGCGTGGGTTGTTTCCACAATTACATTAAGCTGTTGTTCCTTTGGTTAATGACAGGACGTGTATAAACAAATAACACTGTCATCTTTTCATTAGTTACCCTGTACCATCAGTAGGAAGCTATATTACAGTAAATAATTACAGTAAACTAAATTGTGAAGTCGTCTTTTCCACCTTATTGACTTGATTCCATTTCAGAACATCTTCTGCATTCTAACAAATTCTTTGTCTTTCAGAGGATTTCTCAATAGAAGCATTTCAGCACAGTAATGTGACTGCAATAACAGACCCTTTTTCAAAATGTGATGCTCTGCCACAGGCATTGTGTATGCATGAACTGCACCATGTACATATATATATCCTGTATATATGCACAGTGTGATGTGTTTGACAGTTTGCATTTGATTAAAGTTTGATTCAGGTCTACTTCAGGTCTGAAACTATCCATGTAGTTTGGCTTTTACTGGGGAGTTTCTGAGTCCTATGGTGGCATGCTGTCTCAAATATCAACTACCGGCAGCATGAATGAAAAACATATCAGTATGCGCAACAGTTGAACCCTACCTCCCCCCCCCACCACCACCCACCACCACCATGGGCAAACGCTAAAAAGGCCCAGTGCCTAAATCCCTTCCCCTACCCCCCACCAACTCTATCCCCCTCTCCTATCCTAATCCTCCAGTTACTACATCATTTTCTTTGGAGTCTATTTTAAGACAGCTCTCTTACCAGTCCCCAAAGTTCACTACCTGGACAGTGCTGCTTGGCTTGGCAAAGACTCTTTTGATCCTTATGGGTGGGGAGGCTGCAGGTCTGACCCAAATAAAGGGATTAGCTACCCACCTGTTGACTAAATTTTACAAACAATGGGCAATGTGCAAAAGAGGATGTGTAGGATGACAGTCGCAGGAAAATATAAATTCTTTCTGATTATCCTCGGCGGTAATCAATAGGTTTCCCATGGAGGGCTCATTTTTAATTTAATCCAGGAGGTGTTTCTAGGCTAACACAGAGAGATTGCCCTTTCAGAGTGGAAACCCCCACCCTGCGGCAGGGAATCAATGCCGTCACCACAGAACAGACACTAGACCTCAGAGAATTCTAATTTTTTGTTAACCCCCTCAATAACCCCCCCCCTCCCCTCCCCCCACGCCACCAAAAAAAGGAACAGTTAACAAATTGGGTTTGCATTTGTTGTTTGCTGCCTCTCTCCATAATCTAATCTCAGTATGCCACAGAGAGCTATTTAAACCTGTGAAGTCAGATATTTGCTTTGAAGTAGAAAGGATTGATAGAATCTAATAAGAAAGAAAAGTTGAGACAACAAACAGGAAGAACTGGATGCATACAACTGCATAGGACTTCAACCTAACTGACTGTCTTGTGACTTGTTGTCTCCTTTTTCCATAGTCATTCTAGTTCAAAGCCAAACAACATTAACATGAGCCGTTTGGACAGAGATGAAGAAGTAGAGGCAATGAAAGCAGGGTAGCAATTACACTTTAAAAGAGACTGAATTGATTCAATCTAAGACATAAGTATGCACAAACCAACTAGCGGGAATTCCACAAGGTGGCTGGAAACCACAGAGACCTTGGTCGATGCCAGCCCTTGTCAGTATTACAGTAAAAAAGAAAAAACAGGATATGCACCTGATAGCAAGAGTAAATGCAAATCTCATCGTAAAAACAGCAGTGTGCTATCCTTACTGTAAACCTGCTTTGAGTGATGTCTTGGCCACTTAGGGGCAGCAAAAGCAAGCTGTAACCACACCATTGACATAGTATTAGGTTGAAACAACAAACAGTGGCTCATTAACATGCCCAGCACAATCCATATGAATCCAGGGTTATCTTTCTGGCCACCTGATGAATGTAAATCCAATATCCTTTCTTTTTTAGCTCTGTTGTGGTCTACACCAAGTCCTGCTTGGTTTTTGGGACTTGTTTCGCCGTCAAATAATTTAAAAAACAAAGCGACACAGAGCTTTGACAGCGAATCAAAACAGTGACGTTGCCAGAAACAATGACAAACAATATGCTAAAGGTCTCTAAAATATCATAGAGCAAGGTTAAGTGAAAATTCCCTGTGCGTTGATCACTTTGAGCAACACCTTTCACAGTACACACCGTCATTTGATTGATTATAGCAGATGTGTTATTACCTGCTGAGTAAGGGGGGGGGTCAGCAGAACAAGTACACAGATCAGTGATATACATCTCATCTTACAGTCTGTATAGTGTTGAAGCCCGCTCTCATGTGATGAAGGTATAAGACTATGGTGAAAAGGCACAAGGCAGTAATGAGTAATGAAAACAGCCGAGTTAGTGCTGCCTTTCAGCAAAGGGCCTGCTGCTGTGGAATGTGAGGCGCCATTCATTCGCATGGGTTAAAAATGCATTTCTGCCACCACAAAGCCCTGCCTTGTCCTCATTGTTCCTCACCACACCAATAAAACACTTCCACACTCTGAATGGAGAAGATTAGGGGAAAAAAAATGAATTTGCTAATTGTACTCCTACAGATACAGGGGGAGAAAGTGTGTGTGTGTGGGGGGGTTGAAGAGTCAGTTCTTTGGAAGAGACAAACAGTCGTGGTAGAGTTGAAAGTTTGATCACGATAGGAAAGGGGGTGTGGGGGGGAGTAAGCACACAAACTGCCTACTAAAGACAAACAGTCCTATTGACAAAAGCCAAGTGTATGGAGCATTTATTAATTATATGAAAAGACACACAAGGACGGACGGCGAGCAAATACAAAAAGCCCCACTCAAGTCCTGTGTGCGCTCCCAATGGATCCATTTGTGTATATGAAGCATCTCTTCACAAAAAAATATCGTCACATTTTGCGACTGCAGTAGAAGCTAGGTTTGACATGAAGCCCGTTTGTATTAGTCAACTGATATGTCACATTTAAACATAAGGTTGTGTTCTTCTTGTGCCTCGCTTAACAATGCTCAACAAGTGATCTCAGACATGACAGTGTTTGGAGCCTTGTATGACATAATCATCTAAGAAAGAAAAAAATTCTCCCACATTGTGGTTCTTCCCAGAAGGAAAAACAAAAAGCGTTCATTTGCATTTTCCCTAAAGGTACACAGAGTACATTAAATACACCTTTCCTTGTCATGGGTTGGAGAACAGGTGGCACTTTTTAGAACTATTTATTATCTAACAGTCAATTTGGGAACGTAAGATCATTTATTGCTGTGCTGTGTTGTACTCACGAGTATAACCACAGAGCGAGGGCTGCAGGCTGTAGACACGATGTTTAGCATAATGTCTGAATTCTGACATAGGGGAGACCATGTAATCCTGTCTGCAACACAACACTCTGTCTCTGCCTCCCTCCCTCCCTCCCTGCCTCCTCTCTCTCTCTCTCTCTATCTCTTCCTCTTTCTGTGTGTTGGCTCACACAGAAGAAAACACTGTATCTTTACACAACCGGAGAGAAAAACAGCACACCACAGAAAGACAATATCAAAGGGGGGGGGGGAATGCTGGCAAGTACAGAAAGCTCAGAGTTGATGATCCTATGCACACTGTGAGTTTGTAAAACCTAAATACTAGAATACTGAAAGAATACCGGACAGAATACAATGCCCATGTCACCTAGTACTAACACAGAAATGCATTCAAAGTTGAGAAACACCAAACTCGCCAAAGTAGCCTAGTACACACAAAAACAACAGGAATAGCATGGTGTGTGTGTGTGTGTGTGTGTGTCAGTCAGTCAGGCAGCCCAATCCTATCATGGATAACCTACCACAGCCAACAAAACTTTTTAACACTTCATCACTGAGTGTTAGATAAGACTCATAGACATCACAAAATGCACTAAGTGCAACTTGCCCAGTGGGTTTATTATTATCTTTATTAATACGAGTTAAGTAGGGTGTACATTTTTATTCCCCACTTGATCTTGTATTCTATCCTAGTTATTATTTTATGTATATTGTATCCTATTATTTATGTGCTGTGTGTCAATAAATAACGTGTAAGTGCGCGTGTTTTGACACGTGCGCGCGCACGTACATGTATGTGCGCACCGTCTTCTCTGTCTCTCTCTCCCTCTAGCTACTGAAAACTCAGCTTTTACATAACTATCTCCTCTGATACTCCATCCTGTCCCTAAGGGAGGATCACTATGACAATCCTATAATGGCCCTAACTATAATAGGCAGCCTATATTTAATGTGTAATGGCTTTTATTGTGACCTTTATGGATGGACCTTTTGATATAGCTCTCATTTTAACGCATGGGACTCCTGCTGCTGGGTAGTAAGTTTCTAGCGCTCTTATGCTACTTTATATCATTGTAATAGTGCATGAAAAATCACTAACATGACCCATATCTGCATTATAGCACATGTAGTTGTGCTGCCCGTGTGTTAAGCATTCCTTTCTACACTCTTGAAGGAAACGATAAAGCCAAAGAGTCGCTGTAACAGCCACAGATTGCACTGTAGCAGCAGCCCGACGAACGCACCCTTAAAATATCAAACAATGATAATTACACAGTCACTTCCTTACCAGTTCAGACACCGCTGAGCTCAAACACTCACACCACAAAAAAAAGAAAACCGGTGCAGCTCTCCAAAAAGCAAAAAATAAAAAGTCGAGATCCGGCAGAGACAAGAGGAGACACACTGTGTCTTCCAGTGCAGCGACTGACAACAGCGACCCGTGGTTCAACTCTGCAAAATAATGGTGTGCAATTATTATTATCTCTGGCGAATTCCTGGATCTCCTTGTACAGCCGTACAGGTTTCTCTCTCTCTCCCCCTCTCTCTCTCTCTCTCTCTCTCTCTCGCGCGCTGTCTCTCTCTCTTTCTCGTCTCTTGTCGTTTCACTGCTGCTGCCTTCATGTGTTGTCGGAAACGTCGTGACTTAGAAATCAAAAATGAAATACATCTAAATCCAGTAAAGTGATAAAAACTTAGCTCTTTGATAGAGTCCCCACAGAAGAAGGGGGAGTTGTTTTTCCCAACTTGTATTTGTGGTCCTAGATGGGGGAATTGAATTGTGGGATATTATTAATATGCTATTTTAAGAATCTGGTATTCCATGCAATATACACTATGTTGACAATAAATTTGAAATGATTAGTCAGTTAATTAAAATAAAATGATACAGTGACTATATATTTTGCTTATTGATTAATCGGTTTTACAGCAAAAATAGCTAACGTTTGCTAGTTAACAAAAAAACTTACATTTAAAGACTTATTTTGTACTTATTTTGGGGCGGCTGTGGCTCAGTGGTAGAGCGGTTGCCTGCCAATTGGAAGGTTGGTGGTTCAATCCCCGGCCCTGCAGTCCCATGTCGAAGTGTCCTTGGGCAAGACACTGAACCCCGAGTTGCCCCCGATGCTGTGTCCGGGTGTGACGTGCATGTTTATCTGATGAGCAGATGGCACCTTGTACGGCAGCCTCGGTCACAGTGTATGAATGTGTGTGAATGGTGAATGGTTCCTGTATGATGTAAAAGCGCTTTGAGTAGTCGTTCAGACTAGAAAAGTGCTATATAAATACAGCACATTTACATTTACTCAGGGAATTGTTCTCTATTCTCTGACACTTTACAGACTAGTCGATTACTCAATGAATAGAGTACTGCCAAACTGCCAATTTGATCATTTTAGTTGTTAAATGCTTTATTATTAGGCTATAATAGTTTAAGGTCAGGCAAAATCACTATGCAACACATGAAAAAAAATGTCTATTCAGATTAAGATTTCATATATAGTTGTCATATAAACTACGGCGTGGTTTGTTAGTGAAATCTGACTTTTTCTATAATGGCACTGATTGAGACCCATGCCCACGCCATTTCCCATAATTCACTCATCTCTATGGAAAGTGCACGGTCTTGTGATGCAGCACATATCAAGTCAAAATCGTGCTCAATCAATGACATTGCGGAACTTTCCGGAGCACATGAACGCAACACGAATGGAACTAAGCCCTGTGTGTGTGGTGTGTGTGTGTGTGTGTGTGTGTGTGTGAAACACCGAGGACAAGACCGAGGGCAAAATAAAAGACAGAAAAGTTTGTCCCCGCGGTGTTTGTCACTTGTCCTTGTCACTAAACCTGAGTCCACACACATTTCACTGCGTCTCTGTTTCATTGTGCTCCATCGCTTCCTATCAGCAGGATCAGCTGGAGTGTGTGTGTGTGTGTGCGTGTGCGTGTGTGTGTGTGTGCATGCGTGAGTGCGTGTATTCAAGTGTCCAAAGAAGAGGTGACGCTGAACAATTGTCCCCAGCTCGCGTAACGGTCTTGTGCGTAAAAAGACATGTTGGATGCTAAGACCTGCACGTACACACGGAGTTAAAGACAAACCAAAAAACGTAATTAGTTCGGATTGTCTTGTGTACATCCCCCCCCCCAGCTGTGGCTCAGTCCTATTGTGTACCTTTACCATAAGCAGCAGGCTCACATCCTGAAGGTGCATCATTATTGGGGAGGGGGGGTTACATGCACATCCCCCATGAACCCCCCCTCCATTTACTCCTCCTTCGCCACATTGCCCCCACACACACACACACACGCGCGCGCGCACCCACCGCGTGCAGATGAGCTGTGAGAGCTTGAATTGGTGCAGACAGTGAAAAGGAGAAGAATGCGACACACCAGAGATCTTCCAGCGGTTTCAGATCCTCAAATTAGTGACATGAAGAGCAGTTTCCGTCTGCCGGCACCTGTGCCTTGCTCAGTGGCAGTTGTGTTCTTGGTGTATGCCTGTTATGTAGGACACGTCTTCCTAATATGGATATACCCCCCCTACCCCTCCCTAACGTCCACCTCCACCCTGTGTGTCCGTCTCCGTGTGAATAAAACAATCTAAAGAAAGAAAGAAAGTATGCCTAGACAATCTATTCAGCCATGTCTTGGCTGTTCTGCACTGTGCCGAGTCTTTTTTTTTTTTTTTTTTTTACTACTCGCACTTTTATTGTTGCCACAAATCTGTCAGTCCGACGCTGCGGTGATAGAGTGTTGTCCGAAAAAAGAATTAGGAGGAAGAGACGAGTGGTGGAAAGTTTGCTCAGGGATGTTGGCGGAGCACATGAGTCCGGCCATTCTCAGTCTACCCCTAAACATTGGTTTTTATTATTATTTCAATAATTGACTTTAGGCATCTTTTCTTTTTTTTTTCTTTTTTTCTTCTTGCCAATAAGTAGGCTACGGTGACTCCCATAGATCTCAGGTAGCATTAAACTGCTTTAAGTTATATAGCGTCTATGAAAAGAAAAGTGGACATTATAAATGATTTCTTACCCTGCCTTGAGATGATCGCCGACAGAAGGTCACACAGATCTTTTTTCTTCTTCTTCTTCTTTAATCAACCACAACACCCTTGCCTGCATGTAACCTATTTATAAATCAAGATCCGACAATCGCCTTCCACCTACATCCCATTCAGAGCCCACGAGGTGGGTCGGTATGGACCATTCTGTATGCGTTAGAAATGGAGAGAATCAGAAATCTGCGTACCTGCTTTATCCAAAAGAATATTCCAGGGGGACTTCAAGAAACATAGACAATCCCAAAGGTGAAAGCATGCTCTTTGCAGTGTATGCTGAAGTGCATGATTGAGTAGGTCGAGTCCATTCTGTCCCGCGGGGGTGGACAGGGATTCCTCCCCGCTATTATTTGCATATCGCGGTTACATTTGTTTTGAAATTGAACACCTAGACTCATATGTTATATTTTAACAACGACTGCGATAGCAAAAGAATGTCAGCTTCCTGCCTCCTTGTTTGTTTTGCTAATTTCCTGACACCCCTTTCGCGCTGCCGAATGGTTTGTCCCGCATTAAATGGAACTATCTGCTATTGTCTCATCAGCGAAAAGTTGTTGATACTGCTAGAGACTCAAACAAAAAGTGCGTAAAGAGTGAGAGCGTGTCCACCGACTAGTTCAGACTTAAGATTTGAAATGATGTCAAGGCAAAGCAAAGAGATACAACCGTAGAGGCAAGTGTAGATGGAGATGTCATTTGCCAATGCAGTGTCAGGGGTAGATAGATAACTGAAGAGTCATCCTCCTTGACCCACCCTGTTGCAACAACCCCCAGGCAGCTGTTTCAATAAATCTTACTAGTATGCGAAAAAAACCTATGGAAATATGACTAATGTTATGTTATAATGTTAGTGTTATATAGACTAGTAGAACTTAAATCACTGGTTAAAGCTGGAACAACCAACTCCCTCTTTTTCCACAAAGATGCAGTGGTGTAGTATATGTGATACACAGTACTAAGAAAGCTCCAGGATTTCCATATACCTGCTAAAAATGTGCAATGACACACAACAACATATTTTCATTTACATTTTTGATCTATTTTGAATTGTCATTTGTGTTTTTCTTCTTCACATAGGCTAAATAAAGGTATCTCCACTGTAAATTGGTGTATAAAATAGAATATAGGAAATGTAGTGGTTGATGCTCAAAACTTCCCTTGTGGAGGACACCCCCCCCTCATACACACACACAATATGCCCCCCCTCCCCCAAAGGCAGAATCTGGCCAATATACCATTGTTACATGAGTCCACCAGCACATTGTCTCATTCTGTGCTGTCACGGAAACTGTGGTTAGTTTCACGTGGAAAGCTCCTGAAGGAAATGAAACTGAACTCAAACAATGTACACATTTGTCCTGCTGTTTTTGATACTTGTGGAATGCACGGCTATACTAATTACTTTATTTTCAGTCAAGCAGGTTCTCAATCCTGTTCCACGCACACTCTTGACAACGACAAACAAAATAACGCAGCCATAACAAAGTGACAACTCCCAAGGTCAAGCGATGCTCAAAAGTGAATTGTATAATTCAGATTCAGATTCCCTTGATTGTCTTTGTAAAAGAATACAACGGAATTTCATTGCATCCAAGTGAGAATGGATCTCAAGCAATAAATACATTTAAAAAAAAACTAAAACTTTATAAATAACATTGGTATATGCCACTTCCACGCACATATTTACTATACACATTTATTATGAACAAAAAAGAAGGGAGGCAGCAGCTCAGTCAGTAGGGAGTTGGGTTGAGAGCCGGAGGGTTGCTGGTTCAAGTCCCCGTATGGACCAAAGTATGGTGGTGGATGGTGGTGATGGAGTAGCTGGAGAGGTATCAATTCACACCTTTGGCACTACAAGGCACCAAACCCCCAACTGCATGGGGGCCCCTCCCATTTCAACACAAACTCTGGTATCTCTCCATTTAATGCTGTACAGGAACTGTGTAAAAATAACAGAGTGAAAACATTGTAATTTCTTCTTGCAGGTTTAATAAAATATACATTATTATTATTACCGACACTCACACTATCAGCAGACGGACAAACGGATGATGGGGCTCCATAGAGAAAACCTGCGAGCAAAAAGCCCCAAAACAGCGAAGAAATGGCTCAAACTGCATAGAACCCCTTTAAATATGCCTACAGACAACAGCTTCAACAACAGAAATGAGTTGATTAATTGGCTCTCGTTGAACTAAAGCTAAATAAATGCCAAACACAAAAGGGTTAGCTCTCATGCAGGACTGGGAAATCTAGAAAAAGCATGAGAAATAACTGTGATAACCCCAATGGTGCAGAAGTATTTGACAACTGGGGGATGTTTAGCCAACAAATCTGATTACACATCATTTCTGATCAGTTTCTTCTGTGATACTTTGGATGTCCTATACTCCATTAAGCTCCTTTCTTTTACTTGTTTTTAAAGTTCTTATTGGTTTGGGAGCGGACTACATTGTGGAATCACTGTCCTTTTATAATCCTTCACAAGATCCTCTACTTCTGGGTTTTTAAGTACACGCAAATACACGGACAAAGAAATAGACGCAGCCATTTTTTTGAGTACTTTATTTTCATTTTCCAGTTTAAAAGAACAAGAACAGACACAATCCAACAAGCCCCTCCCCCTTCCTCCCCAAAAGGATGCTCCAATATTTTAAAATAGGTATACAATGTTTCGAGATCAGTCACAATTCAACATCACATTATCCACATAATCTAGTCAGGCCTTCCACATTTGAATAAAGGTGTTGTATCCCTTCCTAAGGTTATATGTTATTTTTTTCTAAAGGCACGCAGTTATTCATTTCTTAAATACCATTAAGTTATGGATAGAGGGGAATCAGACTTCCATATGTGATAGCAATACACTTTCTGGCCACTGCCAGGGCTATTTCCAAAAAGTTTATTTGAAATGTGTTAAGTGGTTTATCAATTTTATGCTGCAGCCTTTTTAACCAAGCTGCAAAATTACAGAATCACCTTAAAATCTATAAGACAGGGGGTCTGGGACCCCTAGGGTCCCAAACACCCAGGCAATGCAGGGGGGAATCCAGATGATCAGAATCAGATTTATACTTACATACACAAGGAATTTGACTTTGGTAGGTGTTAACTCTTTATACATAGACAAATAATATAGACACATACTGTACAAGACAACAATATACATATAGACACATATAACAATAAACAAAAATATAAATAAGACGAAATATCAAGACAAGTACACATTGAGTGGGATGTAGAGTGCAAAGTACTGTGCAAGATGCGTATTGGAATGATAAGTATGTATTGTGTAGAGAAGTGGGTGAGTGGCCAAAGTGGGGATGACCCCTCTTATTATTGTCAATTTTATCATTGTTTTTGTTAACCCTAACTCTAACCCCACATGTACCGTATGTTTAACATTAAAACATGATTTATAAAATCATGGATACAATTATTAGTAGCTTAACGTTCTAAACAAGAATGTACTGTGTGTATAAAGGCTTTAGGTCCCCTACATGTTGTGGTGGGCCCAGTTTATTATGCAACTTCAATTTATACAATAGATATACAATATATTTAGATGTATGTAGTAGAGGGTCTTTATTTTAGTTAGGGGTCCTTGGCTTTAAAAGCATTTTTAAATCACAGCTGAAAACCTTATTTGAATTTATTAAACTCGGCTTGAAATAACGTCATTCTTTTTATTTTTTTAATAATTCTCTCATATTTTCTATTCTCTGCTTTTGCTTTCACCTATGTATTTTATCATCTACTGTCCTTTTATTGTCTCATTTCATCAAAGCACTTTGAGCTCGGCCTACATCTTTTGTATTAAAAGCGCCCGTCAACTAATTCTTTTTATGATTGATATTATTATTACTACTATTTTGTATGTACAGTGCGTGTATTTGTCACTATCTGCACATGTCACACCTATCACCCCCAAACATTTTGCCAGGCATTAAGAGCATGACACTACACAGATGCTGCTAAAGTGTACCCCAGCTTATTGTATGCTGAAGTCATGTGTAATAACTGTCACGCAGCGGTGTTGTTGTGCAGAGGTCAGGCTTGTTTGCTCAGCAGGCGTGCAGTGAGAGGAAGCCATGTTGCTGACTGGTGATGTACCAGTGAGTTAAGACACACAGACATCTTATCAGCAAAGAGCCCTTGAATTGTAACGGCAGTGCTTTACAATTGCATTCACCCCCACCCCCGTGGGGGCTCCCTGAGCATTTGCACACACATAATGAAACACACACACAAGGACCAATGAGCATCTTAAGTGCTAAAATGCATCGCTGCTTTCTCAAATGTAAGAACATATACAGTATATATATATAACACATACACGAATGTTAAGTAAGTCATTATGTCCTTGATGACATATGATCTACTTAGTACACGTCCCGTGAAACCCACACATTAAAAAACACACACACACACACACACACACACACACACACACACACATTCAGGCTGCTTTATACACCCATACTTATTAAAATGCAGCGTTGCATTCTTGAAATGTGATCTACTCACACTCTCATACACTCACACCCATACACACACATACACTCACACACATACACACACACACACACACACACACACACACACACACACACACACACACAAAGTTATTTGTTAAATATGCAACATGGCAATTAAAAAACAACATTCCATGCTTTGAAAAATGTGACACTCCCAAGCAAACACACACCGTCACTCCTGACGTTCATTATTACATGCATGGAAGAAGAAAAAAGTCTTCGCACAACCATGCATGTAATAAAAGACACACAACACATTGGTGGTACATAGCTAGAACACAATGAACAGTGTTTCCCTGCTCTCTTTCTCTCTCTCTCCCTGTAGTGTGTGAGTCACTGTTCAGATACTTCCTGTTATAAGAGAGCAGTCTTTAAAACAGCCTCCCTCTCTATGTCTCTCTCTCTCTCTCTCTCTCTCTCTCTCTCTCTCTCTCTCTCTCTCTCTCTCCATTCCTGCTTTCCAAGTCAGAGGGAATGTCAAGCCAAAACACACACCAAGGTATCCTCTCCCTCTCTCTCTTTCTGCTCTGAACCAGTCGGCAGAGAAGCCTCTCTGTCGGTCGTTGAATGCCCTTCAGTCTGCAGGTTCACCCACTCAGCAGTTTAGTCACTGAACCTTCACCTTTAAAAAATAAGATAACATAGGGATGGGGGGTGGTGGTGGTGGTGGGGGGGGTGTTGAGAATCTTCCACTGCCTACTGCAAAATGCATATAACAATTCATTTAACAATGCATGTATGCATTTGCACATTATTGCATGCATGGCTGCTCGTGTGTGTGTGTGTGTGTGTATGGCAGACCCAAACGCGCACATCAAGGCAACTCTTATAATAGCAACCCATGATGTCCAATGCAATGATGTGCATTTTTCTTGGCAGCATTGATGTACATTAGCGTACACGATGTATGAGCAGGGTTGGGTTAGGGTTAAACTAGTGCTAACCCTAACCTACGCTTAATGAAAGACAAAGACCAAATGTTGTTGATTTACTTTGAGCACCAGGGCTCCAGTAGCAAAGGTGAGTCAAAACCATGAGGCAATTCATTATCTGTATTCATTCCTCATATTGTCTACTCTAAACCAAAACATGATAGTGTTCTGTATATTTCCTCTTTTGGAATGAGCTTACACTGTCTCTTTGACTTCACTTGTGCTCATAATTGGACTCGCTTTTCTCAAATATTTCAACAAAGTTGATCCTCTCTTGTGTTAAAATGGCACTAGTGTAACGTTGCGGGTCCAGAGCACTCTCCAGTGACTGACACCTTGGCCCCCTTGTGCTCAATTATCTTGTAGTGCATTAGTGATTGCATGCTAATTGTCAGCTGGCAAAGGGGTGCGAGGAAAAGCCTCAAGGAGATACCTCAGGGAGGGCTGGGTGGTAGGAATGGAGGGACTGAGGGAGGGAGGGAGGTTGGGGGTGGCGATGTGCTTTGATGCCTAACCGGCCCATGAGCAAGGACAGTATCTCCGAGCAGCAGGAGGAAGCCCACATCTTGCCAAACAACGTGAAATATTCATGGGATATCATATATCACACTTCTTTTGAATAAGACAAATTAAGAGCTTTTTGGACTTTTTTTGCACCTCACTCAATTCAGTTGAATTTGACTCGAGTCAAATGTGCTTTGTGGGTCGTAAACACATAAATAGTATACACACAGGGTCCACATTTACTTCTCTGTCACTATTAATTGTGTGAAAGTGTGGCGGCTCTGTTCAATTTCTCTTTCTTTCTCCTCAGGTGATGTTTCAGCACAGGAACAAAGATTTCCCATATGAATTTATGGGGTTTTGAATTGAGAAGGACTGGGTTCTTTCACCTCTTCGTCGTTACAGGAGGAAGTGCGGCTCCCTCGCTCTCTCGCTCTCTCTAGCTTGTTGACTCAATCTGAAACAGCTTTTGGATCTCATCTATTTCCTGGTTATACTCTTCCCTTCCTCTCCTATTTACATTTTTTCACATCCCTCTCATTTTCCTCTCCCTCCCTCTACTCCTGTTCTTCTTTTTTGACCACCTTTCCTTTCCATCTTATCAAATTCCATAGGGTGGGGAGGGGAAGTGAGGGTGGATCCACCCACGTGAGCAATCACTCATGCTATTTTACCGGCGTTGTTCTCAGCTGGGCCACAACATCCACCTGCAGAAAGCTCCCAATGCAACACGAATCATGTGGCCTCACTTAATTAACGTAAAATCAGAGACATACAACTTATACATTAAATACATCACAGCGCAAACATTGTTAAATCATGCTTATGATAGCTAATTCAGCAGCAGCAGCAGGGAGGATACAGATGAAGGTAAATGGCTGACTCCTGCTGTTGTTAGTTCAGGGTGTGTACAGTGTGTCTGTCTGTAAGGCAGGGAGGGGTTGTTGAAAAGTCCTCTCTGTATAAAGGGAAAGTGACTGATTGAGAAGTCCCAGGTTGTGTTCTGTTGTTAATATAGTTATGTGGTGTAATCGTGCAGTAATAACATCATAATCCCATCTGGAATGAGAAACGGTGGACTGTGTACTACAATGATTGAGGCCATTTCCTGTGTGTGTATGTGTGTGTATGTGTGAGGGAAGGGAGAGTGTGTGTCTGTGGCAGTGCATTTTAAGCAGTGGTGACTGCAGGAGGCAGCCTGATGGATACAGGATCATACTGCAGCGCTCACATTGTCTCCAGTCCTCCTCTTCTTCTTCCTCCTCCTCCTCCTTCTCCTCCACCCTCCCCTAATGTCTGCTTGCCTCTCAGCAGAATTATCACTCTAAAACACACACACACACACACACACACACACACACACACAGGATCATGTGCAGCCACACACAAGTATAATACACATTCTGTGCATTTAAAGCAGGACACACACTGAAAAGGTGCACAAGCTGATTGCAGGAGAACTAGTGTCCAAAAGTGCACACACATGCAAACACAGAATCAAACGGTAGCTACACGTGATACTCTCCGGCTCATTCAAAAGCAGCCATGCATGTTCAGAGACAAGGTGCCGCAAGAGCAAACAACAAGACAAAATCAGCCATTAGGGACATGCCGAGAATATCACCGTATCCCAGCATGGGATTTCATCATCAAATCGTATGTTACTTGTGTGAGTGTGCTGCAGAGCTCACATAAGAATCCCATGTCTGACTTAGACCAGGCAAACAGGAAGTCAGACAAGGAGCTGTTGTTGTACCTTGCCACGGGTGCACGCATGGTTAATTTAACCAATGACAGCGGACCCTGTTACATATAGCTTGTCGCAGATGAAAGGCAGTAGCCACTCCTGTTGCTGTCTTTTAATTCAAACACAGAGCCGCCTCTGTACTGTCTTCAGGTTCAAAAGAGACAGAGAGTAGGGGTGTTGTTGTGTGTGTGTGTGTGTGTGTGTGTGTGTGGAGGGGGCAGGTAAAGGTGCCTAAAGCTTGTGTATGTTACATATGCTTGCGCCTATGCCTGCGTGTGCCTCAGCCTCGTTCTAGCCACACACTGGAATTTAAAGCCACCACTATTGTGCTTTACATTGTGTCACCCACTGGCTTTGTAGCCTACTATGCACTTTTAATGCTGCTTGTACTCATGCATATACAGTGTCTAATGCAGGCGTTAAAAAAAAAAAAATCACCTGTATGACATCCTTGTGTACTGACTTCTCCATAGCTTCACTTCCATTTTTCTCATCAGCAAAACAAGAATCCTGCAATAATTTCTGTGAAAAGTATATGTTCACAAAGGGCGTGTGTGGCATTCATTTTCTACATGGTGTGTATTGAGATTTAGTAACATGTAAATCATAGATGAGGTGAATAAGTGCTCCTTGGAATTCCCAGATTTAATTGAGGTAACTGCAGGCAAGCCTTTTCTCCTTTGTTAATCTCACCCGGTTGCTGTTTTAACATCATTAGAGGCATATTGCATTTTGAAACACATCCCCAATGATACCTCGCCTTGAAAGCTGTCACATTACCGCTGTGTTTATATGTGTGATGATGTTGTAATTAACGTGTTCCCCTGGACGTTGCCTGTTTGACATTGTGTCTGACATTGAATCTGGCGGTAGACAAGCGCTCAGAGGCATATGATGAGTATGCCGGCGAGAGGCTGGTCTGCACTCCAGGCGACAACCATATGATATTGATTATCTTTTGTTTGGCTATCTCTGCAGCTCCTTGCCCTGAAGGATTTAACTCACATTATTGTCTGGCATGAGGCTCTATTATTCCAATTTAGGAAGCTTCCAACCAGTGGTAAATACACTGCTGTTGAGATGTGTCCATGACATCCCATAACGAAGGCAGCTACACATTGCACTCACATTACACAAACTTTTTGGAAAAATCACACACAAAGTTTAATGTGCCAGAGATGATCTTATGATCACAAAAATAACAGGAAACTTGAGATTAAATGTAATGTAAGTCATGAGAAATCATGTTTTAATATTACAGTTTTTATTACGATTGCATTGCTATTTGTTTCAATACTTTTAACAATGTTCCTAAACTCTACATTCAACTGGCAAAACAGTTAACTTTATGCTCAAAGTCACACATTTTAAAGTCCAACACTAATTTTTAAAATACAATAATACACTAACACAACACACTATGTCTACCAAAACACTGCAAACAGGTCTCAAAATCACATAATTCTTCCAAAACACTAACACATGTCATAGCCCAATGTGCATTATTATTTTATGTGTCAGGTCTGCCTTTATACAATAGATAATAGCATATTGTATTGATATAGATTATATGACATAGATTGAGTTTTCCACTACAGTTTCTCTTGAAGTCTATCTCCATTTTTGGTTTGTTGGGTTTAGTAAATGCATTCATTTTGTTTCTTTTGTTGCCGAATTTCAATGAGCCATCTCAGAGTAGCTTTATAGAATGTGTCACTGCCCGATGTGAGTCGAGTGCAGATTTGAGTCGCGCGTGCGTCACTTTGCGACAAGTAGCATGTAAGATGCTAACGAGAGACTTCTGTAATGTCAATACAAAAAAAATAGACCTACTTAACCAAATTAATTCACTGCTGGCAACAAGTTAGCAATCAAACACACTAAAGGCTGTCAGTTGAATGGCGTTTTAAGCTAACGTTAGCAATCAAACAATCATAGATAGCTAAAATGTTTTGAAATGATTCCCATCTTCTGTTATTGTTTGTAATGAGAAACGTTTATTATTTCATGGATTTCACAAACTTCAGTATGACAGTTATGTCTTAAACCATTTAAATTTGAGCATGCGCAACACACTTCTGCACTTGACTCCCATTGGGCAGAGACAGAATGTATGGTTTATGAAAAAAAAGAAACAGAGACAGAATTGTCCTGGTACTCATCTTCCTCTCCTTTCTTTCTTTGTGTTCATCGTTACTGTATTGTTACTTTTCCACACCAAATCAGCCCAAATAGGTCCTCATTTACTGTGTGTACTACTGTGTACTACATATCAGAATCAGCTTTGGTCAGGTTTGTGTAAACAAAAAATGAATGTGACTTTGGTTACTGTAATCCGCGCTGTCAAAGTACAACACTCACTTACTGTCACATATAAAGAATACTGTAAAAAATATGGTCACGCGATTGAAAGAATTCAACAGCTGAGTGTGTATTCTAGATGGGAATCAGCTGTGGTTGATCTATTTGTATAACTTCGATCAGCTGTTTCTCTCATTTACAGTAACAATGGGATACATGTAAAATGCAGTGGATATATTTGTGTTTCAATTTACAATACGAACAGCTGTTCACTTGGACTTTAGCCTATAAGTTAGGTTTAGAACATGATGTTATCTGTTCTGACACAGTGTGAAAGCATTTGCAAATTTGTCAGTAAAAAGCCATTGCTATGGTTGAGCTTGTTTGTAAAAGATGTTCAAGCATTTAAAATTTGGTGTTAACTGTATGCATTTGTGTCATAGCAACAAGAAGTGTGTTAATTGTATAGCCTACACAAACAACATATATAAACATAAGCGTCTTTTGGCATCACATCACAGAGGGCAAAAGTTCAACTACACAAGGCATTTTTCTTGTATAACGTGTGTGAATCTGTGTTTTTGTGTGAGTTGGCGGTGATGCGAGTGAGACGGAAGCATCATTTAAGAAAACGGTTTTCATTCCTCAGGTGGTGTATTTTTCCAAATCTGTGCTGGTGACCGAGGTCAAATGAAACCTTCAAGTGGTGATGCGATTCTTTTCTCTCATGTGTATACTCAGGATTTCCAGCAATTGTTCTAAAGTTCATTTCAACAATATTTCCATCATTTGAAACCGTAAACAACAGCTTAAAAAGTGGATAACCTTTAAAGGATCACGTCACCTTTTGTTGAAATATGGCTTTTCACGGTCTCCCCTAGCTGTAGGTAGGTGGGCCAACGCATTTTTTGTCTCAGTGCATGCAATGTTTTAGTGTTTTAGCGTCGCCGCTAGTTAGCTTAGCGTAGTGAATGGAATCCTATGTTGACGGTTAGCATGTTGTGACTAAAAGTGAGTCAAAAAAACAACAACAACCTAATTACTTCTTGTGAGACGAGACAATTTCCCATGCAGATATTGACTTGGGACTATATTTGGTGGAAGCACAGCCAAAGCACTGCTACATGGGCAACAGTTAGTCCATGTTGCACTGTACAAAAACAATGCATGCACTGAGACAAAAAATGTGTTGGCCCACCTACCTACAGCTAAGGGAGACCGTCATAAGCCCTATTTGGGGTGGCAGTAGCTCAGTCCGTAGGGAGTTGGGTTGGGGTCACCGGTTCAAGTCCCCATATAGACCAAAAAGTACGGAGTGTGGATTGGTGGCTGGAGAGATGCCACTTCACCTCCTTGGCACTGCCAGGTGCTCTTGAGCAAGGCACCGTACGCCCTCAACCGCTCAGTAATTTCCCCACTGGGGATTAATAAACAAATTAAAATTAAAATTAAAATGAAATTAAAATTTCAACGAACTGTGGCATGTTCCTTTAAGAAAGGTTTTGCATACCCAGACTAAAAAACAAGAGCTTTGATTTAGTGATGCCAACAAGCTACATTAGTAGACACAGCAATGTAAATATAACAGTAAATATGTCAGTTTTACACATGCTCCACACAATGCTAATAGGAACCATATTCTATGCTTACAATACATTTAAATATACTAATACATTGCATGTCAACATCCCTTTCTGTTGTCACCATTGGGTTTCAGTATTTTAGTTTATAAATAGATCCATGGTGCTGTACAGTATGTAACACTTTTACAGTTTTTTTTTATTGCTAAATGATTGATTGGTCACAACTGAAGCCACATGTTAAAAATTCAAACTACAGTCTGCGCTACCAACAGTCAACAGAGCTAAACAGTTCACATCACCTGCAACACAACTCTTCACACACATCTCAAAACAGGCTCAGTGCAGCCAAACACTATGAACCATCCTCATCGAGATAACACACACTGTCACTCAGAACACACTGAGTAAAAACACCAGCATCAAACACTAATACAGTTAAGTTGTACAGTTTGTACAATTTGAGTGACTTCACACTACTCAATAGATTCTTTAAAGAAACGATATGGATTGGATAATACATATAATTTTACGCATGGTAAAAAAGCAGGAATGAAAATCAACAGTTTGCTTCAATATAGTATTTTTATCTCTAGTAATTTATGTAATTACTGGAAAAAAAACTAAAAGTACATAAAAAGTAACAAAGAATAGTGTGAGTAATCTAGCTTCTCTCCAGCAGCATGCAGCAAGATTTCTTCATCACATGAAGTGTGTCTCCATTGCTTTCACCTCCATTACTTTCTGAAAAACAGTAAGAACGCAGTTTTACTATAGTAAAGATATAGTGTTTTTCCCATTTCTTTTGTGACTGTGTATGTAACCTCAGACATCTGACCTGGACATATTGGTATCTTTGCTCTTTTACCTGTTTCTGTTGTGGTCTGCTGCATTCCCCCAACCTGTGTCGTGTCTTCCCTTTCCTCTGTGTGTCTTGTCTGTGTTGTCTGTCTTGCCGTGAGGCCGTTCCAGGGGATCTAGAGGCGTGGCTTTCCATCTCTGTTCCCTCATCCACTCAGCTGTTCCTCATCACTCATCACCCACTGTAATACTTAAACCCGGGCTGACCACCTCTTCAGCGCCAGATCGTTACATACACTATGGTAACTTGGCTCTTAGTACTAGTGTATTTGTGCTTGTGTTTGTTGTTTTGTATTCAAGTACTAACTCTACCTCTCCTCGTAGATCCATCCGTTTTCCCTCCGAGCTGCCTTCCACCCTCACACCGACCAGCCACCTGTCTACACCAGCGTTTGAATCCCTCTGCACTGATTAAACTACCTGAACTTTATCCTGTCTGCGCTACCTTTTGTATCTCTGTGGTTCTGGGTCTTACTAACCGCAACAGTTTCTCTCAAACTGTACAGTGTATAATAGTTTCATTCTTATTTGGTGTTTGTATATAAATACCGTATATGTTCACTAACTAGTCTAAAACAAGACACCTGCTTAGGCTTTCAGCTGAAATTGCAATCAGCAGTGTTTGACAGGCATCGGACTGAAATCTATTTTGAATGTGTGGTTTGGACTGTAAATCCACAGTGTTGTGCAGGTTGTGGTTAAAGTCATGGCTATAAGTGTGTAGAGTTTTGAAAACTGTGCTCCAGTTGTGCCCACTGTCATTGATTGATGTCGCAATCGAAAGAAAAACTGTAAATAAAGATGTAGGATGAAGATAATCATGGGCCAGATTATGAAAGGTTTAAGGTTTTTTGAAGCTAGGAAAAAGCAACTCCACTGAGCCGAGTAAATTTAGGTGACTCCTAGTGTCAGTTTTTTTTCTTTCAGTTTGACGCACTGCAGTATTGACTATCCATTAAACATGATTTCAGCTGGTGGAGCTATAGAGTTCATACCCCATATTCCTTGCTTTGCAGAAACTTACAAAATCTGAAATAGTACTATTTCCAAAATCTGCTTACACACCTACTCACCTAACCCTCGCCTCAAACACTCTCACTTACACGCCATCCCACACTCACTTCCTCCCCTGTAACAGAAATTGATATTGCCACTACAACTAATAGTGCTACTACTTTTGTTTGACCACAGTAAGGGTTCTTGTGATTGAAACTCTGTCCGGACTCACATTAAAGGGGTCGGTGTTGTATAATGGACAATTTTTGGGGCATGCAGGAGGCCGATTACAGAAAGAATGTTCCAAAGCAAATCAACACAGGTCAAGATATGTCTTTGAAACTCCACACCCTGTTTGTAACACCTTTTCTGGTGTCTGAGCCCAAACTGCCGTAACACTGATTACATCGCTGTGACATCACCACGGATATTTTCTCAGGCTTGAAAAAGCTTCACTGGAGCCACAGAAAACATGAAACCAGTTTCATAAGTGTAGTAGTACTTGTAAAGTAACTAGGCTAGTTCTCGTAAACTGATCTTTTGTGTGAAAGCATCCTGTTAGTGTCACCAGAAATCTTCAATCTTAACATCTCTTTCTGCTTTCTACTGTTCCACTTTGAGGAACAATGAGGTCCTCCTTAAATCATTGCACATTTTGGCTTAGAGTTAGAGAACTGAGATTTTCTTGATCTGAATAAATAAATAAAAAAAGATAAAGACAGTTCTTTAAATCAGTCAAACCACCTGTACTCCATCAGGTATTGGTCTGACAAATATTTAGCCGCCAGAGGAGGCCAAGGGTTCCTTTTGGTGTGCTGGGACTGATTAGCAACTTCAGACGTGAGAAAAGAGCCAGAGTGATGAGATGACATCCTCATAAAATCCAGATCAATACATAAATAGATTGGTCTGTAACCCTCAAAGAGTATACCTGTAATACAGGAATATATCCTTGTTAGGTAGGATCTTACTTAGCTCACCCCTGCTCTATACTGATACAGTGGTGAAATATCTCACAGCAAGCTCCATTTCCTGTGTGTGAAGTAAGGCCAAGTGACGCCGCGGGAGGAGTTAATCGCCTGCTGGAGACTGGTTGTTGGTTAGAAAACTGGATGCATGGCTCGGGCTGCCTTTCTTTTCCCACACATTGTAGTACATGTATCATTGGGTGTGATGAATTGAACAGTGATTACTACGGTAGTATACAAATACACATGTGGTCAGCAGGGTGACTGAGCCTTGTGCTGGATCTCCACTCACATCATTTACCAGCTCTGTGTTAGGTAACATGTAGGCCTACAGTCAACTGAAAGTTGTTGCACATTTATCTGCAATTGTGAAACTTAAATACGGTAGTTGTTTAGTAACGTATAACACACACACACACACACGCACACACACACGCGCGCACACACGTCTTGAGTTGCCCTCCACTTATCTTGATCTTGCTAATTATATCCAAGTGTGTGCCTGAATACTCAACTGTGTGTTTGACTTTCCTACTGATGTCACAGACAGCTGTTGTTTGTATAGCCCCAAGTGCTCAAACCGACTTTGTAATTAGCCCTATCTATGTTTTACTTTACTAAAGTGATGTGTGTGTGTGTGTGTGTGTGTGTGTGTGTGTGTGTGTGTGTGTGTGTGTGTGTGTGTGTGCGTGCGTGCGTGCGTGTGTGTGTGTGTGTGTGTGTGTGTGTGTGTGTGTGGGACAAGTTGACCAGCGCCCTCCCAATATCCAACACCCTACCCACCCCCAGTCCCTTCTGCAAAGTCACACACACACACACACACACACACACACACACACACACACACACACACACACACACACACACACACACACACACAATTCCAGCCAATAACAATAGCTCCAACACAGAACCCATGTTCTAAACAGCTGACATAGAAACGTGTTAGTTTATGACCTCATTCAAAACAACAAGGACATATGAAGTGTATGTTTGCAATGAAAACAATATTTATCAAAGTCTGCTCGCATATCAAAACGGCTTATACCCACACAAACCTGTTGCCTAAAGCAACAAACTTGCCAAGACTTTTTTTTTGTTTTTTGCCAGAGTCATTAAAGTTACATCGCTCAGGTCAAATTAGAGTATTTTGCATTTTAGTTGAAAAAACACAGGCCTAATATAGAAAGGTGAGGGAGGAAATCATGGCAAGGCATGCATTTGTTTTGTAAGCGAGGGGGGATGGGTGGCTTTTTAGATTGTCCCTCCTCCCTCTTCCTCTGTCTTTTTTTCTCTTCTCTCTCATCTTTGTTCAAGGGCTGCCTGGCTAAAACAAGCCGCCCCGGCACACCGAATGAAAGTCATAATAAATGAGTCAAAAGTGGACGGCAAGACATTGTCACTGACTAGGAGTTGGTGTGTTTACCTGAGATGTTGTATATTATTGTGTAGTGGTGGTGATGGTGTGTGCGCTTGTGCTTTTGTGTTTGAGAGTGAAAGGGTTTGTGGGTGCATGGGAAAGAACTGACTAAACATATTTAGAATATTCATACATCCAAACACATCAAAGCAAATCTTGTATTGCTTTGCTACAACACCTTATCATCCTCATCATTTGTACTGTTTTTGTTCCCTTTTGCAATGAATAATATATGAAAGTACAGTACTACAAGTGGCTCTGGCATATCTCTTGGTTTAATGACCACTGATGACGCACAAACACAATTTCCAACTCCATCTCTATGCCGCGAGTAGGCAGGGACACACAAAGCCTCTCACTGAAAACTCCTCTTTCTCTCCCTCACAAAGCCTGCATGCCTCTCATTTGTAAATCACTTAAAAGCATGACAAATGTGCAGTGGAAGTTTCAGAGCGTCCCTCTTGAAAGCCTTCTCATTCAAGTCTCTCATTCGCACCCCTTCTCCGAAACACAACTATATTGTACTAACTAGGCATATAGCTTGGCGTTAGATGCACGGTTATAGCCACTTAATTGCTATCAGGATGGTGGCGGCCAGGTCAGTGTGATGTGGCTGATTACATTCAGTGTTTCTAGTTACTGAGCAGAAAGGAGTTTTGTAGTTGGGAAATGATTTGAGGGCAGGGAGAATGTTCGACTGAAATTCAAAACAAAGGAGTCTTGTCCACAACACTAATCCCACAGGAACATTTCTGCCGTCGATGGGGAATTACTGTGTATTTCAATCATGTGATGGGCCATCGAGAAGGGGGTTACAGCATTTTCCGGTGTGTTTGGGTCTGAATGTAGTCTAAGCTGCTGGCCAATGGCAAGGAATTTATTTAACCACAGTATTAAAAAATGGGAGGGTAAAGTATATTTACACCTCTGAGTTATGACTCACCAGAAAGAATATTTTGAATGGATCATCTCTTACTGCTGTCTCTCCCGTGGCAAACTAATGTAAGGAAGAGAGATGGAAAATGGTAACATACTTTGGAGCCGCCACAGCGACTCTACTATTGTTCAACCTCTGTGTGTGTGTGTGTGTGTGTCTTCATTGCAAAACGTGGTCCTGGAGACACCAGGTGTTTATAAGTCTGTTTGCGGCAAGATTTTGGCACCGCAGTAGCTTCACAACCATAGACTGTAAATATTGTATATTAGCAGTCTAATATACTGGCTGTGGTCCGAGTAAGGGCGCCAAAAGCAGGGGAGTAGGTTCCACTTCTGGGATTGTTCAGGTGGCGTCTGAAATTCCGCTGGCTGTCCGTCTTTTTAGGCCGGATGTCCGTCACCATCTTTCTTTGTGTTGGCGTTCTAAACTCCGGTGGATTGGTGAGGACTGTGGTTAACTGCTCCTCAGATCTCGGCAGGGTAAATCCAGACAGCCAGCTAGACTATCAAATCTGAGTTTTCTGTTGCATAAACAAAACAACCTTTGAACGAGCACCGGTTCCACCAAAACAAGCACCATCATTGTGTCTGGGGCTAAGACGATTGTGATTGGTTTAAAGAAATGCCAATAAACCAGATTGGACCTTGGGAGAGGCATTAAGAATTCAACTTCAATCTTCGCCCTGATGGTCTGTTTTGCTTTTATAGGTCATTTACAGGAATCAATATTAAATTGAGACTGTTTTATAAGTTTATCTTGTAATTGCTTTAATTTAAATAACTGTTATAACCCAATTAGGGAAGATGAACAAATTGTCTACAAAAAAAGCAAAGATTAGAGAAAAGTCTGTGAAAGTAATCCACATTTTTGTGGTAGAATTCGTTTTTTCTTCTCCCTATGCCACATTAATCATCTCCCCAAACCCTTTAAACACCTGTCAACATTTTAACAGTTTTACCACTGGCTTTTTACCACCGGCTCGTAGACAAACCATGTCTATTTTAATTACATGATTAACAATATGTAACCATTCACTTTCAGAACAATGCCTGTCAACAATGATTGGATGTATGTGGCTGTCTGCCTACAGACTACACAGTTATTACAGACACAAGATGAGACTTTTGGTGCCAGTCCTTGCATCACAGGCAGCATACTGAGTAAGCTGAACAATGGGGAAAAACTGCTGAAAAGCTGGACTTTTTAAAGGTTTTATTCACAGCTTGTCCGTCATCTCTATATGTGCTAAACTGTGACTGGGGATCACAACGTAGCATGTGTGTTCAAGCTGTCGATATCCATCTGCAGAAAATTGTCAGTGATTGGTAGGAGTTGCTGCTGTCACAGGAAGTTATGGTTTACTGTCAAACCTGTTGCAAATACTTTCTGATATTCTGAAATGATTCCTGTGGATTTTTGGGCTTGGCATGGCCAAGAAGAAAAGCTGTGAATACGAAATGATTGTTTAATCATATCTACTGTAATAGATGTTACTAATCTATTTACAATGTGGCTACTGCTTTGGCTTATTTATCACTGTCACATTGCTAACCCATTTTAATATTTCTTTGTTGGTTCACCTGTGACCATGCTGACACATGTAAATGATGTCTCCAATAGTTTATGTTTTGTATTGAGGGATTTAAAACCATGTCAATTACCGACAAAAACTATTGATTTCCTAACACATTGGTTGCCGAGCAGTTGTTGCCATCTTCACATGGAAACCCTGACAGAAGTGTAACATATTGTCCATTGAGGAATCACATTGCACAGCCATTTACTACTGTACACAACTCCCAGAGGACAGGAGGCGTGCTTTTCTTATTCTCATGAGCAATAAAATACAGGATGGAAGTCTGTTGTTTTCATCTCACCTTCTTAGTGTCTTAATGAGACATCTAAACACCCAGATGCTAATGCTTTATGTCTAAAATGAGTCACGTTTTCCTTGAGCTCGGCTTGCGAAACTGACAGGAAATTAAGAGACTGCATGGTGAGTGATTTGTTCAGATCTATATGCTATTTGAAGAGTAGCAGTGTATTTCCAAACGCTATACACCTGACAATTTCAGCGGATACAGCTATCACGTCTTCGTGATCCACTCGTAAATATGCCGTGATAAAAAATTGATGAGGTATACTTTGTCGAAAGATCAATTATTTATCTCTGCACACACATTTCAACACCTCCATTAAGCGTCTGGTCACTCCCTGCAGGACTGTTATCTATTCTACTTCACCGCAACACACACACCGAAAGGATTTTGCATCACATCAAAGTTTTCAGCCTTCATTTCTGCACTTTGGTGTCTTTGTCCCCCAAATGCTCGGTAATACACATATGCACACCTCTGCTCCCCCACCCTTATGTCTTTGAATGTGAGACCCCTGCCTCTTTCCCTGTTGTCATGTTAATTACCTGTTTGCTCTGTTTTTCAGGGGCCCACCATCCATCAAAGCGTCTCCCGGCTTTTCATCTCACACAGTGCATCTCCACCTGTAATTAGGTTTGGGGCGAGGGAGAAGATGGATTTGTGAGCACCCTGCAGAGGGAAAAGAAGACATTAGGAAGTCTCCATGGCTGTTCTGGGACCAGCCTTTAATGGTGTCTAATTGATCTGAGCTGTCATGGGGCCATGGCTTCATGTGGTAGGAAGCTGACTATCCTTATGTGTCATCTTCAGTGCGTGAGCATTACCTCAGCGCGCTGGCTTTTACAGTCTGATAAGGTGGATGCATGCGCGTGTGTGTGTGTGTGTGCGTGCGGTGCACACGTGATTAGGTGCATCTGTGTAGCCAAAAATAACTTCAAATTCTATGTACTCTGCATCTGTGTGACTAAAAGTTGGGGGATGGGGATCCTGTTTGCGCTTATGTCTATGTGTGCATTGCATTCAAGCAGGCGCAGATTAGTATGCACTGTGTAGAAAGGGTGACTACGTATGCATGTATTTCTACCAGTGTGTATGTGTGTTGTAGCCGAGGCGAGGCTGTGCTGCGGTCAGAGTAATTTTACATCCAGATGTGCGGAAGCTTGAGGGAAATCTATACGGACGATGGCTCCCAAGCAGGTGATGAGCATACTGTCATAATGCAGGAAGGATGGAGAGGGATTAATATTTAACAGTAATCTGGACTGAACAGATGGCCGATCATAAAAAACACCTGGAGGAGTGTGAAGATGAAATTTTATCAAGGCCAATTAAACACAGTAAACAGTAATATAGTAATCAAAATAAGTTATGATAACGTCTAGTATTTGGATTACAGCCTGTCAAATGACAGGGATTCTATAAAATACGTACTGGGTACCTATTTATGAATGACAAGGAAGGAGAGAAAGGGTTAAGGAATCAGGGTGTAACTGTTGTTTAAGAAGGACTAAAAAAATGTTTTTAAATTTTTAAATTATTGAGTACTTCAACAAAATTGTCAATTTTAAGTTGTGTTTTTACGTAAAGAAGGATATATACACTAACTCTGCCGCACGGTACCCTGTTTGTTCCTTGTGATTATGTAATATGGGCTGCTGAGTAATTCAAAAAGTACTTACCTCCCTAAATGCAACTGTTGTTTCTTGTATTTTGCATAGGTGTCCAGTGACTATGTCCTTCTTTACACTGTAGCTTTCTGGCTACAATCTAAAGCATTACTCATCTTGTCATCTAAAGCATTTTATTGAAAAGATCAGATTACGTTAGTGATCAGATTACACGACCAGCTCGGAACAACCCTGATTACGTTACAAGCACTTAATCGGAAGATTCTTGTCTATTACAAGAGTCCCTTCATGACAGCACATAAACATGCAGCTAAGTATGGACGGAGAGAAAATAAAAGGATTTTCTGTTTACTTCCTTGTGTGGTGTACTATAGGGACGTCCATGCTGCTCTGCTGACCTTCAGCATGAAATAAAAAAGGTTGTGATGCCTCTGGTGTGTGTGTGTTTGGAGGGGCTTTCTCTTTTCCAAAGATGGACAGCCATGCATTATTGATTACAAAACACTCCTGCAATGCTATTTCATCTTTCCAGCACAGCTGACCGTGAATTGTACTATACTTTTTTTATGAGTGTATTAATGTGTGCACCTTTTTGATTGTTTGTGTAAAGCTTCCCCCCCCACACTCACCTCTGTTCACTATAACACCCTGTGGGAGGCTAAACCAAACAACTCCCTTAGCTCCACATCCCACTACAGAGAAATGCACAAGACAAAAGATAAAGTAGGCAGAGACAACCTAATAGTTATCACACATAGCAGAATTAGGGCTTTCGTGGTTCAGCAGTTATTAAAATCCACGTGCATACTGAAACACTTTGGGTACACATGTATATCAAGCCCAATAATGTTTCTATTGTGCATATATACCTCATCAAACATTTTATACAGTACGTTTTCATATTCTAAAACCACATTGTTCTGTCGTTTCTGTCTCACTGTGCTCTACTCGTGTTATTCTGCACAACCTGCGTGCTGTTGACAATAGCTCATTGTAATTCTTATTAATTCTAGTGTCAATTACTGACTGTGAGATGTTAAATATTCATTCCCTCGCTTATTTATATTCTAGATTCTTTTCTGGGCTCCTCTTTTGAAGCTGCATCATTTCAACAATCATTGAAGGTTAATTTTCTTTTATGTATGTTGTGTGTGGAATTTTTCACAATAAAGCTTACAAATCTTTATCCTGGTCTAAAGGTTCTTTACCTATGCAGGGACCCAGCAGACCAGACAGTGTTGCTGAGCGTGGCCTTACCTCCCCCGGTCCCCTGTTGAGGATGGTCACAGGGGAGGATGCCCATGGAGACCGTGGCTGTCATATGCTGTTTCAGTGATGCCGAAGAATGATTGGTTTCATGGATCCGGACAGTGCTCTCCGACAGCGCAGGGGGGGGGGGGACTCTGCCACACCTGGGAGAAGAAGCACTGGCAGAATGTGAAATGTTACTGAACAAGGTCTTTCCAAGGGTCATTGTGAGACCTGTCAACCGCCCCCCCTCGCCTGTCGTCGTTGAAGAATTTACAGCCCGGCCTTGGTGCTACATATGGAGAATATTGTGTCTGAATTCATCCTTTGTTTGAGATGGGACTCTGACTTAGGCTTTGTTTGCCTCTGTGTGAGGTGGTGGTGAATCTGCAGACAACAAAGTCCTGGTTTGAAAAAGGAAACATACTAGCCGAAATCAGCAAGGTGGCAGGCAATGGTTGTTGTTTTTTTTTTTACCTGTGAATAGTCGGGTGTCATTAAATTGCAACAGACGCTTCTGATTGCACAGGAGTTTTTCACAAGATACCTTGTCTGCAAAGTGGTGCAAACAAGCTCTGCATTTTCAAGTCTGACTCATGTCTAGCCTAGTCTGTGGAAAAGCACAGCCAGCCAGCCAGTGTCATTTGATGTCAGTGCTGTCGGTGAGGCCTGTTACCATGAATGGCAGAGCTAGAGATGTGACTCAACAACAGCAGCTCCCTCCCTCTCTGTATGTTTTCCACAACATGAGTTTGGCATGTCTCCTACAGAGGTGGCCTTCATGACAATCCCACACCCGGAGCCCATGACAATTTGAATGATTGATCGCTCTCCTCTATGGTGAAAGGGAAGAGAGCAGATCGCACAGCAAAAAGAAAAGCAGAGGGAGGAAGGAGGGGCGTGAACAATCCCACAAGGTCGGAGTGATGTCCAGTCTTTTGTTTTCAGTGGTGAGGTTAGTGGCCTGTGCAGCCACGAGGGGACAGGCAGAGTAACTGGCGGCCTGGCAAGAACAGATGTTCTTACACAACGAACATGCATTTGGTTGGTTGCTTATTCACTAAAAGCCAAGGGGCTGACTTCCCCTTTTTTAGAAACAAAAAAAATACAGCAAAGAGTCCTGGCTTTCCACCTGTAGGCCTACAATACATCAGGGAGAAAATGTTGCTGAGGCAATCAGGCTCATATATAGAATGATTTACGTCCTGGTAAAGATACATCCACACACAACAGATGAGTATCTACTGTATTTATGGCCATGATAATGTGTTGAGTTTGTGCGTAAGATAAAAAAAAAAGTGTACTGGAGGATTTTTTCCTTGATAAGTCCTTACGCATTACGTTGCACTACATACAGTGTACACATGCAGTATGGCACATGTGCTATGTTTAGTATGTACTTTAGTATCCAATTCTGGAAGCAGTGTTCTGAATGGAATATTTGAAGTCAGTTATCTACTAGCTCACCAAACAAATTGTCCCAGCACTTTAAGTTGTAGAATAAATGTGTGTAAATTGATAATAGTGTGTCCTTGTCTTATTCTGTGTATGTACTTGTACTATGTACAGAGTTGGCTTACTTGGCTATTAAAACAGATTTTGATTCTGAATAGTGGGAAGAGCAACTTAAGGTCCATCAGATGGAACATGCAGGCGACCAATGTAATTTCATTGTCTTTAGCAAAGCCCGAATGTTAGCCTACTGTCAATTGCATGTGCAGATACTGTAGCCCAGAGTAGACACTTTTAATAAGTCAGGCTGACATAAAATCTTCTAATGAAATAAACATTAACATTTTCAACGCTCTAAAAGCTCATAATATTCCACCAGTGGCATGACCAGATTTATTTATATTTGGTCACCCGAATGATATGATCAATTAACCTACACAGATAGGCCTACACAGAGTGTTTTTGTCTCAATCACTCACACTAGACATCCATACTCTCTCGCTCTTCCTTTTTTGAACACACGGCTCTGCTCCCTAATGGTCTGTATTCCATTTATAGAGTGCCTATTCATGTCAAATGAAAACATACATTCTCTTGACTTCCTGTCATTGTGAATGTATGAAAGAGATGTTATCAATGATACCAACACCAACATGGTATAAATATCCAGGGAAACGCATGTAAAATGAGACATGGATCTAGTATTAAATACAACCCAAGTCATCCTGTGTGCATTTATGTTTGGGTGTGTGTGAGGCAGTTCACACACACACCCAAACCTGAGGTCTTTCAGTTGGAATGTAAGCTCAGTTTCTAGTGTTAGGTAGGATATTCACCACATTCCAATTTGCTGGAAGTCATTAACGCTTTGAGATCCAGAGGAGATCTAAGTGAATCACACAGTCTTTCAGGCAGTTCGGTAGCACAGTCCTAAACAGGAACATCCGCTTGTTGACATCTCCAGGATTATTGGCCTATAAATGACCGAAGCCATCCATAACTCATTGCCTCCCTCTGCTGGTGTTAATGGACAGTAAAGTCATTCTACAGCAAGCCTCATTCCTTCTTGAAAATTCAATATGACGTTGTCTAAGGCACTCACTTGTGCCTCATCACACTATGATATTGTCTGATAGTCCTACATGACTTAAACTATATCTCAGGTGAGTTTAGAGTCACCTTATGATACAGTTCTTTATGGTATTTTTTAAATTATGGCATCGATAATATTCTAATAATATTTCTACAGGTTATTTATGAGTCACTACACTCAATACTGAGTTTCTCTCTTGTAGTAGCTTTACCACCAGAACTTTTCCTCTTTAGAATTACAGTTTGCATTACTAAGTAACTTTGTCTCTAGTTTGATTAATGTAATGTAATAATAAAAAGATTATCAATGACAATGACTCTTAAATCTGGTTTATTGTGTGTCTGTGTGTGTGTGTGTGTGTGTGTGTGTGTGTGTGTGTGTGGCCTGGGTAGTAGTAAGGAGTTGTTTAATTAAAAAACAGATCAATGGGATCAAACTATTTATAATCAATATCTCAATTTTCTTACATTTACTAATAGCTTGTTAATGTTAAAATGATATCCAAAATAATTAAATTCAATCTCTGTAATTTTAAGCAAATCAGAGGATCAGATGCAGCTGCTCTGATGTTGCATAGTGCACTCAATGATTTTCAAATCTGAACTACTACATCACCAGCTGGTCCATGTCGGGTTCTACTACCCTAAAACCAGCAGAACTTCACATAAGACTCTAGATAAAAAACCTTTCTCTTATCATCTTTACAACATCTTAGAGATACTATAACTTACTGAGCTTTAATCATTTTTGTAAATTGTCCTCAATGTGCTTAATTTATAAAGTACTACATAGCCAGCGCTACCTCCATTGCTAAGGTTGGTTAAATACAGATAGACTTGTAGCTGTAAACAGGGACTGTGAAGTTTCTTTAGAAAAATCTCCTTTAGCCATAATACACTACCTATAAAAGGTGGTGTATTATGGAACATACTAGCTCCGGCTATAAGGGAACGTCCCACTTTGGCCAAGACAAGAAAAGTTGTGGCTTAGAGCTAACCAAACGTGCAACTACCTCTAACTATACACTGTATTGAATTAGCCATGTAGAGCATACTAATGAATTGTGTCTCTGTTTTAAGACTTACTAATGAATAATCCTGTTTTTTTTCTTTTCTCTCTTTCTCCTTGTTTTATATATCAAATGTTACTATTGTATATCTTTTGTCATTTTTTTTAAATTGTAACTTCAATTGGCCTAATGGACTACAGATGGAAATTAGCCCTTGGGCTACAATCTGGAATTTTTACGTGTACTATTGTACATGTTCATTAATGTGCATTGTCCTGAAATTTAAAAATGAAATAAAATAAAGCTTGCCTATTTTTGGACTTGTTATTTAATTATCAGTTTCCTTTTTAGGCGTTTTTCATGTTTCATGTAGGCACAAGGGGTTTTATCCTAATAAACAAATTTCAACAAACTTTTGACCTTAATATACAGTACTACTGTAATAAATGGCCAAATTAACCTGCTAGAGGACTGCAGGTTAAACATTTTCTATGGGCCCCTATTAATTACCTAGTTAAACAGAAACTGATTTAGGGATATGCATGGTATAATGTTGACATATGGTATAGGTTAAAGCCTTATGCAGTACTTGTCTGTAGAGCTTTATCATTTCAGTTATTAATGTTCTTTGTTGGAGCAAATTACCAAACATTTGGCTATACCTCAAACAATTAGACTTACAATGGGCCCTTGAGGGTCTGTAGGCCTACAGGTTTCATGTAGATAATGTATCATAACACTAGGCAAAAAAGTATTATAGTCTATATTTATATCCTACAATTAAAGTATTTACTGTGAATAATTTGAGAAAAACAAAAAAAGTATAAAATGATAGTAACAAAAAAGTAGGCCTACAGTAGCCATACTACTGAGAGTGGGGGAAAAAAATTACATTTCAGCCATTTCTCTGTATTTTGCATCATAGTTTAAGAATTGAAATGTAGGTTTATTGTAGGCCTTCATGGTCCCTGTAAAAAAAAGAAGTAAATAAATAGCCTAATAAACGTGGCACTGAAGTGTAAATTCCATATTTGATGTAGAACTATTAGCTAGTGTTTCAAAATTGTAAAGTAGCCCACTCCCCTGTGCTTAAAACAAAAAAAGTTGTTGTTTTTGTGTGCAACTGAAGATGCATGTACAATGACCCAAACGGTAGATGTCTCCCTACTCCGTGCAGCGGTGTATCTGCATGGGTACGATGCTGTCTAGAGATGACCGAGTCGCCATTTTGAAAAGCAAATCGTTCACAGCACACCCGCCCTGAGTACTGGAACTATGCCGCGGGGCCGACCTCGCAAACTGAGAGTTAAAAGCAACGACGAAACAGGTAACAAGTACCAAAATGCAACGAATAAAAAATACAGAGTATGAGCTATACAAATAACCTGGTATTATTTGGACAAACATCTCTGTATCTGATATAATAACACTTCAATGCAGTGTATATAGTCCCCGGATATAGTATTGCGGGTGGGCTTTGCTTTGTGCGGCGAAGGAGTGATTGAGGCGGAATGATATTAATAACGTTTCGGTGGCTCTTCTTATTGGCTTCCAGTCTAAATTGGTGTCCGCGAGGGAAAGATCGGCGGTCTCGTGTAGTGTTGGTTAATGTACGGTTTTTAGACTAAATCTTTGTTTATTTGTAATTCGTTGTTAGCTTGTTGTTGCTAACTAGCTCGCGTTGCTATCATTAGCTTCGAGGCTAACACGCCAACATGTTGGCCATTGTTATTTTTATCCTGCGATGCACTGTAACGCTGCTCTCCAGCTGCTGGAGCATCAGAACAAGTTGCCACATTTACGTATTGACGTTACCCTAACGTGTTGAAATGTGCTGTCAGAAAGCATTCACCGTGCTGACATGTTGGACTTGTTATCGGAATATAATATGTGACGTTATCTTGGTATTGAGACACGTTTGGGTAACTTAATTGGTCACGTAAACCACACTTTTCTTGGGATGGATGTAACGTTGACGTTAAGCTAGCTAGTTGGCAAAACAAAGCCGCCTCACATTAGCGTTACATAGACTTTTTCACATTGGGGTGATTTCCTATCAGTCACATACTGTCCAAGCAATGACTGTGACAGCTAAAATGGGAGTGTGTATATACAGACTAACATTATTTGATAGTAGGCATAACCGTATGTGTGCACGCGACCTATGAACTGAAAACCAATTATAAATAATCTCATTGTCTATTTATTAGTCTTCTTGGGAGGCAAATAAGGTGAATAAAAACGTAATTTTGCCAGCGTACCTCCATTATGTACGTTACACAGACCTCACTATTATTTGTGTTGCTGAACATAGACAATTCATAACACAGTGGTGGGCTAAGTACATTTACTCCACTAGGCTACTACAAATTGGAGGTACTTGAGTCTTTTCTTTTCATACTACTTTGTACTTTCAACGTTACTCCATTCTACTACATTTCAGAGATAAATATTGTACATTTTTATTTTAACTACATTAATCTGACAGTTTAAGTTACTTATAGTTAATATTTGTGCACACAAAGAAATTATTTATTTATATACAAATAGCCTACAGCTGAAATCATGAGCAATTAAACACATAACTGTTTTGATCGTTGCCAGTTTATAAAATGTGAGGGTTTTTCTGCATTGAGTACTTTTACAATAAATACTTTGTCATTTTTTGTGATGATACTTTACTTTTACTTAAGTAATATTTTCAATGCAGGACTTTTACTTACTACTATAGTGTGGTCTAAGTACTTTAACTTAAGTAAAGGATCTGAATACTCCTTCCACCACGGCTAATACATTATATAGACCAGGACCCCGAGTAGTTGTTGGCCTAATGAACGAAACAATACAACTTTACAACTCAAAGTGAAACAATGAAAAACCTCATGCATAATTTAAGATTAGCCTATAGTATTTCTGAAAGGTCCCATGACATGGTCGTCTTTGGATGTTTTTATATAGGCCTTAGTGGTCCCCTAATACCATATCTGAAGTCTCTTTCCCCAAATTCAGCCTTGGTGCAGAATTACAGCCGCTAGAGCCAGTCCCACCATGAGCTTTGCTTAGTATGTGCCATTTCCAAATTCTCTGGACGGGCAAAGCAGAGAAAGGGGAGGTAATCTTGCCCCTTATGACCTCATAAGGGGTGAGATTCCAGATCAGCCCATTTGAGCTTTCATTTTCTCAAAATCAGAGCAGGATACCCAGGGCAGGAGTCTACACCTATTGCCATTTCTAGTCTCTGGGGGAACATAGGCAGCCTGGGGGAACGCATATTAATGTTAAAAAAACCTCAAAGTGAAATGTTCATGCCATGGCACCTTTAATAGTGAAACTACCCTGTGTGTGTGTGTGTGTTTCCTTGGATGTATTGGTGCTACCACATCAGTATTTGCCACTACTTTCAAATTTCAGAGAGACGACGGTCATATGATGGGGTGTATACAAAAGTACTGTTTGGAAACAAACCAAATACATTTTTTTTTAACATAAAGCCAAAGAACAAAGCACATTTGGAATTTAAGTCGAAAATGCACCGTATCATGTTCTTCAGCTGTTGTTGTCACGAGAAAGCCTCTTGAACCAAATGCAGATTTTGAAGTGTTTTCTCTTGCACTTGATCAGATGCGGATCCCAGTAACACTAAGGCGGACGGTCTTAGTGATGGAGAGCTCAAGGAAAAGAAGTGCTCCATATGCTCCCAGGTCTTCACCACTGAGAGCCAGCTGCAGAAGCATCTGCGTGAACATGAGATCAACGATAAGGTAAGTACAGCACAAGTGTCGGCACTCATAGCCATAACAAGACTGAATACAGGTTTGAACCTTTATAATCCAGGTGAGGTCAGAAGAGTATGCTTGCTCTCTATCATCAGCACTGTATTTGTATTCTTCTTACAATGCCACACATTCAGATCTTCAGTCTGGCCAGTATAACAACATCCACTCCAGTAGAACCACAATATTATTATTAAACTTTAAACCAGTCAAGATCCAAATGCCTTTTTTCAACCTACATAGGGCGATATGGAGAAAATCAAACATCATCATATTTATGACCAAATACCTCAATATCGATATTGCGGCGATATTGTAGGGTTTGCAATTAGTGCTTTCACAAAATACGTACTCAATGAGATTTTTGATAAATTATCATCAGTAATTGTTACATTGCTAGTCTTTTTATTGTTATATTTTATGTTTTTGTGTGGTGGTTCAGCTCCGTTATAGCTTGATATAACTACTATTTTGCTAAGAAGGATCAAAGTTAAATAACACAGTAAATATTACACCCCCTTCTCGTAGATGTTGAATCACAGCCAGTGTGTACTGGCCGGTAATAGTAAAGTTGTTTCCGTGGCTATTTGTTTGAATTTCTATTTCCTCCTCCCATATTGCGTGGCCCTACATATGAAAATCCTACAATACATATCGCACAAAATCAAAAACCATAAATCTTCACAGTGAGCACCCACTAACGAGTCAGGTGGTTCCGCTAACCATGCTTTGTAATTTCCAATAATTACTATGTGTTAAAATACTGTGGGAAGGATTTTCCTGCCCATCATGGCGGTATAAAGATGTTCGCTGTTGGAGCGAGGATAACGGGATGGATTTGTGTGGGAACTTATTTTTAACAAACAAAATGAATGTGCATTCATCCATGTTTGAATATCTGTCTAGATCACCCCTTTAGTGTCTAAGTGCGCCCTCTTCTCTCCATTTACCAGCTGCAACAACACACATCTCTGCCCTCTCCCCCTTTTAAGATCCATCTACACTCCCTTGCTGTCTCTCACACACACACACACACACACACACACACACACACACACACTAGGGCTGCACGATATGAGGAAACTGTGCGATATGCGATAACATTGGTTCTGCTGCTTTTGGTATTCTACAAAAAATTGCTTGTTGAATTTAAAACAAAAGGAAATCATTCCCAACAGTCTTTTACAGAGTGTCTTTCACGATATGTACCATGCCACCAGTTGATATTACGATGGCCTCGGGGTCTGCCGCTCTGAATAAGACATTCAGAAAGTACTCTGGAATTAAGTCAGTTAGCTCCCCTTGTAGAAATGGAATTTAATATTGGGGCCATTTCTGCCTCATGGGAAATCATTTTTTCATGTTGTCTGGTATTTTTCTGTAATTGTACAGTAAGTGTGTTCTTTTTCTCTCTTCATTTCTCTTTCTTATTCTCCCCCTCTCTCCAGCTGAGACACAACAAAGATTAGCCACACATGAAAACATTATTTCTGATGAAATGATAAAGTGAAATATTATGTTTTAACACACGTGCTGCTGTCCTTCGCAGCCTCATCGGTGTGACCAGTGCCCACAGACCTTTAACGTGGAGTTCAACCTCACACTCCACAAGTCCACACACACCACCTCAGACTTCACCTGCCCCGTTTGCAATAAAAGGTTCTCCCGCATCGCCAGCCTCAAGTCCCATATCATGCTGCACGAGAAGGAGGAGGTTAGTCAGAGCGACGGTCCAACATACGGTACAACAGCTTTGATCTCTCTCTTTCCTCTAACCACCTTTGCTACCCACGCTGCAGAATTTAATCTGTGTGGAGTGCGGCGACGAGTTCATTCTTCAGAGCCAGCTGTCTCTGCACTTGGAGGAGCACCGCAAGGAGCTGTCGGGCGTCAAGGTTTACGCCTGCAAGACCTGCGACAAGGAGTTCAAGACGTCCGCGCACCTCAAGGAGCACATGAAGAGTCACGTCAAGATGAGGTCACGCACGGCTGCAGAGGCCGATTTATTTCAATTGACATTTGATTTTCATTAGAGTCAGGTGGAAAAACGGCTCAAAGTTAAAAAGCAAAACATAAATCCAACAGCTATGAAAATGAACTATGAGGATCTTGTTCTAGGCAATTTACGGTCTAACATCTACCACTTTTATAATGATATTGGGGAATTGTAGCTGCCCACCGACAGTGTCTCTTACACCTCATTTCATTTTCCAATTTGTATGCAAAATGGTTTTCAAGGAGGTAGTGTTTTATGGAGAAGGAGGGGCATCTGTAACCGCAGTTAAACTATCAAGAGACAGTAACACATTTCAATCAAAAACAGCAGTCCTTAAGGGCAGTGTGGCAGAATGATACAGAAGATTTCGGTACAATTCTTTATTATACACTAATTATATATTCAACTGAAAGTTGGAGTTTTGTACATTCTCATTCATTCTGTTGAATTATACAGCCCTATACAATACTATAATTAAAGCTAAACATTAGGACCATGGTTCAAAAAGAGCCTCGCAACAACAACAGTAACGACAAGAGCTTGAGTCGATTCCACTTGTACAAGTGCACGTGTAAAACTTAAAGATGGGGTTTGAATGAATGATGAAATCTGCATTGTGGTCATTTTGATGATTATCTGTGATCACCTGTGAACTTATGGTACGTCAAACCAATTTGACGTTATTTGTGTCTCCTCCTTCCGCAGGCTGCTCAGCTCCAGTTCAAGAAACTACAAGAAAAACATTGACCGCAGTGGGTTCCAGAACAGCTGCCATCACTGTGGAAAGGCTTTCAAAAAGCCCAGCCAGCTCGTTAGGCACATACGGATACACACAGGTGAGTGAAAAGCCCAGAAAAGGGATGTTTAAGTTACATAGATGTAATGATACCGATATCACAAATATTCCTGTGCAGATGTGCGCTTGTTCAGGCATCTGGATTCACGTGATGTAGCCAGCTTCCACCCACATGTTAATTAGTTTGGTTGCCTTGCTGGATGAATAACTAATGGTGGATGGAGTTAATTCCTCTGTGCTTCGAATCAGAAACAGCCCTTAAGCTGATGAGGTTAAGAATCGCTTTGGGAGACTACACACAAACACGCATGCACAAACACACCCACACGCACACACACACACTCACGCACACACACACACATGCGTACACACACACACACACACACACACACACTCACGCACACACATGCATACACACACACTCACACACAAGCACACATATGCCTTAAGCATTATTTGTTCTAAAGATGGATGCAACCAGGGTGTGTATTGTTGTTTGTCTTAATGTCTTAAATTGTTATAAAATACAACCAAACATGATGAACTAGGGCGCCCGGACAGCTCACCTGGTAGAGCGGGAGCTCATACTGGATATAGATGCAACTACCTTGGGTCCGACGCCGACCTGCGACCCTTTGCTGCATGTCATTCCCCTCTCTCTCTCACCTTTCATGTCTTCAGCCACGCTGTCAAATAAAGGCCTAAAATGCTCAAAAAATAATCTTAAATAAATAAATAAATAATAATAAAAAAACATGATGATATAAGTAGATATTTGTAAAATTTAAGATTAACCGTATCTTGATAAATTCTTCCTTTTTGTCTTTGTTAAAATACTAAACAGATAAGCTTCTAAAAGTTTCTAAATCAGAAATTTGGGTTTCCTTCAACCAAATGGTAAGAAACAATAACGTGGATGGTTCCAAACAACGCTCCTCACACTATTTTCATTGAATTTGGGTGTTTTATTTAATTTCACAGCATTTTCATAGCAGAACACTGAACAGAAATGTAGGGGAAAAAACAACAAAAACGTCCAAGAAAACGCAGAAAACATCGACATAGACATTGTAAAATATGAGAAAGAACTTTGGAAAAAGTTAGAAAACGTCAAAAAGTGACAAGAAATGTCAGAGAAAGCTTCAAAAACCTTTCTCCAAAAATGTCCAAAAATAATCAATAAAGAACTGGGAAAAACTAAAAGGTTAGTCTATGGGAAGACAACACAAGGGTTGTTAGCTTTCAATAAGTAATGGGAATGTAACAATAGAGTGGAGTAAGTGAGGATGTCTTAAAGGAGCTCCCAGTATTTACCCCTATCCTTCACTATTTACGTTTTGTTTTTGAGTTATTCCTTCAGGTTGTAGAAATTGTCATCAGAGTTTCCCTCCCCTGACCCTTCCCTCCAGGTGAGAGGCCCTACAGGTGCACACATTGTGGCAAGGCTTTCAACCAGAAGGTGGTGCTGCAGACTCACATGGTGCGACACACTGGAGAGAAACCTCACCTCTGCATGTTCTGCCCTGCTTCCTTCTCCCAGAAAGGGAACCTGCACTCCCACGTTCAGAGAGTTCATTCTGAGGTAAGAGCACCGTACTACAGGTTTGAAAGTGAAGGACTCAAATACTGTATAGGAGATATCTGTGTCTGATGTGATTAGGAGGACTAGATCCCAACCAACCAAATGTAGGACAAAGAGTATGTCAGTGTGTGTCAATGGTGGACATGTTACCACAGTTGAGAGCTTGGATCACACATTTAAATCTTGTAAAAAACAAAAACAAATAATATATTTACACAGCAGACATTCTTTTTGTTGTAGATTATATACTACAAATGTTGACCCTGATCATACCCTATCATCCTAGAATTCAGAGAGCTTTATTGTCCCTCAAAGGGGAAATGTGATCTGCAGTTGGCGGTACAAAAACCTAGGGTAACCTAAACAGTGACTATATACGTCAAAACTGCAGGAAGAAAAGTAAAATTCTGACTATATATCTGCAATCTGTAATTAAGATGCCATGTTAGAGGAAAATACAGTATAACGTCTTTCATTTTCTGTTGACAATGTCTTGTCAAGTTGACACTTTCAATCTTGAACTAATGAAGACAGTGTTGCTTATGGGTTATGATATTCACAATTTATAATTATCTGGACATAATGGACAAAAAAGTCACAGGAAATTGGTGTGACCGTACAAACATATTGGCGCTTCTTTATCGTTTCTACGTTCGGGTGCTTTAATGTTGTTTCCTTTAGAATGAATTGAGTCTAAATAAAAAGGCTGACACTCAATTCACTGTGGTGAGCAGTCAGGCTGAATGAATGCGTATGAGTACATGTAATGGCTGGTTTTACCTCATCCATTTTCACACTTTCTTTTGTCTTTTTTTATTTATTTATTTTAGGTCAGAACTAATTGAAGCGTGGATTTTGTTTTCTTTCTCACTAGTTGTGTATTCCAGGCTAAAAGCCCATGATGGGGCCAGCTGATTGAATTACTTCTGGGAAGCCAAACAGTAGGACCATTTGAATAATGCATCTAATTTTCACAAGTGTCCTTCAGCATTCCTGTTTCAAATAGAGTTTGTCCTTATGATTGACTGACTTTATGAATAAATTATGGTCGGGCGTTATTCGCATTAGAGTTCATGAGCAGATGCATACTCGGAGCCAGGGGACTGCAATTATCATCAAAAGGCATAATAAATGGCATGAATAAGCTACAGAATTTTAAATCTATCCACTCAACTGATTCCACCTGCTTCCGTTCTTAAACTTCCACTGCTTTAATTGCTGGAACTTCAACTCCTGTGTAAAACTGTGTACATTGGTATAGCAGCCCCATGCTGAGACCATTAACAAGAGCAATGAGTGAAGTTTTTGTCCAGCATCCATTATCTACAACTACATGAGGTTTTCCCTACTTCACACACATTATACAACTTTGACAATAACAAAACCACTTATGATCATATACAATCAAGCAATTCAAATTTTTGGCCAGAAGCCAATAAAAACATTTAACAAAATTTCCAAATCTTAAACTTGTATGTAAGTGCCTACATAGCCACTCTCTCCAGGTCCTCAGTAACCTAGTGGTTCCTCTTAGAGCATGGGTTCTGTATCGTTTAGAGCAGGCCTGCCCCATTCGGGGCCAACATGAAGTTTTTTTGGCTGGATGGTTTTAGAATATATTTTCATTTCATTTCATTCTGTCTCAACTTTGGCCCACGCTTTGGTCAGAAGTTCATTCTGTCTCAACGTTCTATTAACCCTCCTGTGGTCCTCCGGTCAGATTTAACCCATTTTCTAAAAGTATTTACATCAGAAATTTGGGTTTCAATCAACCAGAATGTCCAAAAAATATTGTAGATGGTTCCCTACAATCCTCTTTACAAGTAAAATAAATGATTAGTTTAAATTATTATTTCTTAGTTAATTTCTTTGAATTTTGGGTGTTTTATTCGATTTTATAGCATTTGGAAAAAGAATGGTAAAATAATGTTCCAAAAAGTGACAAAAATGACGGGAAAAAAAACCCAACAAAACCGTCAAAACTGCAGGAAGAAAAACATTGAAAAAGCAAAAAAAGTACAGAACATAAGTGATAAAACCATCAGGAAAAGTGCAGAAAAAGTTGTTCTTAATTTACATTGGTTAGATGGTGTTATGGGGGGGGGGTCAGCGCAGAGCTTTATGATGACAAGAGTGAAGAAGAGGCTGAGGAGAAGCTAGTAGCAAACATGGATTTTTTTTACTCATGAATATATGTATTTTATTATTCCTCAATATGTGTTCAATTTCAAATTTGTGATATGCAAATATGCAAAACATTTTAATTTAAAGGTCCACCACTTGAATGTACAGTTTTCCTTTTTGATTCATTTTTGGGCCTTGAAGGGGAATCATTTGGGCACCGCTGGCGTTGAGCACCCAACAGGAACTGTAAGACGCTCTTATGTAAACAGCCTTTTATGTTCAATATGTACTCAAACATGATCCTGATTGGGATCATTTGAAACTGTTTTTGAAGAGGGAGCAGTCATGTAGTCATGAATAATCTGGTGCTCCTGGTTTATGGTGATTTATTGTATTAGTCTGTGTTTTGTATTGTTTTGTCTGTGTGTCTCTACTGATGAGTTTGCGTTCTATACTGTCTTTTATGTAATCGTTGAGTTATTGTATTTAAAAAAAAAGTATGTGCATTGCAAATTAGCTTAGGCTATAAATGCTGTGGTGTGTGGCATAGGCCTATGCTACATACTAGTTCCTATACAAATAAACATAAATAAATAACCAGTGTTTGAAATGGAGCTCCGGTCTGCCTTGCTTTAATTAGTTGTACTCAATCTACACTCTTCAAACAGATCATATATTTATTGGGCAATATAGGGATATCAGCTGAGCTCTACCAAATGAAAACATTTCTCTCTGAAAAGTCATTTTCAGTGAATAGAATGAGTCACTGGACAGGAGCTCAAAAAGCAAAAGACATAGCTCCAGCCAGGGATAATGTCTTGCTTTATGTTCTCTTACAGACTAAAGGCGTACCCCTGTTCCCGTGCATGGACTGCAGCTGTGTGTTCAAGAAGTTGGGCAGTCTGAATGCCCACATCAGCAAGATGCACATCTCTGTGATTGAGGTGCCCTCCAGCACTCCGGTAAGATGCAGAGCAGAACAGAAAGGGCTCTTACACTTAATCGGCCCAGCATCACTTTGAGTATACCATTAACACGCTCATTCTTTGAAATGGACCGATACAGGGTACCACAGGTATAGTGTAGCCCAACTGCAAATAAACAGAGGGCATCTAGTTTCAACGTGCAACTATATTTAACTCCCAATTTTTTTTTTATTATTTAAGATGAAATGATTGCATTATTTACTTATTTTATTTGAGTCTTCTGTCAAGATTGTCAGTAGCCTCTGTCTCACTCACCATTTGCCAAAGATGTTTTCATCATTTTCCTTAATGGCAGATAATGATGACAGTTATTTTTTTCTATTTCTAGGCATTTCAGTACACCATTTCCCTTTGATAACAAACCCTTCATTTGCCCTCAAAGAGCATCACTCTCTTCCAGTTTTATGCTGTTAAACATTTCCGCCATAAATCAAGCCAATTGGCTGTGACATACAGCTGAGCCTGCCAGTCGACTCAGTGATGTATTATATTTGGTAATAATATTTCAACATGAAATGGTACAATTAGTAGGTGGACAATAACTAATTATCATTTGCAGTTTAGTGACGTCAAAATGCATTAGTAGAGCAGCAGGGGAGAACAAATAAAAAAAAAAGCCACCAGCTGCATGAGGCGGGGCATTAGTGCACAGAAGAAAACAACAGGGGCACCAAGAGGGCACCAAGAGGGTATTTTCCACTATAGAGGCATCCCCTGAGGGCACATTGTCCCACATTGCACTGCATTACATTATCTCCACTGAAAAGGCCACCATAAAGGACACTTTATCATTTTGTATCTACCATGGGGAATCCAAGAGGGCACTTTCATGGCATCAAACAAGGCGGCACCACCAGTGTTGAAATGCTACATGCCACTAGACATGGGCCAGTTACCGGTTTCAAGGTTAACCACGGTTCCAACATTTTCCGTCATACCGTTCCTAAGGTATCCAAAGAGATCCAACAATTAAACTAGTCTGCTTTTAAACTGTGGCCTGTCCTGATCTTGTAACTGTCTATTTGTCATGTAGATACATACCTTCATTCTCACTCCATTCCCCCTCTTCTTCCCCTTCAGGATACAGAGGCGACAGGTCAGGCACCTGGGGAGTCAGAGGGTGGCGAGGGGGTGACAGATGTCATCCAGCAACTTCTAGAGCTGTCGGAGCAGGTCAGTGGGGAGACCGTCCAGCCCCAACCCCCAGAGCCAGCTATTGCCATGGAAACTGCCATCAACCAAGATATCCTGCAGGTGGGTAAAGGACATTTCCCCATGCTAAATAAATTAGATGATCAGAACAAAACTCAGTAATATTCAGGACTTCACATGACCACTGGGAATCACATAAATCACACCTAACCCACAGTATATAATTCAAATGTAAATCTTAAAACATCCAAGTGCACCACTTCAGCTCCAATCCCTCAATGTGGTGCCCTGGAAATCCAGAGTGGGAGCACAATTTGAATTTGCTCAGCTAGTTACTCTGGCATCGAGTAATGCTGCTCATTAACTATGCCCTTGTAGCCGAGCTGCACCAATCACATCGCTTGTATCTGATATAGGCGGAGCCAGAGGCAAGCTAAACAGATGACGAATGATCAATGTGCCATGTACTTTACAAAAATGCACAGCTCAAGATTCATGGTACCCATAGTGCACTCATCTAAGCCAATCCTCTACAGGGCCATCCTGTCTGAGAGGAGCTGTTGCCATACCAGGCAGTTCATCTTTCCACACACACACACACACACACACACACACACACACACACACTTACAATATATGGAAATGATTTGGTTGGAGATGGGAGGACCCACAGTTGGATTATATGTGGACGCTGAGAAATATAAAAAGAAAGAAAGTTTTCTCCACATCTGAAATAATGTTAGTTTGAAACCAAATTATTCTCTGTCAATTTCGTTTCCCTTTGGTGACTGAATGTCAGGATGTTGGTGGTGGAAACACGATCCATCCAGAGGAAAGGACAGTATAATAATGAATTATGAATTTGTACCAGGAAGCTTTATAAAGGAGTACTGCGGAAGAGAGTTGACTACCTCGGCTCTCCAACACAAAAGGATGTGTTTATCACTGAGCTGTGGTTCTGCGCCATGGCTTATAGTTTTGGGCAATATTTTGTCAATATTTGCCACATTATTTCAAGCCATACCTCAAATTGTTGCAACTTACAATGATACAATTTCTGTTTTTTTTTTACATGAATATGTATTGTATTTTCTAATATTTGAGAAAACAATTTGTTATATAAGATGTGACTGGCATTTCCATAACTGTAGTTGGCAAATTTCTGTTCTATGTCTGTAGCAAGCTCTGGAGAACAGCGGGCTGAGTGTGGTCCAGCCACAGAGCGATACCCCATCCAGAGAGCCACAGAACCAGACCACTGAGGGAGCTGCTGCAGAAAACAAGAAAGTACAAGGTCCCGACAAACCGGCTAGGGAGAGGAAAAGGAGCATTTTTAAGAAACCTATACAAATGCCAGGTATGTGGGATCTTACAGAACATTCACTGTGTCACAATCACAATGAAAAGCCTGTAAACATCAATTAAGATTTTCACTCCTTATGAATTAGTGTCGAAGCTCAGTAGGTGTACCGTTAGTCTGGCTATCACCAGACCAAGCCAAGCATCATAGATTTGAGATTGAGCGTTGGTTCTGGGGAGTCTGCGCTGTATTTTCTCTGCACAAGAGGCGTGACCAACAGGCATAGTTCAAATGACTCTGTACGCAATTGGATAGTCCTTCAACCAATCAGATCATTGATCCGGGTGATGTAGATGCGACAGCAGCATCATCGGGTTCGCTGCGCTTTGGTGGCCGCTATGTTGAATGTTAACAAGAAACCGCTTAGTCGCTTCTCTATTGTCATCATGTTAAACCTGCCAATAGCGCGCCAGGTAGATAAGCCAGTTTGTGATTGGTTCCTGCAAAATAGTGAACTGAAACAGGAGAATTAAATGTGCAGGTTTCCCAGACCGAGCTGCAGGGCCAAATCAAATCGCCGGCAGTGTGGGTGGGGCTTACCCAGTCTAGTTTGGTGTTGCTTTTAAGTGAATATTAAGTTTCATTAAATTGTTTTCTTCTTTTATATAAACTGTGCAATCAAATGTTTACACAGATAATAGATTAGTTTGTAATGAAAAGCTGGCAGAAACACTGGGTAGATTCTTCACTCTGCCTTCCTTTCCAGGCTCTATCAGGGAGGAGAATGGCGTCCGCTGGCATGGCTGCCCATACTGCTCGAAGGAGTTCAAGAAACCCAGCGATCTTGTTCGCCACATTCGCATCCACACTCACGAGAAGCCTTTCAAGTGCAAACAGTGCTTCAGAGCTTTTGCTGTCAAGAGCACCCTCACAGCACACATGAAAACGCACACGGGTATCAAGGCCTTTGAGTGTCAGTGCTGTCTCAAGTGTTTCTCCACTTCTGGTAGCATGAAGGTACACATGCGTCTGCATACAGGTGAGAAGCAGGTCCACTTCATGAAAGGGTTATTTTTAAAGCTTAACTGAATTCAACTTTTGAACACAATTTTTTCACTTTATTAGTTTATTCCTCATGTCACATTTCTATGGCAACACAATTAGTATGCACATAAGTAAAAAGGAGACATCAAGCTTTCAACATCCTGTTTGCAGCAAATTACTACAACTAGAGCCCTCATTTGCACTAATGTGTTTGCAATCATTTTGTATTCGCTTCTTCTCAGTGAGATTACCTTAAAGAATTGGACTGGACATAACATATCAGCATTAGTGTGAATAAGCAGAACTGTAACAGTTGACTTACTGTGTGCATCTGTGCATTAGTTTTTGTCTCTCTAATTGCTGTGTGGTGGCACTGTCTTCATTAGGTGTTCGCTTTAGCTTTGGTTATGTGTTAGCTCCAAGCTATGGCCTTTGATAGATACATTCTCAGCTTTTTTTCTAAGGCTTTTTGCTTATACAGGTCCATGTCTTTGTCACTTTTCCTTGTGCTGTAAATCATTTACATATATATTGTCTCCTGCCAACTGAAAGGCTTTTGTAGACAAACATTAAATAAAATGATATGAGCTTGCATACATTTTTGGTTTATGTGTGAGTTTCATATTAATTTAGATTAATTAATTTAGGGGTAGTGGATTCTGATATATTTTGTAGCTTATTTTTTAGAATCAGTCTAATTCTCTAAATATGAATTCTCCAAAAGTTCCTTTTTTCCCCCCACTTTTCCTAGGTGTACGTCCTTTCCCCTGCCCTCACTGTGACAAGATATTTCGTACGTCCGGCCACAGGAAAACACACATTGCTTCTCACTTCAAAAGCTTGCAGCAAAGGAAACACAAGTTTCCACGGAAAACCAACAAAGCCAAAGTGTCCAAGAGTAACCTACCTCTGTCTGATATCCCCCTGCAGGAACCCATCCTCATCACAGACTTTGGTAAGAGCACGTGTTAACAGGCACATTTATACACACAGTGTGGTGTGGCATATGTGTTCATGATTGCAAACATACACATACTTTTTCAGTTGTCCTGGGGATGAAGTGGAATTCATTGTTCAGTTTAGGGGTGTGCAAAAAAAATCCATTTGTTTTCCAATTGCAATTCAAGCTCTACCAATTCAAAATCGATTGATAGAATTCCAAAAATCGATTCATATTATTTTATTTTTTCAAATTGTATGTCTACCTGAATCACATGATAGATAGATAGATAGATAGATAGATAGATGCTTTATTTATCCCCCCAAGGGGAAATTTAAGTTCCCAGTAGCTTAAAGACATCACACACAACATACAGATACATCATAACAGGTAACAAACGTAGGTGTGTGTGTGTGTGTGTGTGTACATACATACATACATACATACATACATACATACATACATGGGAAAAGTAACTACATTAACATACTGTTAATTGAGAATTGTTTTTGAATCAAAAGTTGATATTGAATCGAACAGTGAACCTAAAAATTGGAATTGAATCGTGACATTTTCTGAATCCTACACCCCTAGTTGAGTTGCTGTTCGTTTATGTTTCTTTGTGCGCTGCGTGACTCTGCACAAAATGAAATGTCTTTTCACATGGAACACATGTTGCTTCTTCACATGTTGCTTAACAGGCCTCATAGCATCCCAAAACCCCCGCTTGGCTTTCCAACAATACCTTGAGGTGGTGGGCAGTGACCGGCCATACAAGTGCCAGTTCTGTAGTAAGGCATACAAGAAATCCAGCCATCTGAAACAGCATGTCAGGTAAAGCTTCTTTATGACACTGCAATTCCAGTGTTGAATGTAGAAGAATTGAAGCAATGTAACTTTTTGAGGGTCAATACATGTATTTTCTGTTTAATGTGCTGATAGTTAATGCACTTCCTTTCCTGAGAGACAACATATGAGATGATAGAGGATGGTGTCTTTTTCCACACAGTGGTAATGAATGTTTGTGGAAGCATTTATACAGAGAATGAAAGTGGCCCAAGGATATAGCCTTGGGAAACACTACATATTAGTGGGGCCACCAAAGAGGGACATAACCAACAAATACTGGTACTGTTTGACAAGGAGGACTTAAACAAGTCAAAGGAATGATTTATGTAAATGTAAATGTAGCTTTTCATCTTTCTCTTTTCCCAGGCCAAAGTTTCTCCTTGAATATTTGGTCAAGAGAAGTAAAGTTTATCATCATGGAGTCTTTCTCCATCGATGTTTAACCGAGAATGGATTAATCTGTACTATTGGGAGATTCCTGGAGAATCTTCAGATTCGGTTCTAAATTTTTTTTAGAGTTTTTCCTTGCCACTGTCGCACTGTTGCTTGCTCTGGAGGAAACTACTAGAACTGTTGGGTCCTTGTAAATTCTGGAGTATGGTCTAGACCTACTCTATCTGTAAAGTGTCTTGAATAACGCTTGTTATGAATTGATATTATAAATAAAATTGAATTTAATTGAATTGAACCTATTCATATACTCTTATTCCCATTATTGCAAATCCAGTGCTGCAATTAATGGACGCTCGGAGACATCTACTTTAACATCACTGGCTCTTTTCAATACCTGACATAATGCCTTTTTTACAAGGTGTTTTTTCAACTAACTTTGAAATACCCCTGTCAATCATGAATACAACAGAATATTGAAATAGGAGCACTAGAATGATAAAAAGCCTAATAACTCAGCTCTGACCTATGTGTCTCTGTTGAATTTCCTAGCCTTTACATTATAAAAGACTTCCATCATTAGTCTTCCTTTCAATATTCAGAGGTTAATCACAATATTGGCACTGACAACCCTCCAGTGCCTTCAGATTGCTGCACCTCTCCATCTGCACCTTTGTTGGTGGCAGATTGAGATTAATGTCTTGCATCTCAAACAATGGATCCATATCTGTAGTGACAGTTCCCTTTGATCTCTTATTAATTTGGAATAGCTACTTGAATAAAAAGCCAAGGAATATGTTTTAAATTAGCCAAGTAATACATTGTTGTGACAGTTTTGTCTTCAAACCATGCATAGTAACTTTCACCTTGCTTGGAAGAGATAATGTTTTCTGGGGATAATATCAGCACCATGTTTAATCACTTGGTAATGTCATCATTTGGCTGTAGCATTTATATTATCATGCTACTATGTGTCCCACTCAAAACTAAATACTGAAACTGCAGTTTAATATCTAATTAGCTTGGTGCTGCTATCCTTTCATCATCCCAGGTCTCATACAGGAGAAAGGCCCTACAAGTGTTTGCAGTGCAGTCGGGGTTTCGCCTCCTCGGGAGTTCTCAAGGCTCACATCAGGACCCACTCAGGCCTAAAAGCTTACAAGTGTTTGATGTGCGACACCACGTTCACCACCAGCGGCAGCCTGCGACGCCACATGACCACCCACAGTGACCTGCGACCTTACATGTGCCCCTACTGCCAGAAGACCTTCAAGTCGTCGCCCAACTGCAGGAAGCACATGAAGACACACAGGTCTGGGCTTTGTCTGTGTGTTTGCTCGTGGCTGCGTTCATTTGTTCTTTTGTATACTTTTTGTCATGTACTCTCGCTGCATATTGACATGGACAGTAATATCGTGATATTAGATTTTCTCTATATCGCAGGGCTCTAATTATTACATTACATAACATGTCACTTAGCTGACAATTTTATCCAAAGCGACTTACAATTTCTACATATGTAAGAGGCCACACTCTTCTGGAGCAAGTAGGGGTGAAGTTCTCCCACACCAAAGGCACGTGTCCTATCCACTGTGCCATCACCACCCATTCCATAATTACACACATATATACAGTATATAATCTAAGCCCTGTCTTTCTTCTTGCCATACCAGGTATGAGCTAGCCCAGCAGCTGCAGCCCCAGTCAACAGATGACCCGTTAGGAGGGGGCGCTGTGGCCCATGATATGCAGGTGGAAATAGAGGGTGATTCCCTCCAGCAACCATCTGCTACCTCTGCTGAGCAGCAAAGTATGCTGGGAATAAGTCAGACAGAGGTTGTGAATGGCAGTCAACAAGTGACGTTGGAGGCACCCCTGACTGACCAGCCCCTTGTACAAGGAGAAGGTAAGCTGCAGTGGCACATCATAGATGGATTACTGAACAGGTCTACCTGGTATAGGGCCAGTGTCCCTGGACCAGAGTCTGTATGAATTAACTGTTTAGATTTCTTTGTTGGAAAGTCAAAGAGACACAAAAGGACTACAAACAGGTGCAAAATGACTGTGAGGAGACTTAAAATGATGACAAAGAGACACATATTACCACAGAGATGTAAACTTATTGAAACTTAAAACATTTTTTAAGTCAAAAAGAAAAAAGAAAGAAAGAAAGAAAGAAAGAAATTGGACCAAAAATATGTTGCGATTTTTTTTGTTGAAATGTCTGGCTTTTGAAAGAAGTGTGAAATGGAAACCTCTCAATCCTCTCTGCAGCCTGATCAACCTCTCCATGCCAGTCTGTCTGTCGGTGTGTTCAGTATCCACTATAACACTCCAGTTTCCGAAAATTATGATTCAATACTTGACTTCAGCACAAGGAGAGTAATAGCATGGCTTGGCTGTAATCCATCTCCAAAGACCAGGACCCGGTCTCTGAAAATAGAGTTCATCACTGTCCTTCAGAACCAAGCAGATCAGTAAAAAAACTTTTCTACAATTCTCTTTTTGTTTCCAGTTTAGAATTGGCTTTTCTTAAACTATCTCATTTTTAAAAATGCATGTCAGGTTCACTACTCCTGACCTCAGCTATCTATATTTGATAACATTTGCATAGTTTATAGACTGCAATTTACCCTCCATACAAAAGTTTAAAGGAGGAGACAAGTCCATAGAATGCAGTTTTTTCATATTGTTCCCAAAAGCAGCACCTACAGCAATAAGCTACACCTAACCTGTAGTTAATATAAGCAATTCATTTTACACACAAGAAACTGTTTATATGGATGAGTGACCCGTGGAAGTGCAGTGGGCAAACACCAACAAAGATGGAGACAAAAATAACAAAAATACCAGAACAGTTTCACTTCAAGTCCACAGTACCATCTTTTTTTTTTAAACCTGAACTAACAGTCAACATGTCCTGTCTATCCATCTTTGTCTTTGTGAGTATCAAACTAATCTGTCGTGTTGATTTGCATCTCTTTCTCGGTGGTGGCAGACTCATATGTGACTACCCAGCATGCCTTGCCTCAGAATATCAGCCAATTTGAGTCACCAGCACTTCCTCAGCCTACTTTTGACCAGCAAGCTCTAACGCAAGGTACAAACACACACACACACACACACCTTCTGTCTCACCCATTTCACTCATGTAGGCTTTTCCATTCAGTTTGTAAACTATTATGTCCGTAATGCATGGAAATACACTATTGAGTGTCATTCAATCAATTTAAGTAAAATGTGATCTGTCAGTTTCTTCAATTAATGCATTGAACACAGTTATGATAATGTAATTAATATATGTGCAATATGTGGGCTGTTTCTTAATTGTAAATACTGATTCATTTTTAGTAAAATAAACAGTAGTGTCGTTCATACTTTTGTGTAAATAAACAGTTCCGGATGCAGTGTTTTGGCTGTAAGACATCCCGAGAGCCATTATTGCGGTTTGTGCGTAACCATGTAACCCCCCAACCCCCTAGAACCAGACAATAATTAAATTAAGTTAGAGGTGATATAACTTGTAATATTGATCCCAGGGGTTTCATGTGGATGTGGGATTGTTTTGTAATTTGACTTTAATCTCTTACTGTCGAATTCTGACTTTCTCTCAGTGTCAGAATTCTGACTTTAATTTCTGAGAATAAAGTCAGAATTCTGAGACAAAAAGTCAGAACTCACATACATTTTTCACCACTGGCCCTAATCCTCTTCCGTAGCTAACATGTTAAAAAATTTGAAAAGAAACTTTGGACTGTTTGGACAGTTACTTTTGTTCTGAATTTTTCAGATGATTGCACAATTTCAAAGTGTTTGAAATTTGAAATTATAGCTTTGAATGGTTGAAAACAGATTTCAAAATTCCGTTGACATAGAAACAGCCCTTCAGTTGGAAATCAACTGAATATTTAAACACAGATATTCTCAACACATAAATGAGCCCTCAGATAAATAACTTATATGACTTTGTGTGGCTTGAATACATTTATTGTAATTCACTTTGGACGGGCGTGTCTGCCACATGAATGTAATGTAATAACTTTATGAATCCTGACAGGAGAAACTAGTGTGGTCGCCAATGCACGCACAATAACAAATGACAAGAATATACAAATCAGATAGATCACAGCAGACAGCATCATACACAATATACTGCCACAGTGATATAACACTTACACACACTACACATAGTCCAAGAGAACATTAGTGTGGCCTAGCTATTAAATCAAATTAAAAAAACAAGCACTATAAAAAATAACAATAAATGAGTACAACCGATGTTTGAATAAATAAAAAAGCAGGCCATTATTGATACGCCTGACAACAAGACTACTAAATATTAAATAATTTCCCACAAGTCCCACAGTTCTGGAAACAAAAGACCAACAGGATGACATTCAAACTGAAGTATGGTCTTATCTCTTGTTCTGGTTCTTTTCTTTTCTCAAACCAGTAATCACTTATTGGTATTATCACACATAATCATATGGGAATAGCAGAAAAAAAATATAGATACTTAAAGCCCAGAAGTTAAACCACTGTTAGACCAAAAAACACTCAAGATATGTATATCATTTTTAAAAAATGTCTCCAAATAGTGTTGAGTTTTTGGTCATTTTTGTGTTCGCGGGTTTATGAAGTCAGAATTCGATGACTTGGGGAAAAGTCTCAGCCTGGCACTAGAACACGGTGACTGACTGGGATGAGGAAGAGGAGGAAAGGCCAGCTGACTTTAATACCAACCTACCAGAGAGGGCAAATGAAATTGTCAGATTTGGGAAAGTCTCCTTCATTTATCTCCTTCATTTATCTCCTTTATTTTAGCAACTGGCAGCTTTACATACAATGAAACTTTTTACTGTTGAATAGCACCGAGTGAACGTCAACGTTTTTTTGTTGACAGTGATCATGTTTTTCAGATATTGCTACAATTATCTAGATATAGTTTGAAATTTTAAATTTTACCTTTCTTCCTCCGGTGAAAACAGCTGTTTCGGTGCTTGTGTGTGTGGCGTTGACATGCGGTGGAAACGGGCCCTTCAGTTGGAAATCAACTGAATATTTAAAGCACAAATATTCTCAACAGCCCCCCGGTCGGGAATGAGCCTTCCGCCGGTCGGGAAGATAAATCGGGAAGCGAAGCGAGCCCCTCCGGTCGGGAAGCGAGCCCCGCGATCAGCTGATCTGAAGATGCCTAAATCCGTTTGTGACATTTCAGGCAGGATCATGGTCCTCCCCAACCAGCACGCACCAGGATTATAATTGTTTATATTTCAAACGTCACTGCAGGTTGATTGTGGGCGACATCGCGGTCGTGTTAGCTTACCAAAACTCTACTGCCGGTTGCTGGCTGGCTACATGAATGTAAGCTATATCCTTTATGAATCCTGACAGGCTAACTAACAGTTAGTGTGGTAACAAACCCCCCCCCATCTCGTAACAAATCAAAGACTATTTCATTCAATACAATTATACAAAAGGTGCATAATGCCACATGTATGATGTTGACAACATGGACGCATATATAGGCAAACCACAGGCAGTCATAGTATTTACCTAAGGAGAACATTTGTGTGGCCTATTATTAAGTCTAAATTAAAAAACAAGCACTAACAAAAATAACAATAAATGTGTTTCACCTCCAATATTTGAATAAAAAAATAAAGGCCATGGATACGATTGAAAACAAGACTAGTAAGCCAATTAGGCCAGACCCACAAGTCCCACAGTTAAAACAAAAGACCAACAGGATGACATTCAAACTGCAAGCATTATGGTCTGTAAAATTGTGTCTAATTTTGTTCTATATTCTTTTATCAAACCAGTCAAATCAATATTGTTATTTTCACCAATAATCATATGGGAATTTGAGCAAATTAAAATATATGGACTTTAAGTATTGATTTTCCAATCCAATAACTAGTTACAGTTACATGTAGCATCTGTGCTACAGCAGTGGTGGAAGAAGAATTCAGATCCTTTACTTAAGTAAAAGTACTAATACCACACTGTACAAATACTTGGTTACAAGTAAAGGTCCTGCATTAAAAAAATGCCAAAGTATGAAAGAATCATCAGGAAAATGTACTTAAAGTATTACAAGTAAAAGTAATCAATGCTGAGAAATATTCACATTTGAGAAACGGGAAACAATCTAAACAGTTCTGTCAGTCTAGTTATAGTGTTAAGGGTTATAGGCCTATATATTGTTGGGTAGTTTAATTTATAGAAAAACTGTATTTTATAAACTACATGTGTTTTGTGTGCAAAAGTCTTAATTTGTAACTAGTAGGGCTGTAATCAACCAAAGAAAATCTTGGTTGACTGAAGTCCTGAAATTTCGACTAAAAATCGACTGGGGGTGCGGAAAAAACATTAGATTAATTAACTGTACTGTCCCGCAGTACTTGTCCTTGTAGGCTATTTGCAGTATATTAAACGTTTTTGACCTAATCATTTTGCACTGAAATGACAGCGCTGCATCAGCGCTCTGTGCATGTCCTCACACGGAGCGGCTGAACATGGAGCTTGGCTTCGCGGCTGAGACACGAATAGACTATTCATTTAAAGCTTTTACTCTTAAACACAAAAGGCACTTTAATATATACTGTATATTTAAACATATCTGTGGTCAAGATCAGTGCCTCGCTGTGTTGTATTAACTCTGAAACTTTCTCTTTGAGTCCCTCACATTTTGCGGTTAGTCCATGCATGATGGTGTGGCGGGCTGGCGCTGTATATTAACAGGTTCCTAAAACCTCAGCCCTCCATAACAGCAATGGGCCTCATATCCTGAGCAATAAAGTCGATAATTCCTTCTGTGATATTATTTTTGCGTTTGGATGATAGAGGCTTAACATCCAGCGGGGTCTGGGTGTGTCTGGGGAACGCTACCGTTGTTGCGGGTGGGTGCGCCTGTAGTTATAAAACGATTATTAGACTATGAAATATGCCAACTCTGATATGTTCATATAGCCTACTCAAAACAGACAGGGCAACCTAATGCAGACAAGTTAGCTTACCGTTTTACGGTGATATGATATGCCATGTTTGTAGTCGAGCTGCAATATGCAAACTGTTACTTGCAAAATTTGCATTCAGCTTTTTCCGATATCTATTTTTGTAAAATGCTGCCACACTGCCTATGTCTTCAACATGGTAAAGGAGGACTGACTGTAAATTAAACACTCACAATTAAATAAATATTCAGCAAACCACTAAACCAAGGCTTTCTAGTTCTTTCTTCAATCTGTCCCCAGTGGGTTGGGCTAATCCAAAAAAAAAAAAGGGGGGTGTTCTGAAGACAGACTGTTACCTGTGAAACAGGGGTTCTCTGAAAACACCCCCATTTGTAATTAGTGCTTTCCACCCATAGACCGTAACGGTCTATGCTTCCACATGAAATTAACACGGCAAAAAATCGACCAATCAGAATTTTGGTCGAGCCAGAACGTATCGACCAATAAACCGACTAGACGAGTGGGAGATTACAGCCCTAGTAACTATTGACTAAAGCTGTCAGATAAATGTAGTGGAGTAAAAAGTACTGCATTTCTCTCTTAAATGTTCAATAAAAAGAAGACAAACATAACGGACAAGAACCTCAAATGCGTACTGAAGTACAGTGCTTGAGTATGTAGTTCCATTCCAACACTGTGCTACAGTAGCAATCACATTGCTGCCTGATAATATGTAAACACTCTGTTAGGTTACAGTAACACTGAAGCAGCAGTTAAATGCTCTCTCATCACTGGTCTTTCTAAATCCATTTATTAATGACACTTAACAGCTATTGTGGTCACATTAAATTCTTTGGCTAGTGTTTTTTTTTATGCACAGATTTCTAACATAACTTAGACTCAAGGCTGTGTATCATCTAACATATTTCTGCTGCAGGATGTAATCCATTGGCTGGTCAGTAAGCATTGCCAGCAGTTTCAATGAATGATGGTGTTGTGCTCACAGTTCAGTCATTTAAAATCAAAAAAAGCCATTCTTCCTCCTGGTGAGCTAACTTTTTACATGTGGTTTTGCTGAATTGTGCAGAAGTTGGATAAAAAAAATACGCACCTAGATTTCGTAGTTTGTTATTTTTTCTGCTGAGAGCAAAATATGTGCTTCATTGACATATCAACTGTTTTTGTGCTGAGTTGTAGATCCAATTTTGCTGTGAAATGCCGTGGCATCAGGCATTCTGCCTCTTTAAAGCTTGGTGTTTTCATTCTAAAGGTTTCCATTGCTTACACAACTGCATTATAGTATCTAGCATTTACACGTGTCATGGCAAAGTGTATTCCCCAGAAACTGCTGAATGATTATTCAATGAAAAATAACCATTTTATTTTTTTTAATTTCTTGTAGAGACAGCATTTTAGTCAATGATAGTGGCTTTTCATCTGATCAATAACTCAAGAGACTGATTGTTCTCTGTTGGCTCCCTTCAGGCTTCACCATCACTGAATCAAGCTACAATCAGTCCCAGTTCTCTACCGTCCAGCAGCTGCAGGATTCCAGCACCCTGGAGTCTCAGGCCCTGTCTTCCAGCTATCACCCCCCGAATCTTCTCCATGTTTCCAGTGCTGAGGTGGTGAGTCCTGGGCCTCCACGTGTGCCCTTAGCCCTTTTCTACATGCACATAATGTCCTTGTAAATGTATTTCTATCTGCATTTTGAGTTCATTTTGTTGTTTTATCTTTTTTTAATCTAGACAAATGGGCTTCTTCAGCAGAGCAGTCAGGATGAGCTTCAACTGACCACTGAAACACAGGACTACCAGGAAGACAGCGAGGACAACAGCAAGAGATCCTACAGGTTATTTCTTTGTGTGTGTGTGTGTGTGTGTGCCTGCTTGAATGAGTGATTCAGAAAGTGCTCCTTCCTATGTACTGTACAAGTACTGGTAATTAGAGCTAGGGCTGGGCAATATATCGATATCATATCGACATTGATATGTGAGGCTAGATATTGTCTTACATTTTGGATATCACGACATGACACAAAGTGTTGTCTTTTCCTGGCTGTTTTATTATTTGTCCCATTTAGTCATTATGTCCACATTATTGGTAATTATTTATCAAAACTATCATTGTGTCAATATTTTGTGAAAGCAACAATATTCAGCACTACAATATCGACATAGATGTATTCGGACAAAAATATTGTGATGTTTGATGTTCTCCATATTGCCCAGCTCTAATTAGAGCTTCAAGTCTTCTGGTTCTTCCTTTTTTCATCTTTGCTCACCTGCATTTCAATGTATAGCTTCTTTTCTTACAGAACCTTTTAAACTCTGTCAGAATCGATGGAGGAGATTAGGGAACTGTGATCCGTAGATCCCTAAAGTCCAGCTTTTGGACTGCTCATTCAAGGACAGTGGATGACTTTCCAAAAGCTGCTCCTGTTGTCTTGGCTGAGTGATTTGAGTTGTATTGAAAAGTGAATCTCGACCAATTCTGATGTTGTTTATACTCTCTTCTTTGTACTGTACCGCTCAATTCTAACCAATCATCAAACCTACTCATGACTTGATGCTGTCATAGCCCGTTTCACAGAAGACATGGTGTTAACCATGGTGTTAACCATTCCTGGGAAAAGTACCTGTTTTCATCCAAACCACTTGGCAATCAGACCAAAGAGTTCAATTTTGTCTCATCAAACCAGAGTACTTTGAGAGCAGTTTGGCAACTCCAGGTGACTCAGCAGCGGCACTCATTCCACCATTTATGCCTGCTTCTACCGTAGCACCTTTGTCTGATGAGACGCGGTGCTGCAGTAATGGTTTTCTGTCTGTTCTTCCATCTCTGGACATAAACTTTGTCTTTTCTTTTGGTCACCTTCTTGGCCAATCAACCCGTTTTCCCAGATGATTGGCATTTGTTGGACATATTCTACATCAAAGGGCGAGAGAGAGTTACTTTGTGATCTTTGGTCAAGAGTAATTCCAGTATCATAGCAGCTGTATAACAGGATCAGAAAATGCAGGGTTTTAGAGCGAGCGCCCAAACCACAATGACGTTATAAGGTGGAGAGAGATAGAGAGTGGCTGAAGTGAGAGAGCGCCCAGCGGCGTTAGAACAAAGCCGTGGCTCAGAGAAATAAAGTGTTTGCTTGATTCATCACTAGATGTGTAACTGTACCAACCATCTCACTATCACTAACTTTATTTACTTTTATAAAGTATTTTTCCAGAAATGAGTCTTATCAGGGTCATCTTATATTTGGACCATTACAATACTTCAAGTTTCTACCCATGTTTTTATATTGCTTTAATGATAACCCTTCTCTGTTATCTGAGATGCACCAGACTGCTGAGTAATTGTATTTCTGCTTGTCAGTTTGCTGGCCTTTAGTTTCCCCTCAGTGCTTGCATTTTGTTTGTGAGCTCTGCAATATCCAAACAAATCCTTTCCAGGGCTTAAAGCAGAGTAATGATAGGCATCACCTTAATACTGAGCCCGGGGAAATCATAGCGCTCACAATGACTGCCTTTAATAACTTTGCCGGCCTTTGTTATTAGCATCTTTCATCTTAACCTTTTCCCCAGATAAAGCAAAGCATATATAGACGTGCCCCAGAGATACATTCACTGTTGCCCAGGTATCAAAGGCATATCCTCAATATGTTGTAATCACTGTTCCTTGTATATAGCAGGCCAACCAACAACTTTTTAACAACGTTGTGAAAAGTAGAAACTGAGTCAGCCATGTTTTTGTGAATATCTTTCAATTCATTAATAGGATTTCACTAGAACGAAATAAATCCTCTACATCACAGGAACAGCAGCAACTATTTTAATCATTCTCACACGCTATGTTTTCCTCCCTGACATCAGCTTTATATTTAGGGCAGGTCTAGTGAGCGTGGATGGCTAACAGGGTTAAAGAAAACACATGCCACACAGCCTATGATATCACTTAGATCTGACTTATGAGGAGAAACTCAATATATACTGGAACTGGCATTTGGAATTCCTGTTTAAAATGGCATAGTCCACTTAGAGTCTAAAGATACTATGTTACACAGGCTCTGTATTCTCACTCGACCCCCCCTCCATGAAGTACAGTTGAGCTGAGTGAGGGTGTACAAACTACATCCCAACATAGGGCTTACTGCACAGCGAGCTTCTAAAACCAGCGATGAAAAAAGTAGGCCTGTCTAAATCTGTGTGAATGCGTGCATGTTGTCGTTATGAAGTGAGGTGCACATAACGCGTGCACGCACACACACACACACACACACAATACACACAATACACAACCTCCCTTCCTTCCTCAGAGTCCCAGTTAATTTGCCTACTCCCTCTGAGCCCTGAGGCCATTTTTACAGTTCATTTTCCGTCTGGATTTATTTTATATAAAAGCCAATAAAACATCAACCCTGTTGTCTACAGTGAAGATATGAACATCATTTTTTTTCAGGACAAACTGGGTTAGTAGAATATTTGGGTTGCAATGAGGTCACTTGAATGTTAAAAATGGTTGTAGGACCTTAAAGACAAATAAATAAATAAAACGGAACATGACTCTTCCAGATATGTATTGATATCACAGACATATAGGTAAAACCTAAGCCATTTTACTCTCTAAAACACTTCTCATATGTCTTGGGAGTCACACTGTGAAGAAATAATCATTATAAATTTTACAGATGACAAAATACAGACATTTTTTCAAAAAAAAGTCCAGACGCTTTTGCCCTCATGACATTTACCTATGCCAATAATAACATAATAATGTCATATTTATTGATATTACACCCACAACAATGCTACACAAGCATTTGTGTGTCTAAAACTGTTCTTCTATATGCAAAAATAAACATAATAAACATTATAACTCATATAAAGCACATACTATTTACATTTCTTCAAAAAAGGCCCAAATATATAATATATAATGCAAATATATGCCATATCTCAAACCAATGAGGCCATTTCCGCTATAAAACGGTAGATATCTATCTTGTTCCGCTATAGCACCTTTGATTGCATGCTAGACACGTTGACAGGAAGTGTTGGCAGAGTAGGAAGTGTTGGGAGGGTTAGAATCTTTCAGCCTCCATACGCTTTGGCTGATATCTCCCATATATGGGCATACTGGGGCCTGTACTTCCTGTAAACACAGAGGACAGACACGGAGCAGCGAGCTAGCGGGAGAATCGAGCGAAAACGCGATGAATTATGGACATAAAGTGGATTAATCTGGGATTTAAAGGTATGGATTTAAAGCCCAACAACCCCTAAAGAGGCTGGAAGTTCCAGGCTGGATAGAAAATCACCTGTAGAGGCTAAACGGACACGGAAAAGACCGCCGTAAAGACTAATTCGTCAGGATTCCGGAGCAACTTTTGGTGAGTCACTGCGTTGTATTGTTTAAAAGTTATTAAACTATGAATCAGAGGTGATTTTTTGATCGTGGGCGAGCCTCTCGGTCTCACAGGCCGTCAACTACTCTCTCTTCCATCTTTTCCTCACTCGCTCCCATGGCCCTGTCACGGTCACGCTCCTCCTCCTCGTCTTCTTCCCTGTCATGATGTTGTTTCTGCTTCTCTCCTTCCTCTACTTCTGGTAATGCTGATGTTGAAGCAGTTACTGAAGCCCCAAACATGTCAGAAATGTTGGCACATTTTGAGGCATCCGCCTGTAGATTCTTTATCTTTTTCTCCTGTAATTTCTCGGCACCTCCCTTGCGCTTTGGTGGTCGTTTGTCCATTTTAACGTGGATGCTAAACTTCCAGCATAAGCATGACTAGTACAGCTCGTGTCTCAGGGCCGGGAGTAGGCAAGGGGGTTCATGGATTTGATTTTGTCAGGCCAGTGCCAATAAAGAAAATGAACCAGTGGGCCGCTGTCAGTTCTTTATATAGATAAACTGTAATTACAGCATATCTGCAATTTGGCCCAAAAGTGTCTCGGCCCACCTGGAAAATGCCTGTTATGCCAGATGGCCAGTCCAGGCCTTTTTCTGAGCCAGCAGTAGACAATGGTAAACAGAGGCACAAGTGGATCAGCTTTTCAACCTAGGTGAAGAGCTCTTTTATTTGTAAATGTAGAGCTGATACAAAACGAGCAAGTTCTTTGACTGAGTTGGAATCCTTGTTGTTTTAAAATTACTATAATTATCCCTCTCTTCCTCGCACACACCCCTAACATGACATACAGAATGTCATGGAACAGAAACAACAACCAGAGATATTCATAAGCTATCATTTTATTGTCATTGCAGTTTCAAAGCTTCGCCACCCCACCAACGTCCCTAGTTTTTCATGTATAAGTGGTCATCAAGTGGAACAAGACAGTCCTGAATCAGACACTTTAAGCTTCAGCCAACAATGTTTCTGAACATCACTGCATTATTCACAATTGCCAAACAACAAACAAAACCTTAAACTGCCAGCTAATGTGGGGACAGTGGGGACAGTGGGGACACTTGGCAACAAAATGCACTGGTGTTTATGATGAGTGCCAGCCTTCTAAATATTCAGTATTCTTTTGTTTTGGGTTAACAAAGGGGTGAACTGGTCATTAGTGTATTTTGGTAAAATGTAAAAAAGGTCACTATAAAATAAGTCTCTTTAGTTAGTAAAGATATGTTATATATGTTAATCAAATGTCAGTATTGTTCCTTCATAATTTTCAAACAAATCTGCATTCTTCAAGGATTACGTAACAGCCCACAAACCAAGAGGGACACTAACACAAATGTAGAGTATGCATGCTGTGTTACGCTATCCTCTTTAGAAGATTTAAAAGAGCCAGCGATTCTCCGTTAAAAGTAAACCATGCCCACTATTAGCCCAATGTTATGTGACTACTTAGTCTGCCAGTTGATCATCAAATTATTTTCTGAGTGGCAGTGTAAATAACGGCAACAATTCCTTTCCCTCTTCAGGTGCAGTTGGTGTAGTAAGGGCTTTAAAAAGTCCAGCCATCTGAAGCAGCACGTACGCTCCCACACGGGGGAGAAACCATACAGGTGTCACCTCTGTGGACGAGCGTTTGTATCAGCCGGAGTGCTGAAGTCCCACCTCAATACACACACAGGTGAGCTCGCTTTGTACCAGGTGCTGAGATTTTTTAATTTATTATTAGATTTTCCAAGCTGAAAGTCATTAAAGGCCATGCCCACTATTAAATATATAATATTCCATATTTCAATTGGAATATTCAAAGGATTCAAATCTGAGTGGTACATTGTGATTCAAAATGGTAAAACCTTATCTCCCAAAGCCAGCTCATGCATTTCCTTCACACCACGGCTACAAATTAAACAGGTTTTAAATGAAACTTGGAGCCAGCGCTACACCATTGACTCCCACAATCAATCATTGTTGTGTGCTGTGCAGTTCAAGATATGTGGAAAAAATGGAATAGTTTTATGACTTTATGACAATGGACATAAGGTAAATAAGCAGTATGAGAAATTTATGCAACGTTATCCGTTTTCTTAATAAAATAATATATATATATATATATATATATATATATATATATATATACATAAGTAGCAATGCGTCAAAACTAGATGTTTTTTTTAAATGTGAAACCCTGCCTCTGTCATCTCTCGCTGACAGGAGTGAAGCCCTTTAAGTGTAATGTTTGCGACGCCTCATTTACCACCAATGGCAGCCTGAACCGCCACATGATCATCCACATCAAGTCTTTCAAATGCTCCATTTGTGAGGAGAGCTTCAGGACCAGCCTGCTGTGTAAAAAGCATATGAAGAAGGAGCATGCTGTGGAGGAGCAAAGTAAGGACGCCAAGACAACATTTGGATGTTTCATTACATGACACTTACGCACAGGGTATACACACACTCTACACAGGGTCATTCCAGTTCCATTGAATTTCAAAGTTATTGGAAAGATGTTTGAAAAGTTTAAAGACACAAACAAAATTGCTTGGAATATGTGATTTTTAAAAAGGAAAGGGAAAATGCTAATATATATTCTATCAGCATGCCAAAAGATTGATTTTTGCCTTGAATTAATGGAGAGTAGGTTTGAAGCTGTCTGTACACTGTGTAAAAGATCTGTGCTGTCAAATAACAACTTGGATGTCGATATTTTTACTCTTGAAAATGTTTCAATCTGCCCACATCTTAGCCCCCGTTTTGAGCATGACCCAAAGACACATAGTGGTAATAGACCCCGATTCTCCCAGTTATAGGTCTGGAAAGTCAAGACGTCGATGAAGAGGATGAAGAAGAAGAGGACGAGGATGGGGAGCAGAAGTCAAAGAGGAGGGGTTTGGAAATCATCACTTTCACCGAGGAGCAGGCGGCCGAGCTGGCAAAGGATCCTGGCGAGGAGGCCTCGGTGTCGGAACGGATCCTCGCCCAGTCAGCGGCAGAGAGGGATCGAATCAGCGAGATCAAAGACAAGGCCGTTGAACTGGAAACAGAACCCAAGTTTGCCAACTGCTGCAATTTCTGCCCCAAGAGCTTCAAGAAGCCCAGTGACCTCGTCAGGTAAATTCAATTCAACTTTATTTATAGTATCACATCATAACAAGAGTTATCCCGCGGCGCACCTGGCGCAGCATGGCGCAAAGCAAAGTGTCTTTGCTATTTTAAGACCGTCCAGCGCCCACGTGGTTTAAATAGCAAATGCCATGGAGGTGTGTTCAGGTGAATTCTTGGCATATTATCTTGAGGCAGCGGGAAGTGATCGATTCATTGACCAACAAAAACCTGGACTAAAGTCAGTAATGCAGCATGTCATTTTTATTTTAACAGCGCATTAGTAAAATGCACCTAGGCTTATGCACAGCACGCACACACTATGCTTGTTACACACACACACACACAGGGAAGCGTAGCAGCACCAACACATGCAAAAGATTACATCTAAAAATATCATGGTGCAAATCCGCCATCATAATAGCAATGCGCCAAGGTACAAGCGCCCCTGGCTGTTAAAGGGAATGGGAGATGACACTCTGATTGGTTTATTTCATGTTACACCTAAACACGCCTACAGATATGAGTATAGAAACCCATGCTTAAGTTGACTAAAAAGAGGAATAAAAAAATAATACCTGAATTAAAAAATGAGGAAAAATCCAACCTTTAAGGACACCAATTTTCTTTGTGAATGAATAATGTGTCATCAATAAATAAATGTTCTTCCTTAAAATACAGGGGGCATAAGTATAGACACCCCTATGTTAGATTCACATAGAAGCAGGCAGATTTTTATTTTTGAAGGCCAGTTATTTCATGGATCTAGAACACTATGCATCCAGATAAAGTTCACAAACAAAAACAGACTCTTTATTGAAGCCGCTATGTTTTCAGGCTTGTGGTGATGCACAATGTGCTATAGGTGCCAAAAAAAGTTTTTAAAGATTATTTTTTGGGGGTTTTCTCTTTATTAGTGACAGAGAATAGACAGGAAAGGGAGAGAGATAGGGGATGACACGCAGAAAAAGGCTGCAGGTCGGATTCAAACCCGGGCCGCTGCAAAGGACTCAGCCAGCATGGGGTGAACACTCGTACTTGTTGAGCTATAGGCCGCCCCCGTGATATTAATTCTAAGCTAAAAAGTCGTGATTCATAATTTTTCTCCAAATCATGCAGGCCTAGAATCCAGATGAATCTCCACTGTCACTCTGTGTTTGGTTGAAGAAATATTGTATTGTCACTTGTTTTTTTAAACAACCATAACTTACATTATGATGTATGATGAAACATAAACGTAGCACAGTCCCACTTATGGTGTAGACAGGAAGTTCATAGCAGAGTCACTTTCTTCTCCTGAACAAGTTAGATACTCACCAGTTAGCCACATTTATTATTTAAGTTTTCATATTTGGATTCAGAGTGCATTTGCAATTTCCTGTAACAAAGGCGCTGGGAACTAAAGCCATGATGGACGAGTGCCCTTGGGCAGTAACCAGTAAACACTGGCAAGGCAAGGCTTGCTGTTTCCATTGCATGTCATTCGTGCCATATTTTCAAGTTCCACTCACTTGCTGTCTTTTAAATCTCCCATCTGCCCTTATGCTCTTTCAAATGTACCTAAGATGATTTGCTTCCATGTCTAGGCACATTCGGATCCATACAGGAGAAAGGCCTTACAAGTGTGATGTATGTGGGAAGAGTTTTACGGTAAAATCTACCCTGGACTGCCACGTGAAGACACATACAGGTTAGAGTTTTATCACAAGAAATCATTGTATTTGGAGAAGTGCATAAACAAGATAGGGGGATTTGATACAGGATCTGGCAAACTCAGACAATATGATGGAATCTAATGTTAAGATTACTTAAAGGAATGGTAAAACATTTTGTGAAATATGCTACAGTATTTGCTTTATTCCGGATGTCCGTTACTTGACGCTTTCAGAACCTCCTCCGCATCACTGTGGAGGAAGGTCTGGTAATGCAATGCTACCGGATCCATTATACACAAAGAACAGAGAGTTCTGAAATATTTTACCAAGAAGAGACAACAAGCTGGTGTAGCTTGGAGAAGTCCTATTCACTCTCCTTACTGTGTCTCTGCAGGTCAGAAACTCTTCAGCTGTCACATGTGCAACACCTCCTTCTCTACAAAGGGCAGCTTAAAGGTGCACATGCGCCTCCACACTGGCTCCAAGCCTTTCAAATGTCCCTTCTGTGAACTCCGCTTCAGAACTTCAGGCCACCGCAAAACCCACATCCAGTGCCACTTCAGACCAAGCCTTGACAGCCGCAAATCCAAGCGGTCTGCTTCTTCTACTGCTCAGGCCGGTCATGGTCAAGACCCAGGGACTGGGCAGGCTGTGGGACCGGGCCAGGGGCAGCAGCCAGCCATTTCAGAGGCTCTTCAACCTGTGGGTCTGCTACAAACGTCCAACTCTGACCCCAATATTTACCTCCCAGCCAACCAAGTCCTGACAGGGCAGTTTGACCAGAATCTACTGCAACAGGGACTCGTGGGACAGGCCATCCTGCCGGCCTCCATGTCAGGTAGGGATTATGGATGGGTCACACAGAACACAAAATGGCTTGTAATTAATCAGGCAGAGCGGTAGATCATGAAGACATTTTGCATATATTACTGCGATTGACGCAGAGTAGCAAGAAATCAAGTCTGTTTGTTACAGAGCAATGATTTTATTATCTCAACGTTATAACGGCCCATGGTCAGCAGGCATCATTTTAAGAGGATGAAATGACACAAGACGGTAAAATGGAGGCACTGAATTTTATTATTATGCCACCGTGCGATGTTATAAATGACCCAACAACAACACATTTTATTGATGTTCGGCACCTACTCTGACCGGAATGTCAGGCTGATGATTAATGCACTGACGTTTGCCGGTGGAACTGAAGTATGGCAGGTATCATCATTTCTCGTTCGGTCAGTTGATAATGAGTCGACAGTTGCACAGGACAAGATGAAGGCTGTGGCTGAGGCAGGGAGGACGAATGTGCTTACGCCACCTTCTAAATCACGGAATCACAAAAAAGGTTTAAGTAAGTACTTAAACAGAATTTGCCTTATTGGTTGGTGCATACATAAACAAACAAACAAACATAAACAATTATGAATATAAACTGAAGTCTGGCTAACGTTGGCAGCCATGAATTGACTTTCCCCACACAGCTACTGGAGCATAACACTTGGCGAGGTGGCCAACAATGTTTTCCAATCATTGCTTCCTTCTTCAAATTCATTGAAGCATTACATTCATTGCAAATTGTTTTCTTTGTTCTCTCTCTTTTTTATTCATGAGACATTCAGTACTTCAGGGGTATTGTTGCTCCAGCAGAAGCCATAGGATCACTTTCGTAGCTCAGAAGCCTTGCAGTGCATATAATGACTATATGTATAATGACTATATGTCATGCCTTTACATCTGCCCTTTGCCATAAGATATACCATTATGTACAGTATCTGCCTCCAGGGTCATCCTCGTCTGGTACTAGTTCAAGTTTTAGTTTCAGTGTTTTGTTAATAACACCTCATGCCTCTTCACCTGTCATAACCTGTCTAATGCTGTAAAAAAGCCTTTACTTTCTGTCCTGCAGCCACAAAGATTATTTAAGGTCTAACATTCACAAAATGAGTTAAATATTGTTACCAAAATGTTAAGTGTGTGTGTGTGTGTGTGTGTGTGTGTGTGTGTTGTGTGTGTGTGTGTGTGTGTGGCAGCTGCAGGAGACCTGACTGTGTCTCTCCCAGATGGCCTGACCACGCTGGATGGCATCCACCTGCAGTTGACGCCTGCCAGCCTGGTGTGCCCTAACGTCCAGATCTCTGGCATCGACACCAGCAACATCAACAACATCACACTACAGGTTACATTTGAATTCATTTCAGCCTTTTCTTTCTGTTGGTCAGGATGAATCAAGTTCTTAGTGAACGGTATGTGCTGAGATTTTTGAGAAAATTGAGCCTGTGTTCTGCAGTGTATTTTTTTATTATAGGAATTCAAATATCTTAGGAGCTTCACTTGGAAGAGCAATTAGGAGCAGTAATGTCTTCGTCATGAGTTTATTTCCTAAAATAAAATACCAACACATCTCAAAGTCTCAAGACCCAAACATATGAGAGTATGTGCCATCAATGACAAAACCAGCAATCTAAAAATAGCATTAATATGTTAGAAATCTGTTCCATAGCCATAGAGAGTAATATTTATTTATTTAGAGAGACACATAAAGTGTTTTTAAGCATAATATTACCATTATATTTTTATTATCATACATAATGTATAAATATGCTAAACATTAAATGAATTATTTTCAATATTAATTAAATTTTCTTGCTTAAAGCATTTTAAAAATGCATGCTCTCTTTAAAAAAACATTAAATGGTTCATACTTACATAATATTTGTAGAAATAAATAGTTTAGAAGACAGAGAGGTTTTGTACCTTAATTTTCTGCGAACCAGAATCTTGCCAGATTAATGTTACTGCCTGTAATTAATCAAATATTCTTTTGTATATTTCAAATACTGTCATTGCTCATATCCTCCATCAAAACTCATAACAAGTTGACTTTTCAGAAACGTTACACATTACCTGCTAGAATAGATTAGAACCAGCCTTCCAAAAAAAGTCAGACATTAGGAGAAAGTATGTAGACCAAACTAAATCATATCTTAATTCTTGCAATGTATTTTAGATCATAGATTTGAGTATCAAGTGTGGAATTTTTCTCATTGACACTGAAACTTTTTTTTTTTGTTTTTCAACCATGCATAGGCTTCAACCATACATTCACACAAGTCTCACTCTCCTTTTCCTCCTCAACATCACCTTTCCTCTTTCATCAGAAGTAGTGCTTTCTCTTCCAGATTGACCACGCGCTCTTCCAGCAGACCTTACAACAAGGCGGTCTCCTCTCTCAACCCCTGAGCGTCGACACTGGGCTCGTCTCCCACTCTGGCGGTCAGCTAATGTCCACCACCGACCCCTCAGTGTCCGCCAACGTGGTCCTCCACCCACTGACCAGCCTGGCCCTGCAGCCCTCTGCCATGACACCTGCTCAGGTCAGCCTCTCTGAGCAGGATGCTACAGGTATGTGTGGCGGCCTCGGGCAAGAAAAAAACAGACGCTCTCTGTTATGAGCTGAATAGTCTATATTGATGGAGTTTCATTTCTGGGATTGTCGGGTGTCCTTCATTTTTACCTTCCGCTGTCTTTGTGTTGCATTTAGCATGCGATATACTCCGGTCAATTTCTGAGGACTATGGGTAACTGGTCCTCAGAACTTTACAGGGTAAATCCAGACAGCTAGCTAGATCATCTGTCCAATCTGCGTTTTCTGTTGCACGATTAAAACAACACATATTCCACCAAAACAAGTTTGTTTCCCAAGGCTATTTTGCAGTGGCAGCATTGCTCCGTCTGGTGCCGCCCAAAACAATTGTGATTGGTTTAAAAAAATTCTCCCATCCAGGAATGCTCTGTGGACTAGCCAGACCCTCTTTCGCAGCGCTGTGGAGGATGAAGGTCTGGCAATGTGAGGCTATGAGCTGAATAAGTGATCAATGCTTTCCTGTGGATTCTGCAGGTTCTCAGGACCTCAGCCATGTCATAAGCAACTCTGGGCTGGTAACCGGAAGCACCGGCGGTCAGGAGATCACACTGACCATCAACAATTCCAGCCTGACTCAAGCCCTCGCCCAGGTTCAGGCCCAGGCCTCAGCTTCTGGTTCCAGCACTGCAGCAGGAAACACTCAGGAGATTACTCTCACCATATCAGGTATGGACCACTCTACAATGCAGGTCCATAAAAAAAACATACATAAGTACAAGTACATAGCTGGATACTGTAGACAGTTACCTTGTCCGTTCACAAGTGCAGAAACAGACTATCAATAACACATCAACAGATGAAATAAAAATCCCCTCAAGGATCTGTAACACATCTATTGATTTCCTCACTCAGGGAAAACACAACAATAACTCTGCCCTTAGATTTATTTGAAGAGGATCAGGTTAGGGGTGATACATTCTCTTCACAAACCAATTTCTTCCTATACATGTATCCACAGTGTCAAGCTAAGTTGTGCCTGTATCACCTTTTGAGTCAAGAGAGATCTGGATACAGCTTGGACTGTCTTTCTTTCAGCAATCTGACATATTTACTGTATTGTGATCCAAATCCTTTAGACTAAGGCAATAGCCAGCTATCGTTATACAAAGCCTTTTTGCTTTTGTTTTTCTTTCTCTGGAAGCTGCACCAATGTGTCTCTCTCTGCATGAAAGGCAGTAGAAAATAACTATTATATTTAAAATTATTATATATAAAAGCAGCAAGAATATGGTGGGTTAGGGGCAGTAGACATGGGAATTAAGACTATATATTAAATCAAAAATGTGTTAGCAGTCATCACCAGGAATGCACTCTGGGTTGAAAAGTGGTGGAAAAGGAGAGGGCGAGCCAGAATATAAATTAATTTATGGTGATTTTATGTATGAATATGACAACCAGATAAACTTGAATGGCCTTTTAAACAAAAGATTATAAATATGGTGGGTATATAAATTAGAAACCCCTAAAGCAAACACCTACCCTACAACGAAGGAACACAGACTGTTATTAACAGTGATGACAGGTGTAAACAGGTAGAACTTTAGACCACAAACAGCTCCTTCCTTGGAATATATTGATCTTGGGATGTACAGCACTTTGTGAAGGACTAGATGCACTTTACAAATTTTGCACTGGTCTGTTCTTTAGTTAAGTTTCTTATTGTTATTAATTATTTTTGCTTTGTACTTTGTAAAAACTTTAATAAAGCTCTATTTTTTTTTTTTTTAAAAAGAATCAAAGATGGATCACGGTGCATGAGTTCCAAGCAAAAATGTCTGACATGATTTTTTCAGTCACTCTCAGCTAATCCAAATTGGTGTATAACTTGCCATGCCTGACAGAATCACTTTTCTTCCTCAAATGGACCAAAATATTCTACATGCTACCCTACCCTTATATATGAAAAAAGAGCTCAAAATGTGAATGACTGTGAAAAATAAAAAGCTAATTTCTTGAATTCTGGACTAATTTCTTGAATTCTGGACTTTTTCCCCATACTGCTGCAGGCCAGGATCTGCTCCCCCAGCATAGCCACCCTAATGGTGCTGAGATGAACGGCAGCATCCGGCTGGCATCGCCACTCAATAGCCAGCCCACCAGTGCAACCCTGACTATCACCAATGAACACCTCCTACCTCAGAGTCACGCCAACACTGGAATGACAGGTTAGGATTGGCCTCCTGCTACTCCCAGGAGTATAGTAATAAAGTTGTACTTGAATTTAATTATCACCTGCTGACCTCCCTTCCCTTAGAATAGTATAGTGTACCTTTGTTAGACAAATTCTTGTTTTTGTCTTCAGGGTTTCCGTAGGTAATTGGTCAAAATGTTAATTGTCGATTAAACGGTTAATCATTAACATCCCTACCAGAAATTCATGGTTACTAATAAACCACCCCCCTCACAACTTCACTCTGTCAGTGTTATAAATGCACACAAAAGTGATTTTTGACCTGAATCAAGTCAACATTGGTGACCTCATCCACTCACTCATAACACCACTTGACTCTGGGCCACCACTTTAAGCCAGGAGTTTGGCATTGAAGTGGGAGATATCCAGCTGGCTGTTGCACAAATATCACCCCAATAACCTTGGGCAGAACTGATTAAATTTATGAAATGAGTACCACACCAAGTGGGAGATTCTTGTGTATGACCCAGCCCAATCTGCCGCCGATTTGATTTCGCCCTACAGCTCAGGCTGGAAACCTGTACGTTTATCTGTCCTGCTCTCGTTACAAATTTGCTGGAGCCAATCACAAATTCCCCAGTCTTGGTGACCTGTCCCCGGCTGGATCTGTCCCCGGAAATGTCCCCGGTGTTCACTGTGACTGACAGACCCGATATTGGAAGGAAAGAAAGAAAACTCTGACCAAACGTAGCTGATAGTCGCACACCAGCGCTGATCAGAGCTCAGAGATGTTTTAGAAAGCCTTATTTTACCATACTAAAATTACAGATTATTTACATGGAGTCTGGTGGGTTTAGCGAACGCAATTTCGCGGACTTTTATGTTTTAAAAAGGATCTTAATCTTTAACAGAAAGCTCAACCTCCTTAGAAATCCTTTCCATAATGTTGTCAGACACTTAGAATATTAATCTGTCAATCTGTGAGTCTGTCAGTAGCAATACAAACTCTTTTATGAACATAAATACAAACTGGACAATTATCCTATTAACTTACTTTATAGCTTGTTTCTCTGCTGACAACTGCAGTGATCTCATTTAATACTGCATCAATGTCAAAGGAAAATCTTTCCTCAATAGTTTTTATTGTATCCGATACTCAATGAGCTGTTGCAGAAACAAGCCTGAAGCTGTCAGATAAATGTAGTTCAGTCAACATTACAACATTCCCCTCTGAGGTGTAATGGAGTAGTACAAGTATGAAGTAGCAGCAGGGGCGATTCTAGGATCAGACCTTTAGGGGGGCTCAGCCCCTAATCAGAACAGCTCTAGGTCTAGTGTCCCCGTTTTAAGTTTTACAAAAATAAAAACACGACTTGTTTTGGAGGTATATACGCTTCTGAGCTGAAAATGCCCCCAAATTTTGTCTGAGAAATCTGGTCACCTTATCCCACACCAAAGGCATGCGTCATATCCACTGCACCATCACCACCCATATATTTTATACAATGAAGTAAAGAAAAGCAGGCTTTTCATTTCTAGCCGGCAACTGTCAATTTTGTTGTCTTGGATTACTTTTCTAGCAGATTTGATCAGATTTAGCTAGCTAGCAACAGTTTTAGCTAGCAACAGTTTTAGCTAGCTGGTTTATTAACGCTATCTCTGTTAGAGTTAAGCCCCTGACACACCAACCAGACGGCAGACCCTCGGCAGAAAAGGCATTTGGGTTGATCAGTCTCCCCAAGTTGGTCAAAAAGTGCCTTTGAACACACCAAAGCAACAAGACATAATAAGTCTCTATAACAGCTCTCATATTTATACTAAAATAGTTCACCAAAATGTGTTTTGAAACATTTTAAGCAATAAATAGACCATGCAGTTGCTGAATCTGTCTTCACTTCAGATCGACAAAGATCAAACAAAGACAAAGACTCTAGTCGCGCTCATCCCGCTCGTCATTTCCGGGTTAGCACTCTACCAATCAGATTGGCCATTGAGTCCAACTGCCGGCAGTGCCCGCCTTCCGACCGAGCATGTCAGGTCAGCCAAATTGAAGGACAATGGCAATGGGCAACGGCACGGAACACACCTGAACAGACTCGAGTCACCGACCTCGCCAGACTGTCCGACGGCCGATTATCGGGTTAGCGTGTCACGGCCTTTAGTGACAACCTGCGTGTCTAGCTAACTGTTTGTTTTCTGCTGACTCTTTTTAATTAAGAACCAATGTGGGTCTTAAATATGTATGTGCTTGCTACACACAATCTGTCTGCTTGACAATCCCATTTTGCAGCAATAAAATTTAAGCGAGAACAGAGAAATGTATCTTTTTAGATAGAACAGATGTTGACAAAGTTTCCTTTTGGGGACATCATTTGAAATTGGGAAAAAATGTGTTGAAAAATGGTAATAAATTGCAATCTATCGCAGAATATTGCAATATGTTTAAAATCACAATAATATCGTGATGATATCGTATCGGGAGGCGTCTGGTGATTCCCACCCCTATTGGAGCCTCATGATACGATATCATCACAATACTTATGGCAAGATACAATATTATTGACATAAATGGCAATTTATAACCTTTTTTCCAACTTCAAATTTTTCCCAATTTCAAATGATATCCCCAAAAGGAAACTTTGTCAACATCTGTTTTATCTAAAAGATAAATCTCTGTTTGTTCATATCACTTCAATTTTATTGCTGCAACATGGTATTGACAAGCAGACAAACTGACCAACAAATTTCAAAATTTCACAAATTGCACCCTGGTTCTAGCTCAGGAACATCATCACATAAAAGAGAATTTATAATCGCTTGTAGGCATACACGCCTAGAAAGGACACCCCCTGATCTTCATCTTGGTTTAAATCTGACCTGGGATCTATTTTGCATGTCATCTTTTAGTGCTAGAAAATAAAATGAACTGCAAATGTACATTTACTTTCTACTCTATCAAGAGGATGTGCATTTGAGTTTGATAACTCTATAAGTGAAATATTGTCAATTTTTAATTGTGTATGTGTGATAAGAGAGTAAAGGGCTTGTGTGCTGTGAAGTGAGCAAATATGATTTGTTTTGGCAGAGTTTGCTTCCTGATTGTTCTGTTTACTGCCTTGCTTGTCACCTAGAAGCTTAATCCAATTTTTAGTCGCATCTCTCTCTTCATTACCCTCCCCTCTCAACTCAAGTGGAAAATATTCCCACCGCTTCACAGAGTCACCAGAGCGTCTCTGCTTTTCTTGATTAGACTGAAGCATTTCTGTCACTCTGTATGTTTAAATGCTTTGACTGATAGTGCAGGGCCTGTGTTGGCCAAAAAATGGAATATCATCTGGTGTTATTTACCACTAATATAATGTAAGTTCCTCCCTGACCAAACTAATGAATATGTTGTTATTATTTTTTAGTCAGGCTGCAAAGCACCAAAAGGGCTTTGGCCAGCTGGTTTCATTCACTTCAACAAATACAGGCCCACATGTTGCCGTCATCACAACAATCCATGGACTGCATCCACTGCTCCAAAGTTAAACTCACATTCAGGCCTGTAGAAAACCATTTCAGTGCAGCGTGGGTGGTGGACATTTGCTCTTCATAAATCCTTTAGTTTTCATGTTTTGGTTGATTTGGGTACACCAGTGGTAACAGCAAGTGTTGTTAAATACTACAATTCCCAGAATCCTGGAGCAACAAACATTCCTTGAGCAACCTTTCATGTACAGTAACTGTGGCCTTTGTTTAATTACTCCCTGAGTTACTACTATTTAATTACTCCCTAGAGTTCAAACTGATCAGCTGTCAAAATGCAGCTGCTTCACAATACAAGACAGTTAAATGCTTTTATTGTGAAACAGCAGCAGTAGAAAATGTTACTTTGGCATTGGCAGTAACTCATTACAGCTCTAATACATCTGTAAGAGAGTGGCAATTAGACAGTAAGGCTATTTATTAATGTCATAAAATTAGAATAACTCAATAACAGTAGCTCAGTAGTTTCGTTGCTGCATCATTTCCTGAGGATTCCTCATGCATAGTTGGGCTATTTGAACTGTATTATAGTCAAAGGACATAATGGTCTCCATTTAAATACAGTTTGTATACACTACTACATTTGCTACAAAAAAATACAGCTCTGTCTGTTGTTGAAATGTCTTAAAAACTTGTAAATCCTAACTTTAATGTCTGTCTCTCCCCTGTCAGTCTCCAGCATGCCAACTAGCACCACCTTGTCACACACAGCTGCATCCCAGAGCCTAGCGATGTCACCAGGAGGCGTGGCTAGCGATGACAGCGTTACACTAACACTGGCAGATGCTCAGGGTATGCTGGATGGTGTCACTCTAAACCTCAATACACAGGTAAAAAAAAAAGAGGCCTTGTCTTAAAATATATTTTGTAACATTGTCTGCTTTTAGAACAGAAACATCTGTGATATCATTAAGCATGTGTGATGATCAAAGCAGACATGTTGTTTTTCAGCTGCCTTACCAGAGTATCTTTTAATATTTAGGGTCAGACGTTCCCGGCAGTGCTGAATGACCCGGGGCAGCCGGCCAACTCTGGCCAGCAGGTTATACTGGTCAGCCACCATTCCCAATCTGCCAACGGAGCATCTGACAACGGATACAACGTGAGTGTGTTTGTTTTATGTGTAATATGTGCTATTTAAAATATCCAGTGGAGGAACTGTCAAACAGAGCTGGCATTTTACATTGCTTAAATGCTTAAAATGGCAACACAATAATCTGGGATCGATTACCTATTTTAAGTAAATAACTGTCTACGAGTGGTTTGTATCACTAAAATGAATGGTAATCAGGGGCTGCCTGGAAGATATAAAAGAACACATTCATCAAACTCAAAAAGTTTTATAATGGAAATATGCAACGTGAGTTTAGGACTTTCAGATTTTGTTTTAGATAAAACCAGACTTATAGCAACTAACACTTTATTGTAAGCATAAATACGCTATGCTAAAAAAGAAAAGGAACATTTGATTTTCACAATGCTGGTGTAGGTGTGAGCTTTTGCGAGTAATCGTGAATATATGTTGTGATGTGATCCAGATTACTGACAATGGCCATAAGGGTGGGAAGGATGGCCAGACGGAGGCTGATAACCGGAACCAGTGCTACTACTGTAATCAGGTGTGCCAGAATGCCAACACCCTGCGACGGCACTGTCGACAAGCTCACGGCAAGGACCGCTGCCACGTCTGCACTCTCTGTAACAAGGCTTTTAAGAGAGCTACACACCTGAAGGTAAGAACTCATGTAGAAACAGTAGTACGTTTTTTAAGATACTGATGGCTTATATGGCTCGTATTTTCATTTAAAGATATAATACCGTATGTAATATTTCTGCATTAAAATGTCTAATGATTATACTTATGTTATAAATGTTTTTTAGTTGTATACTTATGCTATCCCAAATGTTTCCAATAAGGTTCCATCCCAGTGAAATCTGTAATTTTAGTTAATGACATGGTAAGTGTCATTTGGTCGTCTGTCAGTGGCGTCATATAACCTTTGACACTTGTAGTTGCTCTGACTTCCGTCAAAACACATCAAACACCTGGAAACACGTTTAAATCACACAATGTTAAAGAAGTATACTCAGTAGCAGAAACACAGAACTTTCTCTGCCGCACGGCATCATTTTTTTCATTAATTAATTAATAATTAACATGCCACGTGTTAACACAGTGATACAGTAGAGACCTAGTTTATCGATATGACATTTCATTATCGATTACAGCTCACCACAGTGTGCTACGTTAAAGTGTGGCTCATGCTAATGCTTGGTGGCTAAACCGTACCGTAACATTAAAGTTAAAAGTTATTTTTAGTATGATTGTTTTGACAACGGTTAACACCGCTGGGCAAACCCACCAATGCATTTGCCATGTTACATCAGCTGTATGGGTAGTAGACTACTCTAATGCTAAGTTAGCCAGCTAGCGCACCCAGGTCCGTCTGCTTCACTCCCTGGCGCTAAGAGACTTCTATCAGGATATGACAACATCATGAAAAGTCTGTTTACATTCATTAGTTCCGATTGAGAGACCCGTAGCGGCTGGAAATTCCATACTGTACGTTTCATTCAGCGTTGCACATAAGTGAATTAAACAGATGTGTAGTCTGTTATATTTAGTAATATGTGCCTCCACATCAGGCTCAGAAATCAGTGCTGTCTCACTTGTTGAGGCAAAAACAAGAGTAATTCATCAAGTAGCGTTTCAGACTCTTCTAACTTGTCCTTGTCCGCACACAAACAAAACACTTTAACTGAGAGGCGCTTTGAGAGCATGTGTCTCTTCATGTGTTTGTGTCAGATCAGGAGAAAAAGAGGAGGAGGAGGACATGCCTTTATACGCTAGCTCTTTTACCACAATGTGCAATATTTCAAAACAAAGGTCAATGTGCCATAGGCTTCAACTTTTGTAAATGTGCCTCAACGTGCTGAGTAATTGTCTTTGAGAAAAGAAATGACACAGAGATTAGGTGGGTGTCACAGTGAGAGTGACTGAGCTTCATCCTCTCCAGTTCCCCAGGCTGTTCATTAGTCTGCAACAAGAACTCGGATGCTGATTTTAGATGCTTAATAAGGCCCAGTGGTGAGAAGATTCATTTCTAGTACTGTAATTTTTCATTTTTGTTGGCCTGTTGATATTAACGTTGCCATTTAATTATAGCCAGACAACCAAAAACCATGGCTTTATAATTTGGAAACACTGGGAAAGATGTTCAATGATAAAGTTTTAAAATATTCTTATCAAGAAAGAATTAAAGCCAGGCATTCATGCTTGACCTGCTGGAAAAATCAGTAGACTCACACAGTCCTTCCATGACCTTAAATGATGAAGGGGTATCGGCCCACGTTAATAAATCAAATCTGCTTACAATCCTTTTCACAATTACTTGGTCATTAAAAATTAAAAATCTCATTTTGTCCATAACACACATACACATACTCAGACATTTAATTAAAACATTTTTTTTTGAAATGCAATATGTTTCTACAAGATATAACTCATCCACACAAGGCTCTCCAGCTGCAACAACAAGGGATCATACATCAAAACAATATACATGTTTAATAATTGTACAAATAATCACAGGCATGTATAAGTTCAAGTTGTAGGCTGTAAAACTGGAATTGGAAAAAAAAATGGAATTGTGTAATTACATTTTTTTTAAGGAGGTACTGGGTAATGGAAACTGCTTTTTGGTTATGTGTCTGAAAGTTTTTCCTAAAGTTCTAATGTGTACCCAAAGTAACCCGTGGCACTTTTAATAAACACTGGCTCCATAATGAGCACAAACACCCTCTAGACGTTCTTATCTGCTTATAAAGTTGTTGCAGTTACAGCCTATTTTTTGTGCCAGTTTCCCTCTGAACGTTGTGATTAGGCCATTGTTTTCATTCTTTTCCCTGTGTGCCAGTCTGCTTTGTGCTGCCCAGTATCTGTCTCGAATATGGCTCAGTGCAATAGGTTTGGTATTATTGTAAGTATTCTGGGTACACATCACTGCTCTTTCAGTCCTTTTATGTGAACCAAGGTATTATTGTATCAGAATAATGGTGATAATCATTAATACGGCCCAGTTTGCTGTTTTGAGGGTTAAATGTACAAGTATGACTAGTATTCTGGTCAGTGTAGTAGGTGCTGCCAGGATCCTATTTTGAGAAGTTGATTAGACAGATGATCACCCATGGAACAGTAAAGGTCCCATATAATGCTCATTTTCAGGTTTATACTTGTATTTTGGGATTTCTGCTAGGACGTGATTACATGCTTTTTTTTTTTTTCTCAATATACCTGTAATTACCCTCTGTCGGAAATGCTCTATTTTAGTGCATGTCTCTTGGAGCACCCCTCCCAAAAAAGCACAGCCTGCGCTGATTGATCAGCGTTTCAGGGTCTTACGCATCAAAATGTCTTAGTTTTCAACAATAAGCCCAAAAAAAGATTCTAAGTTTGCGATCTTACCTGACAAAGCATATTTTTCACACATTTGAGAGACTGGGTTGGTTTTCAGTTTTATGACACAATGCTCAGTGTGTAGCAGTTGTACCTGCTCTTCCCTTTTCTAAACTGATGACAGAAATAAAATGTATTAGGAAGACATTCAGAACGCATGAACAGATTATATGGAGGCATAGTGGGTAAATTATTGGTTAGATTTTCCAATTACCATACATAGTATTTTGCCTCTAAACTATGACATATTTTAACTTGTTGAGATATAGGAGTCAGTCATTAAAAAAGCAACATAACATGCATAATGTAACGTTAGCTTCAAGGGATCAAGTACAAAATGTAAAAACAAGCTTTTTCTCAATATCACCAATGTCTACACACACACACACACACACACACACTTTTAATGTTTAGTTTTTTTAACTCATTGCATCAGCAATCCACCCAGCAACAGACCACATCATTATAACAACCTAAATAAGACCCAAATAAGTAGATTGACCTTGTATGGTAAAATAAAACCGTAAACAGTAAAATTAATTTTTCTGTCTAGGAACATGAACGAGTGCACCAGCCGGGCCCGTCACCCAGTTCCCAGAAACCCCGAGTCTTCAACTGCTCCTCCTGCGTGAAGGCCTTCGCTAAGCGCAGCCAGCTGGAGAGACACAACCGAACACACACAGGTAAGAGCATTGTGGAACAAGTTTACACAGTGCATGTCTCAACACAAATCACAATATTGTCATGGAAATTAAAATTCATTTAATCTTCATAATGATCCTACACTACCTTTTGAACCCCAAAGTTGTATGGTTTGTTTTACATTTTTATTTATATATTTATTTGTATTCATTTATATATCTTTATATATAGATATTTATTTATATATTTTAGGAGTGTGTGTCTGTGTGTCTGTCTGTTCGCTTCTTGATATTCTCGAAAACCATTTGTCTGATCGACCGTGGACCCTAGGAGGTGCAGTTTTGAGTGTATTGCGTTATGTGTATTTACAGGGGACCCCTATTAACCGTTGCACTGCTGTACGCTATGCTGGATACAGCTTGTTCTCTGTCACTCACTACAGTACGTTCAAGAACAGATAACAGCGGAATATAAGCGTTCGGGATGAACACTTTTGTTTCCTTATAAGGCTTTGTCCCCTTTTAGCAACTTACATGTATACTCTAGCATTGCTAGGGGACGCAGCTATGCCATAGCAGGTGTATTGCTCGTGTTTGGCTGAGTGGTTCTAGAGAAAGCTGCAAGTAACAATAACGGAGGCCAAACAATCAGCCTGTACTAAACAGGCATGTTTTGAATGGGCACTAGTTTTCATTTAATGATAGATTTTTACATTTTATACAAATTATTCAAACAGTAATTATTTTCATAGTGTATATTTGATTGATTTAATATTGAACAATGTGGGTCCCTACCTAGGTCCCTGTGTTATTATGGATATTAAGAGACAACAGTTTTCCAGCAGGAATGAATGCATGCATCTGTGAAGCTTAGGAAAGGTGTGTGAATGTAAAGCAACAACTGCGCACCATGGAAACGTGTAGGTCAAATCTACAGTGCTGTGTGCAAACGTATCATTGGTGTATGTTACTAGGTCTACAAACCGTATACTCTGTCAGAAATTCCACAGTGAATTACTACATCACCATGTATATGACAATATCTTTAACTGACGTGTGAAGAAAAACAGGGTTTGACCAAAAAGCACTTATTGTTGACCCTATTTTTTATGCGTTGAACTCAAAGATCTAAGCCTTGTGGCATATCAAGATGCTGATTAGACAGCATGATTATTGCTCAGGTGTGCCTTAGGCCGACCACAATAAAAGGCCACTCTAAAATGTGTACTTGTGTACTCATGAAAAATGAGGGCAAAAACAAAAGTTATTGTATAATTCCATAGTTCACTCAGGGAGTTTTATTTTTAACTATTGACTATGAAAAACAAGTTCAATTTGTCTAAATCTAGAAAGATAGTGATAGTGATACTGATGATGATAGTCCTAAACAACATGGTAAAGACAATAACCAAATGTGAAAACATGTGGATCTTACACAGACATATAATATTTAATAACTTTCCCTGTCAGACTCACCAATTCAGACACAGCGGATGAGCAGCTAAATGCCTTGATTGTCTCATCTTTATGTGACATCCTAAGCACCCAAGCACTCTTTCTGTCAAGAAAGAATCAGTATCAGTATTTTTTGCAGTTTGCTGTTAATACTTTCTTAGTCACTTTACATATTTATAGAGTCCAATAAATTCAACTCAACCATGGCTTCATTTATATGCACCACTTATACCAAATGACAAAGTACTATATATCACAATTAATGTGACGTCATCATTATAATGTATGGACATACAGTGAGGAAAATAAGTATTTGAACACCCTGCTATTTTGCAAGTTCTCCCACTTAGAAATCGTGGAGGGGTCTGAAATTGTCATCGTAGGTACATGTCCACTGTGAGAGAAATAATCTAAAAAAATAAATCCAGAAATCACAATGTATGATTTTTTTAACTATTTATTTGTATGATACAGCAGCAAATAAGTATTTGAACACCTGAGAAAATCAATGTTAACATTTGGTACAGTAGCCTTTGTTTGCAATTACAGAGGTCAAACGTTTCCTGTAGTTATATCCACCAGGTTATACCAGGTTTGCACACACTGCAGAAGGGATTTTGGCCCACTCCTTCACACAGATCTTCTCTAGATCAGTCAGGTTTCTGGGCTGTCGCTGAGAAACACAGAGTTTGAGCTCCCTCCAAAGATTCTCTATTGGGTTTAGGTCTGGAGACTGGCTAGGTCACGCCAGAACCTTGATATGCTTCTTCCAGAGCCACTCCTTGGTTCTCCTGGCTGTGTGCTTCGGGTCATTGTCATGTTGGAAGACCCAGCCTTGACCCATCTTCAATGCTCTAACTGAGGGAAGGAGGTTGTTCCCCAAAATCTCGCAATACATGGCCCTGGTCATCCTCTCCTTAATACAGTGCAGTCGCCCTGTCCCATGTGCAGAAAAACAGCCCCAAAGCATGATGCTACCACCCCCATGCTTCACAGTACGGATGGTGTTCTTGGGATGGTACTCATCATTCTTCTTCCTCCTAACACGGTTAGTGGAATTATGACCAAAAAGTTCTATTTTGGTCTCACCTGACCACATGACTTTCTCCCATGACTCCTCTGGATCATCCAAATGGTCATTGGCAAACTTAAGACGGGCCTTGACATGTGCTGGTTTAAGCAGGGGAACCTTCCGTGCCATGCATGATTTCAAACCTTGACGTCTTAGTGTATTACCAACAGTAACCTTGGAAACGGTGGTCCCAGCTCTTTTCAGGTCATTGACCAGCTCCTCCCGTGTAGTTCTGGGCTGATTTCTCACCTTTCTTAGGATCATTGAGACCCCACGAGGTGAGATCTTGCATGGAACCCCAGTCCGAGGGAGACAGTCATGTTTAGCTTCTTCCATTTTCTAATGATTGCTCCAACAGTGGACCTATTTTCATCAAGCTGCTTGGCAATTTCCCCGTAGCCCTTTCCAGCCTTGTGGAGGTGTACAATTTAGTCTCTAGTATCTTTGGACAGCTCTTTGGTCTTGGCCATGATAGTAGTTGGATTCTTACTGATTGTATGGGGTGGACAGCTGTCTTTATGCAGCTTGCGACCTCAAACAGGTGCATCTAATTTAGGATAATAAATGGAGTGGAGGTGGACATTTTGAAGGCAGACTAACAGGTCTTTGAGGGTCAGAATTGTAGCTGATAGACAGGTGTTCAAATACTTATTTTCCTCACTGTACTAAACGCAACAACCTTGAGTTCTACATGACCTGCGGCTCTGTGTTTTCCTGCAGGCGAACGACCCTTCAAGTGCAATCAGTGCGACAAGGCCTTCAACCAGAAGAGCGCTCTGCAAGTGCACATGGTCAAACACACTGGAAAGAAGCCCTTCAAGTGTGAGGTGTGCAGCATCAAGTTCACCCAGAAGAGCAATATGAAGCACCACATGAAGAGATCCCACGGCTACGGTGAGTAGCTGACTGGCATCACACCAGCGCACGCACACACAAACCCAACCAAAATCACAGCCAGCGGGGCAACAAAAGGTAGTAATTGTCTCTCTGTTGCGTCTCATTTCAACTACTGGATTTTGTGCCTCTATGTGTGTGTGTGTGTGTGTGTGTGTGTGTGTGTGTGAAGACTTGGTTTTAGGATTAGGGTTAGAATTAGGTCATGGTTAAGGCATTTAGTTGTCATGGTTAAGGTTAGGGTAAGGGAATAGGTAATGCATTATGTCAATGATGGGTCCCCACAAAGAAAGTGTGTGTGTGTGCGTGTGTGTGTGTGTCATGCTATCACACATCAGAGATCTTTAACGGGGGGTTAATAGAAATATTGATTAATATGAATCCGACATATTAATAGCAATGGTAAATTTGCCTATTAAAAAGTACACATTGAAGATAAGCTTTCTATAGGTAAGGTAGTGACTATGGTAGCCGTTTATTTAAGCTTAAGGATTCACTGTGCCTAAAACGTGATGTATAAATAATAACCATTTTCATCCATCCATCCATCCATTTTGTATACAATATATGCACTAGGGGTTCTCTCTTTCAGCTACTGGGTCCCTTGTCTAAAAAAACATTAAAGAGCCCTGCCTTATATAACACACTGTGTTTGGAAGACACTGCCCATTAAAAGGTGTCCCTGAGCACTCAGAGTGCTGGGAGGCAGTGTTGGCCTCTCCCTATGGAACATTAAGAGTCCCTCACACTCGAGTTCTGTGTCTGTGGTTTTTCACTTGATCCGCTGATAACGAGCCTCATGCTAATGCTTAGTCACCCCCTACACTCTATTGTGTGCATGCACACACACGCCCCCGTCTAGCAGACTCTCTGATATTGTAGAGCAGAAAAACTGTGATTACAGGTGCATCGATTTTGTTCGCTCAAAGCTGTCAGAACAGCTTTGAGCGGGTGCACATCCTGAATATTTAGTCAATACTTCTTCCTGACAGCTTTGGTTGAGGTTTAGGTTGTGTCTTCCCTTTGGTTAACCTTGGCCAAGAGTTGGACCAACACACACACACACACACACACACACACACACACACTCACTCACACTCACCCACACTCACCTTGAAGCCTGGCAGGCACTTATGGACAAGTACTGAGCAGGAGAACGCACTTCCACAGTGAGTGCAGATCATTTAAAGTCATATCTGAAACATTGGTTTCTGTTGTTTTTTGGGAATAAGACCCAGACTCTAAAAGATATGGCACACTGCGTTTCACTTTTTGAGTGTTTTCTAAGGTTCTAATGCAAATCCTGGAAGACCTGTTGAGAACAAAGCAATCAATGTTTCAGAAATGTGTAAAATATTGCATAATAAAATATTCTGTTATAAATATGCCTTCGAAAACATTTGCCTAGACAAAAAAAGCATTTGTGTTCACAGAGTATAGACCTCACAGTTAAAGCTACCTGGTGTAACGGCAAACTGAAGTAAGATTGAAAAGACGACCTTGTCTTTGTTATGAGAGTCTCACTTCTTACTGATGCCAAGACTGCATGTTCACATTCTCACTAGAACAGCAGAAAACTGTTTGAAGTCTAAACAACGGTCGAATAGATTGCCATGCAGTTTGGTACACCCATTCATGTCCTCCTCAAGATGATCTTTGGTGATCTCCTAACTTCCTGTAGTTCCACCATCAGGTTAAAAACACCTGCAAAAGTCCTGACCTCTGTCTCAGCTGTACTTTGGGTTCAGTGCTAATTTGCAAAATATTAACATGCTAAAACACTAAATTAAGATGGTGAACATGCTACACATACAGTATGCCAAACATTTAGCATTTTAGCATGCCGGCGTTCGCTATTAGCTCATAGCAGTTCACAGAGTGCGTAAGTACAGCCTCATCATGGCTCTGTGTCCTGTTGTACAAGTTGAAATATGTGTTTAAAAACAAAATGGAATAAATCTATTTTAATAATGCTGACGTGAGGTATTTACTGCATGCAATGGCAAGGACAGAACATCGTCATTTTGGCACTGAACTATCTGCGTAGTTTCTAGATTTGTACACCTTTCTTAGTATTCTGAATCTGGAAAATATCCTTCCATACAGCTGAACTGTAAACTGACATTTTAGCAAAAAAACATAATTGGAAAAAAGAAACCAGGTGAAGACTTTTTTCTTATCCTATTACTTTGATAATAGCAGTTTAAAGTTGGACAACATCTACAACAGTAGTAGTGTTTCAATACACACATGTTCTTTCATACAGGAATGCACACAAGCACACACGCTAAATATCCCAAGATCCTGCAGATGTTTTTCTTTGGAAATTTGAACCATGTTTTAGCAGAAATTCCTGAGAAATACCAGTATCTCTGTTCCCGGTATTCCAGCTATGCCCGCACGTGATCGTAGGCATGTTCATGGTGTGAAAATATTAAAAAATGTTCAAATTAATCCTTGATATTTAGTTGTTTTTTTACGTTTGTGTCATTTTGCTTGTGCAAAATACTGAAGGACTCAAGGCGCACACTAGCTTGCAACTTAATGGATATGTGTTAGAAGTGTTTCTCATATACAGAGCAAAAGTAGAGGGAGATAATTAAGACTCCCACTGTAAAAACATAATTCAGTGTGTGGCCTGCAGTAGTAGAAAAAATGTGTCTGAACCTCTCAGCATGTGCCAAAGTGACAATGACACATGGTTCATATCACATTTACCACTCATAATGAACATATCCCACATCTTTCGAGTCGTATTATGTAGTTTGTGCAAAAGACATTGCATTTTTAGAAGAGCAAACAGAGTGAATGTGAGATATTAAAACCAATGGAGGGGAGGAGCAGAAGACTGCTTTTTGAATAATGGTTTCATTTACATGACAGCCACTGAATACAGAATCAGAGCTGCTGGCGCTGCTCTATGCATGTGTTCGAATGGGCTTCCATCCTGGTTTACAAAGCGTTGTGATTATCTCAAGGAGTGTTTTACCGCACGGGAGTCATGCAAACCCCTTCTCATTCTTTGATCCTCCAGGTCAGATCCAAGACGTCTCCCTGAGCCAAGAAGACTCGGCGCACCAGGTCGAAGTAACACCGGAACTTGACCTGGAAGTGGTTCCTGAATCGTCCGCAGACTGGCACAATGTCTTCCCCTGACCACAAACCCAGGGGGCGTCGGACTGTGGTACCCATGTGAGGAGGGTCCAAAAAGATGCTAGAATGTATAGCTGCGGATGCGGGGAGGGGCCCATAGAAAATGCCTTACTACAGGGCCCATAATTCTGTGCTTCGCCCCTGCACAAACCACATCAGTTCCAGAGTCGGAGAGTACAGTGTGCTGAGCACTGATTAAGAACTAAACAGCGAAGCTTTTGCTAAACATTTCCTTCTCTCAAAAGTCTTATTTGGTTAGAAAAAGATTGAAGACTATAGATTTGCTCCACTGTATACCGAGGGCTTTTACCCTAGTAGCAGCCCCCTGGCGTTTATCCAAATTAGCAGTGAAGTAAGGGGAGTCTGGTTCCCTGTGATTGGTTTAAGGACTTTTATCTGTTTTGCTACTGTCTGATTGCCATCGATATGACAACCTCTGGAGAGGTTTGGCTCAATAAACACAGTCATCTCAGAGAATTCTCCAGTCAGGAGATGCAGGTCCCTCTCATGGTAACCCTGTTGGAAAGAGAGGAAACTTTATTCTGCATAAAAGCTACCCAGAGACGAGTGTTTTGTTACTTCAGCATGCACAGGGATGTACACAAAGCTCCAAACAACTGTACTGCTGTCATGGCTTCAATGACAATAACATACTAATCTTTTTTCATGGGTCTACAAGAAATGTCACTTTATTTTTATTTTTTTTACATATTTGTACTGTACATATTTCATATTGAAGTGAAATGTCTTTTTGCAGTTTGTTACATGTTTGTTTCAGTTAGAAAAGAGTGCCCACAGTGGTACGCCGTGATGTTAATAAAGAACAGCTTGACGTGAGCTGTGAGACACTTGTTCCTCTGATTTGATGCTGTACGAGGTTTTGGACTGAACGTTGTTTCCCGTTGTCATATCATTCAGACTCACAGCTCTAACTTCTTCTTTTACTGTAGTTCATTCTGTAAATAGTGTAGTTAGATTGCATATATTTTCTGATGAACCGCCACAACAAGGATTGGTCGGAAATGTGTAATTTGAACATAATGTTACATTTGTTAGGATGCTAAGCCAATGTACAGACAATGAGCTTTCTCCCCCATTTTTTGCAGGTGTATTTTCTATTGTCCATAATAAATTAAGAATAAAGTAATTTTTTTACAAATTTGAACTTGCATTTCTTTTTATTGTGTCTTTTATCTCCCCCTTAATAAAGGAATGGTTTCACATTTTGAAAAATATTCTTATTCACTTACTAGAGTTAGATGAGACAATCCCATATCTCATGACTCCAAAGCCATTAAAAAGTCATGAAATAGGTCGAAAAAAAAGGGATGGTATATTATATTTTAAAAATGATTAAAAAACTTATAGTGTAAAGAAAGACCTAGGGTTCAAATCCAACCTGCATGTCTCCCTCCTCTCTCTCCCCTCTCAGTATGTAGAAAATTGGTGACGTATAGTTATTTTGAAAAAAAGTTAATTTAAAGTAAGTACAAAGTGATAGCATGTCGAAAGGTCGTAGCATAGCATAGTCATAGTCATAGCAAAAGTCATAGTATAGTGTGTAAAAACAAATGTATAGTATGTTTTAGTTTGTTTTAATACATGTAAAAAGTCACAGTATAGTAAAATAAAAACACTGTTGAAATATGTAAAAAAATAGCCATTTAAAAGTCATAGTCTAGTATGAAGAAAAACGGGATAGATTCATATATGTATATAGCGTTACTAAATGATGAAAAGTAATAGCATATGTCAAAAAACAGCCAATAAAAAGTCTGTGTATAGTATGTTAATAAAGGTAAAAAAAAATGTCATGGTATAGTAAGTCGAAAATCATCATGGCATAACATCGAAAAAAAGTCATAGAATAGTGTGTAGAAAAATCTATAGTAAAAGTCATTCTATAGTAAGTCGAATGAAGTGATAAAAAAAATCATACTATAATCTGTTGAAAAAAAGGTATATATAAAAGCTATAATATAGCATGTCAAAAATTCATGGAATAGAATGAATGAAATGAATACTGTAATTAATGATAAAAAAGTATGTATTGTAAAAAAGTCATAGTGGTGTATGTAAAAAACTCAGTATAGTTTGTCAATTCATAGCATAGTAAGTTGAAGAACGTCATTGCAGTGCATTGAAAAAAGTCATAGTATATTCAATTCAATTCAATTTTATTTATAGTATCAATTCATAACAAGAGTTATCTCGAGACACTTTACAAGGACCCAACAGTTCTAGTAGTTTCCTCCAGAGCAAGCAACAGTGCGACAGTGGCAAGAAAAACTCCCCTTTGGGAAGAAACCTCGGACAGACCCAGGCTCTTGGTAGGTGGTGTCTGACGACCGGTTGGGGATAGAATGAAGAGTGGCAATAACAGTCACAAAAAAAAAAAAAAAATATATATATATATATATTATATATATATATATATATATATATATATATATAATTTGTAGTTTGTAGTAGTTCATGGCATAGCAGGGCACTGTGCAGCATTACAAGGCACAGCAGGACGTAGCTGGGCACCGCAGATCGTGGCAGGGAAGGGAACGTGTAGCGGGACCATGGCGACAGCGGCAACCATGATTTTGGAGCCTCCCTGATCCGAGGAAACATGCTGGGAGAAAAAGAACAAAAGGACTCCGGGGAATGACTCCCCAGAGCTAGGTTAGTAACAAGCATTTCTGGGACATAGATGCACACAAAATAGGAAGATAGAAAGATAGAGGAGAGAGGAGCTCAGTGTGTCGAAGGAAGTCCCCCAGCTGTCTAAAACTATTACAGCATAACCAAGAGAGACAGGGTAAAGAGAGGAGCCTGGTCAGGCTAGAACTCTCCCCAACCGGATCGGGCTGTATGCCAAGTCTCCCTTTAGTTTTATTATATTATTGATTATATGATAGATAGATCTGACAACTATGACGAGAAGCAGGTGGGCCGGGTTAGGTGGACGCTGCAACTCCTCACTCCCTAACAATGTTCAATTCTATGCCCTAACTATAAGCTTTATCAAAAAGGAAAGTCTTAAGCCTACTCTTAAATGTGGAGACGGTGTCTGCCTCCTGAACACAAACTGGAACCTGGTTCCACAGGATAGTATAGTATGTAGAAAAAAGCCATTTAAAAGTCATAGTGTAGTATGTCAAATAAAATCATAGTATAGTATGTCAAAAAAAATACCGAAATTCATAGTATAGTTTACTGTAAAAAGTAGAAAAAAGTCATCATTTAGTAAGTCAAAAAAGTCATAGTATAGTATGTCAAAAAGTAATAGTATAGTATATCAAAAACAGTCAAAAAGAGTCATAGTAGTATAGTATGTCAGAAAAAGCAATGGTATAGTATGTAGAAAAAAGCCTTTTAAAAGTCATAGTATAGCATGTCGTAAAAGTTGATATAATTCAAGTTATTGAGGACAGAAAATGGTAAATGTAAGACAGAACTGGGGTTTGATGCCGTCACCACAGAGTTTGAAGCATCTGTTGAGCCAGCAGTTCATCTTGGGGAGCTATACCTGAAGCTCTGAAACAACTTAATTCTTTTATCATCAGTTATTCACATTAAAAAAGATCATAGTATAGTATGTTAAAAAATGTTGAGTAAAAGTCATGGTGTTGTATGTCGAAAAAAGTCATACTATATTATGTTGAAAATAGCCATAACATTGTATGTTGAAAAAAGGCCATAGGCCATAGTATGTGGGAAAAAGTGATAAAAGTCATAGAGTAGTATGTCGTAAAACTTCACAGTATAGAATAGCCAACAAAAACTATGTTGAAATATGTCAAAAACAGCCATTTAAAAGTCATAGTCTAGTATGAAGAAAAATGTAATAGTTATACATGTATATGTATATAAAATGATAAAAAAGTCATAGCATAGTATGTCAAAAAACAGCCATTTAAAAGTCTGTGTATAGTATGCTTAAAAAAGGTCATAGCTTAAAACGTTGAAATAGTTATAGTATAGTAAGTTCAAAATCGTCATGCATAGTACATCGAAAACAGTTATAGTATAGTCTGTTAAAAAAGTCATAGCATAGTATGTCGAATAAAATCATAGTAATAAAAATCATAGTATCAAAAGCGCTTTTACATAGTGGATACAACCAAACACATTCATAGTATAGTACCTGTCAGAAAAAGTCACACACATTCAAAAAACTTGTCAGTAGATAAGGGCCGGGGATTGAACCACCAAATTGGCAGGTCTACCACTGAGAATAGTATAGTATTAGTAGTAAAAAGTATGGCAACAAAGTCATAGTATAGTATGTCAAAAAAGTACAAAAAAACTTGTAGTAGATAATGTAAAAAGTTATTGAATAGTATGTTGAAAAAGTACCAAAAAATCATAGTAAAGTATGTTGAAAAAAGTTAAAAAAGAGTCATAGGATAGTATGTTGAAAAAATGCCAACTCCTTCAGTCCAGTCTTTGGGCTCCTTCACCGCCACCACCAGCGTCTAGACTCCATCGGGGAGGGGGGGGGGGGGGGTATAATACTTTGCATATCTTCAAATCATGTCTTTAAGTTTCCCTGTTCTTATTTAGCAATGACTTGTCATGATACTGCATTCCCTCTGATTCATGTTTCATTCATCATTATAAAACATGTGTGGAACAAAAGACCTTTTTTCATTTAAAGGGAATAAAAAATGACGTCATGAAACATTAGTTAAAAATAATATCCTTTGCGTGTGTTTTTATTCACAGCCAGCCATTGCGCCTTCATCATTGCAAAGGCACGTACTCTGTGTGATTGTATTTGAGCCTGAATGGTGCTCTATATAGCATCTTACATGAAAAGGCTCGGAAAGCTCGGCATGAATAATGAATTCTACCTTTATAAAAGACATAATGTCATACATTTCCCAATAACATCATGTTTCTCCCCTTCAGCTTTTTCAAAATGTTGCCCTTGGTTGCACCACACCAGACAAAAACACACTACACAACGCAGAGTTGGTTTTATGATTTTTTATTTTTTTATTCTCAGTTAAGTGGCTGGTCATTACACATACAATAATGAAAAGGGATCTTTACATTCATCCACAGGATCCATTCAGAAAAAAAACACCACACAGCACTCACGAGGCTCAAGCACACACAAACAGTGGGAGAGATGCTTTTTTTTAACACGTAGAAGATGGATGTTTTGAACAGTACCAGTGGTGGTGCTGAGCTTTTCTATTGTTGAAAACTTGCAACTTACACATTCCCAAGAAACACCTCATAACAGGCCACTACAGAGTTAGTTACAGAGCACCTTTTTGAAATTGTGTTTGTGTTTTTTTGAAAATTATCCACAAAAAGGCAACACAGCACATTGTTTTGGTAGTCAGGAGGAAAGGCGCTTGTTGTTGAGCGAGGAGTTTTGGAATTTAATTTACATTATGCGTGCCGTGCACGAGATAGAAACAGCAAAGACAAAAGAGAGACCTAGACTACACTAAAGCGAAGAGGAAAGGTCTGAATCTTGCAACATGCTGCAGGCAACAAGGTCACCCTCCAAAGTCTGGCGGTTTTTAAAGGTGGAAAAACAAAATTATTCAGTCATATATATGGAGAGGAAAATTAGCACGTAGCTACCATTATCTCATGGACTGAAAAATAAATGATACATTAGAAATTACTAATTTATTTGTTTTCTTTGAGTGACTGTTGCAGAAAATATTATTTAGACGGTTTAGAAATGACATTTTTAACAAAAATATCCACAGCTAGCCTGAGGCCCTAATGACAAATGACATTTATGACAGGACGCTTAACTACAGCTAAGACACAAAGGTTGAATGAAAACACACTGTGAACAAATGGCTCTCATGAGAATGTAAAATCTGTTAAACACACATAGGTTTATGCTCTGGGGGGGGGGAATGACAAAGACAGTAAGACGAGACAGAAAATCGCTCTTTTTTTAAAAACAGAAACAACCAAACAACCCGGCCTTTTCACCCAATCAGCAAGCGGCAATGACGGTCAAGTCAGTTGGACTTGCACCGGCCGTAATCCTTCAACTGCCCCGGGTGTGCTTTGGTTCAGCCACCTTTTTGTTAGAGGAACCATCGGAGACATCCACAGAAAGTCAAGCACGAGTACAGAGAGCCATTGGGGGGATCATTCGGGGCTGCATATGTGAGCGGCTTGGGGATCAATTTTAACAAAAGGTTTACACTAATGATGACGACTGCACAGACTCAGCACAACGCATGCAAAGAGGGGGGTGGGGGGGCAACAGATTGTGTCGCTATCTACCAGCCGAAGGAATGGGGAGGTAATAGGGGAAAAGAGGGATTTAGCGCTTACGTTAGATTGTTATCAGAGGTGGAAGGGATGGTGATTTTAGGGGGTGACAAGATTTCTTCCTTTTCTTTTCTTCCTCTTTTTCAATACTTTAGCCCCGCGATCTTGAACATCTGCCCTCGTGCTGTTGGAAGGGGTTGTAGAGGGGGACTTCAGCGTTTGGCTGGAGAAGCACTCCTGCTTCCCTGTGGAAAAGACAAGACACATGGGATGAATATGTGGAGGTGGCAGTCCACCACGTCTAGTTCAGCTTTCAAGGACTGCTCTGGTGTTTTTGTAGTTTGGCCCCTTTGGTCATTACAATCAGTCTCTGATGAGAGTTTTCACCTTGGTGGGCAGGGTTTAAACATTTAGGCCGAAAGCAGGTTGAGTAATTGTAGGCAACATGTTGACACAGACCAATTCTTCACCATTGACATGTATATTATGGATCAGCTACAATAGCTGTCTGGCTAACCTGTCACATCCTGTGACAAAAACAAAAATCTTAAAGGCCTTTGGGAAGAACAGAAGAAGTGTTTCATCAGGCTTACCAGTTATTTCATCAAGCCTGGGAATTGTAGTCACATGTGATTAAATGAACTTATTTTCCAGACCAGCTAATGACTAATGAGACTAGGGCTTAACATGGGAGAGGCAGAGTAGTCCTTTTATGTGAGAAAACATGGTTATTATGTTGTGGGCAATGTTAAGGCCTGCAATGAAAGCTGATGGAAGCTGATTTAAATAAAATAATCAATGAAATTGATGGCAGGTTCAGCTGGGAGGAGGCCTTGAGGAAGACCCAGGACTAGGTGGAGGGATTATATCTCCAACTTGTCCTGGGAACGCCTAGGGATCCCCCCAATCGGAGTTGGTTAATGTGGCTCGGGAAAGGGGAGTTTGGGGGTCCCCTGCTGCCCGACCCCGGATAAACTGACAAAGATGGATGGATGGATGTTACAAAGGTAGAAATACTCATATTAAGTAAAATTCTGATTTAATTAGACATTTGACAAAAAATGTTGGCTCAAAAAGTCAAACCTGGACTCATAATTTTGAATTACAATCTCATATTTTTTAATTATAATGAGTATTCTTATCTTTAGCATTCCTATGTATTTTCTTGGCAGAAATGGGCTTCCACATGGCTGGTGTTGCACGTCATTTTGTAAGCGGGTCTAAAATATGTATACTGTATATATACAGTATATATATTTTTTTTCAATCTGCAGAAAGGGGGTTATATAAGAGGAGGGTACCAATGGATTTGTCTCCGAGTTCAACAGTCAGGTTCCCACAGTTAAATACATATTGCTTCACATATCCAAAGGGCAATGCATCCTTTCAGAGCTAAACCTCCCAGTTACTTAATTGTTCTTTGTCCCCAAAGTTTAAGATCACATCCTGTTTTTATCACAAAGCCCTCTCTGAGAATATATCGCACTTTTCCCATCACACTCTCTCATTCTTAATAGCACGTAACGATTATACAAATGAGACAAATCTTGATGGATTGTTATTGTGAGAAGCTTATTACTCCTCCTCATAAAGCGGAGGCTGAGGGCTGAGCTTTAGTTCTAAACTATTCTTAGAGCCATTCCATAGAAATGGATTGTCTGTCGTGAAAAAGAAAAACTCAATTATACAGAAACATGAATAGTGTGGAACATTGATTAAAAGTGAATTGAGGCTCTATGATCACTTCCATTTGGACTGTGAAGCCAGTTTGTGTATGGGGGGGTGGGGGATAGTGATGTGTGTGTGTGAGTGTGATGGCACCGTGTCAACGCAAGTTAGCTGCATCAGATGTTCGTCATCCCCGGAGCTGTTTACTCTCTCTTGTAAGTAAGTGACAACAATTCAGCCACTACAGATGAGGATGCAGCCCTGGGGAAATTTGGATTTCTCTCCAGCTTCACTATTTGCTAAACTAAGTAATCTCAGGTACAGTGAGAGAGGCTAGCTAATTAAAACCTGACAGGGGCAAACTGGCAGAGCAGGAAAGCCAACACTCTTTTCATGACTTATGAAAACAAATCCTTTAATAAGAGGCTTCTTGTGGAAATTGAAGAGCCAAGCAGTTGTGACTACGGCGGTCTAAAGTAGAAGTGTGGACAAATAAACTAAAGCTGAAAAGTTGGGTGAATGTTAAAAAACTTTTAGTTCACTGAGTAATACCAGGAGCACAGAGATATGACTTCCATCTGTTCTCAGTTTGACATTTCATGTTCGGAAGCTTTCTTAGCGAGCAAAAATTAGGTTATCAACCTGTTCAGCGCAGTTTTTTTTCTAACTAGCCTATGTAATTCCTTTTTGTCCATAAAGCCAATGACTCCAACTTCCCTGTCTCACACACAAAAGTACATTTCTAACCGGGACATCTTCAACAGGGGGTCTGGGACCCCTAAGGAGTCCACAGAGTCACTGCAAAGAGGCCTCAAAATTATTGTTAATTTTAGAAAGTGAATCCAACATATTATTAGCAAATATAAATGCCCACTGATGATAGGCTTACTGGCCTATAGGTAAGGTAGTCACTAAGGTAGCCATCCTATATATACTATATATATATATATATATATATATATATATATATATATATATATATATATATATATATATATATATATATACTATATACATTTGTATAGCTTAGTATTCTAAGCAGAAAATGGTATGTATGCATGTATGTATATGTATGTATGTATGAATGTATGTACTGTATGTATGTATGTATGTATGTATGTATGTATGTATGTATGTATGTATGTATGTATGTATGTATGTATATATGTATGTATGTTTGTATGTATGTATAAATAAAGGCTTTAAGCTGCCCTATACATTATTGTAGGCCTAGTTTAACATGCAACATACACACACATACACACACACATAATATATATAGTAGGGGGTGCCCATCCCTCTTTCAGTTAAGGGGTCTTAAAAACATTGAAGACCGCGTTAAATCAACAAATGCAGGTTTGAAATGAAGTTTTTTAACATAAAGAACTACATGTTAACATGCGTTCATTTTTTACCACTTGTAAAAAAAAACTGTAAACAGATCTTAGTAAGTGCTTTATTATAAGCTATAAAATTGTAGTGAGTAATTATAAAAAAAAAATTTATCCTTTCATTTAGATAATACATCACTGGCTATTGAATGAGAGCTTTTTCAGGTAGTGTATACTGCGTGTCTAATGATCAGTTTTATATTTGTGTGAAGTGAGTACTCCAGAGCACATGAAGCAGTGAATGATGATATTGCACAATACTGTTATATTATACATTGTGCATGAGCAACCACCCCCTCGCTGTAAAGCCGTTACAGTATGTTAGCCATATAGCCCCGCTGGAACCCTTATCAGAACTGGATCTACCATCTTCAGCATGATTACATTCACACTGGGATAAAGCTTGTAGCATACATCATGATCAACCCTGTGTCTAAAAGCCTTTTATTATTTAGCTGCTGCTGCAGAAATAATGAGATTAAGATGTCTTCTCAGCATATCAATGTTTAACAAATGCGGAGTGAGTTAAACTCAAGTATCCCTCCAATACGAATCAGTTACTCACTCCGCTGCCGATATCATCACTGAGGCAGAAAAGAGAACAGGAGCAAGAAAGTGGTTAGGGAGACATTTCTATTTCTATGAAATTTTGATTTCAGGAAGAAGACGTAATGTGGAAAAAGATACTGGGAATAACTTGGGAAAGTGTTGGACAAGTTTTTACCATTTTGAAGATCCTAGTCAGGGAGCCTTTTCCGTCCCCTGCACTGGCCTTCTTAGCTTTAGCAGACTGGGACTTCTGGTCACCCTGCCAGAGAGAAGAAATACAAGGAGTCAATGTGTTAGAAGACCTTTTTACAGATAGACCCAAAATCTTATTTCAGAGAGTAAGGAGAGAAGAGAATATAAGACCTTCTTCTATGGGGGTGTGCTCGGGAGTGAGGGACTGATGTGTGCTCGACAAAAACTACATGCAATCCCATTGTTTTGGATTTCTGGAAAAGTTTTCAAGCAATCATTCCGTGTGAATTATGAAGCAGCAAGGTTTATGAATAGGATATGAATATAAGAAAGGGGAACGTTTTCTGCATCCATATTTTGTTGAGAATTTGAATCCATCAATGGGGATATTTGTTGCACAACAGAATTTTTCTGAAACTATCTCACGTCTGACTATAGTCAGTCATCTGGTCCCTGCAGAGCACAGTAACATCACCACGTGTTGCCATGACAGCATGTACTAATCCGCTCTCAGTAAAGTTTACTGAAGTGCTTTCAGTAAACTGATTAATTCACTTCCTCACACTGGGTGCAATGACCCAAACTGATTTTATTTTGGCAACATTTCAAGACTCTTGGATGAATTACCTTATATGGTTATATAGCTTCATCCTTTCATCCAGTTGTGGATGTCCAATCAAATTACCATGAACTGTATGTACTGGTTTCAAAGTTTATTCCCTTAGAAAAACCCTTAGGGACTGTATGTATTACTGTATTACTGTATTGGAGGCTGTCCAACATGTTGTCCCTGAACCCTTAGTTGACTTACAGAAAAACTACTTCACCCTCCCAAAAACATGTCCAAATAATAATTTTGTCAAATTGGTGTGTGAATTTGTTCCTACGTGTTTAATTGTGTATTCCTTTATTTTTAAACTACAATGTCTTCATGGAACGTCTAAAGTGGGCCAGCGCATGCACTAATAAAACCCAGATGCAGAGACACAACTGTTGTCTTCCGCATATGGCAAAGTGCATACTTATGGACCACGTCACTGGTGAACAATTTATTTTGCCTGAGATACTGGGAATTACTGCAATTGTTGGGTCTTTGTAAATGATGCAGTGTGTTCTAGACCTAATCCATCTGTAAACAGTCTTCAGATAACTCTTGTTTTGATTTGATTCTATAAATAAAATTGAATTGAAATAAAATAAAATAAAATCTTAGGACAAGACTTTCCTGCTTTCACCCCAAAGACTAAATTAAAGCAAATCTTTTGTCCAACCTATCTCGCCCAAGCAATTTTCATACAGTCTCTCCTTTGTCTGAGCACACACATGCACGAGGGCCCAACATTAAGTTCTGATAGTGGTCGCCAAAGGAAGCAGAATGAAGCCTCACTGCAGCCAGCCACTGAAGATTTTTTTTCAAATGAAACTAGGCAAATAAAGAGCAAAATAATGTGTTGTGTGTGTGTGTGTGTTAGCGTGGAGATACAGTACACGCGCATGATATGGATAGGTCAGGCTTCAAAGCTACAAAATGGTATGATATCTTTGAAAATGGACTTAAGTTGGAAGGAAATGAAAGCGTTATCACTGATGTATGGACAGATTACAACAGCTAAAATGGTTGATGGAGACTAAATGGAAAGAGCCACAGGCGTCAGGCTCGAAGGCTGTTTGATCACATGACCTCACTTGCTCCCTCGGTTTAATTAGGCATGATACGTCCGCGTTTTAGCTGTTGTTTTTTGTAAACCACCTACCAGGCCCATCTTGGCTGCTAGTCCTCTCCACTGGACGGGTAGAGAAACAAAAGACAAAGAAAAGAGGTAAAAGGGAGAGGGGACAAATAGAAATGTGTGTCTTACTCAGCGCAAAGGCAGGATGGGAAGGAGAGGAGGCAGATAGAAGGGTCCGTCCGGGGGGGAAATCACAGGGTCACAGGGGGGGCAGGAGCAGATGAGGAACAGAAGGAAGGGGGGGCAGATATGTTGGGGGAAGGAGAGAGGAGCGAGGCAGATGCTCACGTTGGAAAGAGCACAAATTTAGAGACATTCAGCAGCAACAAAGCCAAAGACATACAGCATGCAGAAAATGATGTCTAGAATACACCTCCAGTGAAAAGTAGAAAATGAATTGTGTTCAAGGATTCTGAATAACGGCTGAATTTGTATGTTGCATGTGCGTTTGTCAAACTACTATGTTGCTACTTTTGCCAGCCCACAACATAAGAGAATTGAGATGTGTAGATTTGCCATCATTTGGCACATTCATTTTAAAAGAGGAACAGCGAATCGCAATCAAGGCATTTGCCGATCCGAAAGATCTTTTTGCCGTCACATTGCTCTGATTGCTTGTTGGTCTATCCAACTGAGTGCAGAGGCATTTTCTGTCCTGGTTGGGTTGAAACACGCCCCATACTCACAGCCCAATGGAGCCCAATCAGACTCATATTCTGACTACAATCTGAGTATGAGGACGTGAGGATTTAGAATTTATGCATCCTATATTTACAAATTTGCAGTGCATGAGATTCAAATGAAATGGACAACTACTTAATATTTGCTAAAATCATATAAGGTCTGGCTACTGTCATCCACTTCCAATGATAATAATTAGGGAAGTCCTTTATCTAATCGGATTGCAACACTGTGATCAACCTTTAGTGTGTAGTTTGCCGTGGGATATGTATTGTCTTTTATACTGTCTCATGTTTTAGTAATCTAAATACTGTCTCATATAATATTAATTATAATGTTTTCTACACACACAGCCCAGTGTTGTAAATATTAGAGTAATCACACTATAGGTCCACTCCTTGACTGTCTCTTTTAGATGTATCTGTATATATCTACTTGCAGTATTGACACTATTGGTCTACTATATCTGTATTTCACATGTGAGTGTACATTTGAACTTGAATAGTAGCAACATAAAGCAGACTCACCCTAGACTTGGGAGGGGCAGGGGACACCTAAAGGAGGAGTTAATCACAGAAAGTAAAGAGATTTGACAGTTTGTGAGAGATCAGAGGAAGAAAAAGAGGAGCAAGGAGACAAACATGGAGGGAGCACTGGAAGAAACAGGGATGGTGGCAAACAGACTTCTGTGTGACAGGCGGATTGTTTTTATTACTCACGATCGTGCGGAAGAAGTGGACCACAGCGTTCTCTGCTCCGCGCTTACGTGGGGCAGTCGCAGAGGCTTTCTGAGGGCCCGGAGAGAGAGCACCTCGGAAAGATCCCTGAAGAACAACGGAAAGAAAGGAATAATTGCCCGACATGTTAAATACATGAATGCTCAAATACAGTTTCACAAGGATTTTTTGAAAACAGTAAAAAATAACTGTATGATGCATATAAATTCTTATGAAAAAGGTTGAACCCTTCTCTTGGGATTACATTAGAAAATACTTAAAATAATCCCAAATATTCTGCTGGTTGTCCTGGGGCTTGTCCCACTGACCTGTTGAACCATGAGAACAAAACACACCAAATTACAAAAAAAATTCACATTTTAACCCTCATGTTGTCTTCCTGTCAAAATTGAAAATCAAAACTTTTGTTGACACTTTTTCCGTTTTTTCTTTTTTTTTTTTTAAAACTTTTTCTTACATTTTTGTCCCTTTTTTCATCACTTTTTGATGCTTTTTTTTACGTTTACCACTTGGTAACACTAACTTATTATCTTTAGTTTTACAGTTAATTTTGGAATTTATGGTCAATAAACCTCATTTACAGGAAATTATACCTAATGCTTGAGTTAGAAAACAGAAATTAGGAATTATTTAGACTAAAATTAAAGGAATGGATGTTGATGGATAATCACAGACTGGAATATGTCAACTTTTACTGAATACTATTTCAAAAACAAATACTATAAAATTGAATAAAACACCCCAAAATTAATGAAAGTAGAGATTTGTACTTGCCAAAGAGCGTTGTGTGGAATCAATCATGTTATTTTGGGGAATTAAAAAGAACGATGATATAACATTGATTAACAACATGAGGGTTAATGGAGCCATAGCACCAAAGGTGCTGGCTGATGGAAGACAGCCGCTGCTCAAAATCGTTGAGAACATGGAGACTTACCTGGAAAATGAATAATAATTTATTTTGAATCTAATTTTGAATGCATCTGTAGGTTATGTAACATCGTTGTTATATATAATGCATGTGGCCTGCCATCACAATGGATGCTAGTTTTGGCACAAATGGTGATTTAATACTTGTATCACAGAATGCTGCAATATACAAAAAACCTTTTGAATTCATTGAATTCATACATAAAAAACGACAGATTTCCTGTTTGGTATTGGGTTTTTGAAGATGTAGGGAAACTTTTGGGTGAATTTAAATATGAATATGAATGTAAAGCTAAACCATGCTTAGAAACTAGATTCATTTTATTGTTGTTTTTTTCCATTGGAGATTGACATCTGGAACATCTGTTTCTTACATAACTACTCAGCTGTATTAAGGTGGGATTGTCTTTACCCTTAAAATCTGCAGAGACTTGTCCGGTGAGTTGCAGAACTATGAATATGAATATATTTTCTATATATATATATATATATATTTTAAGTCTTCTTAGTGAAACGTCTCTTGATGACTTCCATTCAGCCACAGATATTCATTCAATCAGCGACATAATTAGCAGCCTCACGTCACAGACAGTTGAAGTAACAATAATAGTGATAACATAAAGTAATAATTCAATCTACACAGCTCTATAAAGAAGGAAATATCTCTCCTTAAGCCTTATCCCAAACTGGCAACAACCTTTGGCCACAAGTTATTCAAAAACAAAGTTAAACTGGAACGAGCTGTTGAGGAATGTTCTTATCAATGACTGGATCTCAACAAAGAACACTAATTACCATCCCAAAGAACAAATCAATGCAGCAACGTTCTTCAAATGCTGACTTTACAAAGAGTGTGTCAAGAAGACTGTCTAATAAGGTCGATATCCTCTGACTTTTGGGCCTGAGAAAAAACACTGGTACATTAATCCTATGTTAAGTTATGCAAACAGCACAGACACATAAAAGGTGAACAGCATAATTCCCCTAATACCGAATGCCATCAACAACCTGGAACAAAATAACCTCATTTCCACCCGCTCTGTATGTTCAGTCTTTTCAGTCCTTGTTCATCCCTTCCTCTGGCCCCATTAATGTAACAGGGAAGTGTGTGTGTTCATGGCTGTGTGTGTGTGGGAGCTGTTGGTGATTCATATCCATCTAACATCAAAGAACCCTAAGGTAACCTAAAGGTGGGGGGGGGGCTCATCGACACCACCATTTACACAATATGATAGATGTGCTGTTAGATTATAATGGACCAGCCAACAATTTGATCAAAACAGTGTAGGTGGAAAATGAAGGGTTTCTACCTGTGGCACAATCCACCCAAATGGATATCTGGACAATGTTAAGATAACAATGTGTATAAAAAAAATAAAAAACACTATTTCAACTATTTGTTGCCCTCAGCATGTGTATTCCAGCTCTGTAGCGCCCCCTTTGCTTCAATTTCAATAGTGAGCCCTTAATGATGTCCTCTTGAATAAGTGTGTGTCTCTTTGTGTGTCCTGTTTTTATCATGATGTAAATGTTAGGATAAATGAAGGGGGGGGGTAGAGCATCTTTTGTGGCTGCTGCTGCTCCTTTGTTTGGGAAAAAAGAAGAGATGGGAGAGGAAATAGAAGATCAAAAAATTTCGTATCAATCCTTCTGGTACGGTTTCAATTTCTGGCACTTTTTTTCTTTTGATGTGAATGAGTCTCTCTGAATTTCTTCTCTTCCCATCTCTTTCCTTGCTTTAAACAAATAAATAACTGCTCTCATGAGGGTGGATTATGTCATGCATCTACAGTAAATGCAAATGAGGTTTCCATTAACTCCTGGCATGCTGTTCATGATGATGGAGTCGTTTCAATGTTGAGTAGTGACACTGAAGTCTGAGCTGTTATTAAGAGATGTTTGATGCTGCTAAAAGTAAAAAAAAAAAGGAAAAGTTAATTAAAAGTTTTGGTAAGTGTTGAGGATATTACGCCTATGCTGTTCAGCTTTTCTAACTTCCTCTCAAACTTTCTTTTCAGTAGTTTTTTGGAAAAAAAAAATCATTGATCCCTGTTTGATGTCTGAAGAGGATCAGATGTGTGTAGGTATGTGTGTGTGTGTCATGAGAGAGAGAGAAAGAGAGAGAGAGAAAAAAGAGAGAGGGAGAGAGGGAAAGAGAGAGAGAAAAACTGGGAGCGAGAGAGTGGAAAGAGAGACACACAAAGAAAGAGACAATGCTAAGCTAATCACTTCTTATTGTTATCATTATACCAAGAAATATTTATTATGAATAAATGAATAGTTAGTTCCTGGATTTCTTGAAGTTAATATAGGTTGAATTAAAGTTGTTTTAGGATGCAGATAGACATGTCTTTAAAGGAATAGTTCAACATTCAAGGAAATAAGATGTTTTGACAAGAGTTTGATAAGACAATCCATATCACTCTTATCCAGTAAATATGAAGCTTTTGAGGAGGATAATTTTAGCTTAGCTTAGGATAAAGACTAGGAACATGGGGAAACAGCTAGCTGGCTCTGTCCTATACCGTCTCTGTGCTTTGAGCTAAATGCTAATGTGCATGGCACATGTTCACAAAGATGAGTCTAACATGCTGATGTTTATCAGGTAGACTGTTACCGTGTTAACCATGTTAGCATGCCAAGATATTTTTAAAGCACAATGTAAAACTGAGGCTGATGGGATTGCCATTAGTTTTGCAGATAGGCCTGAGATGGTGTGTTATATGAAAAGTAAGGGGATCACTAGTGATTACTATTGATCTTGTGGGGAACATGAATGAACCAAATTTCATGAAAATCTATCTTACATTACACTCATAACTACAAATGTAAAGTTCATGGCATGGCTACAGAAGAAGAAAGAAATTACAAATGATTTGGGGATCATTCACACGTAAATACATAAAACATCATCCAATAGCCTAGCTGATGAGATCTTTCAGTCTGGGCCAAAGAGCTAGAGCGATCGACTGGCCGACATTGCCCTACAGCCAGGTGGTTAGGTCAAAGTCAGTCCACGACCCTGAAGCACATCAAGTAATATGTTAAATCTTGTTTGTTAAATTCAAACAAGATTTAACAGATATATGTGGCTCAGTGGTAGAGCAGTTGCCTGCCAATTGGAAGGTTGATGGTTCAATCCCTGGCCCTGCAGTTCCATGTAGTAGTTGTCCTTGGGCAAGACTGTGAACCCTGAGTTGCACATTGGAGTATAAATGTTAAGACTAGAAAAGTGCTATATAAGTACATGATAATAAGTGAGCCAGGCTAGCTGTTTCTAGTCTTTATGTCTAAACCAAGCATGTCTTTTCTCCAGCTTCATAATAATCATATTAGCCATGAGAGTGGTATCTATTTTGTCATCTTACTCCCTGCAATACAGTGATTAGGCTCTTTCCAAAATGTTGAACTGCTGATTTGTATCTCTGACAGTAATCCAGGTAAGCTGGGCCGCTCTCGTTTCTGCTGTCACTCATACAGTGTATTCCAGACACACCCATGGGTGAAAAAAAAAAGAAGTGAGAAATCAGGATTCAGGAGACAGATTGAGCTACAAGGTCACAGTGTCCTGCAGCTTGTCATGAAGAGGAGGTTGATGATCAGAGCTGGCTCCTCTGAGGTTAGGGGTTACAGCCTGGCCGGGAATCTCAATCATTATGGATGATGCTTAAAGGTCCAGTTTGTAACCTTTTTAGTTGTTCATAATCAAAACCTGTGTTGCCCGTTCACAAACTTGTAAGGGACATACAGGATATACTGCCCCGCCTTTCACGTTTTTGTTGTCACATGATAAACTCACAGGTGCCGCTAATCTGCCAATGGGTATTGTCGCTTCCCGGCCCGAGCAAGTTTGAAGAGCAACACCTGGCTAACATCAACAAGATAGTTTGTAGTACTCACCAAATCTTTGGATTCGCAATTGATGAAAAATTAAACGAACGGACCTGAGGTAAAGCTGGATGAAGATGTGGATGACATCTTGGCTTTTTGAAGCGTGAAGGCTACCGTAGCTGTAATATGTACTTTGAATTGCATGGCACAAGAGAGTTGATTGCGATATATGGATGGGAGAAATTCACACACTGGACCTTTAATAATTCATCCTGAGCAGAGGGGGACGACTCGGAGATTCTCCCTCATTGGGGAGTATCTTCATGGATCATTGTTATAAAAAATACAATTTAGCTTCAGTCAAATTCACACTGTCCAAATTAGAAACTTGCATGTAACATTCATCAAGAATTGTGTTGATATCATCTGCAGCTCATTTTTAAGAAACCAGGTGTCTACGTACACCCTGCAGCTCTTTGACGTTAAGTAATTTCCTCATAATCTGCGCCCGTGGCGTCACAATGTAAATCTTTGCTCAGCCAGAAGAAAGGAGTTATAATTACGTTCAACTCTTGGGACTATTTTTTTTTTCTGCAGTTGTACTCTTTCAGATTTATTAACAGAGGGAGCGCGGGCCAATCGATCTGGCAGACTAACCCAGCAGTTTGTCTGCTGGTGGAGATACACAAACATCTGCAGCTCGCTGTTCCTCCTCGGAAGGCGGTCAGGCCTTGTGACTCGCAAGATCAATGGCCAATAAAACAGAGGCTAACTAAGCCATAGTCTGTGTTGCAAAAAAACATTTTCTTACTGACTGCACAGAAATGATTAGGGGGAGGGGAGTTTAGAAAAAGGGGAGGGAGATCTATTATTTGAGTCTATTATTTGCCATCACTTTGGCAACTGCTAATTTCAACTCAGTTGTCTTTAACAATTTAAGGTTTAGGTTTTTATATGTGCACTTTAAGATATTAATAGCAAAATGACCTTTTGTTAAAATACGGCTTATCACTGTCTCCCCTAGCTGTAGGTAGGTGGGCCAACTCATTTTTTGTCTCAGTGCATGCATTGCACCGGCAGCGCCGCCGATAGTTAGCTTAGCATAGTGAATGGAATCCTATGTTGCCATTTAGCATATTGGGAGTAAAAGTGAGCCAACAAAAAAACAACAAAAACCTAATTACTTCTTGTGGCCTGCATGTTCATAACGAGTACAAATAGCATTGCAGAATAAGAAAAGACAATTCCCTAGGCAGATATTGATTTGGGACTATATTTGGTGGAAGCATCGCCGAAGCACTGTCCCAAGTCAATATCTGCCTGGGAAATCGTCTAGTCTTAATCTGCATTGCCATTTGTACTCGTTGTGAAGATGCAGGCCACAAGAAGTAATTAGGTTGTTGTTGTTTTTGTTGGCTCACTTTTACTCACAACATGTTAACATAGGCAACATAGGATTCCATTCACCAGGCTAAGCTAACTAGCGGAGTTGCACAGAACTAAAACAACGCATGCACTGAGGTAAAAAATGCGTTGGCCCACCTACCTACAGCTATGGGAGACTGTGATAAGCCCTATTTCAACAAAAGGTGGCGTGTTCCTTTAAATGTAAACTATTTACCTTGAGATATCAAAAGGGAAGCTGTTGTAAGAAGATAAGAAGAGGAAAGTCCAAAAAAATATACAACAATGCTGAAGATAAAGATTTTGTGGTTAGCAACCCTCGGCCCCAAATCATTTTCCTACAGTCCATGAAGTCCTATTTGGTTAATTGCATTTGCTAAGTAGCACATAACCAAATCCTTCAAATGAAATGCTTGAGCAATATTTGCACATTTAATTTCTTTTTTCATGTGTGCTGCTGTAAATACTGAAGTAGCAATTCTTTGCAGCTTGTGTTTCCATTAATATGCATGTCTGTCCAAAATCCTAGACAGTGTTTCATTGTGCAAACATTTACTGTGCCAGGCTGACACACATACACAAACACACATTTTATCATCTTAAATAGAAATCCCCGTTTCCTTTTGTAATCCTCATGAACATGCTGCTGTTCATGAAATGCAAAATCTATTTCAACGTACACACACATGTCCAGAAGGCAAGAACAACCAGCTGGTGGTGGAGAAACTATAGAGTGAGGAGGGGTTTCATTCTCTCTTCTATCCATTTCATCTTCAGGCTCACACAAACAAGCCAAGCCAGTCATCCATTACTCGGTACTGTCAGAGTGGAGATAACCAGTAGCTCTGCTTTCCATTAAACCTTCTGTGATCATTTATTTTGTTTTGCAGTATGTGATTGACTGACTGAATGCTGAAATATATGCATCAGTCTTGAAGATTTTCATCTTCAAAACTGAGACGGCAGAGGATGCTTTCAAGTTTTTGCCATTCTTTGTTGCTGGTTGTTAGCAGAGCAGTTAAAACTGTGTATGAGGCTGTTTTTACAACAGAAGAAGAACCAAAAGAGAGACATTGAGTATTAAAACAAAAACAAAGAGAGCGCTGTGGGTGTTGTTAAAGAGTTTTAATCAAGCAATAATCCAGAAAGCTGAGAACAGGATCGGGTTAGCAACAGGTCACAACAGTTCACAACAGATACAAACGTGTACAAGTATCCAGTGCAAAAGTTGAAGGCGTTACAAAGCGGGGATTAGCAGCGATCCACTGCTGGACACGTGAACCTGAGGTGAGCAGACTGACGTGTGGGGGGGCATTGCACCTGCAACACCCCCCTCTTCATCCAAGGCTTAAAGAACAGTATGACTTTTGGTTTTGACTAGGAGCTGCTGAAGCATGAGTCAGTTACACTAATTACTCTTGCGTTGCATTACATAACTGATTCCCTTGGCCATTTAACAAATTAATATTCAAATTACAAATATCCTTTCTTAAATAGTACAAATAGTTTCTTTTTTCATGAGTCTACATTTTTTTTGCTTCAGTAGCTAATGTTCATACAAAGTTGAATTTCCACTCCAGTGAGCACATCATTATGCCTGTAATTTGAAATGATCAAACATCCGCTAGCATTGAAATGCAGATTTCCTGCAAGTGTTTCATGTCCTCAGACTGGAGTTTTGGCGCCATAGCAACAACTTATGAAACATCTCCCTTGTGCTGCTGTTGTAACATTTTGTCTCGGATTATAATTGATGTAAATGAGTCAGACAAAAAGGACGTGAAAAGCACAAGGGATCTGTTTTTATAAAATGTCTCCACACAGCAGAAAGTTTTGCTAGAGGCAACAGAGGTGGGGCGGACCTGTCTAACACTCATCATTTGAAGGCAAACCCTTGGTGAATACATAAATACATATTTGTACAACTTTGTTTTAAGTAAACCGGTCATCAATATGGAGAGCCATGTACAATGATATGGGATAAAGATATATATAAAAGGTACGGCAGCTAAGTGGTCACTAGCCTAATGTTGAATGAAAGCTTCACACTTTGTTCTGGTGACATTTTTTTCCCTGAACATTTCATTGGTTACATTTTACAAAAGCAAAACACAGCAGGTTAAAGCAAAGATTTGTAGCATACAGTGTGTGTATGTCTTTATCCTGAATCCTACACCAAACACCTTCAAATAGTTGACATAAGGCGTGGGGGGAAATGCATATTCTCGTGATATTGAGTTATGTATTTGCTATTGCCCTTCCAAAACCTGCTGATTAGCACTTTACAGGTTAAGAAAAGCTGGACAGAAAAAAATATATATTTTTGTCCACAGTTTGCTGTACCGTAGCTCTCCTTTCAAGCAGTCATTCATGTTTTTCCATGTTTTAAGACTGCAGTCACAATGAGCAGACTTATGATGGAACATACATAGCAATGGTTCCATTTTCTCTTTCTGAGAGCACTACAAGAGGCTTTGGGATGTAGCTTCGGCATGTCGCAGTAGTGTTGTCAGGATAACCAAAATTTCAATCCTCAACGGTTTTTACCCCATTTGGTGCAGAAGATGAAAGTCAATTTCATTGCCTCCAGAGGGCATCACTGAGCGCACAGTCTGAAAAGGAAGGGAACCAGCAGAGCTGCAGTCTGGTTCTTAATGGCTGTGGCAATAGTGCCGAGCAGCCCCTCCCTGTCTGGAAGTGGATCCCAGTCTGTCTAAAACCATGGACAAACTGGTGCCTCAGATACAAATGGAACGTTCCATACCACAGCAATGATGGACAGTCAACCAACCAAATCGACAAAGTACATACAAAGATCAGTACATTTTTTACAAATGACTAAGGGTCAAAATGATGGTATCCTGACAACATTGTCATTAAAAAGCAATGCAGGCTCAAACACCTCATAATCCCTTGTCTGCAACACAAGAAATGCCTGTTGTTACTCTATAGAATGCTCCTGTAGATATTCCCAAACAGGGGATGATAAAATGCTCCTACTCTAATACACCTTACTGTATGTTAATATACATCTTATATCTCTTTGATCATTTATAGCATAATGTGATCGTTAACTTTAAAAGTGACTTAGCTGACTGCTGAACCGTGCAAGCAGTGGTAAAGTACCTCCCTGTGGCTGACAACAATGGACCTAGAGACAGAGACATCAAGGAGACCAAGTCTCTGAGAGCTGTATGAACTCTCCGCAGAATTTCTAATGCCTTTACAAAATCCAAAACAATGTACACCATTATCATTATCAGTTTGACATTCTGATAAAAAAACTGCATACTGGCAGCAAACAATTCCACCAAATCACACCAACAACAGATATATTACATTTAACTGAAGAGAAAAGAAAATGCTACTAATGTCAGTACCATTCAAATAAAAGAAAGAAAAGTTGGAACAATATAGAAATGTAGCCTTAAATGATTAAAAAAATCAGAACTCTTTGTAATAAATCAAACTAACCCCACCCAAAGTCATTATGAAACATTAATTGGTTCACCAATAAAAACAACAGTAAAACCAAGAACACAAACGTATATGACACGTATGTCCCAACAGACAAGCTCTGTTAAAGAATCAGAAGTAAAAGGTGGTTTTGGGAGTAAATCAGCAGAATGAACAAATACATGAGAAGGGTCGGGTTTTCACCCTTGACTCTCCCTGCTTCCTCACCTTGCTCTTCCTCTTCTTGTCCCCTTCAAAGAACTTTCCAATCTGATCCAGGAGGCCGGGGCTCTTCTTCCTGCTGCCTGCGGATGCCATGGCTGTAGTAGTGGTTGGTAGTATATTTGTATTGTTATTTGTCAAATGCAGGGCTCTTGTCTCTCACATATATATGAGAGAGCGAAAAACAGAGGAGGGAAAAGAGAAACGAGAGGGAGGGATGGGGAAAATGAAGCTATCCTAGTCTAGGTCCTGTTCGGCGCTCTCCGACCCGCACTCTGAAGCCGCTCCGCTGTGTTCCTGGATGGTCTGCAGCTCGTCCGATTCGGAGGGTCGCTCTTTGAAGGTGTTGTCCTCGCGGCCCGGGGCATCTCGGGAGAAGAGGCGGACCAGGTGGGGGCGGGGCACGGCGGCGTCAGGGTCAGCTGTGCTGGCGTGGGGCCAGGGCTGGTGGGGGCCCTCAGCGCCCGTGGAGTCAGTCACCGCCGGCTTCTCCGAGACGCAGCCATTGTTCTGGTTTGCATCTGCCTCACCCAGGCCTGCGCAGAAAAAAACAAGGGTCATCTATGGGCTCGGGCCTGCATGGCACACAACAAACCGCGGCAGCACAATGGGCTCTTTTGACCAGGCGTGCTGCAGCAGGGAACCGCACAGCTAACATTTTCACATTTCACTGGGACAAATCTTACCTGCCCAACAGGAAAAGGTAGAAATGTGAGAGTTAAAAAAAACTAAAAAATTAAAACTGCGATAAAATAAAAATATGAACACCTGAAAAATGCACTGAATTGCTAAGTACTTGTGTCTGTTTTCACACTTTTGAAGTCAAAACAATGTGGCAGGTGTGCTCACGGTTCCCAGCTAACAGCACAATGCATTAGAGTGCTTGCACATAGTCTTGATTTGTTACAGTAACACACTTAAAATAGCGTTTTACACAATTTTACAAGAGATACTTAAAAAGGGCATTGGAATAAACTAAAACTGAAAACATTTTAAGACTACACCACCTTTGCGACAGACTCAACCCTGTGCAGTACATCAGGTCTCCTCTCCCTACATTATCATGGCTCATTTTTCAGTTACACAACAGCGTTTCAGCGTAAGAGTTCCAGTCAGATGGAAATACAGTTGCTTCTCTAATGTCCACTTTGACAGCTATCCATTAAGTTAGCTCCCACAGCAGGGGACATCCAGTGCATTCCTGCCTCCAAAACAATATGCACACTGTACTGATGGCAGAAATGTTGTAGCACTACACCAGAGAATCTGCATGCTAATATTGGCTGGAACAGTGGCCTGTTGTCCGAGCTGCATATTTATTACAGAGAAACAATGGCCCCAGTGTCACTAAAATAACTCCTATAAGTATGGATTTTCAACCCAATGCACGGTGATACTTATCTGATTTGGGGCCTGAGCGCCACAAGGCCGCTGTCTCTGGGTGCAGAGCTGCAATGTAGAAGTTTATAATATCTCAAGGTTTTTGATGGAATTACTTAAAAAAATCATGAAAGCATCTGTAACAGAACACCAGCGCAATAATCTCTCATGATATGGTCCGAGTTGTCCGACTAGTTCTTCAGATTTATTTCCTTCTGGCAGATTTGCAAGTCATGTATTAAAATACATGTGATCCAAATATGACTCGGTTTGTGAGATAAAATAAGCTAAGATAAAGCTATATTAATCCCCTGAGGGAAATTCAGGTGTCCTAGCAGCAACAGCAATTTCAATGAAACACAGGAGAGGTACAGATGAACAGTATACAGTAGAAAAAAGAAAGTACAAAAAAATAAAGTCAAAAGTAAAACATTGAGAAGTTGGCCCAAGATGTCTATAACAAATGTACAGTCTGTCAGTAGGATAAATATGTACAGTCTATCAATAACATTCCTATCAATCTATGTCAGCTGAGGACATCCGACACTAGCATTAGCATGTCACGTTTGGTCACATACATTGTAAAAGCAATCTGAGGGTGTTTGTGAACCCTCACACTATCCCACCACATGAAACCTGCAGCCTTTTTCCAATGCATTTCAAATGCATATCAGTTTTTTAGCATCAATAATCTTGTTGTGACTTGTAAAATTATCTAACGGAGACCAATTGGCCTTGTCTCCAACAAAGAAAAAATCATCCTTAAAAACATCTTCTGTAAGACACTGTACAAAGGCTGGAATAAAAACGATCTGATAATCCATTCTCCTGCTGTCGGGGGAAAGTTACTGCAGCTTGGCCACACACACTGCGCTGCTGTAAAAAGTACTTTGAAATTATTTGACTCAGTGCCTCATTTCCTCATGATCTCACTAAGTATGTTTACATGCACACTAATATTTTACTATTATTCTGAATACGACAATATTCCGAATTTAATACAGGTTATGTAAACAGAAAGTTACGGTTGGATATTTGGAATTAGGCCTTTTTATGACTATAGCATTGTACGATTAAGACTAGGGATGGGAATAAAAAAAAAAATCAATACAGCATAATATCACAATATTTACAGTGGCAATACTGTGTTGATACACAGGCGCCAAGTATGGATCTATTATTTTATATGTGTTGGTCAGTTTTTCTGCTTGACAATCCCATTTTGCAGTAATGAAATTGAAGTGATATGAACAACAGATGTTTTCATCTTTTTAGATGAAAACATATGTTGACAAAGTTTCTTTTTGGGGACATCATTTGAAAATTACAAGTTGGATAATATATATAATAATATATTATCCATATATAATAATAATAATATATTAATAATACATAATCTGTGTGCTGTAAATAATTGGAAATATAATTCATCATTCTTTATCACCAACAGTAGATATGATATATTACAATGTTTGGCTGCAATGTGGGCTGTTATTTTTACTGCAAAGAGTAGAATAAATAAGAGAGCTGCTGTTTTCTGCCCTTCAGCGACCAGCCCATGAGTCCTCTTAAATCCTTACCTCATCCATCACCTGTTACTCCATTTTCTAAGCCCAGCGGTGCTACGGTGCGGTCCGCCATTAGATACCAATAAAATACAAATTACACTAAGGAGAGTAATATCCTGACGTGTTAACTTTAAAAGGTGCTCTAAGCGATGTTAGGTGACATAAAACGAGACTAGCTTTATTTTCAACATTAAAGAAAATGGTTGCGAACAAAGTTTTTCTAGACAAAATGGATTGCGGCGTCTACCAACACATGATCAATATTGGACAAGTTGCAGTGCTTATGTGCCAGCTGATAGCGACATATCAAGCTAAGAAAACAACAACGCTATCAACACATCTCTATGATGATGCAACTTGGCTTTTATTTTCCCACGGCTTGTCCTAACCATTGTCGGCCATTTCCTTCGTGAGTTCCTGATAAATTCAATTCAAAAAGTCTCTTGTGTCCTCGTTCGTCCACTTCCATCTGTCTTTCTTGACACCCGCCATGTGTGCAAACAGAGCGGAAACACTGGGCGGAAATTAACTAAAACTTCTTCTTCTTCGTTTTGTAGCGGGTTGCAACCAAAGAATGACCTAAAACTTAAATCACAATTCATTATTTATTCGGCAAATTATGTTTCCATCAGTGTTTATCTCATAAGCCGTATATCGATCGAGATAAAATCCGATGAGACCGAACGTATTTCCTTTGAGTCGATATTCATGAAATTCCATTGTATTTTACTGTTTCCATGAGACATTTTTCGTTCAATATCACTTAATTAGGATAAAAACGTGTGGATGGAAACATAGCTAGTGAGAAGACATTTTGTTACAGTGTGTTATGGGGACAGGCAGCTCGTGGATAGTGAAGAGATGTTTGCTGTATGTGTCAACAAATGTAGCCTAAAACACGTGACAATGCTTACAGCACCTTTAACAGCCCTCCACAGTCCATAATACTGCAGCATAAAACTGACTGCATGTCCACCATGATTGGCCCTAAACAAGAGTACGTGCTGACGAGTGACTTCAGCTGACTCCATGTGTGCTCTTATTAAAAGGACTCTGAGTCAGTCAAGTGACCATAATAGTGTGGGGGATTTATAGGATTTTGGATGAATGCCGATGACTCAGTGATTACCGAGCCAGGTGCATTTTTGACTAATCTAAACTCACTCTGACCCATACTCTTATGTGGAAAAACAAAAATCCTCCACAGCACATTTTTAATTGCCTAATCAAGTGACTCAAGCCAAATTGCTTTTAACCTCCAAAAACACAAATAACACAGCAGTACGATTTGTTCTGGTACCATTGTGTTATTTCCCTTTTTTGTGATTTTATTGGATCACAGCTTAGATGCGATTGCTCATTAACTCTATAGCGAAGCCAAGACTGACTGATTCGTGTCCACGCACCTGATCAGATCACCATTGGTGTTGATGATGTTCTGTGGTTGCCAATTTAAGTCCATTTAATAGAAATAGACAAGGTAAATGCTCATTTAATTGCTGCTTGTGATTATGATCAGCTGTTTTCAGTAAATATGTTGGTATTAAATCAAACAAAACAGTGCAGTGTGTGTCAAAAAAAAGATAAGTCAGAGCCAAATGTGTTTTTGTGAAAGATTAAGTGGCTTTAGATAAGAGTTTTAGCTACGTGTGAAAAATGTAATAGAAATTCTAATGTGTGAGTTTCCATTTAACAGTATTTCAAATATAAATGCATTTTTTAATGCTGTGCTTTATGAGGAGAGGTTGACAATTCGGACCGCATCCTGGTGTACGACGACAGTAGATAGTAGCCCATAGAACTAGCCTGGAATCACCAGACTCGCAAATGTGTATTAGTCTGGAACTTCTTAGTTAATTTTTAGATTTTCAATGCACAGACCAAAATGCCTCTGGACGCAATTGAACATACCTACAACCAATCGGAGCAACAATACGGGCCTACAACAAATCAATGCAAGGAAACAACCTAGCGCTAAGCGACACATGGAAGTTGGGGGGGCGCTTAAAGCAGGAAAAAATGGCTGCCTTGTGACTACGTTTGGCACACATCACGCTGTCTTTCGTCGTCTTAAACCCGCGCCATGTGAGATAAACGCTATTGGCCCGTCCAGGTTCTAGCTGGCTGGAAATCTGTCTGAATGTGAGAGACATCAGACGTATCGGCCAGAGCAAATGAAACATGACCATGCAAATTTGTCTGGTTTCCAGGCGACCACGGCTGCAATCAATTTAAAATGACAAGCCCTGCATGCTTCATGTTGGAGCAGGGAGGACAACATGATCTTGTTGCTTTGTTTGTTGGAGTTTTCTTTGCGTTAAGGATATACACACGCCATGTTCAGAGTGCTGCCTTTTTTCTATGATACGTTCGCTAAAAATCCCTGCTCCTCCTAATAAGTTCAGTATCAACTGTAAGATGAACCTGACAAAGCAGAGACTCAGGTAGATCTTTTTAAGCCACCTAGTTTCAGTGGCTGGGTGGCTGACAGCTGTGTGACAGCGTACACTGCTCAGTGTGCCGACTTTTTAATTGGACCGAGGCTCATGTCTAAAGCCAATCACACACTGTCTTGTTTCCACCTTGACGCAAATCTTCCCTTGAATTTCAAAGCTGCTGCCACCGGTCAGGCAATCAATGAGCACCTGGAATAGCTTAATAACACCCTCAGCACACCTAACCAATTTCCCAATAATTGAATACTGCTCAGCCCGATGACTCAAACTGTGGTAAATGTGTTCATTGCAATTTAAAGTCATCCTTACAGTCAAGTGGCAGTGGGTTTTCCTTGGAAACAATTTCAGAATATTTAAAGGAGAAGGCAATAAGCTTTTATGTCATACTTTGATTGTTTCCCCACGTCAGAAGAAACAATCATCAGAAGTGAAGGAGACAGGCAAAATAAAAAGTATTGTTTCTTTTCCCTCTGTATAGTCCTTCACGACTTTAGGTTATGCAAAAGAAGCACACCTTGTAAACAACACAGGGCCAATTATCTAGCAGCCTGACTTACAACACTGCAGAGAGAAGCAGGAGTCTAACCCTGAACTCTGAGTGGATTTACCCTGAGATCCAACAACGGATTTCAGTTAGTTCAATAAACTCAGAGTAGGTTACTCAGAGTTAAGCATGTGCACCACAATAATACGGCAGCATGAATAGGGCCATGACGCTATGATTCACCATGGTAACAAGCACAAACAAACTGGTCGATGGAAATACTCATGAGCACATACAGCGAGTTTGAACATGTATTTAGTTAAAAAAAAAAAAAAAAGCAACACAGCGGCTGCTGTAAAACAGCTAGAATTAGTGGAAAGAAGAATGCTGCTCGAGTCAATGCGTTAGCTCTAATCTAGTGTATTCAACCAAATCAGTGTATTTAATCAAAAGGTTCCATATAATATTACTGATTGAAACTGGAATGGTATAGGCTACACCTATAATTTCATTTAGGTGCAATCCTGCAAGCGAAAAAGTAAACTACTACTAATCCCATTTTGAGGTTGCAGCTACATCATTCACAGAATTATGATTTATAACGATTTATTTCTTTTTAATGTGTCTTGCTGGTTTGTGTCCAGGGAACTCTACAAAAACGTTTAAAAAACAAGTTTCAAACCGTAAAAAAAAACGTAATGTGACACAAAAAAAGTACTGGGATGTAGAGCATGTCCACGATGGGTGACATTAGTGATATGAGGATGGATGAGGCTATGTATGCTACATAACTGATAGAGTGGGAAGAAAACTACCTACTTGAGCGGTATTGGTTATCTGGAAATGAAAATACATCTATATAGTCGGGGCCTCAATATCACCTCCCGACATTTGTGTAACTTCCTGGGAAGTAATACAGCTTCTTCAACTTGATCCTCGACACAAGGAAATGGAACAAAAATTATTTCTAATCTGTTACAGTCAATAAACAAACACTGTTTTTTTATTCATGCAGATAAACGCGTTAAAATAAATGCGTTAAAATGCTCCTGATACAGACTGAATGAATGAATGAGGAAATGAAAGAGCGCTATGTCAGAGGGGAGACCGAGAGAAAAAGATTAGGTCCACAGGCTCAGTTACCATAGTAACTCTGAGGTTAAGTTAATCATACCTGAGAGAGGGGGGTAACTCCAGCCCCTCTCTTTCTGAATAGGGCTGGAGTTACCCCCCTCCCTCAAGTTTGTTTAACCTACTTTTCAGAAACAGAAAATCCAGAGTTTCCTTAATCTCAGGGTCAAACTCAGAGTTTTTACTAAACCTGGCCTCCTTCATAAATACTGGATTTATTAATGCGTTGAGATCCCAAGATAGTTCCTGTCCATCACTGTTGGTTTAGCAGAGGGGTCCTTAAGCCATGACAGGAGAAGACAGTAAGGTTGAAATCTGCTGCACATCAAAACACATCGCTCTGTACTCCTGGCTTCATTAGCACCAAGAGATACTGGTTTTCAGCTTCTCGTAATGTAGCCAGGAAATTATCAAGTCTGAGGGAAACCAGATAATAGCAACGTTGCACCCTGCAAGAGGGGAAAGATCAGCATGTAGAAGGGAAGAGGTATGCAGGGAGTGGGCCTCAATCTCATTTTTCCTCCTCTTCTTTGGTGTGAAGAGGATGCGTAGCCTAGCCTCAGGGACAACAACAAGGCCTGTGGTGGGACTGAGGCACGGGAAACATTTCTCTGAAAAAACATCCATCGCTATGTGGCCCCGGACCAAACCTCCCACCCAAGGGCAAAAATCCTTCTGCCGCTGCATTCATGGTGGATCTGAAGCACCCACAAGCCTTGAGAAAAAAGCCCCTTTCTGTCTCTGAAATGTGGCATTCAGGTCGTTTGTCCTCCGGAGATTTTTTCGGACGAGATAAGAGCCACAGGAGAACCACTGCCTTCTCATAACCCAGGCCATGCTCGTGACCTTTTCAACTTCACTTTGAGCACTGACTTCAAATGGGGCAATATTTGTTAAAGGCAAAATATGTGTCAAACCATTTTGATTTGTACAGTAGTGCTGCAGAGAGGTCCCGGCTTATAAGTCCTATCCTACAGACTAAAGAAAAAAAAAAAACTTTGGTTGGTACATATCCTCGCAACAATCACACTTTTACAATTTTAATTAGAAAATTAGAATGATACAAAAATCATTCATCATTGTTACCTCCAATATCGTGAATCATATATTTCCCAATTAGATATTTTCCTCACATCGTGACGCCCTAATATGAATCAAAAGGAAAAATATGCCCACCACTGTATCACTGTTATGCTGTGAAGCTAAAGTCAGGTTTTGGCATGTGAAATGAAAACCAAAAAACACTTTGAATTTCCCAAACTGCATACTGAGGCATTAGCCCCACGTGGCCGGGCTTGTGTGCTACAAGTGTTGCATGCTTCATCATACACACAGCAGTGTGAGAGCTTCTATATTTACCCAAGACGCTGTAAGGCTCACCACACAGTGCTTCCAGATATAACGAGAGCCCTGGCCTGTCTTAACAAACAGCTCCTCACATCCATTGGTTTACTGACGAACATAAGCTATTTTCACTCTTTATTTTCCTCATCTTCCTGTATCACTCTTGTTTTCCTGACAAGAGCTGATTAAACATTTTTAAGTTTCCCCTCACGGTCTGTGAGTGTTTGTGTGCCGTTTTAGATCTGCCATATTGGCTTGTTTTAAATTCTCCTCAATATAAAGAAGGTTATATGAGTTAGTCCAACCAGTAGCTATGGCCACACCAAATGAAAATAGTTTTTTTTTTTTCTGTTTTGGGGCTGCAAACAATGTGAAATGATTCCATTACCTGTTCAATTATTTATAATCTATAACATTTCAGTGACAAGTGACAAATGGCCATCACATATACCCTGAGCCTATGTTGACATCTTCAAATTGTTTGTCCAGAATGCAGAGACATTACATTTACAACAATATAAAAAGGATAAATGCAGCCAAATCTCACATCTGAGATGCAGGAACCAATTGTTTGCCATCTGTGCTTGAAAAAATACTTTATTATCATAATTGTTGGTAAAATGTTCTTTGCCTGTGTAATCAATAAATGAACGGTAATTCAGCACTAAGCTGTAGCACTAGATGTTCTTACAACTTGCTGGGACTTCACTGGGACTTTGGGATTAAACCGTTATACATAGTACTGCGATTTGAGATCAGATTCGAACCAGGGCCGCTGCAAAGGACTCATGGGGCGCACACTCTTACTGGGTGAGCTAGAGGCTGCCCACAATCATAGTTTTCTACAAGCTCACTCATGAATCTTCATTTTATTTTAGCCTGGTGTATTATTACAGCACTATATCTCTGTTATGGCAGACATGTTTGTGGAGGATGAGGTTTTTGTTGGCAGCCGGTATGAATGAGTGTCTCTAGTAGGACAGTGGGACAGCACAGAAAAACAATACAGTAGAGCTTAACATGGGTTGATGCCATCAGCGTAGTGCTCAGGGACGTTTCCTCACCCGCGGAGACCAATACACATTTATACATAGACACACGCTTCAACAGGGCAGTGGACATGACGTAAGCCGGCTGGATACTTGTGTCAAAGGCTTCAACTGAGACATTACACTTTAAATTCTTCTGTGTGTACACTGGCACAATAAACCTATCATCCCGAAAGCTTTAGGTCCCAATACAATCTGAAACATTTGGCTTTGTCAGGCACCCAAGACCTCAAAACCTTACAAAAGGTACAGCAATTGCCACCTAAATTTAACTGGAAAACACTGTACTTTAAGTGCACCAATGAAATTTCAAAAAAAGATTTGATTCAGAATTGGTTGTTAAATACAACACAGTAGTAGTAGTAGTAGTAGTGGATTCTGATACGGCAGGGTCACAGCGGAAGACAACTTTGTAACATGTGAACCCAAAAATCGCAGAGGAAGCATCTCATTAGTCAATTTAAGTGTCAAACATTTAGATAAAATCCCAATGGGATTTAAGACACTTTTGGGTTACACGTTACTTGAAGGTATCTACGTAAGAGTCACATGACACTGTCAATTCAATTTTATTTATATAGCGTCAAATCACAACAACAGTTATCTCACAGCGCTTTTCATAAAAGAGCAGGTCTAGACCGTATTCTGTGATGTATTTATTATACACTGTCATGAACGTATTTGCTTTTTTTTTTTTTTTTTTGGGGGTGGGGGGGGTGAGACACAAAGTTATATAGTAATGTTCAAGTGACGTAACTAATTAATTTTGATACTAACTAATATGTAAAGTAAAATTATTTTTTCAAGGAGTCTTAAGTAAAGAGTAACATAATACACTTCCAGAGTAACTTGCCCAACATTGACAGTCCTTCTCAACTCTCTATGTTCCTGGATAAAACATAATGTCTAAACAAGACCACAGATACCACTTTAGGTTGAGTCGTTTGTTTTCTTCCAAGGGGAAAGGACTCCAGTTCATCTTGTCTGACATACTGTATAGGATGCAGTAGCTAGGGTAGTTTTTTTTGTACTCTTTGGTTACCCATCATCCCCTCCCCTAGGACTTGTGTACCGACAGACCCAGCTGCTAACACACGTATACACACAGTGATTGTCCAGCCAGATGACGTGGCCTCCTGAACTCATGGCAGCACCCAGGCACAATCTCTTACAACATGGCACACAGATGCAGAATGCCCAGATAAATGGTGCGTGTGTTCATGAAATCAAATCACAAAAAGCTCCAGACACAAGGTGGCAAAGAACATGCCTGCATAATGTTTAAGATCATAAGAAAACATTTGCACACAGTTTGTTTTGAGTGATCTTGAGATTAATCCACCCATCTTAAAGAAGGGGAAAGAGATCAGAGGCGAGAAGGCGAGGTGAGAGGGGACAGAAAGGGAGAATCTGAACAATAGTGTCAAACCAAAGAACACTTGTCCAGTGATGCATGCTGCCCTTTAACAATCATAGCTTTTGAGGGGGAAGGAGAGGCGGTGCTTCGTGTTGGCAGTACCAGGGCCCGTACCAGCTAGTGTCAGCCTCGGCCACAGAGACAAATGACTGAGCCACTTCACTTATATATGTGCGTAGATGACAACTCACAGCAGAGGAGCACACTCATACATATTCCCAATACTGTAGTGTGTGCACAGTCAGCAGTGCTCACACAATCTCAGGGAGAATAGACAGTAAATATATTCAAATCAGCAAAACACACATGCAAAAAGCACATAGTCATCATTCAGTTAGCAATTATTTATTTATCAATAATATCTATATCTATATCTATATATATATATATCTATATATCTATATCTATATCTATATATATATATATATCTATATATCTATATCTATATATATATATATATATATATCTATATATATATCTATATATATATCTATATATATGTTATATATATATATCTATATATATATCTATATATAATATATATATATATATATATATAATATAATATATATATATATAATATATATATATATATATATAAAACACTCACCGGCCACTTTATTAGGTACACCTGTCCAACTGTTGTTTTAACACTTAATTTCTAAGCAGCCAATCAACTCAGTGCATTTAGGCATGTAGACATGGTCAAGACAATCTCCTGCAGTTCAAACCGAGCATCAGTATGGGGAAGAAAGGTGATTTGAGTGACTTTGAACGTGGCATGATTGTTGGTGCCAGAAGGGCTGGTCTGAGTATTTCAGAACTGCTAATCTACTGGGATTTTCACGCACAACCATCTCTAGGGTTTACAGAGAATGGTCCGAAAAAAAAAACATCCAGTGAGCGGCAGTTCTGTGGGCGGAAATGCCCTTGTTGATGCCAGAGGTCAGAGGAGAATGGCCAGACTGGTTCGAGCTGATAGAAGGGCAACAGTGACTCAAATTACCACCCGTTACAACCAAGGTGGGCAGAAGAGCATCTCTGAACGCACAGTACGTCGAACTTTGAGGCAGATGGGCTACAGCAGCAGAAGACCACACCGGTGCCACTCCTTTCAGCTAAGAACAGGAAACTGAGGCTACAATTTGCACAAGCTCATCGAAATGGACAATAGAAGATTGAAAAACGTTGCCTGGTCTGATGAGTCTCGATTTCTGCTGCGACGCTCGGATGGTAGGGTCAGAATTTGGCATCTACAACATGAAAGCATGGATCCATCCTGCCTTGTATCAACGGTTCAGGCTGGTGGTGGTGGTGTCATGGTGGGGAATATTTTCTTGGCACTCTTTGGGCCTCCTTTGGGCCGGTACCAATTGACCATCGTTGCAACGCCACAGCCTACCTGAGTATTGTTGCTGACCATGTCCATCCCTTTATGACCACAATCAACCCAACTTCTGATGGCTACTTTCAGCAGGATAATGCGCCATGTCATAAAGCTGGAATCATCTCAGACTGGTTTCTTGAACATGACAATGAGTTTTGTACTCAAATGGCCTCCACAGTCACCAGATCTCAATCCAATAGAGCATCTTTGGGATGTGGTGGAACGGGAGATTCGCATCATGGATGTGCAGCCGACAAATCTGCGGCACCTGTGTGATGCCATCATGTCAATATGGACCAAACTCCCTGAGGAATGCTTCCAGCACCTTGTTGAATCTATGCCACGAAGAATTGAGGCAGTTCTGAAGGCAAAAGGGGGTCCAACCCGTTACTAGCATGGGGTACCTAATAAAGTGGCCGGTGAGTGTATATATATATATATATATATATATAGATATTGTGTATGCTGTACACTTTTAAACATAGCTAGCAAGAATTTGAGGCTATTTACCTGAAGCCGTAGGATATTTGTCTGATGAAGCCAAAATCTATAATAAAAAAACAACTTCACTCCCTCTTCTAGTTCTTATCCACTAAAAAATATTAAATTCAATGATACAACAAGCAAGTAGAATAAGCATGAAAATATGATCATTCATGCAAAACCTTGAGGCAGCTGTGTAGGCCAGATGAAGGCTATGTCAGTAAATGCAAACCCAACTGTGTACATCACACACCATGATGATTAACTCCATCATCCGGTTCTCAGTCCTTAGAAACTAAACCAGCTATTAAATATTCAAGACTTCATAGGAGAAAAAAAATCTAAAGAGTATGTTCTGATTCTGTTTGCATGAGGGGTTGATCTTTGTTTATCAGAAGCTTCTCTACAGAGTTAGTAAAGAGCGAAATTGGGAAATTGGCAGGAAATTGACAACTGTGTTGGTCTTTGTGCTGTGCAGGTTGCAAGATAAAGCCCCTTACATAGAAGCTACTTTTTTCCCCTTACTTGCAACCTATTTGTGAAAAAGACCATTGCTTTGAGCAGATCTGATTGTCTGTAATGACAGTCTCTCTCTCCCTGTCAGTATAGTAGCTCGCTCTACCTGTACTAGTAACGTATCAGCATGCGGTAAGGTCATGCTCTGCGCCTCGGCTCTGACACAACGGTCTTGAGCGAGAGAGGAAAGGCGTTAAAGTGGAACGCTAGCACACTTTCCTTTCTCCCCTCATTGGACTAAGTTTGTGGACACTACTGCGTGCATCAATAAGTTAGTCTGATGTCTGTCCTGTGGGTACGTGACAATGTTATGTAGAATTTATGACTGTATGTTAGCAATAGTAGGCTAATTCACGTATAATATTACCGAAATGTAATTAATGTGTTCTATTACTGTGTTACAGCAAAAAGGATTACTAGTTATGAGAGATCTGATTGAGCACAAACTTTATAGCACCATAGTTAAGTGGAAGGAGGTCAAGTTGTAATTTACCGCCCCTACCAGCAGGCAGCAACATACCCATTTAAATACATAGGGTATTTAAATGTATGTCTGATTGTATGTTAACTGGTAGCCCATAGTAGTATAACAAAATATTTATTTAAAGAGATATAGTTATATAATAAAAAGTCCAGCCCACCAGGCTCAAACTGAATTAACAGGCACGTTCGAGATGAACTGCGCCTCGCCTGTAAAGTGGAAGAGAGCATACGGCAGCAGCCGGGGGCGGGACAAAAAGCTGCAGTAAAGTCGGACAGTTTCTGGCCGATTCCAGCCGGCTTCAAGCTGAACCGGAAGTCAAAGAAACACTCACATGCTGTGAGGTCAGAAGATTTAATAAAATATTATGTTATTATGTTATTAGACACATATATCAGCTGATACACAGGCCCCAGTAGTTTTTTATTAAGACAGAGTAGCTGTGAAAATTCTCCACAATCGACCTGTTGCTGATGTTAATAAACAACACACTGTATATGATAAAGGATTTGGTCTCTGATTTCTTAAGGTCACTAACAGGCACACAATGGGTTCTGTACAGAAAAAGCCTTTATATCAGACAAATGGCAATTAAAATCCCTCTAATTCAAAAACAATAACAAGTTGATATAAAACGTCATCATGTGGATTCAATTCTGAACCATTCAGCTGTTAGATCAGCTGAGAGGCAGGCGGACCCAGAGCATGCTGGGAAACTTGCAGTCAGTGAAAAGGACCTGTGCTGCCTGCGTCTCAGAAGTGCGGCCGCCTTGATCTTGTGAGATTATTGTTATCCACGTGTGCATGACATCAGAGCAAGTCGGGATCAAGTCGGACACAAATCTAACCCGCATGCAACGGGCGGCAATCACCGGTGACTGATTATGCACAGACCTGGCTCATCTTGAAAAAGCCTAATGCAACCTGAAGCGGCCTGATCCTCCCTTAAGATTTCAAAGGTAGCGAGCAGGTCCCTAAAGCTGGAGCAGAAGGAGCAGATAGTGTATAAAAAGAAGCGATAACTGGCTCACACCAATGTCATTCAATTTCCTTGGGGGAAGCTCAAGCGTGACCTTCTGAAAGAATTGGAAATGAAAATCGATCTTCACAGGACAACTTTCTCAAGTTATGTCCATAGTTTTGACAGTCGCTTACTTTTTCAGTTTTTCCATCAAATACTGGTTTGACTTGAAATGTTGAGCCTCCTTTTGAGCAAGGATAATAAGGGAGAAAATCCAATTGTTTTTGATAATTGATAACTCAAGATATGTTTTTGTCTGCATCAAACATTGTTTTTGTCCTTTCTCTGCACTTATGTCATAGCAAGAACCAACATTACAGCTTACCTCTAACATTTAGCCTACTCCTTGTGAGAAAGGCATTTTCAATGTATTGCAATATAATTTGAGCTGTCTTTTCCTGTACAGTAATGTTAAAAAAAAAAGGGTAACACAGTGCGATTTGGATAAAATGGGTATTAATGTTAGAATTGATTCTTATTCCAGTACGTTTTAATACTACCTATGGAAGTCATTTTTCAGAATTAGCCATTTAATGTATTCACATTCGGTAATTGTCTTTCTGTATGACACCTTTCCTTGTTGCTGGCTGTTCCTTGCTGCTTGCTCGGCCTTTCTCCTGCTGAATTTAAATTAGATTTCATAAGAAACGATACATGCACGTAGTGTAATGGCTGAGATGTGAAGAGAAAAGCTGGTTCATGTGTGTTATATTGCAGAGAACAACATTTGATCATGATCATACTGTACAAGGTCAGTACTACTACATAATTCACTGTCTTCTTCTAGTCTTTTGCACTGAAACGTTTGTTGGGGTACGCTGTTAACGGATACATGAGTTGCTCTTCCTCTGTTGCATTAGTCGCAAAAACACGAGCCTGCCGATAGTTGAGGTCTCCTTTTAAACATAACTCTGGGGTCTATTTTTAGTATTATCAAAATGCACTTTTCATGACCACAACTGTTAAATCAGCCTGAAATCTTAAGTATTATACCATTAAATAAATATATTTCCAGCTTTGTGGGTTCTATTAGTTTTATTCAATTGATTATTGTATATGTATTTCCTGTAGTTCATTTCTTTTTTTCCCAGTTTCAGGTTTTAAGTAGGAAACTGAAGGTTTTTATTCTTCCAATGTGCCTTGATCCAGTGGCAAACAGACTGGGTTTATATGGGGTATATACGTATATATATATATTTTCAAACTCTCCCTACCTCCTGACAGTCATATAGGACTGCTGCTTTCTTCCGATTTTCGGTATGGCCATGATGCCAGGAGGGTAAAGGGCATTGTTGTTTGTTGTGTTCAATTTTACATGAAATGTCGGAATTTCTGGCTTCCCTGTTGTAAACTATATGTCTATGGCATAGACTGTATAAAACAGGAAATATCAACTCTGAAAGAAATAATGTTATTTGCCCTATGAAAGACATTGACAAAGACAAAAACTAAGGATAGTTACTAGATTATTTTATTTTAGTTAGTTTTGCAAACAGACATTACAGTTTTAGTTAGCCATCTTTTTTTTCTAATGCCTTGTTTTTATTTTTATTTCTGTTAACAATGTTTTTTCCCCACCTAGTTTTCATTATTTTCATAATTTATAACCTTGGTCTTTACTAGTGGATAACTGCAGTGGATACTGTGTTTAGTTTTAACGTTACTTACCAGAAACGATATTGCCAGTGAGTCTCAGACATGGATGAATAATAAGGTCTAGGTCTCGGATCAAACCGTGAACTTTACAGTGCATGTCTTCTAACATGTCTGTGTGTGAGGGTGCGCGAGTACAGCGAGGTCGGGGTTTATTTGTTGGTGTTTATTCGGGGTGGCATAGGAAGCATTAGCACAGAACACACAAGAGATGTAAAAAGATAGTTGGTTCATAATAAAACCCATTGGATCTGCACAAATCACGTTGGTGACCCATTTTTGGTTTCAAAACGGCAAAGGGTGAGGAGTTTGCATGCCTGCCATCTTTGCGCCCATGGGCGTGCTGGTCTCACAGGGAGGCGTGTTCAGGTGAATTCTTGGTATATTGCTATCTTGAGGCAGCGGGAAGTGATCGCGCCATTGACCAACATAAACCTGGTCTAAAGTCAATAGTGTTGCCTTTCATTGTTATTTTAACAGTGCATTAGTAAAATATGCCTAGGCTTGTGCACACACACACACACACACACACACACACACACGGTTTATTGCAAGTTATGCCCAAAACACACTTATGACTTAATGAAGACACAAGTACAACCCTTTTGAACCATGTGCCCGGCGCATGGACCCTTTTTTCCACTGTCAAAACGAGTAAAAGTGGATTTGGACACGCCCTAAGCGCATCTATGCCATGCGCTTTACGCTGTGCCCTTAGATTGTTAAAATAGAGCCCAGATAGTTTTATATATTGATTGAATGTCTTCTCAGTTTTTGTTGTTCTGTTGTCTTCTGTAACCTTGTATAAACCCTGTAAAGAATTCTACAGCTTCTTCTGTCTCTACTGTGCAGTGATCTTAAACTCATCTGAACCAGCCACTGAATTGGACTTGGAGATAACTATTTCTTTCCCAAAGGGTAAGGGGAAGACAGTGAGGCACAACAATAGCTAATCATAAGTCAAAACCAAAACCCTCTTTACTCTTGCACCCCTGTGACTTTGATTGAATCTGACAGCATTACAGCTTAAAGATAAAAGTTGTATGGTTAGCCTTGAGAGTATATTTATAGGTTTATAACCTATTATCTACATTTCACATTCCTGACTACCACTGCTCATTTACAGGAGCACTTTCAGTGACAGACTCATTCTCCCAAAATGCACCACAGAGCGCCACAGGAAGTCATTCCTGCCTGTGGCCATCAAACTTTATAACTCCTCCCTCTAAGTGTCTGACACACAGACACTTAGAGAGGGTAAAACTGGACAATATTATCTGTATTATCTGTTTTGTGCAATAACACTGGCCTGAAATGTGTACAAACTCAACTGCTACTATTATTATTATTATAATTATTATTAATATTATTACTTTTCACCATTGCAACTCCTTAATTATGTTAATTATGTAAATACTGTATCATAATATTCCTTTAACTATGTAAATACTGTACATATCCACAATCCTTATATTTCTTTATTTATATTTCTACTCTTTTTTACTATACTATATTTTACTATTTGTGCAACTGCAACACAGAGTTTCCCTTCGGGGATCAATAAAGTTGATTTTGTGCATTTCAGATGTCATGCTACTCTCTTATGCTACCTGGATTTGGGTAAAAACATCTCAGGCAGGACAATATCAGATACCATAAAAGGAAAATAAATATTGTGTTTAGATTATGAAGTAGACTGTAGCATCCTAGGTAACTGCTTGAAAAATATGTACTACTTCAATCCAAGCACTACCTCGTTTTTTATAAGCCAGCATTAAAAACTTTATTGCAAAAAAGTGTCTAGTAACCTTTTGGTTATTATGTTTTTTTAGACTATTTCAATGTTTTGTCACTTGGTCTTGTCTTCCTCCCTGAGTGAACTGACGTACTGGTCTGGAAAACAAAAACTGCATGAAAGAATTTTCCAGCATTTCACCGTATGGTCAGGCAACCACGGTCTCAGTCCATTCCACTGTTTCTGGCTCTGCTGGGTTTCTATTCACAACTGCTGTTCATTTCTCCCCACTTTACCCTGGGATGATGGAGAAACCGTGACCCAGACAAAGTCAGGACAGAACAGACAGACAGCCATACAGAGGAGGTCTGTTTTGCTGAGTGCGGGCCTGCTGAAGGCTGGGCCAGGTAATGGGCCCATAATGGGCTTTTAACAGCGGCACAGCTGATGGTGGTGTTTGTCCTTCAGTGGAAAAGCAGTGCAAACAGGAAGTACCGCATAGAGACATCCCCAGACGCTGGACAGGTCAGGATGAGTCATGACGCCTGTTGATGACAACTTCACCTAAACAGGCTCCGATTGAGCACAACTGACCTGACCGTCATAAACCACTCACGCTGTGCCAATTAGGTGGAAATTCTTATATTTAATTTGGCCTGACCCTGACTCAACCTAATTGTGCTCATTTAGTTCAGCCTTGGTGCACAGGTAAGATAAAGGTTTAAAATGTATCCTAATAGCAATGTGCCCTCAGTAAGAGTGAGAAACTGATAAGGCTATTTTTACACACTATCAGAAAGCAGTGCTGACTGAGCAAAGAACCAGTTAAACATTAAGCTTTGTGACCAATAACTATCAAAAGAAATACACATTATGATAGAGCTTTGAAATCCACTTACCCCTCTGAAAAAACAAAAATCAAGACAGACTGCTCTTTAAGTTCTGCCTCTAAGGTTTTGCTCAACTTCATTTATTGTCTTCATTTAACACATTCATCAATCAAAAACCAAGCTAATTATTTCTCTTTATGGTGTAGGTACAGCCTAATAATGTTCACTTTGAAGCAAACTTCATAGAAAACCTGAATGAGCGTGGCAGACATTACAGTCAGATTACGTTTTAGTCTGCAGCTTAACTCCCATTGTAAAAGAGATCGCCACTTAAACCAGCATCCTCAGTCAGTGTTCTCTTCATGAGTTGCCAGAAGCACCTGCGTGTGTGCGTAAACTGAGGTCCACCAAGAGACTTTCTGGTTTTGTTCCGTGCTCCGCCACGTGCCATACCATACCTTAATTAATCATAAGTGTGTTTGAGCGTAAGATGCAATAAACCAATTAGACGTTCATCTCCCATTCGCTTTAAAAGCCAGGCGCATCGCTATTATGATGGCGGACTTGCTAATCAAGAAGGAGACATATTCAGGAGAAACTGATCTGCTCGTGCGTGTAGTAAAAATGCGTGAGCAAATCATAATAAATTTCACATATCTTTAATTTTATTCTTTTGCTCGTTTGTGTGCTGCTGCGCTTCCCTGTGTGTGTAACAAGAATAGTGTGCGCACGCTGTGCACGGGCCTGGGCGCATTTTACTAATGCGCTGTTAAAATACCAATGAAATGCTGCATTATTGAATTCTTATGGCACAATGGCACAATCCCTTTGCGCTGCCTCAAGATAGCAATACTCAAGAATGCACCTGAACACACCTCCCTGTAAGAACAGCACGCCCATGGGCGCACAGATGGGCGCAAGTGCATTTGCATTTAATTGACATCTGTGTGTGTCTTAGCAAAAGTTGCGCTGTTACAGGTGCAAGATAGGGCCCTCAATGTCAGATCCATTCCATGTATGTGCCTGGTAACCATGTTGTCCTCAAAGCTAGAAGTAATTGTGTGGGTGGTTTCTTTGAAGAATCACTTGTGTCAGTGGTGGATCCTCTATGTCTGCTCCATGGTGATCAATGGCAAGTGTTAAACACAAGGAACATCAATTAGCTGCGTATCGAGTAGCTAACAGATCAATCTGACGAAGCCTCGGCAAAGTTTAACCTTTTCCTGACGCTAATAAAGCATCAGTGAGAACAGCGGATAGTCACAGTGGTGGCTATCTGGTCAGAGTTTCCCTCTGGCATGATTACATACTAAAACAATCTTCTGTGACATGACATCAATATAGAGACACAAATCCAATCACGAGTGCATGCACGTAAGCAAACACATAGACAAACGCAGTGCGGCTGGTCTAAGAAATTGGTTTGCATAATATTAAGTCAATATTGACCTTTCTTTGAAAATTTGTTATCTGGTGCATCCACCCTCTGATGCAGTTTGAATGATTTCGTAGTTGTCATATAATAACAATTGATACTACATTGACTGCGTAACAGAAGACCCGAACCTCCTTATGAGTGGACTGTATTTTGATGATTTATGTTTGATTGGAGAGGATATTTGTTTGTGGGCCCTTTTCCCAAGTCATTGCATACTATAATTTGCCATATCATTGATAAAGACAGTACAGAAGTACCAAAAGTATGCCATTTATAATAATGACAAAACTTTTATCTTTGACGGATAACCCTCAATCATATTGTTGACAGCACTTCTCTACTTGAGCAAATGTTAGCTTAGCCGACAGACAGAACTAGCTGCTTTACAGCTCAAAAACCTAGAATTCCCAAATAACCAACTTCTTACAACTAACACAACTAAATAAGACATGAAAGAATCAAATCCCCCTTTCAATACCGTGGATTAAATTTTCAATGGAAATAATCTCAACATGAATTAGCACAACGTGGTGGCACCATAAAACAAAATGCTTTCAAGCGGGAAAGCGGAGTTCACTTTGGGCCCGAAAAAGAAAATACTTTTACCCGCTTGTTCGTTCCAAACTACAATCTTTCTGTGAAACTAAACTAGTCATTTCGGTGCCTAAACTTTACTGTCTCGCCGCATGATGCTGGCCGCACGTTTTCTGGTTACGCTCCACTACCATGGCCGCTGAAAGAGCCGTCATCAACCAATTGGCGGCTAAACAACTGCATTGGTAGCCGGCGTCCCAGAGCTCTGTAGAGGCTAAATACAATCAGCAACTGCCGCTCTGATTTTATTGTTCTATCGCACTATAGACTGTTATACTGTATGCGTTACATTACAGTGCTTTACTTAGTTTAAAATATTTCAATTTTAGATATATAATATATGGTCTATTGGTGAAGTAGCATTGATCACTTTGAGGGGAAGATACATTTTGTCCCCACCGGGGAAAAAAAAAAAAAATTCAGCAGAGGCCGAGATATGTAGATCAGAAAAGTGAGTTATAGCCTTATAATTAAGCCCTAGAAGTAGACATTGAACCTACCTAAATTTGTTATCATCTCTGGGGTTTCAATTACATTTCATCTGTTGTAACAGGTCAGTGGCAATTCTGCCCTGTGAAGAAAAGGGAACTGTTTTAACTAGCTATTGAAAGTCAAATACTATTGGACATCTAACCCTTTAATAAACACTAAAAAAGCAGTTACAGGCTATCATGAAATCCTTCCCCTTTCTTGCATTTCACCTCAGCTTGCCCTGAAAACAATCGAGGCTGACACAGAAGGGAGAAAACCGATGCCCTTGTCTTCCATTCCCTAATTCTTGAACACCCCTAGACAAATGTGGTCAAAGTCTTGAGGGAGTTAGAGGAGCTACAATGCCAAGGCTTTTATTCAGAATGAACAACAAACATGCCTTTATACTATCATTATTACTTTGCGTAATTACATTTCTGGCATACTACCATGTCCCAACAGGCAGCTATAAGAAGCCAACACACTGTAAGACAACTGATGTTTGGCTCCAGGCATTTGGCCACAGCACATATTGTTCATGAGGAAAAAAACTAATTTACTTCCCCCTGGGAGGATGCATCTTCACTCTGCTCCTATTATCATAGCTGAAGAGAGCCAACACAAAAAACTCACAGAAAAACAAACAAATTTCTTTGTATAAAACAATTTAAAATTGCATTTAGAGCACAAACCAATATGGTAAATTCAGACAACTTAGGAGCAACAATTTTACTCTCTGTTTAAACTGTTAAACTTTAGAAACCTCAATGAGTGATGTGGGAAGACTGTTCCATATTTTTGACCCTCTGTATAATACACTAAACTGTGTTTGAGTCGGATACTGGTGAAATTCATTATTAAAAGTAAAAATATTCCAAAAGTGCTGTGGAAATAACTTTTTTATAGAGCTATAAACAAATAAAGCAAGTTGAAGTAGAATATTATTTTATATAGCTTGATATGTTAGGCATGCAGCATGCGTAGGTTACAGCATATATCCCAGCAGAAAATCCAATCACATTTGCTCTTGATTATAGTTAAATAAGAGCATGTTGCCTCATTAAAAAAAGAAGAATTCAGCAAATTTGCACAGGCAATTGCAGTGCTATGCTGCAGTATAACGAAGCTAACTCCTGTCTTGTAACTCCAAACATATCCCAATGAATGTGACAGAGGGAAAACTTTAAATGCACGACTGTGAGAAAAGAAACTTTAGGGTGCCAGGAACAATGACGTCAGTGAATTTCTCACTATGAGGAATAGTTGGCCTTCACAACCCCCTAAGTTCCACTCATCACGGTAACTTAACTTTTCACAAGCCACTCTGATTGGAGTGAGAATGCTAACTCCAAACAAATGTTACGTAGCAGTTTCTAAGCCAGTGTTGGGAAGCAGAAGCCTTTCATTGTTGCCTCAAAAAAAACTGATATTGAGTCAAGATAGCAGAGTTAAAAGGAGCTACAATGCCAATGTGGATTTAAGGCTCAAGTCATTCCAGGTCCTGTTGATTTTTTGACAACACATTTCAGAACTTCCCTTTATGACATACGGCCTCAGAAACTACCACAAAATCTATAGTTCATTCAATGATACACTCTTATGGATAGAAAAGTGCTCTCCAACCCCAGCTATGATATCTCAAGTTCAAAATAAGATTTTTAAATTCAGTAATTGTGTGACTGCATATGTATATTCACTGTGCACCAATGCTCCTCTGCAGCATGCCTACACATGCAGTAGAAGACATAATATTGATGATATTAGAGTTTCTGCTAAATAATGGTAGATATCCCTAATGGTGCTCAACACTACTGTATGTCTTTTATACACCAAGTTAAGTAGCCTAAAGGATTAAAAAAAAAAAAAAAAGTATATCACTTTGTGTGTGTCCGTTGGTTTTTAATAGGAAAGCCTGACCAACACTAGGAGTTTAGTGTGAATATGCATATCAATTGAAATTTAAGATTTTTGCCCCTTACCAAAGACTTCATCATGTGAGTCAGGCTCTGCTGCTACTGCTGCTGCTGCTGCTGTCTGCTCTGCTACAGGTTCAGGTGATGGAGCCTTTAATAGGAACACAAAAACAGAATGAAGAGATGAGGTGCTGAGGAGGTGCCATGGCAACAGAGCAAAGACAGACCAACAGAGAGAGAAGAGAGAGAGAGAGAGAGAGAGAGAGAGATAAGCTACAACTATTTAGGCTTTATCATTGCAGCAGAATTATGCTGAGAAAAGAAGAAAAAAAAGGTTCTACACTTTGAATGGCATAAGCTACATATTGAGATAAACCCCATTTTGATCCAAAATCTATAGGTTTCATAAGTCATATTCATCTTCATCTTTTAGACAGGATTCATTCTGTAAAGTAGACAGATTACACAAGTACATTTGCACTTGGGATTGTTTGCACTTTTGTATTCATTTTCCTTAGCGCCTCCTGTTATTTTCCGCCCTCACCTAGTTGCCTTTGAGCACGCTAAGAGCACTACTCCCAGGTTCCCCAGACAATAAGCAGGTGATGGAGCTCTTACTCTACACCTGTCACTCAACACCCACAGGAAAATGTTGAAGTATGCTTGATTTTTCTGTTTTAAATATACTTGGACTGGAACTAAAGCTATTTAATGAATGGTTGAAATCCTCAAAACAAGAGATAATAAAAAAAAAGGTTTACATTACTTTCCATACTATTAATATTTTTGAAATTAACATTTGTGTATGTCCTTTTATGTCATATCATATATGTGCATGTTAAGGATGTCTTAAAGAATACCACAGTGTCAAATAAGGCAGGTCAAGATCAGAAAAGTCAGTAAATCCATACTTGAGTCTGCCATCTCGAGGCCATGAGGTTGATAGGCTACGGTCAGCATGTGTAGAGAATGCACATAAGCAATTCAAAAGGTAAACTCAAATTAGATAGCGTTACTGGTACAGTGATTACCTAGTCTCTTGTGTCAGCTGGGACAAGAGCTGGGAATATCTTCTTCAGAAGATGATTTGGGATCTGGATACAAATTATTTGATATAATTAAAATGTTTTGCATTGTGCTCACATTTGTTTGAAATCCCATTAGAAAAAAAAACTCACCAATAAACATTTCCAGCAGGCAGTATTTTATTACAATGCCTTGCTTCTATGTTGATACATTTACTTCTGTAGTAGACTTTGCCAGTACGGAGCTGCGGCTTGTAATGAAGTAACAAAGAAATTAGATTCAATCTGGAATGAAATAAAATGGAAACATCATACGCCTGTTTTATCAGGCTTTCCAGATATTTGGCCACACTTGGTGAGTCAAATGAATCCCCAATGTAATTAAAATTAAGTCCCTATGCTCATTTGCATGCTCATTTCTTTCAATAGCTAATTATAACAAATTATATGTTTCTATGTTTTGGTTTCAAATGAACTAAATATCTGCATTTGCTAATCCTCACACTTTAATCCTCCTACCAACTCCCACCTCTCTGACGACAATGCACCACTCATATCCCCAGCGTCCACTTCCGAGTGGGTTTGCCAACATGGGGGATCAACACAGGCATTCAAAACCTGTTGGGCACATTGCTCACCATGACGTGAGCATACAGGGAAGTGAAACTGGGACACAGCCCTGTGGGCCGAGGAGAGGTGGACAAGTGTTGTGAGCAAGCACTTACTGATGAAAATCACGTCAAGGTCAACAAAGTGCCACACTTTTGAAATTGTATTTGTCCTTTCAATTGTTTGAACAAATTATGTAAATTTGTTTTGATATGAGGAGATTGAGATTCAATTAAAACAGGCTCAGTACTGGATTCAGATTGGATTACATAAAAACAAAAATCATGCCTTTAAAGAGATTGATGATGAATCCAAATTAATAGTCCACATGTTGATAGAATAAGGCAATATCGGCCTCATGCCATTACTTTTACTCCGAGTCGCAAACTTAACAAAAACATTTGACTTGAAAAGGTTTTCAAATTAAAGAGACCTCCAGAGGTTTCTTTAAGACCCTGTTTGAAGTGGGGGGTGTCAGCTGGAAAAAGGTAATTTTATCTTTTTGCACCAATCAGGATTCAGCAACAGTTGAGTAAAAATGAAAACACACACACACACACACACACACACACACACACACACACACACACACACACACACACACGATGAAGCATAATTTAGTTGTTCAATGTTAAACTCTGAATAAATAAAACTTCAACAATCAAAAACACCTTATTTAGTCATGAATATTAAACGTAAAATCTTAAGGTTTGATACCTAAAGCAATGATTGTTTTTCAAATTAGTGAGGATTAAACTTAAGAACACTATAAAAAGAGAGAAAAGTTATTCAATGAGTGTGAGCAATAAGACAAATTTAACTAATGCCTTACTAGAGATGTTCCGATACCTGATACTGCCTAAAGCGCTGGTATCGGTAAGTACTGGAGTTTATGCACCCATCCGATACCACATAATAAAGCCCTAAAGAAAATCTACGTTAAAGTAGTTTATTTATGTTATTTTTCCATTATAAGTGACTGTCAAACTAGAAAATAAAAGTTTGTGTGTTTCACAAAGAGTTTAACCTGAGCCAGACTGTCAGCAAAGATAGAAATCATATCACATCCATACAGGGAAAGAGTACACAGCTGTTAAAACATAATAAAAGATATAACACACTGGTATCGGATCAGTGCTCGGTATCGGCCGATATGCAAGTTCAGGTATCAGAATCAGAAGCAAAAAATGTTATGGACCATCTCTATTCCTTACACCAGTGTGTAGGAGGAAAGTTTAAGAGCAGCTCTCAAGTAATGAGACGATAAATCACATGTAAATTCAGAGCAGAACGAGCCAATCAGAGACTAGGATCAACCCTACATCTACCATTCATAACGCACATTTTTTTTGAATGTTTGTTTTACTTGTATACAATCCTCAATATCTCCAGTATCCAGTACATTGACATGTGCTGATAACAAAGATGTACAGTATTATTGTTGGTTAAAGAAATTGTCTTGGTGCCACATTGTCCCTCAACCAACGATTTTAAAGGTGCTGTCTGAAGTTCTACCATGGACTTTGTAACATTTTTTGTGGAAATATGCATTGGTTACCTTGTTTCAAGCTATTCTAGCGTGGTATAGAAAGCCTGCAGGAAGACTCAGCTTGATTTGTGCCAGTTCTCATTAATATTCAACAAGCTAAGCTGCTTGACTCGGATTGGCTAACAGCTATCAGCATCCAACAGGGCGAGCTCATGAATAATAATGAACTCCTTTAAAGGCAAAAAGAGTAAGAGACAGACAGAGAAAGACAACATATTACACTAGGATTGCATTGATACAGCTTACATTCCCACAGACATATACAAAATGAACAGTTTTTTGCCCCATTGTTTTTGTTTGACAATTGTTTAGGCATTTTAAAAATAAATCTTTTCCTCAAACACCTTGTTTCTAACCCTGCTGGAGGACATGCATTACATGAAGCATGAAGAGTGCAACAAGATTGAGGGTTCTATTTCTATGAAGATTACAGTCATGTGTGCTCTGCCCAGCGAGCATACCAAGTGCACTTTCGGTGAACACCACTCACTGAAACTATCTCATATCACATCGCTCATCACTGCCACACATCTTCCTGTGTTATAATCAGGAATATTGTATCCAGTATCATACACTTTTAAAAATCCCAAAAATAACTACACTGTTGTCCTTCACTGTGTCTGGTAGTCATCATTAATACATGGGGAAAAAGTGGAAGAGAAAAAAACTTCTAAGTGGACCTGTCTAGCGCAGAAGCTGTCAGCATGACTTGTCACACCTACTCACCACTGGTGGCTTATTAAATATAGGTCATGTTAAGAAGAACCTGTTGGTGTGGAGACAGTGAAGCATCAGCTGACCTTGGGGCATGTAAAGAAGATCAGAGAAACTGCTCAATTAGGATCACACTGGCCAATTATTTACAACCCCTCCTGCTGTTCTATGCCCTCACTTGCTAATGCTATTCCCAGGTTCCATCCAAGCGGGTGATGGAGCTCTTACACCTGTCCAACAACACCTACAGTATAATGTGAAGCCAATGTCTAAGTGGCCGCTAGATGTCATTGTGAAAACTCCAAATACACTGATGTGACTTAAATAAAAAATAGATATCGCTTGAATTTACAGTCTGCTAATCACGTAAAGGCTTTCTTTGAACGGCAAATGTCCAATCATAGCTTAGAAACCAATAAAAGGCACTATTGAGACGTGTTGCAAGCCACGTGTGGCTCTCCGCTCCACTAAAGATATGTGCCAAATCTATTTTCAAGTGAGCCTGCCGTTCAGGCAGCCGGGCAGGAAGTGAAACAGCAAGAGCCGAGCCAACCCCCCCCCATATCATGTGTCTCCTCTACAACACCAGGGACGATGATTCATTCATCTTGGCGGTAGAAAGCATAATAGACATTACAAATTCTTGTTTTTAAGGTTAACGTCAGGAAAGAAAATGCATGAGGTTAACTGCAGGAGTGCTTAAAGTGGAAGGTAGAGTCAAGCTTAATAAATATAGGATTTTTCTTTCAAGTCTTTGTAGAGACAATATAATCTGCGACTCAGGCTTCTGAGACGCTCCCGGGTGGAGAATAAGGGTAAGAGTGATACTCTGAACTAAAAGCGTTTGGAAGGTGTTGTATCTTTCGAAAACCAAAAACACAAGATTAATTCATATCATATAATTTGAGCTAGAAATGACGAGAGAATCAAGGATCCTTTGCTTCAAAAATGAATAATAATTTTACGGGGTAAAGCTGATACCTTTATCTATGTATAAGTACTGTGTGAAAACGGAAAGCTTGGCAGGTGGGACAGTAACTAAGAGGGGCAAGGCTTAGCAAACAAATTTGAAAAAAAAGAATGAATGTCTCTAATGTTGTTTGATTATCTGACTGTATGCACTGCTTAAAAGCAATACGGCTAATGTTTGTGAGAATCGGTTTTTCAGACTGGCACACGCAGCCATGGTGGTTGCTGTCTCAGCTCCACTCAGCTCTGTGAGTTGTGAGAGGAGAAGAAGAGTGAAGCCATTTGAATGTCTTTCAGTGATTGGCCAATTTGACACTTTCAAACAAAATCCTCTTCCCATCTGTGGTTCTGTGATAGCTGTGTCTTTCAGTGTTTCATCCTGCCCAAACCTAAGAGATGGATGGGATCATCTCACCCTTTCACAGAGGTATAACAAGAACGAGACACAGTGGGACTCTAGACACAATGTAGCCCTACCTCCAAAAGGCCAGTTTTATACTGCTATAATGTTTGTCATGTGTCACGAGGACAAACAGATATCTCTAACATTCATCTGTTATTTAGAGCTGTTGGGAAGTTATTCAATTTACCTAATGAAGGATTGCCATAGGGCGTGAAGATAACATTTTGAAATGATGCAGTTAAAGCCTTTCTTAAGCACAGATTTTGCAAGTCTGTGGTCGTTAAGAGAAAACTAGAGGCTTATAGTTTTTCATAAAAAGAAGAAAACGTGATGATTATTTATCATTAGCGCATCACATTTTTGTCCAATGACTGAAATCAACAAAAAATCATATAGACAGTATTAACATTATCAATATGAGAAGAGTAACTGTCACTTGTGGGGCCTAATAAAAATAGAATTCTTGGTACAAAACACAACAGAGGAGGGGTCTTCAACGTTTTTTAAGCCAAGGAGCCCATAACCTGAAAGACAGTAGGATCAGGGACCCCCTACTACATATAGTGTATTGTATAAAATTAAGTTGCATATTAAACTGTGCCTACATTAATGTGTAGGCAGCCTAAAGCCTTTATACATACCTTTATAGTGCATGGAATATTCTATTAAAATAATTGTTGCCGATTTTATTGATCATGTTTCAATGTTAAACATACAACACAACACAGTGAATCCTTAGGATTAACTATCTGTGGATGGCTACCTTAGTGACTTTCCACAAATAGGCTGCTTTATTTATTTAATCATTTGTTGGATTCATGTTAAGACATTTTAGTTTGTTTTTTTTAACAAAAAATGTGGTGGCTCCCGTGCAGTAACTCTGAGGACCCACAAATCTGAACAGACTTGAGGTGTCATTTATGATTCAGATGTGGAAAGATCTCACGCAGACGAACAGATGAGACCGGAACACGCCTGCTGGGCTTGTCACAACTCATAGAGGGCTCTAATTGGGTACAATGGTAGAGCTGAAGCCTGGTGGTCTGCTGGCTGAGCCTCAAGCTCCCTCATCTGGAGACTTTGCTCTTCAATTCAGTAGCTTCAGTGATACGACTGTGTCACAGTCAGGCACAAAGAAGGATTGATAAAGCAGGATCATATTGTGAAGTTTCACTGTAAATGTGAATACGATCAACAAAAGAGAGGCTGGTGCTCAATGAATTCTATGCCTCCTAAGCCTCCACTCACTAATTAAGGTCAGCACACAGTTCTTGACATTACTTGGCATTTAAAGAGTTTCAAGGGTGGCTTTTCTTAAGCTTCCTAAAACCAAAAACACCATCATCGTGTTAGGAATGGTGTCAAAAGTCAAATTCAAGACTTATTGAAAATACGTTTTTTTTTTTTTCCTTCAAGCCAAGTATCACTAAACTTGCACTTCCCCCAAAGCTGAAGAATAAAATTGGTTTTATGTCTGTGCTACAATCCAAAACAGACTCGCACCAATAACACGAAAGCTGATTGGCTGCAATATAAGTTACATACAACATAGCAAAATTGTATTCGGACTAATATGTCCAAGCCCAAAAAAATACCAGTGGATTGGATTTCTTTCGGATTGTTCAGCAGAAAATGGTAAGGCTGAACAAAAGAAAATTGTGCACCACCACTCTGAGGCTTTGACACCACATCCTGATTAGAGATTACCGATACTTGTATCCAATACTGCCTAAAACGCTGGTATCGGAAGTACTGGAGTTCATACCGATCCGATACAATGTAATAAAGCCCTAAAAAAAAAAAATACTTTAAATTAGTTTATTTATGTTCTTTAAGATATAACTGGCTGTCACACTGGATAATAAAAGTAAGTTCTGTGGCATTCATTGTTTGAGAGTTTAACTTGAGCCAGACTGACAACCAAAATAGAAATCATATCACATCCATACAGGGAAGTGGTATACACCTGTTAAAACATAATAAAATATATGACACTTTGAGGAACGAAATAAAACCGGTATTAACCGGTTACCATTATTTTTAAATAAGTGTTCCACCGGTAAAATACAAAAGTTCCCGGTTTTCGTTGCCTTGAACCGGTTCAAAGCCCTGGTTAAAACATAATAAAATATACGACACACCGGTATCGGATCAGTACTTGGTATCGGCCGATACGCAAGTTCAGGTTTCAGAATCAGGAAGCAAAACATGGTGTCGGACCATCTCTAATCCTGATGTTTACTGGTGATGTCTGAGATGGCTGAATGGTTTATTCTTCTCACTGTAGCTGGGCAGGAAATATCTCAACATGATATGTATCATACAGTTCTCTGTGGTTGGCATGTAATCTGCAGAAACACCAGGGGTCAGAAATGCATGCTTCATTGTAAATGGTTTGAAATGATTGCAGTGGTTGACATATTACTGCATGTACTGGTTGATTTGTCTTCTTTATGTTGTGTCAACCTGGAGAGATACAGTAGATCCAACAATGCAATGTGAAATGAGAGAATAGACTTTTTTTTTTTACGGCATATATTTTGACTTGTCATAGTAAGAAAACCACTGCTGAAATTGGTAACCTTAACAATGGTTCAATTCCATTAAGTGTCCCAGTAAGCTATTTCAGTGAGTCAGCGTGCACAATACCAGGGCATTTCCTAAGTGGAATGCAGCCATCATACCCCTGTGCTTTTCCTACTATGACATGTCAACATGTCTGCTGTTAAAAAGGTACATTTGTCTGTTTGTGAATTATTAGACAAAGGATTTGTGGGCTTCGCACGTCGAGTCGCAGTGACGATTAAATCTGGCAAGATCTCAGCTAACACTCCATTCAGTGCGTCAGGAGAAATCTGCTCCAATCAGTGAGGATATGTTTGTAATTTGAAACATCTAAGCAACCCTCTGTCCCTACTGTGGTGAAAACACAGGAGCAAGGCTAGTGTTATTATCCAAAAATTTAAGTGGGATTTAAGGGTCTATAATATCACAGATGTGAAGATTTCAGAGATATATTTTGTCAGAACGGCTATTGAGGTGGGACAAAGGAGGCATGGATATATTTCACCCTTTCTGCAAAGATAAGGAGCTGGGAGAGGGTCACGACTCAGACAACAGCATCTAAACACAACCCGTCTTACTCTGACACGCTCTGTTCCTGCTTGACAGTCACTATGACAACTGCCTGTTATGCTAGACTTTTACATTTACTTAGATGTCATAATAATCAAACCAAAAGAAAGGGGGAAAAAAATAAATGATATAGAGATATACACAATTATACAACTAAGTAAACAATGCAGCTTTGGTGTGACATGCTGCCCTAACACCTCTCCTGGCAGCTTCACACTTTTCACACAAATGAATCCACTTCTCTTGCTCCTGCTCATCTCTTTCCAAAGTGTGCTTTGCAGGCTCAGGAAACAAATCATCTGTGGGCTGAGCTATTAGCCTCCCTGCTGGTCAAGGCTCTCCTCTTTCCCCCCAGCAAGCCAGCATGATTGCTCCACCCATTACAGGCAGCAGCCAGGTAGCTGGCCACAAGCCAGACCACACAGGCAGACTGTTACTTGTATGCTGCTGCCAGCATTTCACTGCGTAGTGAATGGAATCCTATGTTGCCGATTAGCATGTAGTGAGTAAAAGTGACCCGACAACAAAAACTAAACCTAATTATTTCTTGTGGCCAGCGTATTCACGAGTACAATGCATGCACTAAGACAAAAATGTGTTTGCACACCTATATAGAGGAGATGGTGAATAACCCTATTTCAACAAACTGTGGCGTATTCCTTTAAATTTTGCTTATCATAATAATGTGACACAAGTGATGTCATTTTCTGAACTTACCAGATATACTAGCTGTTTTAATATTTGCCTTTACCCCACTTAGTCCTTATGTCATTAGTGATTATTTATCAATGTTAATATTTTGTGAAAGCACCAATAGTCAACCCTACAATATCGCTTTTTGGTGAAAAATAATGTGATATTTGAAGGATTTGATTTGATACATTGAATGAACCTTGAATATATTAACTGAAATTATTGACTGAAAGTCTGAATATATGGAATAAAAGTCTGAAAATATATATTGACTTTTATTCCATATATTCAGACTTCCATTCCATTTATTCAGACTTTCATAACATATATTCAGACTTTCAGTCAATACTGTATATTCAAGGTTCAATCCATATATTCAAATTTCAAATAATTAGAGTATAAACTGTATACACACAATAGTTTCCTTAGCATGCCAGAATATATACCTATATCAGCTGTAATTTTGAAAAGCTGTGATATAAAAGGACTAAAGCACAGCTGGGGTCAATTACATTATGCAATTAAATGAGATTACTGTCCCAGTTTCTTCCTGGTTCTCCACACTGAGTACAGAAATGGTGGCTGGCTTGTTATTTCTGTGCACATAGAGCAGAAAGATGAAAAGAAATGAAAGAACAATGATTTAATTACAGGACTATTAGAGGCAGACATTTTCTGTCAAGTGCTAACACTGGGGCACATCAGAGCACCTTGCTTCCCAGCCCATTAAAATGCCCAGGCTTTGTTTGTTACAAGAGAAAAAGAAGAAAATTACACTTGTGAGCACTGGACCTCTGAGTGCAATTCCATATCTGATAATACTTCCTGTTTATATTATAGCGCTGATGTAAGAGCTAGGTTGAGGTTCTATTTAAATACTGTTAAAGTATAAAACACAACCCATATTCAGAAACGGTGCCTTTAAACAAGCCTTCAAAACTACCGTAACATTGTGATGTCATAACTATACAATATATAGGTACAAAGGGCTGCTACAGTGCCGTTACAGTCATTCCCCGGCTGCAATGACGGTGCAGAAACTGAGAGTGCAGATGTGGAAGACCTGGAAACGCTGACCAATCAAAGCAGTCTGGGCATTCCTGGTAAAGAAGCTTAAAGAAACAGGCAAAAAAATAATGTTTTTTTTTTTATTTTAAAAAAGGATTAAATTCATGTAATTTATTACAAAAATAATTAAATACAAGTACAAACTTGAAAATAAAAAATATATGGGACTTTAAAGGGCAATAATTGCTCACGCCCACTTGCTAACAGAACAAAGTCCTACAACAGCAGAAAACACAATCCATCAGCCGGCATAACATCTCTGTGTCTGATACTTTAATCCTGTTTAGTGTTTTAAGCATAACATCTGAGTCAACATCAACACAAGACGCACAGGAACATGGGAACATTTCACACCTATCACAGCTGTTTAGATAGAAAAGAAATTGTGACAAATCTGTAATTTCTAGATGGTGGTGACAAAGTGTTGGGAATAATCATTTGTTGCTTTATGGATAGCCAATTATCAATGTCAGACAGCTGAACTGTGTGGGTGTAGCCAAACACAGTCCCGATGAACACTGGGCCATAGCTAATGGTTAAATGAGCTATGTACCTGGAGAGGGGTCAGCATCAGGTTTGAGGCACACAATCATCTATTTACTTCCTCCAGTTCAAATGGGTTCCTTTGCCGAGCGTTGTGGTTTCAAGGGGGTTATTACAGGGTGACACACAAGAGCCATGGTGACCCATCATGTTTTGGACAGTGCCGTGACAATGTGCCTCTATTAAGAGCAGGAAGCTGGCGGTTACAGAAAGCAAAGTTTAAAATGCCATGTGCAAAATGTTTTCGTCGAAATAAACTTGCCAACAATTCCATCTACGCAGAAGTACTTAAAAAAACTGACCAGCCAAAAAATGTCAGTGTGAGGGTTTCTGTTTTCTATGCAAATTACAAAATGATTTCATTTAAGTACATGAGTGGTTCTTAACATATTTCAGCATTTGGGATAAAAAAATAGAATAGTAAATTATCTAAGAAACAGAGAGTAGATATTTCACACTGCCTTTTCTCACTCCAGTACAGTGATTTTAATGTAAGTCAATATAATGCATAGATGTAAATGGATATGGATCCACACAACCTTTGCAAAGTCATCATCACCTTATCACTCCTCTACTTGAAAAGAAAATCTCCATATGAAGAAGGGAGATGCTGATCCATAAATCACTGCTTTGCAATACTTTTTAGAGATAAGTGAGATTATCGCAAAACCTGGATCTGTGATCCAAGCACTGGAGATGAAAGCGTCATTTGTAACCACAAACACGTAGGTGGCTCAGATATATATCAAATCACTTGTAAACATAAAAAAGTGTTGTCCTTAGACCTTAGAGATGAATACACTATGTGTTAATAATTAAGTATTTTTTACCTTTGTGCTGTGTTAGATACATTAGCTCAAATTATTAAAAAAAAAGACCTTTAATGTAACAGTTTGGCTGAAAGCTGAAGAAAGCAAATCAGCATGACTGAAGGTCCAAGTCCAAAGTCGTGCTGATAAAGGCCACTCTTCACACTGATAATGTTAAAGAAAAACAAATTCTCAGACCACAACTGACGAAATGCTTACACACACACATTTCAAGATATTTTTTATTTCACTTGCACAAAACAGGCCATGCAGGGAGGAGGAGTCCTACCTTGCTGCCTGTGGGAGACTCCCTCTTTCCTAGATGCTGGCCCATGCTGCTGACAGAGACTGTAAGAAAAACAGACAATGACATTACACCAGAAGAATGGAATCAGCATAGTTATGTGAAGATTAGGTACTCCTCCTTATCTAAGCAAGATGGGCCACCTCTTTACACACACACACACACACACACACACACACACACACACACACAAGGTTAGTGCGCTTTGTCTGGGCAGGGGTGAAAGCTGAGGCTAAAGGAGGCTATTTGCCACATATACAGGCTGCATACCAAATGATGGCTTGCTGAGCAGTTCATTCAGTAGTCTAGCTTTTGAATTTATGCTCAAATAGTTAGTCTGCATTGCTTTCACACCGCACATAAAAAACGCACCAGAGTCTACTTGGAAACAGACCGTGCCTTTCAGGCTGCGTCCATCCAGATAATTGGTCAGCTACAAATCCAACTAAATGTGCAAATGCAGTTTGTATATTATTTTTCTGATGGCCCTTTGACTGAATGTATGTTGGTCATGGGAAAGTGTTACTTAATCATATGATGTGCTGTTCAATTACAAGCTTTAGTGGTTCAAATGATTAAAAACAGTAATCGCAACTGTGCAGCACTTAAGGTAAGGGCCACATATGAGACTTCCTCTGTGTTTCTTGTGTCACTGCATCTCAGTATATGTTATAAGTTGCAGCAGCCATAAATAAAAAAAAAACTGTTTGTGACATTTTCTGAATTGTACAAACCGTATTTGGTGATGTGTTTTTTTGTTATTTAAACTTCAAATGCACCAACACTAAACATTTAACAAACAACAATTAACAGGTGAGGTTAATTATATTTAACGCCAAGCCTCCAACAATACAGTGGATATAAAATGTCTACACACCTTTTTGGCCATAATTCCAAAAGATATGTTTGACGCAAAAACAACACTGCACATCACCCAAAGAAAACCATAGCCATAGGGAAGCATGGTGGTGGCAGCATCATGCTTTGGGGCTGGTTTTCTTCATCTGGAACCGGGGCCTTAGTCTGGGTGGAGGGAATTATGAACAGTTCCAGATACCAGGCAATTTTGGCACAAAACCTTCTGGCTTCCATTAGAAAGCTGAAGAGGAAGTTCACCTTTCAGCATAACAACCCAAAGCACACATCTAAATCCACAAAAGCATGGCTTCACCAAAAGAAGAGGAACGTTTTGGAATGGCCCAGACCCGAATCCATCTGAACATCTGTGGGGTGAGCTTAGGAGGGCTGTGCACAGGAGATGCCATCGCAATATCACAGATTTGGAGCACTTTTGCAAAGAAGAGTGGGCAAATATTGCCACGTCAAGATGTGCCATGCTAATAGACTCCTACCCAAAAAGACTGAGTGCTGTAATAAAATCAAAAGGGGCTTCAAGAAAGTATTTAAGGGTGTGCACACTTATGCAACCAGGTTATTGTACGTTTTTATTTTTCCCCCTCAAAGATTTGTTTCTTTCAATTGAATTCATGTTATAGGTCACAATAAAGGTGGAAAAAGTTCTGACATGATTTCTTTGTCTAATTTCTTTTTTTACATCACAAACCTGGCATTTTAACAGGGGTGTGTAGACTTTTTATATCCCCGTATATTCAGATTCAGCATTGAGAGGTGTTTAAAAAAAGGTGAATTAAAAAAAAAACCTCACAAAACTGTAAACTAGAATTAGTTTTTCTTCTCAAAATCGGTGCCATTGTAAGATTTACTGAGGACGCCTCTCTAAGAAGAGGAGCAGCCATCTTAACATAAAGCTTTACTAAATCACAAATTGCTTAACATTAAAAACAATACAAAAGACGGCAACAATACACAGTATTGACTAGGCTGACGAGATTAAAACAGCAGCCGATAAATAAGGGCCGAGAGACAACTAAAAGATATTGGTTATTCAAATCGGCTAACTTAAAGCATATGTGTTCAGTTGTTTCATAAAAGCATCACAGGTGTCTAGGGATTGCAATCATTAGGTGTGAGTGTGCCACAGATTGGGGGGCTACAGCTTCCAGGCATCTCAAAATGTTTGGTTGGCTTAAGCGACATCCTGCAAATTTAGCTCTCATGACCTAAGAGCCCAATTTGGAATAAAAGATTAGATAAGGTCAGTGATATACTGGGGAGTTAAACTATGCAGTGCAGTACCAACAATAACAAATGCTTACTCTCTAAGCGGCACCCCCATCTTTGGTTGTAAATCAAATTTATTAGGGGAAGTGAAATGTTCAAGGATTCCATGGGCCAGTAAATTTGGCATGAACGCATCTGTGCATGTTGAGACATCTGTTCCACGTGAGCTGGTGTTTTCAGCAGCTGGACTAAATACAGTAAACTAATTGTGCTTGACTCACTGCAATCATGTACGTGTGTATATATATTTTATTATCTTCACTAAAACCAGTAAGACTGAAATTTGTTGACAGATGTAATCCTTTTTATGTGTACTTGATAACAGCTATAGCAAATATAACATAGACAATACCAGAAATAATAGACTAAATAGACTATAACCTTCATGTTGTCCTCGGGTCAAATTGACCCGTTTTCCTTTATCGATGTTCTTTTTCCACTCCCCAATTGTAATTACCCAAAATAACATCTAACGATCTAAATAACGCTCTAGAACAACTCTATCATTAAATTCAGGGTGTCTTATTCAACTTTATAGCATTTGGGAAAAAAATTAAGTTGTTTTGAAATAGTATTCAGTAAAAGTTGACATATTCCAGTCTGTGATTATCCATCAACATACATTCCTTTAATTTTAGTCTAAGTAATTCCTAATTTCTGCTTTTCTAACTCAAACATTAGGTATCATTTCCTATAAATGAGGTTTATTGACCATAAATTCCAAAAATAACTGTAAAACTAAAGTTAAATGCTAGTGTTAAACGTTAAAAGTGACAAACATTGAAAAAAACCGTCAAGTGTAGAAAAAAGGGACAAAAGTACGAAAAAGTTAAATGTTGATTAAAGGCCTCAACAAAAGTGTTGATTTTGATGGGAAGAAAAGGGTTAACAGCCAAAATGTACTTTGACCTTCTCTTAAGTGCTTGAGCTGTCCGTAGTGATTAGTGCAGCTTTTAATAAGCTGGTTCTGCTGCAAGTTTGAGCTAACTCGAGGCTCCTGTGCACCAACAACTGCTGCGGTAAAAAGGCTTTAAGCAGCTTAAAGAAATGAAATGACCAGGCACGCATGAACCTGTCAAGAATCAAATCAACCTAACACAGCTATAGACTTTAAAAAGGTATGACCAACGGGTCTGGTTAAAGCTTTGACTCTGGGCAGTCATCCTCTTCTGATCCTGCCAGCAAATTAAAAACGGATAAATGAGAAGCTGTGTTGGGGTTGGAGATTCAGAAACCCAATGCACATTTGCATCAGAAGTTATCAAATTTCTCGCACAACTCCTGAAGATATTGGACAACACTCTTCCAATGAACTCAAAAGAAAACTGATCTTCTAGACTCGTGGATATAACTAATTTCGCCAGAATAATGAAGAACAGCACCCATGGTTTATTTTTAGTGCAGGTTGTGGAGTGGAGGTTGCGTCAAAGAGCATACTTCCTTATAACAACACCCATCTGCATAGAGCTAGTTCTTCACTGGACGTTGAGACGTCACAAGGATTCTGTAAAACTCAACAAGCAGCCAGTTTTGCTCATGAATGTTACACAATAAAAGCCGAGATCCTGCAAGAACTTGCAAGAAAAAAACTGTTGCATAATAGTGTGAGAGAAGCAGAGAGGAGGGGGAGTGGAGGGAAGTGGGGGTTGATACATGCTGCAATTACAACTCAGCCGCAGTGCTTTTTACATGTAACTACAGCAAAACGCACACTTGTTTGCCTGGCCTTTATCCCCCCCACCCTCACACATTGCCTTGTATTTTAGACAGAGAAAGGAAGGCAGTGGAAAACATGAAATCGCACCTTAATAATTTAAACTATACTAGTTGCTGATAGCTGCCTGGTGTGTCTGAGTACATCTCTTGAAACATTTCTCTTTGCGTTTTGAATATATATATATATATATATATATATATATATATATATATATATATATATATATATATATATATATATATATATATATATATACTACCGGTCAAAAGTTTGGGGTCACTTATACATTTCCATACCACTCCATTATAGACAGAATACCTGCTAATTTGGGTGGGGGGGCTGATCTTTAATGCAATATCTACATTGCCCATTATCAGCAACCATTCATCCAATGTTCCAAAGGCACATTCTGTGTACTAATCTATCATTTAAAAATAAAAAAAACTAGAAAAACATTGGAGAACCATTTTACTATTATGTAAGCACATAATGTAATCTGAAAACGGCTGCCCTGGTTAAAAAAACAATGCAACTGATCTCAGCTGGCATTCTGTCTACAGTGGAGTGCAATGGGAATTTCTATGTGACCCCAAACTTTTGACCGGTATGTATGTATGTATATATATATATACACATATACATACATACATACATACATACACACATACACACATACCGGCAACTTTATTAGGTACACCTGTCCAACTGCTCGTTAACACTTAATTTCTAAGCAGCCAATCACATGGCGGCAACTCAGTGCATTTAGGCATGTAGACATGGTCAAGACAATCTCCTGCAGTTCAAACCGAGCATCAGTATGGGGAAGAAAGGTGATTTGAGTGACTTTGAACGTGGCATGATTGTTGGTGCCACAAGGGCTGGTCTGAGTATTTCAGAAACTGCTAATCTACTGGGATTTTCACGCACAACCATCTCTAGGGTTTACAGAGAATGGTCCGAAAAAGAAAAAACATCCAGTGAGCGGCAGTTCTGTGGGCGGAAATGCCTTGTTGATGCCAGAGGTCAGAGGAGAATGGCCAGACTGGTTCGAGCTGATAGAAGGGCAACAGTGACTCAAATTACCACCCGTTACAACCAAGGTGGGCAGAAGAGCATCTCTGAACGCACAGTCGAACTTTGAGGCAGATGGGCTACAGCAGCAGAAGACCACACCGGGTGCCACTCCTTTCAGCTAAGAACAGGAAACTGAGGCTACAATTTGCACAAGCTCATCGAAATTGGACAATAGAAGATTGGAAAACGTTGCCTGGTCTGATGAGTCTCGATTTCTGCTGCGACGTTCGGATGGTAGGGTCAGAATTTGGCGTCTACAACATGAAAGCATGGATCCATCCTGCCTTGTATCAACGGTTCAGGCTGGTGGTGGTGGTGTCATGGTGTGGGGAATATTTTCTTGGCACTCTTTGGGCCCCTTGGTACCAATTGACCATCGTTGCAACGCCACAGCCTACCTGAGTATTGTTGCTGACCATGTCCATCCCTTTATGACCACAATGTACCCAACTTCTGATGGCTACTTTCAGCAGGATAATGCGCTATGTCATAAAGCTGGAATCATCTCAGACTGGTTTCTTGAACATGACAATGAGTTCGCTGTACTCAAATGGCCTCCACAGTCACCAGATCTCAATCCAATAGAGCATCTTTGGGATGTGGTGGAACGGGAGATTCGCATCATGGATGTGCAGCCGACAAATCTGCGGCAACTGTGTGATGCCATCATGTCAATATGGACCAAACTCCCTGAGGAATGCTTCCAGCACCTTGTTGAATCTATGCCACGAAGAATTGAGGCAGTTCTGAAGGCAAAAGGGGGTCCAACCTGTTACTAGCATGGGGTACCTAATAAAGTGGCCGGTGAGTGTATATATATATACATACATACATACACACACACACACATATACATATACACACACTTTAGGATGGGTCTTTATCTGTCGGTGCGGTCTATCACTTGAGGCTATTTTTATATCCATCTCCACAAGCCACTTTTCACATGGCTTTGACACGGATAACTACGGAGCTCATTAGTTTGACATTTAACACATTAAGCCTCCACACCATATGTTTTCTGTTACACATACTGGATGTCCATTTTCTGTTCTCCGTTAGCATTTCAGGTTTTGGTTTCACACGTGGGCGATGGAACATAGATCATCAAAAAAAGAGATCTTGTTTTCCAGGTGATAACCAGTGCTTTGACATTTTGCAGGGAAAAAAAAGACAGGATGAAAGCGTTGTCATCTAGACGGATTGCAGAACAGCTAGAGGAATCGGACCTGTAATGAAAACCTTCTCTTGGTCGCCTGCTGCCAATTTGGTTGAGGTAATATTTCATCAAATGATAGCAAGGACAATCCTTCTGTTTTTCATTGAGAATAGAGGTGGTAGTAGGTCTGTGAAGTTGAAAAGGGAATGTTACCTTGCTGCAACATTAATCTTCCTGTTTATAATGCTTGCAATATTCGGAACAATCAGTTTCGAAACAATATCATTCAGCTCAAATGAGGCTTACTTTATAAACCTGTATTCTTTAGTTTTCGAGAAACAATTCCAAAGAAAGCCAAAAAAAAAGTATTGCAGAAATGGACTTTATACCGCATGGATTTTGCTGTCTGAAGGATATTTCCTCAAAGCGAGAATGATGATGCGGGAGATGAAGCAGAAAAACACTTGTATCGTATTATCATAGATTTCTACATCCTGTCTGGTAATGTTGTTCAAATACAGGCCGGTGTTGTACGATTGCAGGCAGTCTAAACAGCTTCTGTCTAGATTTGTTACAGCAGCTCCGTGTTCAACAACCCACCTATAGAGACGTACTATTCTACAGAGCATGTACAGTAACCACAGTGTGCATATTTCATATGATAAGAAGCCTGCCTGGCACAACATGCTGACAAACTCATTTCTCAGTCTACCACTAAAGCTGTAAGTGGCTAGAACACGTGTGTGCGTCTGACGGTTGTTGACTGGTTCCTTTTGTTTCGCTTTAAGTTTACTCTTACACAAAACAGCTTCCTTTTAACCCTCCGGCTTCCCTCGGTGACTGCGGCGTGTTACATTATACCCAGAGTCAATTATATAGCAAATACGGACGGTGAGTGGGTGTGTGTGTATGCAAGAGACAGTGATGAGATGAGAAATAGTGATAGGAACAATCGGCTTTTCTACTAGAGAAAGTACTCTACTTTTGACAAGAGATTTGAGGTCAAGGGTCAACATGTGTCCCTGCGGGAGGGCTTCTGCCTGTGCAGACATGAGTGAACGCTGCAGGAAGCCTGACAGCCAGCCCCATTGGTTTCAGCCTTCTCACTTCCTTACTTTCCTTCGCTTTTGGCCTCAACTTGTTTTGTTTTATCTGTAAGGATGCCAGAACATATGACGTTTAAAAAAGATAAGAGAGGGTAAAGATGTACGAGCAATACTTGTAAAGAGTTTGGAGGATGGTGTCTTTTTTCCTAGTCTAACCAAAACCAAAAATGCAAAAGCGATAGGAATGGATTACATGTATGTATACGCTCTTAAATAAATTGCTTTTATTAGCAATGTATCTAAAGACTTAGATGCCAAAACACTGCCCTACGGTTTGTTCAATTTATTACAGTAGCATTTAATTCATCTTTTGTTTAAGATGATCACAAGGTAAAAAAAACAAACAAATACAGTGGTCAAGTTACAAAGTAATTCACCAGGAATGTGTACTTGCATGTTATACGATTGGCCAACTGGTTCAACCTTCTTGCCGGACGACCCGGCTTTGTACTGACAAACTGGCCCTATTCAAATGCATGAGAGGCCTTACATTATTCTTCATCACACTTCTGATGCTGGGAGTAACTAGCTCTACCATGCAATACAAGAACCGTGCGTTTCTTTATCAGCTGGCGAGAACGCTCACTTTCTTGCCAGGGATCAGTCTTCTAACTAAGTATCATGTACGTAGCCATTAAGTATTTAAGACCCTTTAAAAACAATTCACATTTGCACACAGCTCACATAATAATGACTAGTGACAGCACGTTATCACTATGGCTGCGTTGTCTAAGTCCATTTGGTTCAAATATTCCTTGGTTTTATGACTTTCAAGTCTGTCACTGTTATGTGCAGAGAGGAAAAAGAAGCTTGTCAGGCGTAGCAACAGTGACAAAAGGAGGGTGGGGCTAAGCTAATGGTTATTGACTTTAGATGAAAGTGTAATGCTTGCCAACCATTAGCAGGAGAGACAATAACTACTCCACAGAACAGATAAAAAAACAAAGCTGTGGTACCAACCTCATCCCTTTTCTTAAAGTTTTTAGTTACTAAGGCCCCCGCCCCATAAATGCACTTTAATTATCTGCAATGTTAAAAACTTTACTAATGAATGGTAACATCCAATTGTTAGCCCAACACAGGGAAATTTTACTTCTGCATCTGACCCACCCTGTGATTGGACGATTGCTTTATCCTGAGCTACAGCCACGTACCATCCCACCACAGGAATGTTTTGCTGATTGGGAAACTCCTCAACAAAAGCACAAAGCCCTGCACTGACACTCATCACTGCCATTATCAGATAATCATGACCATCTCCACCCCTCCCTAGGTAACAATTCCAGTCTGCGTTGAGCTCGGCACTGAATAAGTAAGGACTATTTGGGAACCCGGCTAGAAAAGAAGTCAGAGGTTTGGCCGCTCAGTGACCAGTCAGCCATGAGCGTCTGGCTGAACTATAGCATGTTTGCCTGTGGGCTCAAGATTCTTGTTTTATAACATTATGGCTGCTGCTTTCCTACTGGAGCTTCCTTTTTGACAACATAAATGCTCTTTCCATCTTGTTCTTCCACACACAGACTCAGGTGGAAGGTTGAGTGTACTGCCAAATATACAGCTGTCATTCTGCTCAACATTATATTTCTGAGAAGACCGCTGTGGGACTTGGCTCTTGAACAAAACACATATGGCTCTGAGGGAGTATTTGACTCAGATAGAAAAACAATACTCCCAGGGGTCCAACGCTGTGCATAGCTATTGCTTTGTTTATTTAAGCATTTATTTGTCTTGCATGGTTATGCGTGGGCACCTCCCGTCACTCCCTGGGGCGTCCTAGTTATATAGCCTCGAGCCTGAAGCTTAAGCTCAACGCTCCTCAATGGAGATACACAAGCGCTGGCAACTGGGGTTGGCTAGCTAATAATCCAAGCTATAACCTGTCTACTTGGATCCAGAGGCTCAACCATCTGCTGTGTTCCCCGTGAGGCACTGACACACTGCAGGCTGCGACACCACTGCGGATGACAGTGTAACACACTGCGATGAATGGCAGCACCACGCCTGGGGCAAAGCTAACGGCACTACTGCATGGTTGCAGAGGGGGGTGTTCCTACAGCAGATTATGTGACTCAACCTGTCTGCCAAGAACAGGCGCAGACCAGAGGGGAAGTGAGAGAAGAGCGGAAGTTTTTGACTCTTTGCGGACGGAAGTTGACTAACCTCAGTGTATCACCTGCAAAACACAGATATAGTGTAGCAGTCGCACACATATTTAGTGAGCAGGAAGCAAACTTCACTTAGTACGGAACATGGAACACCTAACTTCACTTAACTGTCTGCAAAACTACACTTTAAAAAGGCCTGCTGGGAAAAGCTAGTCTTGTACAAGAGAAAGGAATGCACACGTGATGGCTGAGCAAACCTCTCGGCATTTTCTTTCCTGGCTATGCTGAGGAAAATCCAATGAAATTCAAAGGAACACATTCCTGCGGCATTCCCAGCTCAGGTAGTCACAGGCAAACAGAGGCTTCTCCTCAAACAATGTGAAGGTTAACCTGGTGGTTCCCAAACTTGATCACATCAAGGACTTCTAAACTGACAAACTGACCCACGGAGCCCCATTTGATAAGGGTTTGTCCCAGAAATCTGTCCCCATCTGATAGGATTTTTGCTTTAAATTTTTTATTATGCAAAGTGTATGTAACCCAAGAGCAAAACTGTCATATATTCTGGCATTGTATTGCTTACAGAGTGGAATTATAGTGACCAAAACTAATTTCCCTTTTTGCTGGAGACCCCCTAAAATCCCCTCCAATGACCCCTGAGGGTCCCCGGCCCCCTCTTTGGGAACCACTGGGCTAACCTACAACTGCTGGCATCTTGCTACGTGTACGTCAATACAAGCTTATTCTGTCTTGTTAGTAATCCTTGACATGCCACAAAACATTAGTCCAGTCATGTCATGTGGCATGTGTGCCAGCGTGATTTTGACCATGGTGCACCTGATATAATCTATTGAAAATAATATTCATCAGTTTCAACTAACAGGATGCTTTGTTTTTTCTTTATCAAAAGGAGGATTAAACAGATGAAGATTAGACCTACATGTAGTTTGTATCACATGAGCCAGAGGTTACCTTGTTGAATGTTTCCTGTCTAGAGGATATCCAGGGCTGCAGGCTTTAATAAATCAGTGCGGTTCAGACATTAGCAACCAGTGAGTACTTTATTTATAGGCCATGCATAGCAGCAACAGTAAATGAGCATTGCATCCCTTTAATTGACAGTCCATATCTTGGTATAGGGTCATATGCTGCTGTTACATCTTACAGTTGTTCTGTTAAGTTAGGCCAATAGAGTCTGTATGGTTTCTGTTACAGGCCTTAACTGTTTTTGTGTAAATTGGAGCAAGTCGAGGAAGTGGAGCTTGCTGCTCAACAGTCCTGCTTATGGATGTCATATTTAATTTCCTGCACGCTTTACACATTTGCTTTTTGCTCTAAAAAAGACCAGTATATCCACTGGCAAAGACAAATTTATATATACCACTATATTCAAACCCCTAATACTGACATGTTCCTTTCTAACAGTACAGCCCTAAAGTGTAGCCGCAAAACTCCGTTTAAAATCTTTCAATTTAAAGAAGAGTTAAGGTTTAGTGCATAAAGCCAAGCGTCCTGTAACATGAATTACACTTTTTAAGAATTGTCATGACAATCTGATAAATTCGGCATGCATATGATCCGTTTATCAACACGTGCATTTAATTAAGTTTAAACTAAATAACTGGTTTCACTGTTGGGCCAACTGAACTCTGTTACCCAAACACACCGTGGTTTCCCGGAAGCAAACGGTGTGGAGCAGTTTCGAATCTCTGACTTTTATTGGGTTAAAGTCCTGCTTGGCGTATGGTACTTTAGCCGAATTAAAGACAACTATCTAATGATTAACATCAGGCATTGAGGGTTATTCAACACAGTTTGTTATATTGCCACTGAACAAAGAAGCGTTAAATTGCTGTTAACGGAAAGTGGTAGTTGTTGTAGTGGTGGTGGTGGTGGTGGTGGTGGGGGGCGACACAATATCAAAGCACATAAAGCACTGACAGTGATGCTTATTAAACTACATTTACTACGTACGGTTACACCAAGTTAGGTAGACTTGGACGAGGAAGAAATTGACATTCCGAGCATATTTTCCCTGCAGGTTTCAAAACGGTCGTATACGCATTGTAAATAATGTCGACGTGGATAACGTTATTATCGTTAGCCTACACCGCATATCCAGCGGTCAAAACATGAGTAACGCATAGCATGTAAATGTCTTTACACTTGCTTTCTCGCCTTGTATGCTATGCTATTTGTTTTTGTAAATTGTACTAGGTTGACTGTGCACATACCCTTCTCCGGTTAGTCTGTGTCAAATGCATCCACAGCTGAGCCTTGCACTGGATGTAACCAACTGTCAGTCTTCTTTCGACGGTGGACGTCAACAACATCAACAACAATAACGCCTTTCCCGCTTTATGGTTCACCGTAGCTGTAATCACCGAAGTGTCTCCGTAAGAAAAATAATAATAAAGAAAACAGAAAAGAAAACGTGTCGGTGCTTCCTGATTTAGGTATAGTGATGATGTTGTTCGCAAGGGGTGGGGCGGAATGCAGCTTTAGTCCGCCAAGAAAAATGGGCTAAAAAGCACGTTGCTGCACGTCTGTGCATGATTAGTAGCTCGTGCTTCATAGTAGGGAGGGTTAAATACGCGCGCGAAGCAGAGTCATGATTTCGAAATAAGATCTCACGTACACAGAAAAGGACTCACACACCTGCAGGAGTGCACCAGTCTGCTTTATGTTGATGGCGGCTGCATGTAGAGGTGGAAAGTAACGAAGTGCAAACTCGCATTGCTGTAATGTAGTAGTTTTTTTGTATAGGCTACTTTTACTACATAGTAGTTTTTAAAATCTGTACTTTTACTTTTACTTAAAGGTGCAGTAAGTTAAACATAATTAACAAACTTTCTGTCATAGGCCTTTTTGCAGAAACTGACCCCATATGTTTGAGTAGATCTACATGAAGCAGATAATTAAAAAAAATTAAAAAAATCAGTCTCCTCTGGCACCACCGACAGCTTATAGCCTAGTGCTCAACAGTCAACAGAGGGCCACAGCAGGTTCCGAAATAAAAAATACAATGCAATTTCTCCATTGACAATTGGAGTATTTAGCCATAAAATCATAACCGTTGATAGGCCTAGACTTAAAACCAGCTACCACATGACTAAGTGATTGTATATGCTCATATGGGGTGGGGGGGTTTGGTGCCTTGCTCAAGTGCACCTGGCAGTGCCCAGGAGGTGAAGTTGCATCTCTTCAGCTACACTCCATACAGGGACTTGAATCAACAACCCTCCAGTTCCCAACCCAACTCCCTACAGACTGAACTACTACCACATACCAGTTCATGGGGCACCAACCTTGTTTTGAGATACATGTCTTTTATGCAATGTCTTGGATAAGGACTTCAATACCCACAATCCTGAACAATCCCTGTAGTATTAAAAAATGTGTTTGTTTTTTTTATATACTGTATATATTTTTTTTCTTAATTACAAAAGTTTTGATCAGTCAAGAATAAGCATGCTTTTAATATTTTCAGACTGGGTTAAAACGCACAAGGCCTAATTCTCATTAAGCAATAGTTCTGACAGCAGGCTGTGGCATGTTGTGATTATATCACAGCTAAGGCACGCGTCAGGCCCAACCATATTTACAGTCTATGGGCCTGACGCAAAGCGCTGGTAGGCAAACTAAGGTTGGTAGACTAATCAAAATACACAATAATTAAGATCAGTACATTATGATGTAATATTGGCCATAGGATATGCCAGATACCAATTTTTTGGCTTTTTTTTTACATCCCCAGGCCACATGCATTATTATTGGAGTTCAATTATTTAAATTAAAGCACTGTTTTATCATATCTCTCTCTAACATCAGTATTTCCGTAGGCTTTCCATTCGATCCATCCTGACTTAAAGCTCCTGATAGGGGTTTTGACTGCATGAGAGATTTGAGCAGGTTAGCATTGGGCGGAGGTGGGGGGTTGGTTACTGGCAGAATACTGGGAGATCAGACCAAGGCAGAAAATTACTCAACGTTGTTAGTCATATAATAATAACCCATTAGCTTTGAGCCATGGACTGATTTCGACCAAGATACAGTAACTCGTTGTCATGGAAATAGCCAGGCCTCAGTTGAGGTAATGGGCCAAAAACAGCATGATTTATCCATCACAGTAACTCAGGGGAAGGGGGAGTTGTTTGTAGTCTATGTGTGTTGAGGGAAATGCGACAGTGTGCTTATTGCTTAGCAAGAGGTACGCTGCCATATTTTCTTTACTCAAAGCTAAAAATCATATATTCAGTTTTTGATTGAAAACACAACTCCACAAAACCACAGTGTTTGTTGCCAATTGGACAGATGGTGATTTAAAGGGCCTGAAACAGACGCATCCTCATGATTTCATGTTTTTATGTATCTGAGGATGTTTTGCTTGATTACATGCTTGAAATAAATCCAGGTGTCTTATTCTCATCTGTATTTTGTTCTGGATGTAATTAGCCTGATTGAACGTCCTCATGCATACAGCAGTAAGATGGATTTCCTCTCATCCTTAACTAAACATTTCATTTTCTGAAGATCCAGCTAGTTTACCATCTCATTCTATTTTTGGTTTGAACCACAAATGGCATAAAGATGTCCGGAAGTAAAGGTCTTACTGGGTGATGTTCTCTGTTAGGCAAAAACAAGGACATCTAATATACAAGAACTTACAACTATTACAACTAAATGTTTATATATATATATATGTGTGTGTGTGTGTGTGTGTGTAAATTTCCACTTAGTAAACACTTAAAACTAGCCTACGTTATGTGAGAGCTACGTTAACTTAGAACTATCCTATATTATTTTACAATACTTTAAGTTCGAACTAGCCTACGTTGTGTTAGAACTAGCCTAAGGTATATGAGAGCTACGTTAACTTAGAACTATCCTACATTATGTTAGAATACTGTGGGTACCCGGTCTGTGCTGCCTGCACGATCCGACATGTGCATGTGCCGATGATAATCCTGTTTTACAAGGATTGACGACACTGCACGATCTGCTTCCGGTCGTAGTTGTAGCTGTCTGCCGTTAGCCTCCACCGGGGAGCCAACGTTAGTTTCGCTAACAGCTAATTTGGCTAACCGCTAGCTGACAGCTTGATTCAGTCTACAATAACGTTAACTCAAACTAAACACTAGGAAAAGCAAGCTTCAGCTAAATTAAGACTTTAAAGTAATTACAATAAAGACAAGTATTGACTGATTGTATTTTAAATGAGCACAAGTACAACTAACGTAACAGCTGTTATATATTTTAACGGTTATTTTCAGGTTTTATTTTGAGGGTCAAAAATATTAAGGATTTGTCCGGTGGTGGTCGATCCGAGGTTTATTTAGTACAAAAATATGCCGCTAGTTGTGCCTCCTAGCCGTTAAGTGTTTCAATGCATGTGTGATACAAATAGTGTGGGAAACCGTCATGTTTTATACAACGTATTTATATGCATGCGCATATTGAATTGTGCAGGCAGCACAGATTATGTACTGACAAATAAGTTACACTTTGCCTACATTATTTTACAACTACGTAGAGTTAGAACTTGCCTACGTTGTCTTAGAACTACATTTACTTAAAACTATGCACCATTATGTTAGAATATGTTAAGTTATAACCAGACCACATTATGTTACAATAAATTAAGTTAGAACTAGCCTACATTAAGTTAGAACTACATTAAGTTAGAACTAACCTACATTAAGTTAGAACTACATTAAGTTAGAACTAGCCTACATTAAGTTAGAACTACGTAAAGTTAGACCTAGCCTACATTAAGTTAGAACTATGTAAAATTAGTACTAGCCTATGTTAATTTAGAACTACGTAAAGTTAGAACTAGCCTACATTAAGTTAGAATTACGTAAAGTTAGAACTAGCCCACATTAAGTTAGAACTATGTAAAGTTAGAACTAGCCTACATTAAGTTAGAACTATGTAAATTTAGTACTAGCCTACATTAATTTAGAACTACGTAAAGTTAGAACTAGCCTATGTTATGTTAGAACTGCGTTAAGTTAGAACTAGCCTATGTTAATTTAGAACTACGCAAAGTTAGAACTAGCCTACATTAAGTTAGACTACGTAAAGTTAGAACTAGCCCACAATAAGTTAGAACTATGTAAAGTTAGAACTAGCCTACATTAAGTTAGAACTATGTAAATTTAGTACTAGCCTACACTAATTTAGAACTACGTAAAGTTAGAACTAGCCTATGTTACGTTAGAACTGCGTTAAGTTAGAACTAGCCTACATTAAGTTAGAACTACGTAAAGTTAGTACTAGCCTACATTAATTTAGAACTACATAAAGTTAGAACTAGCCTGTTATGTTAGAACTGCGTTAAGTTAGAACTAGCCTACATTAAGTTAGAACTAAGTAATGTTAGTACTAGCCTATGTTAATTTAGAACTACGTAAAGTTAGAACTAGCCTATGTTATGTTAGAACTGCGTTAAGTTAGAACTAGCCTACATTAAGTTAGAACTATGTAAAGTTAGAACTAGCCTACGTTAAGTTAGTACTACGTAAAGTTAGAACTAGCCTACATTAAGTTAGAACTACGTTAAGTGAGAACTAGCCTACATTAAGTTAGAACTACGTAATGTTAGTACTAGCCTATGTTAATTTAGAACTACGTAAAGTTAAAACTAGCCTATGTTATGTTAGTACTACGTAAAGTTAGAACTAGCCTACATTAAGTTAGAACTACGTAAAGTTAGAACTAGTCTACGTTAAGTTAGCACAATGTAAAGTTAGAACTAGCCTACATTAAGTTAGAACTATGTTAAGTGAGAACTAGCCTACATTAAGTTAGAACTACGTAATGTTAGTACTAGCCTATGTTAATTTAGAACTACGTAAAGTTAAAACTAGCCTATGTTATGTTAGTACTACGTAAAGTTAGAACTAGCCTACATTAAGTTAGAACTACGTAAAGTTAGAACTAGCCTACGTTAAGTTAGCACAACGTAAAGTTAGAACTAGCCTACATTAAGTTAGAACTACATTAAGTGAGAACTAGCCTACGTTATGTTAGTACTTATAAACAGCTGGTGCGACTGGGTCTTGGTCTCTCCTCGTCTGTCCTGAAAGTGATATTCAGCTCTAGTACTGCCAATAGGTAATGGACAGAAATATTGTGTAGTTTGTATGTGAGAGAATCAAGGACATTTTTTTAAATGCAAAACAAAGGTTACAGTACAAAACAATTGTTATTATACTGAGAAATGGCTCAGATGATTCTGTAGACTGGAGGTAAAACACAAGCGTGAAGCAGGGAAAGGAAGCGTAAAATTGGTAAAGTCATTGAGGCAGCAACCTCTGTATTCATGCAAGAGATTTCAGTACTTTTAATTCAAAGATGAGACGTCTCTCATTTTACTAATGTCGGCATAAATTCATTGTAAATGTTCAGGGTTACCGAGAATATGGTTTAAAAATAAAGTGCTTCCACCCAAAGGGCACTTTGGGACGTAGTACGAGCTGCACCTTATCTTGATACATTTGGCTAATGACCTCTTAGGAACCTGCTGGATAATAAGCATCGCCTGGTTTTACCTTTTAGGTTTAATCACCTAGAAGGGGAAAAAGCTCCGATAACATCTCACACACAGCTCAGCCATGGCCGCTGCCAGGCATAGCAATAAATACAAATCATTTACACAAAGACTCTAATCTCATACAGGGTTCGACTGGTTAGGCTGAGCACTATGGTGGTATGGTTTGATGTGTCCTTGTGATGTGTTACTTTAACAAGCCTGTTGAAAGGCCAAAATAATAACAGTTTAAGGCTGACACACACACACACACACACACACTTTAATTCAAGGTTTGCCAGAAGTTGTGGTGTGACCAATTTCCTTGTTGCCTCAGCAAGTTATGCTGACAAATTGAAGTAATAAAAATACTTTATTACTTTGAGATTTCTGTGCCACAACTCTCACGATGAATAAACGATAACAGCCTTTTCATTCTGGACGTTATCTGACAAAGCAGTAAACAAAAGTTCAAATTGAGCAGCTTTATCTTTGTGACAGAAAATATGTAATAAAGCATGCCTGATTTAGTTCCGTGGATCAAAGACAGCATTTGTCATTTGTAATGTAGCAACCTGTGCTGAAGGAAACCCATACGAAGTGCTGCTCTGATCAAGGGCGTAAATATAGACAGCACAGGCAGTGTAGTTCCACTGGGGCTTGTGGGGCGGGGGGTATGGACAGAGCAGGGCCACCAACAATGTTGGGCAGAGTGTAAAAGTGACAAGTGATTCAGATTGCCACCTCGGAAATACGCCTGTGTCCTCTATGATTATTCTACATAAACTACAAAAACTACAAATATACATACTCTATAAAAAGGATTCAAATAAATGCAGGGGTGCAAATTCATGATGGAGAAAAATGTGACAAAGATGCTGCCGAGGCATTTCTGGATTGGAGAAAAACGTGTTCTGGTTTATTGGCATTTCTTTAAACCAATCACAGTTGTCTTGGTCGGCGCCACGGTGCCGGACGGAGCCATGGTGCCTCTGCAAAATAGCTTCGGGAAGGAACTTGTTTTGATGGAACTTGTACGTTTAAAGGTTATTTTGGTCGTGCAACAGACAACTCAGATTGGACAGATGGTCTAGCTAGCTGTCTGGATTTACCCTGCAGAGATCTGAGGAGCAGATAACCATAGTCCTCAGAAATCCACCGGAGTTTAAAATGCCAACAAAAAGAAAAAAGGCAGGTAACGGACAGCTGGCCGAAAAGAGTAAAATCCTTCTTAATTTCAAGCGACAACGGAGCAATCCCGAAAGTAGAACTTCGTGGATATAGATTAATTTGAGCTCCTCCTAGAATAAATGTAATGACTGCTACAAACTGACATCAGTTCAGGGTACTTGAAAATCAATAAACGGATCGGATTGACACAAATCAAAACGGCCTGTTCTAGATTCAAAAGGGTGACTTTTGCTGAAAGAAGACAATTTCGGATCCTTGAATTGAATGATTTCTTGATTTTCTTTGGTATTTTTGTCAGAAACAGATATGCAATGATGAGTGCTTCATCAAATGTATGTTGATGTTGTCCAATGTCAAGTTTATTTGATCAGGTGACGAGACGATACTGTAAATGGTAGTTTAGACGCAAAATCTGACAATACCGACTGAGCACATCTGCAAGCCGGACGCCTAATGGTGTTTAATAGCTAGCAACTAGCGTGTACTTGGGCCCGTCGTAAATGTGTACACTGAGACCCATCATGACTACCTTATGCTGCTGGCTTTGAAGTACAGCAAAACAAGCCTAATACATTTGCAGCGAAAGTTTGCGTGGCACTGACAACATGGGCATATTCCAAATGTCATTATGCATCCCCAAATGTTGGTAACAGCGGTTTGATTTGAAACCACAGAGACTAACTTGTGTGACTTTCCTAAATAAATTTGGCTGGTACAGTATTCTCATTATATCCACTGATGATGACTCACCAAACCTCATCAGTGGCAAAAACAGCAGCTGGGCCTGAACACTCAAATACACATTAAGCAAACAATATCTATCACAGCTAGATTTCAAAAAGTCTTAAAAGCATGTCTTTAATATAAAATAGCCCCATCTAGTGGATAGGGTACCCATAAAATATCCATAGAAATGCAACCAAAGAAATTAGCAGGCTACTGTAAAGGCTGCTGCTGGGTGTTAATGTGTTACTGGAACTGTGTTATCTTCTTTTCAAACTCTTAGCAATGAGACAAAGTTATGATTTGGTTGGACACATTATAATATTTGAGATACATCATTTTAAAGGGGCACATGGGAAGTCCTTCTCAGCTTGTGAAAACAGCTTTTCTAATTAAAAACTGGGACATAGGGTTTGACGGATGTGGGTAATAACCAGACAGTGGACGTCTTATTAAAGCTGTGATTATGTTTCATTAGGCTGTAGGATTTCTGGAGCTTGACAAGGGAGTTACACTCAGGATGGCTTGACCTCTCCCGCATGGATTTGGACCATTCTTGGACCATTACATTTTTACTTCTGTAAGTCTCCTTAATATCGTGGATGTCCAATACAAAATCAAAGGAAGACCTCTTTGAAGTAAAGGTTTGACATTTTGGGATATTAGCTTTCTTGCTGGCACATAAACAACAAGTGAAATGTGGAACTATTCCTCCAAGGTTAATTGGTTACAGTTAACAGTTAATTTAAATTAGTTTTTTTGTATCAACAAAGCAGTGAACCCATCAAAGAGAAAAGGAATGGAATAGTAGAATTAATGTTAGATGCTCAAGAGATCCTCTCCTGTAGAACACAAGCAGAAATATGAAATATCGATGCAATCTTACTAACCCTTGTGTTGTCCTCCCGGGACAAAAGGATTAACACTTTTTTTTACCCTTTTTTCAACATTTGACACTTTCAACGCATTTTCTTTTATTTATTTCACTAACACCACGTTACTACCATTAGTTTTACACTACTTTTTGGAATCCATAGTCAATAACCCTCCTTTGTATTGAATTATACCTAATATTTGAGTTAATAAAGCAGAAATTATGAATTATTTTGACTTATAGTTAAGATCAGAGGAACGTATGTTGAGTGGATGAGTTTGGTCAGGATGCTGATTTGAAAGCATTTCAATTTACATCTGAAATTCAATGAAAGTGATTATATTTGCAAAGAGCGTTGGCATCCATCCTTTTTTTTGTGGTAATTTGGTTAAAAAGAATGCCATAATTCTGATATAGCCATTTTTAAAAGGGGTCAAATTTGACCCGAGGACAACAGGAGGGTTAACGGGTTTGCACGGTATCATAAAAAAATGCATGAACAATGATACGTATGACATCTTACAAAAATAGGCGACTGCCGGCTGGTCACATGATGCCGGCTTAATAGCTACAGGGAGGGGCGGCCTCTGGCTCCCCAAGTAAGAGCAATCGCCCCCATGTAGGCTGAGTCCTGCAGCGGCACGGGTTTGAATCCGACCTGCAGCCCTTTGCTGTGTGTCATCCCCAAACTCTCTCCCCGCTTTCCTGTCTATCCACTGTCACTAACAAAGGGAAAAGTCCTAAAAAATAACGTTTATAAAAAATAGCTCCAGGGAGTTTACCAGACCATCGGTTACTGGAAGGCTACAGAGCTCCTTGAGAAGTCGCTGTATCAGGGACAGGTGGTAAGTCAGTTTACCCTATAAAAGGTGACTTTTAGACGGGTACAGGGCACCACAAGCTGCCATTCGTTTTGGCAGACATTACAGACAAAAAGTGAGCGTCATGCGGCGACGACCAAATCAAATAGTTAACTTAAAGAAAAAGTGGATTGGATTAAAACACTCAGAAGGAACAGGCATAGTCTGGCTGAAAGTCTTCTGATTTACCTGGGAAGTAAACTCCGCTCCCTGACATGTTTCACAACCCATCCATCCAACCCGACCGCCTCCCTACACGGTCCACAGCGCTCTTATACAGCGGCAGTCACTGTGGTGGATAGAACAAAATAATACGTGTGATGCTTACGAATTACAGCGCATTACTTAGCTTTATGTACGGAAGGCTTATAAGATCAGGCAGAAATTATAGCAGTTACAAAGGCAGTAAAAACGTATGCATAACAAACTAGGATGTACAAAAAGTCAATAGTATACACAAAATGTTCCGTCATATTACTGAAGAATAACCTTTTATCCATTTACTTAGTATTGGTTGTTTCGTGTCTGACCTTTGAATAACAACAATCTGACCATTTGGAGGTTACATTCAATCTAATCATGCTCAAAAGGGGATGGATGGATGGATGGCTGCTGTGATGTGTGTGTGCTCTCCAATCTCCACTCTGCCTTGCCTCATATCAGTACTGTTGTGCTGGAAGGCACCGAGTTGCACTAGTGTGAACTTAAAGTCCAACAGGAGCAAAAAACACTGTATTATTCTGTGCCGGCCTGTCTTCACCGACAGCTCCCTGCTCTGTTGCCAACGCTACTGGCAGAGCTTGGCGAACCTGCACCCGTTTCACTTAAAATTCTGACTGGACCCAAACCAATACAAAGAATGTTTGTAGAGGATTAGAAAGGAAAATGATGGACAGCTGAAAAGGAGCCTACCTTCTGACATGAAAGCAATCAGTCCACAAGCACTAGCATTAGCACTTTTGTTGCACGTTTGTTAGCACTTTGAGGTTTGTCTTCAATGTGAAGTGCATTACAAATAAAATGTATTATTATATTATTATTATTATTATTCACAAGGAAATGCAACCAGCACTGCAGCGAGAACAATCTGTCACTGTTATGAGAAATGTTAAAATAGAATAGAATGCATTTAATGTCATTGCAGGTTCACATACAACGTAATTCTCCTGTTTCTCATAAAAGAAAAACTGTTCCAATTTGCACATTCACATACTCACACACTACGATAAAAAACAGCTGTTAAAAGAGGTAAAATATGATAAGATGTGTAAGTTCTGTAAGATAAAGTGCTGTAAGATTGGACAAAGTGCATATGCAGATATTCACGTGGTTACAATGATTGTGGTTGTTGGGGGCAGAGGTTAGGGGGGGGGGAGGTTAGAGTTCACTTCCTGTATGGCTGAGGGTTAAAATCAGTCTGGAGTTGAAGGCATGAAACAAAATAAAAAATGAAGGAAGTGTGTTTGACATCCACAGGTGCTACATCGCAGTTTGCTTTAAGCTCTTAAATGCAATCATTTGCATTTAAGAGCTTTGTAACCCTGCGTTAACATCAATGCATTTGATAGTATGAAAGCAATTATCGGTGACATAAAAAAAAGAACTTGTAATGACATTTTGAACATGTTAAGAGGTTAAAACACGTTTAAAACTTGCCCTGTTTGAGCCTGTTGGGTGCTAACTCTAGCAGGAGGATAACACGGTGTAGGCAGCACCGATTGGTTTCATTTTTCTCTCTACTGATAGCACTCCAAATTTCCAAACTACAGAGCTACGTGTTGGAATCAACTGGAATTCTCCTTTAAGTACAACTTTAGCTGCACTACATTTTGAAAGCAAATATTGTACTTTTAACCTTTTATCAGCTGCAACATTAAAGTGATGTACACATGAATGTATCGTTATTTGTAATCCTGTAATATAATATACATTACTGTGAAATGGGCCATTCTGCATAACGAGTACTTTGACTTGTAGTACTTTAAGTGTATTTTGATGTAGTTAATATTGAATAACATTTTAGAAGCAGATAGTCCAGTCCCGTCGGGCTCGGGTTGGGTTTCTATCATCTACTGCGCATGTGTAACTCCCAACAAAGATGGAATAAAACTGAGATGCCTCACTCTGGAGCTAAAACAGAGAACTCAACACACAGGGTGAAAAGAAGAGCAGCAGCAACAATGTGCAGTACAACACAAATATGGTGCTTTTGAAAATTAAACCATGTAAACTTATTCTGTTATAACCTCTAAATACAATTATGAACCTGAGATTGAGCATAATATGAACACTTTAAGTCTTTTTCCAGCAAAAATGCCACACAGGACCTGGTTACAGCCTCTCAGCTGTGAGGATTTGCTCAGTTTTAAGTGTAACTTTGGATTTTTGGACCTGACAAAAAGAAATTATGTCAAAACATCAAACTGACATCTAAGAAGATATGGTGGGTATTTTTCAGTTACAGTGACAGATTAATAGATTCATTAAAAACAAAATGGCAGCGTATTGGTTGCACGGCACTCGTCGTTCAACTGCTCTTGACTGTTTTCCAAAATGGCGCCTGCATGTGAACATCAACGCTACGGTCTTTATAATCTAATTTTTTAATAAACTGAAGTTCTCAATGCTTCGGTTTACATAGAGAGGGAGCCACCATTATGCTGCTGTTGAAGTGCGGTGCTATTTTGTTAGTGGTATAAAATAGCAATTTACCTTATGCCCTGAAAGCTAGCGTTAGAAGCTAATCACTGGTTTGCTCTAGCTTGTTTCAAGCTAGAGACACATTCAATTAGCATAGGGTGACCAGACGTCCCCGGTTTCCGGGGACAGTCCCCGGTTTCCGGGGACAGTCCCCCGGTTTTGGTGACCTGTCCCCGGAAATGTCCCCGGTTTTTACTGTGACTGACAGACCCGAAATTGGAATGAAAGAAAGAAAACATTGACCAAACATAGACGATAGTCGCTCAAGACAGCCAGAGCCAGCGCTGCTCAGAGCTCAGAGATGTTTTAGAAAGCCGTATTTTACCATGCTAAAATCACTGATTATTTACATGGAGTCTGGTGGGTTTAACGAACGCAATTTTGCGGACTTTTATGTTTTAAAAAGGATCTTAATCTTTAACAGGAAGGTCAACCTCCTTAGAAATCATTTCCATAATGTTGTCAGACACTAAGAATATTAATCTGAGTCTGTCAGCAGCAAAATGAGCACTTTATGAACGTAAATACAAGCTGGACAATTATCCCATTAACTTCCATTGTAGCTTGTTTCTCTGCTGCCGACTGCAGTGATCTCGTTTAATACTGCATCAATGTCAAAGGAAAATATGTCCTCAAGAGTTTTTATTGTATCCGATACTCAATGAGCTGTTGTAGAAACAAGCCTGAAGTAATAAAGCAAAAGCTGTCAAATAAAGTTAAGTAAACATGACAACATAATGAAATATTGGGACTTTTTATCTTGAAATATTAGGACTTTATATCTTGAAATATTAGGACTTTCTATCTTGAAATATGAGGGCATTTCATCTTGAAACATTCCCCTCTGAGGTGTAGTGGAGTGGAGTATGAAGTAGCAGCAGGATAAGACCTTTGTTGGGGGGGGGGGGGGCTTCTCAGCCCCTAATGAGAACAGCTCTAGGTCTAGTGTCCCCGTTTTAAGTTTTACAGATAAAAACATGACGTGTTTTGGAGGTACATACGTTTCTGAGCTGAAAATGTCCCCAGATTTTCACTGAGAAATCTGGTCACCTTAAATTAGCATGAAAACAAATCCCAGAGAACAGCTGACTTGGTACACACACGTTATTAACCCGTAGAGTCATTTTGCGCCGTAATTGTCCCGTAACCCTTTCCTTGCTGGGTTACAGGTGCAAAGCATCGGCAACGACTCAGGATATTAAACCTGTTTTAAGCCCATTGAACCTGTAATTGTTTGTCTGTCACTGACAAGTTCGCAATTTCTAACGTTTTTTATTATTATTTTAATATGGGGACCCAGATGAAATTTAGTGGGGCTTGAGTCCCCATATAAAGGGTCTAAATCGCCAATGTGCACAACCATAGCTGTGAGTCAATAAAAAATCCAAAATATTACTCCAGAGTCCATATTTTCTTTTTTATGTGACTTCCTGAGATGTCTGATCCCTTTGCTGATCATGCAGCACTTTTACTGTACGTTATCACGTTGGTGCACTGCAGCTGTCATGGCATCGTGACCCCCACTCACATCACAAATATACCAAATGTTTTTGCTTTATGTACATTTTTCATTCATGCCTAATTGCTGAAATAACGTTGAACCTTTTGACATTTTCATAAAGCATATTCCCCCCTTTATGATAGGAGAATAAAACCTCACATAAGACCGTACCAAGACGCAAGATTGTTGAGTGGTTTATAGGAATTTTCACAATCCATGCAAAAAATGGCATTTGCACCGGAGCCATACGTGTCAGAACCAAGTAAGAAAAATACTTTGGCCTCTGCCCTCTGGTATACAGATTGAACACACGTGGTTTTTAGAAACAAAAGGTATCCAGATAAATATTTCATTTTCCCCCTCAGCTTTTCTTGGGAGGGCTTACACTGTGTGCTGACGTGAATTGGCACAGCCCAGCTCCCGCTATAATGTGAGGGGGGAAAAGTCCACACGCAAAGACTGGTTACAGTGTGGATGAGCTCGGACGGTGCGCAGACGCATCAGGTGCGCACAAGGACAGACTCCAAGGCGCGCAGAGGCAAGACTTGTTGTACATTGAAGTACATTGCGGTGTTTACACGTATTACTAATGTGAGTTGTGAAAAAATAGAACGAGGGATTTACAAAAAATAAAGATACAAGAAAGCAGTGTCTACTGGAGCGCTCATGAAGACGCACGGGACCACAAACTCTTAAATTGTCATGAAGCAGCAGCAGCGAGGCACAGTCCTCCAATAGGTCCTTTTTATTTGCAACGTTTCAAGTTTATCCAAAGGGGGAAAAATAAATCATGAACTTATCGGAGTCTGTGTGGCTCTGGGAAGAGCCATGGAACCTCAGCATATCGGAGGAAGAGGGCCAGAAACTTTTATTCGGGATCGGCACGGATAATTTCATCACGCTGCTGGTTTTCGGGCTCATCTTTACGCTCGGCGTGCTGGGCAACTCCATGGTGATCACCGTGCTGGCGCGGAGCAAACCAGGGAAACCACGGAGCACCACAAACATATTCATCCTCAACCTGAGCATCGCAGACCTGTCCTACCTGCTCTTCTGCATCCCTTTCCAGTCCACCATCTACATGATGCCAACGTGGGTCCTGGGGGCATTCATCTGCAAATTCATCCACTATTTCTTCACTGTGTCCATGCTGGTGAGCATCTTCACTCTGTCAGCCATGTCCGTGGACCGATATATTGCCATCGTGCACTCCAGAAAGTCCTCCTACATCCGGGTGGCGAAGCATGCTTTGATCGGGGTGGTGGTGATTTGGATCCTCTCTGGCCATGGCTGCGCCCGTCATGTATTACCAGAACCTTTTCCACCGAGGAGAGAATCACACCTTCTGCTGGGAATGGTGGCCCAATCAAAACCAGAAGAAAGTCTATGTCGTTTGCACCTTTGTTTTTGGTTATGTGTTGCCCCTGCTGCTGATTTCCTTCTGCTATGCAAAGGTAAGAAAAGCTATTCACACTCTGCAATAATAATGGAGATTATCAAAAAACAGATATCTTACCTTTATTTCTTGGCTTTCAGGTCTTAAATCACTTGCACAAAAAACTAAGAAATATGTCTAAAAAGTCAGAGGCATCAAAGAAAAAGGTATGTATTAAGCTGTCTTTTTGGAGGGGTGGGAGTGTCATGGATCACAGCCATATGTTAGCAAACTGCAATCAGTAACACACACTGAATAAACACTGGATAACGGATGGACAGATGGGGTGATTACTTGTTGAATTACATCAATATGCAATTTGACTGTGGAATGGCACACTTTTAAGTTCATAGTCTGTGAAAGAAATTTAGTCAAAATCAGAATCAGCTAATTAATGGCCAAGTAAGTGTGAACACAGAAGAGGAATTTGACTCTGGCTTTTTGTTGCTCTCAAAGTACATACACAGAAATAGACAGTACGGCTAACAACAAGGAGAACAAAGCTGTACAAGGCAGACATTTGACTACTATGTACAGATATAAGTATGAATATAAAAAAGTGCCTATACATATGCATACATACATATGCATAAACCTATGTAGATACACACATGAATAAACAGCTTTATTAGCGTAAACCTTACTACAATAGGGCAATGCAAAAGTGTAAATGGCGCTGGAATAAATACATAATTATTCATTTAACAGGTTGCTTCTATATTTGCGGTATATGTGGATATGACATATAGGTTTATTTGACAGATATTTACATATTTAAATGATGTTTTTAACACTAAAATATTAACTTTACTTGGTTAAAATCAAATATAAATCACTGAAAATATTCATTGTGAAACACATTTTTACATACAAGTGACCGCTGCCATCATTGGGATGATGATAAGGTTGCCAATGACGGTGATTATGATGGCAAATGATGTCACCAAGGGGTACCTTTACTGAGATACCTTCCATCCATCTGGATCTGTGCAATTCACAGTTCACACTTCACAGCCACATGTTCTTATGTGGACATGTGGTTCCATTTAAAGCAGGGGGCAGTGTCCTTGGCCTTTTCAGGACGATATATCACAGCTACACACACCCACAGTCCTGTGCACGTTAATCTAGTCCGTCTGCACCATATGCTCTAACATTTCTTCCTACTCAACAGGCAGTCAGAGAAAACTATTCCCATTGGCTCTGTTGTTCCTTATGGCCATAATGATGAATATTAATGTTATAATTCTTACTGTTACCAGGCACACTCCGGCAAAGTGGCAAAAAGGCAATGTGCAATCAAGCCGCTATGTAGCCTCGCTTTTTTTCCCGGGAGAAGTCATTAAGCTTTCCTGAGAGCCGGTTATCTGCTGTCGCCTGCTTGATTGTCTCTCTGTCTATTTGAAAGTGCTTTGATACGCACCTCTCTACATGCTTTATTGCATGAGGCTTAAAACAGGAACGCCACATATTCTGATGATTTACAGTGCTCACTGTGCGGAGCAGGCTACTGATCGAGACTACATAGAGGAAATGTTACATTGACAGCTTTGTGACAAACAGTTGGCAAACGGTACTTCAACCCCACCTCTATAATAACCTTGATAGACTAGGTACTGTTAAACTATAACTAATGTCAGAACTGACTGATGGACACACATATTAAATCTGAGTAAGGTATTAACAACGTCAGTGTTTTATTTGACACTGAAAGCTGCAACATGCAGATTTACTTTTCAGTGAATATATATATGGTGCCAAATGCTGTGGCAAACTTGAGATTTGCTCTGCAAGTCTGTCTGGCCAAGAGCCCATTCCAGCCCATTTACAATTTTCCCCAAATCGAGGCACCAATCACAAACGTTGAGGTCGGGCTTTACACAATGACAATAGCTCAGCTTTTTGTTTACATTCAACATGACAGCCACCGCAGCAACCCGTGGAGGCCTCTATCGCTGCTATGTCACCCGGAGCGTTGGTCTGATTGGTTGAAGGACTATTCAATTGCCCCCAGAGGCATTTGAGCGGCATCCGTTGGTGACGCCTCTTTGGAAATGGGCTTTGAATGAACCTTCCCCAGACCCTGGTGTCAACCTGGCTAGTCAAACTGGGCAGAGATGATCAAATATGAACCAAGATTATGTTATTGCATTGCCTAGTTCTTGCCTTAAAATGTTTTTAGCTGTAAAATGAGAAAGTGTGTGACCAAGTCAAGCAAAAACTTTCGGTTTTATTTTTCACTTCTATCATTTCTCTCAGTGTCGTTGCTGGGGTTGCCATGGTTATACGCCGACCCGTGGCAGCAAATCAAAAAAAGTTGAACCATTGTAAATGCAGGGGCAAAAAGTTGTCCGTAGCATTATTTTGTAAATCTTTGGACTGCTTCCAGTCTTGATGCTAAGCTATGCCAACTATCTCCAGATTGTAGCTTCATATTTACTGTACCGGTATGAGAGTGAAATCAATCTTTCGTCTAATTCTCGGCAAGAAAGACATCCAGTATCTATTTAATCTTTAAATAGGTTGTCTCAAGGGAAAATCGTGGTTGTTCTGAATCTATGAGTTAGTTGGTGCCATTTTGTGGGCTTTCATATTACTATTAGCGGATATGTCAAGGGTGCTTTTCACAAAAGGACAAATGCAATAAATGCCTTAATTGCAAACATGGTGTCCTTGGTGGAAAGCAGGGAGAATTTGTTCAAATAAATGCTTAATCAATAGTTTGTGTGGTTCACTCTGTTCTCTTTAGCTCACCATCCGGCCTGTGAATTATAACGTCAGTGACAGCTGGGAAAGCAAGATTACTCCCATTTATCACCCTCAGTAGGAATCCATCAGCCTCCAAAAGTCAAACAAGACATTCTCAAAAACCAAATCTCCCCTCAAAAAGCATTAACACGTCCTAGAAGTCTTTTGTGCATAAGATAAATTAGTTTTCTTTAAATCTCTTTCCCCCAGTGGTTTTTAAATCTGAACTGTTTTACTTTTTCTTTTTACTCAAATGTATGACTTGTTCTTAGAAATACCAGCGTTGGAGTTCATTTTTCTTGGCAAATAATATTATGCTCATTTTCAGGTTCATAATTGTATTAAGAGGTTATATCAGAATAGGTTTACATTGTTTCATTATCATAAAACACCATTTTTTTTTGTTTTACATCGCTGCAGCTCTTCTTTTCACCCTGTGTGTTGAGTTCTCTGTTTTAGATCCAGAGTGAGGCATCTCACTTCTATTCCATCTTTGTTGGGAGTAGTGCTGACCTAGGTACATGTGCAGTAGCTAGGTGAGGACTACTACCCAGTCAGAAGCAGAGTGTGAGGGTGTGCCATGCGAGCAGCTAGGCGAGCATTATAACGTGTTACTAAGTGACGCACGTTTGTCACAGAAGTAAAGGCTGGACTACAATAGAGCTGTTTTGAGCAGTTGGTGAACAGTTCCTTTGGGGTGGACCTCTGGCTTTTTAACTTTGTAACCCTATAACATGTACAAATAAGATATAAAACACCATAAAGGAAAGAGAAAAAGCCAAAAAGCATAATATGAGCACTTTAATGGATTTTCAGTGCAGAAGAAGAGGTTTAATGGCTGGTAATTACTGTAGTTTTCTCTCAATAGTATGAGCCTCTCAGGCATCCAGACGGCACACACAGATGGTTATGGACCAATTAGGAAAATGGAATATTTGGCCAAGTCGCCTTAAAATTGATTAACAACATCCGTAAACGGAAACAGGGACAGCCAACGAGCGAACAGCTTGTCTGTGACAGAGAAACTTATTTGAGTGTTAGCGATCCTGATCTGAGTAATGCTATGCTAACTGAAGGAACTAACAGCGCCACTCAACATCACACAATCATTTCTCAGTGGCTTCACTCATAATTTAAAGTAACATTTAATGGACATTTACAAAAGAAATTGTACACTTTCAATTAATTTAGCATAATTTTAAGTTCAATAATAGTGCTTTAAAGTCCCCAAAATGCAATGCAAACCGTCACGCCTGGGGACCCCCATGCCAGTGAGGGTCCTCAAAGTGAAGTACATCACCCCCCCCACTCTAATACCTGTTTAGAACCAGATTTGAAAAAGGGTATTTTTGTTGTAAAAATCTTCATTACAACGTTGGGCAATCTTTCACAGACACAAAGTGGTAATTACTACGCCACTTCCTGATTTTTACTTTATTATGGTGCATAACTGACAACGTGTTGTTGCTGGTGACAATATCACTTAACTGTTATTAAAGACCCGCTGATCCCTGTCCGATTCGCTGATATGAATGCTCACATTGCATTGTGGGATATGGGCTTCGCATGCGACCCGATTGAATCATTTGTAGTGTTCTGTCTTACAGCATACGGTAACATTTCACCGGTAATAAGATGAAATGAATAATAATAGAAGAGAAGAAGCAATAAATACCATGATAACATGTAAAGAAATGTTGATAGATGTAGCATTATAGTTTAAAAAAAAGATCAATAAACACAAAGCAATTAAGTCCGAAATAATAACATTAAAAGAATGAACCGTGACAAGATCTCGGGAATAAATTTGTTCTTTAAAACGGCGGTTAGAGGACAAAAAAATACCAATAATAGCAAAGCTTAATATAGCTTATCTGCTGCAGCCCACCTGGCAGAAATAATGCTTCCTTTTGAAATACATTAGTTTAAAAAAATTGTCAATATCACGAAAAAACGTTTCCGTGTACACAAGTCAATAGATTAAATTACGTGAACACACAACACACAACATTCCCTTCTTTGCACAAAATAAAAAATAAAGAAAACTATTAACATTACAGCAGCCATAACACAATAGCGTAACCCGTGAAGTGTCTAACTATAACTACACATTTCATATATGAAACAAAACAATAGCTACAGAAAAAAAAATTAATAAACAAGACGCCATGAGTTTTATTAGTTGTGTCTTCCTGTGGTGATGCTGCTGTTAAGATTAGCCTACAATAACTGAGGTGAAGATATGTTATTAACATGCTGCTCTGTGGGAACCACTGTGTGTGTGTGTGTGTGTGTGTGTGTGGCGCACGCTTGCTTATTGTGTTATGATCGCGCTGACATCTCTGGCCAATATTGACCTTTCATTTCAAACTGCACACGGTCCACTGAGTGACAGTTATTGACATGATCAATAAGGTTTATTATAAAACTGATTGACTGTAAGAACTGCTCGCCAGTGGAGAGTTTTAGGCTACAACTGTACAACAGTTATTTTATTTTGGACTGAGCTGCAAAGTTTGGAAAGCTTTTTGCCATAAAGACTTTCGTCTGTGTTCATTTTACTGTATTATACTGTACTCATTTTCTTAATTAATGTAATCCTTTTTTTGGCCACTTAGGGGCAATGCAACAAACAACACCGATAAATCGTCATCTTATGAAGTTGTTAATGTGAACGTTGAATGTTAGCAACAGTCGCCTGTTTACACATGCAGCAGACACAGAGCAATATTTATTGGGGAGACATTTGGAGTCGTGTTTCTGGCCACCTGATGCATTTAAGTCCAATATTTACTCTATTTTTAGCTCTGTTTGAGGTAAATGTCTGGCTGTATATGCTCCACCATGGTCACTATCTAGCTAGTCCCCTAATATAACTTGGTCTGTTTGACATTTGGTGATAAGCACTTACAGCACAGCGAATTTCTCAGAACATTTTCACTGAAAACAGCTGCCGGCTGCTGTTATACCGATGAGAGCATGAGAGCCTGACAAACAATAAATGTTGGAAAACGGAAGTGAAAAAGTATTTGTTTATCCACCCCCCGATTCAAATCCACTCCAAAAATGTAATTTAATGTAATTGCTTCTCCCATGGCCCATGCTCCACCCTTTGTTCGAGGACATGGATCAATAAGCGGAATAGATAAGCAAATAAGAATCTGTCCAATCTAGTTAAATGATAGCCTGACATATTTTTTGAGAAGATGGCGGAATAAAGGAATGCCGTGAATCCAAGGCTTGTGAGATGGCTAGGTTGGCGCCGTTTGAAAAGATGTTATAGGAACGGTTTGCCAGATTTATGGGGAAGGTACTTTTCTGGATGGCTCCTATAGCTTTGTGTTGGGGAGGGACATGTATGATGGGTTTATGGTGTTGTCATTTATACATACTGTATGTTCATTTTCTCTATAGTTTATTGTCTATTTTGCTATTATTTTGTTGTGTGGTCTTAAATATTGTAGTTACTATGTCATCTTATCTTGATTTTTGTTTAGGTGGGTGGAGATGCATTTAACTCCAATATGGGGGGGTGTTAATGTTAACATTTAAAAAGATTTTTTTATTACAAACAAACATACAGAGAGATAAACCAAGCCAAAAACATAACCTTATAACATAATATAAGTCAATGAGCATTTTTGCATCTTTTCCCCCCCATTGTTATTTTTTTTTTTTATTGTGAATCTTGTTTCAAGCCGCAGCATGCAGCTATTTATGGTAAACAAACTCAAACCACATACCTGCCCAGCACCACTTTTATCCTGAGACTTAAACCTTAGAACAGCATTAATGTTGTCACTGTTGTCTCTGAGGGCACTGGTCTGGGGATTGAACCAACAACCGCCCTGTCACAAGCTCGCTTCTCTGACCATTATGCCACCACTGCCCCACCACATGTGATTTTAGGGGTACCAAAGTGTTACATAACACCAACCCTTCATTGGATTGGTTCTATAAAAGACTAACGATACACATATAACAACAATATACACAACAATACTCATTCAGAATCAGAAATACTTTATTGATCCCCAAAGGGAAACTCTGTGTTCCAGTCACACAAATAGTAGAAATATCAGAGTAGAAATATAAATAAAGAAATATAAATATAATGTCCCCTCTTTGGGGACAAAGGTGGTCACAGTTTTGGGGGCCAAAGTGTGTGTTACATAACACCAACCCTCCATAGGATTGGTTCTATAAAAGACTAACAACAATATACACAACAATCCCCATTCAGTGTTAACCTAGATTTTATTTATCACTGCATATGAATAATGTCCCCTCTTTGGGGATAAAGGTGGGGTCAGAAATGTATTAACAGATTTGTCACAGTTAGGGGGGCCAGAGTGGGGGGGTCAAGGCCTAATATTACAGGGGCACTAGCTACCCTTACGTCCACTCTCCCCCCCACCCCTAGAACCAACTAAATGTATTTCCTACTTCTCTCTGTTCTCTGTTCTCCATGTGTGGCTCCCAGACGGCTCAGACGGTGCTGGTGGTGGTGGTGGTGTTTTGCATTTCTTGGCTCCCCCATCACGTGGTTCACCTGTGGGTGGAGTTCGGGACCTTCCCGCTGAACCAGGCCTCCTTCGTGTTACGGGTGGCCGCCCACTGCCTGGCTTACAGCAATTCGTCTGTCAACCCGGTCATCTACGCCTTCCTGTCGGAGAACTTCAGGAAGGCTTACAAGCAGGTGTTCAAATGCCAGATCGGTACCAGTGACTCCCCGCTCAACGACATCAAGGAGATCCGCAGCAAAGCAGACACTCCGCCCTCCACCAACTGCACCAACGTCTGACTGGTTGGGTGTGGATGGTGACATGGACTATGGAGACTGTGTGAAGTCATAGTGACAGAGCCATCAGACATGAGAGGTTTTCTTTGATGTACATAAGTATGGTTGCTTGGGTATTGCTACAGCTGTGCTGTTCCACATAAGCGCTGTTCATTATACCTCAACTGGAGAAGGTAATGCCTCTGTGGCTGCAAGGAATGCTTAGTCCCTCTTTGATCAGTCTCTGCTCCCTTCTTTCATAATACAAACCCGTGGGGTGTGGAACTCAGGAAAATTACCCTTATTTTGATTGTAGACATTATTTTACACATCACATCATGGTATATTTGCAAGCCAATACATACAAAATAGGAGGTCATTGTACTTTCAGATTTCAAACAGATTCAAAATCTCAATTGGAAGACTTTTTCAAGATTATTATGGCATTATTATACTGTTTGAATGTGTCGTTTTTGCCTGAAGAACATTTTACAGAATTGTGATTTTTTTTTTCAAAAACGAAGGAAGGGCTTATCATTTCAAATTCAGTAAACACATTACACTTATTAATCCCAGTAATGTTCTGTTACTGGGACGCTAGAGGCTTGGCTTGTTTTCTGTCTCAACAGGAAGATGGTGATACATGGTGGGATGTGCGTTCAGTAAAGAAACTGGTCTGGGACATATTAGCTTGGTTAGCTTCACGCAGAGGCTCCAGGCAGCTAGCCTCTATGAAAAGAGAAGAAATGTGACTCCAAGTAACTCAAAATCATGACTGTATATGTTGTAAATTCAGTCAATGTAAAATGCACAACACAAAGTGTAGTCTGGCCTCTTGTTAAAGGTGGAGTCAGCAATAATAATCCAAAACAATTTTTGTCAAATTCAGAAAACGACTCATCACGGTCCGTTAGCTGTCAGCTCTGTGTGTACGAGGAAAAAAAGTCAAGTGTTCAAACCCCCCCCATTGTTGTCCAGACTCGCTGACTCCATCTTTAAACTGCAACGTGCTTTCTATTGCTGCACATGTAAATACATAAGATGCAATGTTTGTGTGTGTGTGTCTGTGTGTGCGTGGAGTTGTTAAAAGCTACGTTGGAGCTGTTCTAAGCAACATAAGGAATGTAAAGAGTAATTGATTACATTTTGCAGGTGACACTGCTGACTGTGCATAAGAATAAAAACCATGACCATTGTCATTGCACTTACTATGTCTGTATTTTAAATGTGGTTGTAAATATTATAGACACTGAAGCTGATATTTCCATACGCTTGTAAAAGCCGCACTCTTTATTTGGCTGTTATGTTGAAAGTTTTCAGATTGTGTCATACTGTGTAACTGAGCCAGGCTGTTGGATGTATATAAAGCTTAATGCACCATTTTTTGGACCCTTTCTGGTAGCCCTCTTTCTGAACATAAAACAATCTAACAGGATCACCGTGGAGGTGAAGAATTGGGATGTTGTATGCTATTAGTGATGTGCCAAGCCTCCACACAGCAGCTTTTACCTCAGCATAATACGATTATTAAAACTAAACCACACGGGACCTTTACCTCGGACCTGCAGTATCGCACAGTATTTTAAGTACAGCTTTGGAAGTTGTGGACTTGAAGGAATGTGTCATATGCTTTAATCACTTTTGCCAAAAAAAAAAAGACAACATTTATTACTATACAGGTCTGGGGATTCTTTCTTTTCTTTTTCTTTTTTAAATGGGACATGCATGCATGGAAATTAAATCCAGGTGTTGTGACAAACATGGCTATTTGTTGGTGAGATAACGGTGGACACAACAAGCAATGTGAGTTAATGGAATTCCAGCAGATGACAGACATCTGTATCATCAAGAACACACCAAGAGTGTTGTTTCCTACTAAATGGCCATATAAAAAACACATGAACAAAATACCATTTTTTTTCAGCAGAACACTTTAGAATACAGCCCATACTTTATGGTGTAATTATTTAGTATATACTGCAAGACAAACATGTAAGTATAGAGTAGGAATACAAGTGAGATATAAGAGAATAAGTTAGAACAGATGATGGCTGTATTCTAAAGTGTCGCCTTTGCAAATACAACTTTCTAGACATCATTTCAGTTTTTAGTGCTAGTTGTTGATGTTATTGTCCAACACACCTGCACAGTAGAATTTGTTTAGATGTGTGAGCTGTACCTACAAAAAGATTAGTTCTAAAAAAGTAAATCTTTCTGTGCTTGAAAATGTGAGAAACAGTTAGGCTCTCTGACGTACTCAATATCTGGATGGTATATTAAAACATATCTAGGCTTTTGATTGTGTCTTTATGCAGTGCTACTATACAATTATATTAAACTTCGAGGCAATGTGTTTTTTGTGTGTTCTCACAAATGAAACTGTGTTCTTGCGTCTCATTGAGGCCTTCGCGTCGGTACACATAACTTTTCATCAGCCTCACTCACACAATGGGCTGTGGCCAACACAGAGAAAAGGACAGTGTCGGTTCCCACCAGTTCCCTCTGAGTTTTGGTTTTGCTGATTACACACTAGTGGAGAACATTTCCTGGCATCAACTCAAGCCAATGATCCCTAAGAGGTCTGAGGAAACAGACCGTTTTCCCATGATACCTTGTACTGTAAACATCTAGCTACAAGGGGTCTTTATCTGCATTTAGCAAAGATAACAGAGTAGAACAGAACTTAACCCACATCATATTTAGTTATGGGAAAAAATCTCAACCAAATATACCGTATCACATTACTTTAAAACTAGAAGCAGCAGTTGTCTCTTGACTTGCATGTTGTGCATGTCCTCTACTGAAATAAGACACTTTATAATGACCATAGACAATGAATGGGGACAAGTTAAGTTATTTTACTGTTAACTTACAACAAAATGACAATAATTAAGGTTTACTAATTATTAGTTATGCTATTATTTATGTTATTTTAACAGTTTATTGTTGCTCACATCACAACATTTTAGATATAGATAAGATATATGAGATAAGATATACTTCATTGTCCCCAAAGGGAAATCTGTTTTAGACTCGGTCCGTTCTGCAGCGTTACGAAGACAACACAAAATACAGAAAATAAGCATCTCTCAACACTTGCTCTCATGCAACACATCACATGTTGTCATACTGTATGCATTAGACATCTATATATTGTAAGCACATTAACTCCCTCTTCCAATGGCAGTTTTTAATTGATCAACCCTGCCGGCTGCATTCTTCGCAATAAGTGTAGCATAGCCTTTGCACAATGTGATACTGCACAACCCTAATAGCCTACTTATTGCAAAAATGAAATACTGAACAATCCTAACAACAATAGCTTATGTATTGCACAACTAACATATTGCACTGCCATATATAATGTATTATGTATTTTGATAATGACTAAGAAATCACTTATAAATCACTGTTGGGGCCTGTTCGGCCATTTGAATCTGCGTTTACTGCGTAAAGGCTTTTAGTTGTGTGAATAATACAACAATATTAGCTAATAATATTGCAATTCTATTGATGTACTACATTGGTAAGAATTTTAACAAAGAGGAATGCATGAAAAACATGGAAGATAAGCTAAATCTGCAGTTAGACACACACGCACAGACACACCTACACACAACAACACAATGACACACAAACACACACACACACACAAACACACACACACACTTACTTCCTTCCATCCAAATGAGGGCCAGTTGTGTGCATTTGGAAAAGTAATGAATCCAATTAATTTTATGGAAAACTCAGTTCTGATAGCGTGGGTTGATCATCTCAAACATTCATGAGGAAAACGCTGTTTGCATACATTAAACATTGAGGCAACAAATACGCTGTGATTGGTGCAGTGGGTGAGCAGACTGTGAGAACGAGTGCTGTTCTGTTGGCACTAAATTCCATGCACTTTATCTTATAACTAACTTTATCTTAACTTTTCTTTTCTCCAACTTATTATTATTCACCATGGATGTTTTGGTTAGCCACGCTGGCTGACACTCACATGGGTTTGACTACTAATAAACATACTGGGAATAAATAACTTGCTTAGTTAGACAAATGTATAGTTCCAGATTACATTTGTATTTGTGACTTATTTACTTGTGACTTTACTTATTTTTCCTGTCTGAAGTTGGCAGATATCTGATTTGACATGATGACAGATTTTGTGGATGCCTTCTCTCGTCATAAACTTGGCTTGACCTGCAACTACACAGTGTGTCCTGTTCAGCATCCATGCTTCTATCTACATGTGCCTGAATGAATTGATCAGACATCCAGGGGTCTCATTTATAAAACTGTTCGTAGGATCCTTACTAAAAGTGTATGTATGCCCAAAAGCCAAAAATGGCGTATGCAAAAAAAAACATTTAAATTCATTAAACCGCGTGTACGCACATGTGTATGCAATGTTCCCTTTATAAATCACAGATTACCCACAAGTGTGCATACATGAATCAGCCTGTTATCCCGCCATGTACACACAGATTTTTTAACCATAAATAGTCAATGCAAAGCACCTTGTCAATGCTGATAAGTATGTTAATGACCCTGGCAGTTGTTCTTTCATGACGCCGAGTCATTCCGAATCATTACGACTGGCGGAGAAAAAGTAAAAAATCTCTCAGACTCTCAAACTTCACGCACATTGTAGGTAAACCTGAGTGCACAGGCATTACGGCACTCAGGGACAGCTTTGATATACACCAGACCTACAGGTATATGATAAGATTTAACCTGAACTATATTATATCCAAACAAGTCTTAGTGATAAAGTTGAAGATTATAGTATTCATATAAAACACTTAGCTGTAACCCGCCGGTTGCAACTCTGGGGGCAGGACCTGTATTTGGACCGGGATGGCACGGTTCCAGGGCGTTGCCCTCTCTACTGTCCCCAATTCACTACATAGATCCAAGAGCAAAGCTTTAAGGAATTTAAATTGGCATATTAGCCGGTCATCGTCATGGTCCCTGAAGTCTCTTTCTCTCCTGATTCTTCCATTGGGGGTTAGTCCTCCTGCAGAGCCAGCACTGCCATCATGCAGTATTACGCACAGGGGGTCACTGCAGGATTTTTGTTAACAACAATTTGTGATTGTTAACACCTCGCTAATGCACAGCATCAACTGTACTTTAACTTGAGTATGATTTTGAATGTAGGACTTATACTTGTTATTTTTACACTGTAGTATTGTTGAGTAATAGATCTGAACCACTTCTACCACTGATTCTGACCATGCATGCACGCCCCGCTCCGCAAAACAGACTTCTTTGGTTTATTAATATTGAGCGTGTTGCATCTTCAAACTGCACCACGTTAATGGGTACCCATACAACCGCTATGATGTAGATCAGATGAACGGCTCTCCAAATAAAATCTCACACACACAGAATATGTAAGGGGATCAATAAAGTGTGTCTTCTTCATAATCATGAAGAAAATCAATTGTTTTTTTCGTTGCTTTCTATTAGGCTACATAATGCTTCTTCATTTCTTTGTCATAAAGAAATGTCACATTGCTGCTAATCTTCAAGCCAGACTTTGAGATCAGCACAAAAGCTTAGTGCCACTCACACTGGTTTTTTACATCAGAAAAGGATAAGCGACAAAAAGCACTCTTGCCGCATGCAAGCAGCACAGCTTCATTCCTTCAAAATTTGCTGTTATCTGATTGACATTGATGGAGCGAGAATGGGTTCAGGTTGAGCTTCACTGAACAGTGGTGCAGACCAGATACATATTTTAAAATAGACAGCCAGACTGAAAAGATCAAGCTATTACCAAGTGTGTGTATTGCAGCATTTAACCTTTGAAGTTATTCATTATAGTGCATATATGCTGCAATTATTTCCACGAAACTTCAGCACTGCTAATTTACTTCACCTTTTTTGCCAGTCTCATATTAGCTTCTACAGTGCTTACTTGTGCTTAAGCTTGTCTGTTGCATGAAAGAAAAGCTGTAATTAGCAAAAGATGCAGAAAAGCAAGATATAAATCAATGCATTTACTTTTTTGGAAAGTATCTTCCTAACTTTCCAAAAAGGTATGTGCATTGGATTTTATCTTCCTATTCTGCACCTTTGTGTTTGCATTATCCTGCAGTAACAGTACCATATGGTGCATTCAGTAGTCAGAGAAAGTAGTAGAAACGGTTTTGCTGCCTCTCTGCAGAACAGGTGAACATCACGCTGTGACTGGTTGCACTTTTGTAATTATGACTGATGCATTAGTGGAGACATGGTAACTGCACAGAATGTAAAAATCAGAATCAATTAAGATCTTTTTTTCTTTTTCTTCTTAGTTCAGGATAAGTGAATGTCACCATGCGTCTGCTGCTGGCAACAACAAAACAAAACTACTATGCAGGAGAATCAGAAAATAATCCACCAAAATAGTGTTGACAGCGCTAGAATATAACCAATATTTCATTTTCATACTTCATATGTCTATGTATTTTCTGCACATGATAGAGGGACAATATAAAAAATACAGCAGGATTTGCTTTATCCCTGTGTTGCATTGCATTCAAGTCCAGAGCCAAAACCCTTTCAGAGAGAAACACCAAATACCACATGTCTATTCCCAGAAGAGCATCAGGGAACCAGCATGGGCTTTGCCAGATGGACAGCAGGAGCTTACTCACTAACACAAAGTACACAAAAAGAATGTATTACGGCTGGGCACATGTAACTTTGACAGAATCAGAACTGCAGAAGACCAATGTGACTTTAAGCAGTAGCTCACAAAGGAAAAAATACATCAATAAGGAAAAGAGTGAAATTATTACGGATTAGCACTTTAGAACACACACTGTTACTTACAGAATATATATGTATTCATATTTGAACATCATCTCTGAAGTGTCCTTTTATGTGCTACCCTTCATACCTTGCCAAAATAGTTAATAACAGTAATCAGAAAAAGAAATGGTACAACATGTCTTTCTGGCTGTCTATTTGGTGTAATTTACATAAGATAGACCCTTTCAGCAACACTTAAAGATCAGACATGTTGACCCTGAAAAGAGTTAAAGCTGTACATTACACCAGCTGTACAATCTTCACTCATAATAACGGAAGATCGGCTGTTTTGTATTCAGGACGGGTTTCGCTCTCATAGCTACAAAGGCTGAAGAGGTCCCTGATGATGGAGTTAATTCCCTCTCCTTCACACCAGTGCTGAGGCATCAGATAGTCTCCGTCCCCCTGACTGGAACCCCTACTGAACTATCTGCAGGCCGGAATATGAATGCACTGATAATGCCTGAAGCATAATTACCAGACTCTCCACGCCACCATTCATTAGCGTCATGTGATCATTTTTCATCAATACCTTCTACAGAGTCATTAGCCTGCTACTAAGGCCTCTTTAAATGAGATCTGCAATCATTAGGGGGGTTATTACATTACAGTTTTTCAGTAGTTATTTTTTAATGTGTGGTTCTATAACAGCACCAAATTCAATGTTTGAGTTTGGCCAGAGGGCCAATGAGGGGTCTCCTCAACCTTGATGGCTTGCAGATACTCAGATTGTCTTTTTGCTGGTATCTCTAGTTCCTGTATCTGTCGGCATTGCTTTTATCACAAAAACTTGATTATATTAGTATTACATGGGTTAATCTTGTGATAAAAATGTGTTTCAAATCAATATCCCATCACATGCACATTGCCCAATCCGGCAGGTTTTATTTGAGATTTTCTGGTTCTTAGCTAGTCGGTCACACACTAGAGGGTGACATGGGAATCAATTGTCGCTCCTATACCAAGCCCACAAAAATATGGTGGCATGACTGCTTAATTTACACCTTTCAGAGCAAATTCATTGCTCTGAAAGGTGCAAATTAAGGCTAACATGGGAGGTCATTTGTTTCCTCTCGAATTGAGCAAAACCTAGAACCATGTTGGCCGTGTGTTTCAGACTAAAATATCTCAACAAATGTTGAATGGATTGCCATTAAATTGAGTACAGATTTTCACGGGCCTGAGAGAATAAATAATGATCAATGTGGCGATGCCTTGACCTTTCATGTAACGCCACCATCGAGTCAAAATCTTTCTATTTTTTAGATTATTTTGTGGGCATTTTAGACAGGACCCTAAAATCTTCAATTATCTTGTGAAATATCTCCACAGCTAGCAGATAGTTTGGCCATGTAACTTTGTACAGACATGGTCGTCACAGGTAAAGCCAACTGACTTTGTTAATCCCCTAGCGCCACCATTTTTTTTTTGTTCAGTGTCTCAAAACTACTGTTTTTGATGAATTGCTATGAACTTTATTGATCCTGCATTCCATCTAAGGCCATTGTCCGGTCAAAATTTAGATTTGTCATATAATAAGCTACATTGGTTTACTATCCCGCGAGATCAATTACATTGGCATCATCTTCAACTGTACTTTTTACATTGCCAAGGAGCAAATGTTAGCATGCATACATAAAAGCCAAATTGTAGGGCACTTCAACATGCTTTACATGAAACATTAAAGAGCAGTGAAAAACAATTGAAAATATAAAAACAGATAAAACACAATTTTACGACGCTAGTATAACCCATTGCTATACACATAATCCACCCGCAATCCTTGCAGTTCACAGAACAGCTGGTCTCACTGCATTTACTTTTTTAATTCTCATTATATGCTTATAGATTGTCTTCCACTTCCAATTTTCAACAATGTAACTTCAGTAACAGTGGAAAATATAAAAACAGATCAAATATGAGAAGTTACAGTGCAGTATAAGAAGAAGGCAGCATCAAAAAGAAAGGTCTTCAGCCTTGATTTAAAAGAACTGAGAGTTGCGGCTGCAGTTTTCTGAGAGTTTGTTCCAGGTATGTGGTGGATAAAAACTGAACGCCACTCCCCCTTGTTTAGTTCCGACTCTGGGGACAGAAAGCAGACAGGTCCCAGATACAATACACCCAGCCACTATCGTTATGCCAATAAAATAGACTTGAACCCTGAAATTACACTTCAGGGCCTGTGTAGGCAGCTTTACAGGCTCAAATAGAAATGACCCATTCCATCAGCTGCAACGCTTCCTGTAGATACAAGCAGTCAGTCTGGTTTTATGTGCTTTGACACTTCTCGACACACAAAATGTCCAACTTTGACGCCCTCTAGTGGTAGTATCAAAATGACAATGTGACAACAAGCAACGCTGAATGCCTGTGGACTGGACAGAGGTAAAGGCCATCGACTGCTTACTTCTACTCTGTCTCATAATGTATAATAATAAAACCATAAACTTTTGCCACTAGAATAACTAGTACAAGCCAAAGTGTTTAATGTGTGGGATGATTCTCTGTAAACTCATGCAGGTGTCAGCTGCTGTCTTGCAATTCTTTGAGGAAGAGGAAAGAGGAAATTAAACTGGTTGACACTGTCACTCTGGAGTACATGTCTGGGAAAAATGCTAATTGAGATTGCTTGAATATGGACAAGTGCAATACCTTTAATTAAAGAAAATCTATCAAGTACTGTATGTGTATGTGAGCAAGTGTGCGGGCTGTTTTTCAGGCAGGATCTTAAAAGTGTTATTTCATCACAATGATTATTTCTGCTTTCCAGATTGTAACTGTGGAAATGGGCTGTTAAACCATTCAAACTTCCATTGCATTCAGGATAAAGTACAATAGACTGTGGCTGTTTTTTGCAGTGTAATAGACTGTGGCTAAAAGTGTTTTTTAATACCCCTGTGGCTGTTTTTGCAGTGGTATTACCAAAAGGAATTTATGGATTTTATCTCATTTAAAATGTTACATTTCTGCTTTCCAGATTACCAATAGACTGTGGCTGTTTTTGCAGGATATTAAAAACAATGTGGCTGTTTTTAGAGAAATGAGTGGCTGTTTTTAAATTACCAATAGACTGTGGCTGTTTTTTAGTGATATTACCAATAGACTGTGGCTGTTTTTGCAGTGATATTACCAATAGACTGTGGCTGTTTTTGCAGTGGTATTACCAATAGACTGTGGCTGTTTTTGCAGTGGTATTACCAATAGACTGTGGCTGTTTTTGCAGTGGTATTACCAATAGACTGTGGCTGTTTTTGCAGTGGTATTACCAATAGACTGTGGCTGTTTTTGCAGTGGTATTACCAATTTGGCTGTTTTTGCAGGTATTACCAATAGACTAGACTGTGCTTTTTGCAGTGATTTTGCAGTGGCAGTGATATTACCAATAGACTGTGGCTGTTTTTGCAGTGGTATTACCAATAGACTGTGGCTGTTTTTGCAGTGGTATTACCAATAGACTGTGGCTGTTTTTGCAGTGATATTACCAATAGAATGTGGCTGTTTTTGCAGTGGTATTACCAATAGACTGTGGCTGTTTTTGCAGTGTGACTGTGGCTGTTTTTGCAGTGATATTACCAATTGAGCAGTGATATTACCAATTGACTGTGGGACTTCTACCAACAGGAGGATGGACTTCACCTACAGTATGTTCATGTTTGGGTTCCATCAAAACCTCATATATACTGGAACCCCAGGAAAGAGGACAACAAAAGAGTTACATTTACCAATTACAATGTTTATCGGGAAATCAGCCTCATTATCCAGTTGATTTTTTTCCCCAGCACAGAGCAGCAATTCAAGTGTAACAGTTATTCCAGCATTATGACATTTGTTCAAGAGCATTAATAAAAATCCATATAGGTATATCAGCACTTAATCATTCTAAAAATAAAAACAATGTAAGCCTCAAATTAAGTCAAAAACAACCTGATTGATATAACGAATAGAAAATTACAAAAAGACATTGAAAACAGTGAATGAAAAGTATTTGAAATATGTACCAATCAAGAGTTCTCATATACACAATACAACAAAGTACAAACATGAAATGAGTCTTTTTAAGAGTGCACATGAAGCAGGACCTGTCAAGTATGGTGTAAGGGGGTAAGAGAGGAAGGACAATTAGTTTTTTCCTACTACAGCATCTCAGTTATGTAACACGTCACATTCACCCCCTTTCTTAGATAACCCTTGATATGTTCATTGACATTAAGTAACTGTTTAACTGACAAAGTAAAAAAAAAAAATATCTTTTAGATTAGGCTGCCAAGATCAAAATGACCATTCCATCAGCATGTATTCATCAAAATGAAATGTATCGTTGCAAGAGTCCATCTCATAATATCACAATCAGTTTGAAAGCTAATTAATACCAAGAAGTGCACCAGAATATTTCTGTTATAGTATATTATATATATATATATATATATATATATATATATATATATACACACACACACACACACACACACACACACACACACACACAGGTAAAAGCCAGTAAATTAGAATATTTTGAAAAACTTGATTTATTTCAGTAATTGCATTCAAAAGGTGTAACTTGTACATTATATTTATTCATTGCACACAGACTGATGAATTCAAATGTTTATTTCATTTAATTTTGATGATTTGAAGTGGCAACAAATGAAAATCCAAAATTCCGTGTGTCACAAAATTAGAATATTGTGTAAGGGTTAAATTTTGAAGACACCTGGTGCCACAAAGTAATCAGCTGATTAACTCAAAACACCTGCAAAGGGCTTTAAATGGTCTCTCAGTCCAGTTCTGAAGCCTACACAAACATGGGGAAGACTTCAGATTTGACAGCTGTCCAAAAGGCGACCATCGACACATTGCACAAGGAGGGAAAGACACAAAAGGTTATTGCTGAAGAGGCTGGCTGTTCTCAGAGCTCTGTGTCCAAACACATTAATAGAGAGGCAAAGGGAAGGAAAAACTGTGGTCAGAAAAAGTGTACAAGCGATAGGGATCACCGCGCCCTGGAGTCAGTGCTTCAAGATCCACCACCAAGAGACGCTTGAAAGACATGGGTTTCAACTGCCGCATACCTCGTGTCAAGCCACTGTTGACCAAGAAACAGCGCGAAAAGCGTCTCACCTGGGCTAAGGAAAAAAAAAGAGCTGGACTGCTGCTGAGTGGTCCAAAGTCATGTTTTCTGACGAAAGCAAATTTTGCATTTCCTTTGGAAATCGAGGTCCCAGAGTCTGGAGGAAGACAGGAGAGGCACAGGATCCACGTTGCCTGAAGTCTAGTGTAAAGTTTCCACCATCAGTGATGGTTTGGGGTGCCATGTCATCTGCTGGTGTCGGTCCACTCTGTTTCCTGAGATCCAGGGTCAACGCAGCCGTCTACCAGCAAGTTTTAGAGCACTTCATGCTTCCTGCTGCTGACCTGCTCTATGGAGATGGAGATTTCAGGTTCCAACAGGACTTGGCGCCTGCACACAGCGCAAAATCTACCCGTGCCTGGTTTACGGACCATGGTATTTCTGTTCTAAATTGGCCAGCCAACTCCCTGACCTTAGCCCCATAGAAAATCTGTGGGGTATTGTGAAAAAGGAAGATGCAGAATGCCAGACCCAAAAACGCAGAAGAGTTGAAGGCCACTATCAGAGCAACCTGGGCTCTCATAACACCTGAGCAGTGCCAGAAACTCATCGACTCCATGCCACGCCGCATTAATGCAGTAATTGAGGCAAAAGGAGCTCCAACCAAGTATTGAGTATTGTACATGCTCATATTTTTCATTTTCTTACTTTTCAGTTAGCCAACATTTCTAAAAACTCCCTTTTTTGTATTAGCCTTAAGTAATATTCTAATTTTGTGACACACTGAATTTTGGATTTTCATTTGTTGCCACTTCAAATCATCAAAATTAAATGAAATAAACATTTGAATGCATCAGTCTGTGTGCAATGAATAAATATAATGTACAAGTTACACCTTTTGAATGCAATTACTGAAATAAATCAAGTTTTTCAAAATATTCTAATTTACTGGCTTTTACCTGTATGTATGTATATATATATATATATATGAAATAGCCAAAGTGTGCTTAGTAGATCTTTCTAGCATAATATCTTAGAAACATTTACCAATACGTAATTTCATTTAAGAAACATCAGTGGTTCTTTAAGTGTTAGTGTAGGAAACACAGATACACTAAGTTAAACTTTTCTAACACAGTAAAACATTTGTTAAAAAGGGTCAATTCAGCTATCCACAGTCATTGTTTGCAGTTTAGTTAGTTGCTAATGTTTTGCAACTAAATCAAGCTATGTGGCCATATGCCATCATTATTATTGTTAATATAATTATCATTGTGTGAACTGACCCCTTAAATTATTATCTTAGTTTAACAATGCTACAAAGTCAGTCCAAGTCATCCTTTTTAAACATTAATTGTAGTGTCAGCAGAGCACCATTACAGCTCGTAGCCTCACGATGCTGAGCTTGAGATGTGTCACGCCCTGAAACTCCAGCTCCTCTGAAAGGGCTGGAAGGGCTTCTTGATGTTGAAAAACATGATGTGAGGTTTGAGTCGTGGGGTTTTATCAGGTACTACAGCAGCCTTGCTTTCCTCTGTGGGAAATCGATTGCGGTAGACCTCTGGGTAGGACCTCTGGAACTAAAAAGCGGAGGATGAGCATCATTACTGTCCATTACATGCCAAAATGGACCTAACACATACCGTTTGGATGGGGATTGTGCTCGTAGGTGAGTATTCCAGCACATTCGTAAACATAAATGGCTCATTTGTATATTTTACAGTACATTGTTTAAGTAATCTGAAATTGTGATGGGCAAATACAGCAAAATCAAAGAAACGCCTCCTACATTTTAACATTTCAACATAGTATAGCCATACCTGTTTAAGCCTTTTCCTCTTGTCCTTGGCAGGGAGTTCTTTGTCTGCTATCAGGCCTTCCAGCAGCGCCTGCAGGGGGGTCTGGGTTCCTATTACCTTCTGCTCCTCGGACTCCACCCTGCTGATCTGTTTACAGAATGCTGGAGATGCACTGCTGTCCGTGTCTGAACCTGCGTATTTGATCTGATGGAAGACACAAAGGGAATGTTGGGTTAATGTAAAAGTTAGCGATAAACTGGTGTGACAAACTGATTTTCCGAATAGTTGCTCTCCTGCTTTTTATTACAGTATTAAAAAATAAAGAAGTAGATGGAAGTACATTAGGACTACTCTACTCACGGTCAAGGTTCTTGTGCAAAACAAGCAAAAGCACTTATACAAAAAGAATACAGCCAGTATCCTGAAGCTCTTCATTTCTTACACTGCACTTCACTCTTGTATTCGCATCTTATTATCCATCTGTCTGTCTGTTAAAAATCATCTACTGTATCTATCTATCTGGTCTTTAATGTGACTTTAAATTGCCTTGTTGCTAAAATGTGATATAAAAATAAAGTGGCCTTGCCTTACAACCTCCAGCCTGTCAGTCAGTCACCAGGCAACAGAAAACACTGTTGTGCCTACCTGTCTCAGACAAAGTGTACCCGCACTGCGATTGTTTTTAGCCCACCATTATATTATATTTCCGCAAACGGTGTCTGCATGGAATTTTAAAAAACTGTCACAACACTTTATCGGCATTGCCTTGACTCTGTGTGAGGCAACATAGTTTTGCTTTGTCAGCACCGCACCTCCTGCGTGTCAGAGCTGAGCCTCGCTTTCTCTCTTAACATGCAGCGGGGACAGATATGCTCTCAGGTACCGAAATTTGGCACCGCTTGATTTGACGTGAATCAGTCCTCGGTAGTACCGACGTAATTTGGTTGGTACCCTAAACACAACACAGCGGGTGGCTGCTGGTAATACCTACATGTTCCCCAAATGAGGACAACTGATAACTAGTAAAAAAAAAGGAGTGGTAACCGTTTTAAAACCTCATTTACAGCATTCAGTTTAGATGACACCATGTTTTTAGTCATATTCACACGCGTGGGATGTGTATGCCTATCCATCCACTCTTGGACTAAAAAGATAAAATCAATCATATCAATACAGTGTGTGGTCTACATTTTTTTATGTGCCTGCCAAAAAAAACATGCACAAATCAATATGAACCCACCAACAATAGTCCACAACGTTTTCTAATAAAAAATCTGTATACCATATGCTGGCCCACATGCACAGTTATTCATTTAAAGAAACACTACAGTTATAGGGTTACATTAAAGAAAACAGGTTAGCCTTGAAGCAGTGGGGAACACAGGCAATTAACATCCTATGGTCGCCTCATTTCTGGTATTATATGGTGTTTCCCATGGCAACAGATATGAACCAGTTACAGGAAAAGCAGGCTTCAGTGCAGCAGGGATAGTGTTGGTATTAAATATCAGATTTGGATTAGCAATACCTCTTTCATTTAATGTTATGGATGTACAAACTAAATGTATGCAATTGCCATAATTAAAGATTCTCATATGTTCATATTCTCATATTTTGTGAATTTAATTTCATGCCGGGATCATTCTGCAATAATGCTGCTAACCAGCTTCTCCCACCTCCACTCCTGCAGATGTCAGTTAACTACAGAAGCAAACCAGAATAAGTGATTTTACCAGATGAACACTAAAGTTGCGATCCGATGATTTGCCACAGGGTTGTGTGTCGGGGGGAGGGTCAATGAAACGGCCTAATTTAATAATAATAAGTCTCTTTAACCTCCCAATGTAGCACAAGTAGACTTTATATTTCACGACTAGGCTACGGTTTTCCGTCACATTGTTTATAGATCTTGACGTTTCTGAATGCACTTGAAGGCAGCTTCCTTTCCCAGAGAAAGATAAAGAGTTGAGTAAGAAAGATTGACTGTGCTTTGTTGTTTTAAACATTTAGCTGTTTAACTCCTGGGCAGTTCAGTTCTTGTGTTTCGTGTTTTAAAATTCTGTGTGGCAGCAATAAAGTCAGTGATGTTTCCTGCACGGACTCTCACACCGCCTCAAACACACGGACAAGGCTGATCGCGGGTTATATGCCACCGCAGTATGACTTTGAGTTGCGTTTCTCCAAAAGTTGAGTCAGTCTCAACCCTGCTGCAGCCTAAAAGCACTACTGGGGCGGCTGTGGCTCCGTGGTAAGTCCTTGGGCAAGACAATGAACCCCAATTGCCATTGATGCTGCGCCATCTGAGGATAAATGTGTGTGTACGTTTATCTGAGGAGTAGGTGGCACCTTGTACGGTAGCCTTGGCCACAGTGTATGAATGTGTGTGAATGGTGAATAGTTCCTGTACTATATAAAAGTGCTTTGAGTAGTCGCTAAGACTAGAAAAGCTCAGTCTAGAAAAGAACAGTCCATTTACATTTACTATCCCCATTTAAAATGTGGCATTTTTGCCACACCGTCTGGCAGGCTGTGTGAATGCCCACTAAACAACAACGCAGGGGAATTGCCTCAAGCTAATGCGACAAGTGCTTTCCACTCACATTAATATAATGTATGTAATATCCCGATTTTATGTGGCTGTAATTCATTTCTACATTTACCAGTGACTGTACTACTTTTTCACACTTTGTGCTTGGCAATATGATGGAACAAATCTGGATTATCTTCACAAATGATGCGCAGACATGGCTCAAACTAGGGCTGCACGATATGAGGAAAATATCAAATTGCGATTATTTTTGATCGATATTGCGATTGCAATATGGTTCACGATATTGGAAGGAATGATCGTTTTTGTATCACTCATTTTCATTGAAAATTCTTTGAAAGAAATTAAAATGATTATAGTTTGATTTTTGCGGATCTGTACCAAACAAAAGATTATTTTTCTTCAGTCTGTAGGATACGATTACTGAAGTCCCTCCAAACAGTGCACTGACTTGAACTCTTTTGAGGTGCGACAGGTGCTCCTCGACCTGGCGACGCAGCTTGGAGGGAACTTGGAAGATGGTGTTGTGGTGCTCCATCATGAAGGTCACCAATTTAGTGGCAAGCAGCTCATCCAGGTCCATCTCATCCACTGAGCCCAGAACGCAGTGCGAGAACATTTGCACCATCTGGACAGAGACCACAACAGGACAAGGGTAAGAAACCAACTGCCAGCTACACTACATACCAACTATTCTAGTCACGTTACAACAAAATCATATCGATGGTATACACAATGTGAGGAGCACATTATTTCACTCGCTGTAGCTATTTCCAGAAGCTTTCCGCAGTTTTACTTAAAACGAAAAGTGACTTTACTTGAAGGATCTTTTGTTTATGTAGTGAAGAGTGTTTTTTAAAGTATGTTAGTTCCCCTGGGAGGAATTGTCATGATAGTTTTTTTCTATGGTTTCAGGATTCTGTGAGGAAATGAGTGCAAGTCTGGTGCTGCAGTGACCATGAGGGGTATCATTCCCTGAATACACAATTCTCACGTTATCTCTAGTATACCACATGTGAGACAGCCATTTAACAATAGCACTGAAGTACTGCAATTCTTCAGATGAAGATGATGGCACTGGTAATTGTTGTTAAAGCTATAGTGTGCAACTATTTTATATTAATGTCCATTGCATTCAAGCCATTGCCATATCAGTTCATACTAAGCTAATTAAGCTTGTGGAGCCATTAATCAGCACCACAAAACTCTCAGTATATCTCAGTATGGCTATGTTTACAAAACAGTGGAGTCCGATGACATGCACGTGCAGATGCTCGAGGAATGCTCTTTACGTCACCGCTGAGAAAGGACAACAGCAGCATTCAGCTTTGGAGACAAAGAGGACTGCTGCAGCAGGTGAAGGCATGGCTGAAAAGCCGAAGAAGAGCTTGTAAAATGTTTTGGTCTGTGATTGTACTGCTAGGAAAAGATCTATACACTCAGAAGGACTAACACCCAAAAAAGAAAGTGACCGCCTACATTGCTGTTGCATAAAAATTACAAGATAAATTACTTCCTCTGAAGAGTCCCACCTTGATTTAACGGCATACCGCTAGTAGCAACTGTATAGTATATACATATAATATTGTATAGGAGTAATAGCAAGCATTGTGCAGTTAGTGTATACGCATTGCAGGGGTCGATCGATAAAATTCAAATCCTCGGAAATGTATGGCCACGTCTACCATGGGCAGATTCAGACCATTCAGTATTCCAATCTACGTTTCTAGGAAGAGATTGACTTTTAATAGGTAGCAAGAATTCTGAAGTGACAATATTCCGGCACTCTCTCTCTGCCCCTTGGCCTGCATATTTGTTTCCTTGTCTCCAATGGAGAATGTGTCACCTTGCAAAGTCCAATTCAGACAAACTGTGAAATTCAACCTCTCTTACACAATATAAAAGCTTCCTAAAAAGGCAGTATGCATATGAACTACAAAACGTTCATATTTGTAGTATTTAGATTGTTTATTACAGTGTGCCTATATCGCTGTGCTGCTTTCTGGGATTTCCCAACAATCCTAGTCTCATTTGAAGCAGTACAAGTACAAGTTAACTCGTAGATATGTTTACCAGTGTGCGGGTACCAAGGGTGTCATTGAGTGGAGGCAGGTTGGGATTCTGGCAGACCCGGGACATGAGACGCAGTAACAGCTGGAGGCGTCTCCGGTTGGGCGGCGGCAGTAAGAGACAGCTGAATTGAAGAGCCTCAGTGGCGACCTCCTGCTCCTGCAGCAGACCTGCAGAGATACGAGGAGAGAAGACGTGAGGGAAAACATTCGGGCTAGATACAAAATGAACACCAGCAACTGTTTATTTGTAGCAGTGTTTAAATATCAGTGGTGAATCACTCACTCAGAATGTTGACAAAGACTTCATATAGATGGAAAGTCAACAGGGGTTCTTTGAGTCTCTGAAAGTAATCGCCCACTGTTTTCAGAACATCCCTCTCGAAACCCGGGTACACTGGCTGTTTGCTTTCATTGGCATTAGGCCCTGAGAAAGAAGACAGATGCCACTTTTAGTGCTTCACACAGAATGCCAACTTGTAAGAAAATATACAGTTAACCTCCATTAAATGCATGAGCTTAAACATGCAAAATTGTAAAAAGTGAGATTTTTTATCTATATCAAACATGTGGAGACCATGGCACCGACTCTTTTAAAACCATCATTGGTGCCCTGCCACACAAAACTGCTTTTACGTGCATTTTTTAAAATATGTTAGGTCCATATGTGTTTGTGTTGTTGTGAATGTGAAAATGAACTGCTACCTCCTCTGTCAGCTCTAGCCACTGAAAAGAAATAAGAGGAGAAATCAGGCTGATTACAAAAGCTAATCAGTCTGGGTATTTCTTTGTACTACTATGGGCTAACGGTTGACATAGAAACAATCAGACATACATTTAAATGACCTCTGTAAATAGACAGTGTTACATGCTGCCGCTGGTAGGGGCAGTAAATCCAACTTGTCCTACTTTCACTTAACTACGGTGCTGTAAAGTCTAGACATAATCAATCATAATAACTAATGTTAGGGAAATCTATTAAATATACACTCACCAGCCACTTTATTAGGTACACCTGTCCAACTGCTCGTTAACACTTAATTTCTAAGCAGCCAATCACATGGCGGCAACTCAGTGCATTTAGGCATGTAGACATGGTCAAGACAATCTCCTGCAGTTCAAACCGAGCATCAGTATGGGGAAGAAAGGTGATTTGAGTGACTTTGAACGTGGCATGATTGTTGGTGCCAGAAGGGCTGGTCTGAGTATTTCAGAAACTGCTAATCTACTGGGATTTTCACGCACAACCATCTCTAGGGTTTACAGAGAATGGTCCGAAAAAGAAAAAACATCCAGTGAGCGGCAGTTCTGTGGGCGGAAATGCCTTGTTGATGCCAGAGGTCAGAGGAGAATGGCCAGACTGGTTCGAGCTGATAGAAGGGCAACAGTGACTCAAATTACCACCCGTTACAACCAAGGTGGGCAGAAGAGCATCTCTGAACGCACAGTACGTCGAACTTTGAGGCAGATGGGCTACAGCAGCAGAACAGGAAACTGAGGCTACAATTTGCACAAGCTCATCGAAATTGGACAATAGAAGATTGGAAAAACGTTGCCTGGTCTGATGAGTCTCGATTTCTGCTGCGACGTTCGGATGGTAGGGTCAGAATTTGGCGTCTACAACATGAAAGCATGGATCCATCCTGCCTTGTATCAACGGTTCAGGCTGGTGGTGGTGGTGTCATGGTGTGGGGAATATTTTCTTGGCACTCTTTGGGCCCCTTGGTACCAATTGACCATCGTTGCAACGCCACAGCCTACCTGAGTATTGTTGCTGACCATGTCCATCCCTTTATGACCACAATGTACCCAACTTCTGATGGCTACTTTCAGCAGGATAATGCGCCATGTCATAAAGCTGGAATCATCTCAGACTGGTTTCTTGAACATGACAATGAGTTCGCTGTACTCAAATGGCCTCCACAGTCACCAGATCTCAATCCAATAGAGCATCTTTGGGATGTGGTGGAACGGGAGATTCGCATCATGGGTGTGCAGCCGACAAATCTGCGGCAACTGTGTGATGCCATCATGTCAATATGGACCAAACTCCCTGAGGAATGCTTCCAGCACCTTGTTGAATCTATGCCACGAAGAATTGAGGCAGTTCTGAAGGCAAAAGGGGGTCCAACCCGTTACTAGCATGGGGTACCTAATAAAGTGGCCGGTGAGTGTATATTGGCCAATGTATCGTAAAATTGGATTTTTAAATGACCAAATATTTGTATCGATATCTGCTTTAAACATTCTTTATCAGTCGGGCTCTAGTAGTAACCTAATATACCATCATTAGTGAGATTAAACTACATTCTTGGTTATATTTGCATTGTATAACGCATTCAAAAAACAGAAACATAACTCTAGCTGCGCACATGAACAGATGCGCAGTATTAGCACATACATAAAAGAGCACCCTCGTGAATTAGCCTACTGTTGCTAACGTACATTCATAATTCTTACATAACGTTTTCCGTACCCACAGTACGTCAGACTAACTTATTGATGCACGCACACAGTAGTGTCCACAAAGTCAGTCCAATGAGGGGAGAAAGGAAAGTGTGAAAGCGTTCCATGTTAACGCCTTTTCTCTCTCGCTCGAGACCGCCGTGTCCAAGCCGAGGTGTAGAGCATGACCTTACCGCATGCTGATACGTTACTAGTCCAGGTAGAAGGAGCTACTATACTGACAGGGAGAGAGAGAGAGACTTTATCACTACAAATTGGTAGCACGTAAGAGGGGGGGGGAGGAAGTAGCTTTGCTAGTTGTCACTTTCCCGTCCACTAGGATTAGCGTGTGTCTGACAGGGTGGGGGGGCGTGACATCATGATGGTAGCTTTCCATAGTGATGGCTGACAGGCATCACTATGGAGAGCCACCATCGTGATGCCACGACAATGATATCGTTCATCGACACAACTCTATTACAGAGTCCATGGTAGAACTTCAGACATTACCACAAACTAATGAAATCCGTGTGGCAGGGCACCTTTAAAGTGTGCTTTAGCTTACAGACAGGAGGCTTACTCAATCATTTTAGAGATTTTACCACTGCAGTTCCAAACAATTTTTAGACTGAGCACAAAATGTATACTTACAATTGGCAAGGCATTTCATTGCTGATACCACCCAATACGGCATGTCCTCTGGAGATGCAACAGAGATAAGAGTCATAATATAAAAGTTGCAACTAAATAATTGTTATTATATGTAATTGTGAATCAGATGCATCATACCGGCTTTGTTCTCCAATATGACTATGCCCGTCTTATTAACGCTGAACACATTGTGAACAATGTGCTTGCCGTTCACATGCGTTGGGTTTAATACTCCATCCAATGACGTTAGGCCCAACACTCTCTGTAAACTAAAACAACAGAGTTGGCATTAAGTCTCTTGTACATTGGTTCCCAAACTGCAACCCCAGGGTGCCATGCCATGGTCTTAAACATGTCTGGGAACCAACGATCTAGAGCAAAAGATACACACAACATGAACAGTGGAAATGTTTAACTAGGTATATAAAAGGGTTACATACTGGGCAACCGTCATGGACTTCCAGATGTGGTCCACTTGCTTTGGAGTTATCTCCTTCCTTCGTATGAGCTTGCATTCATGCACATCCCCAATAGCTACACTGTGCCTTTTGTTCCACAAATCTGAGGTCTGATCAAAAAGGAATGGAGACATGAATAGAAAAGTGTCCTTCTGATGTACAGAGTGAGATAAAACATAGAAAGCCCTTACAATCCAGTACAAACAGGCTTGTAATGGAAAAAAAACACTTATGTAAGAAATAAAACATAGCTTTGGAAAAGAAAATGTTTGAATTGTGGTTGACATTGATTCAGAGATTTGTTGACTATTTGTAATGGTATAGGACTGAATTTACTTCAGATGGCAACATATTACACTATTATATGGAAGGACAAAAACTGTAAATCTTACACATATGTAAATAAGGTGGACAATTTTATTAAAAACACCCTTCAATAGGGCTGGGCAATATATCAATATTATATCGATATCGTGATATGAGACCAGATATCATCTTAGATTTTGGATATTGTAATTTTGTAATACGACGGCGTAATAAGTTTTGTCTTTCTTGGTTTTAAAGGCTGCATTACAGTAAAATTGTCCTTTTCTGAACTTACCAGACTGTTCTAGCTGTTATATTATTTGCCTTTACCCACCTAGCCATTAAATCCACATTACTGATGTATCAAAAATCCAATCCACAAAATATTTTGTGAAAGCACCAAATGTCAATCCTACAATATCGCCGCAATATCAATATCTAGGTATTGGGTCAAAAAATTTGTGATTTTTGATTTTCTTCGTATCGCCTAGACCTAACCTTCAATATAATGCTGCCCAACATAACACAGCCATGAAGATGTGCCGTAGAACTGAGTTCAACAGAGAAACAACTGCAGAAGCTGTCTGAACAAACACTGAAGGTAAAGAAGTATTTTTGTATTTATGAAGTGGTTTTCAGTGTGCTGTTTAACCTTGAGTGCAGAATGATGTAAATGTCAGCAAACAGGAGTAATTAGAAGAAATAAGATACTTTAAATGTTTTCATTTGACATTTGCGCTCTATTACGTTTGCATATGCGTACACATTTTATGCACAGCATGAGTTTAAGCAAGCAATTGAGGAGCTAAAACATCTTTGTCTCTTTCTCACCATGACAGCAGACTTCAGGGGTGGAATGTTTTCCCGCTGAGGCAATTCTTCGTAGTCGTCCCAGCGAATGAGTCTGGGAAGGTCAGCGCTGTCTCTCAACAGAGGCCTTGTTGGAAAAGACTTGAGGGGGGACGAGGAGGGGAACCTGGAGCAAAGACAACAGCACCAGGCTTAGCTGACGGAGGAAAGGGCAAACTGGGAAGATGCAGCAGCAATGCCAGTTGTGTATCAACTAACAAATAGCAGTACAGGGTGACAAAGAAGCACCTGTACAGACGGCCATTGTCTTCAAAGTCCTCTGACCCATGGCGTCCCTTGATGTCCTCTATGACATGGGCCTTGAGGAACTTCCTGAGCAGCTGCAGAGTCTGGTAACGAGTCACCTCGGGGCCAAAGTTGTAGTTGCGCCTCAGCAGCTCATGCAGATAATCCACAGCCTCGGATCCTGTGAAACTACAATCATAGTAGCGGAAGTGCGCCCAGTGCCTTCTCAGCGGCATGCCTCCACGGAAGAGTTTAATGGTTTCATTCCACTGTGTGAAAGAGAGACAGATGTGACAAAGGCAGATAATGTGGTTTGAAAAATGCTGTAGAACTTTGGTGACAGACAGCAAATTTAGTGAGTGCTCCTTTGTAATTTAGTATAAAGCTCTATTTGCACGGGACTATTACTAGTAGCTTGTAATAACTGCGAAGGTCATCTATGATCTTAATCCCATGTCAATTGCCATATTATTTGTCAAGTAAAAATTCCACTGCAAGTTACCTCCCATACTTCGCACAGACGTTGTGTGATAATATCAGCCTGGTGAGAATCAACATCTGTGATTGGGAGCTGTACTCAATGCGTTGGCAATAATAAAGGAAAGTCTTGACATATCATATGTGGGTGACAATGTCAATAAAATCAAATAAAGTATAGACTTTGCTTAGCCCGTGCGCCACACGAAACACAGACATGGGGGGTAATTTTCCTGGTAATACTAGTCCTGTGCGAATAGGGAATATTATACTGTTACATGGTATTTAAAAGTTACAACTCTGATAGAGCACAGATGACGTTTCATGCGTTCAACAAGTTGTTGTCTGGGACATTTTTGTAATTACTGTCAGAAAGAGATGCACAAAACATAATGTGTGTAAAAATAGACTATTATACAGCCCTAGGGAATAATATGGTTTATGCATGTTCTTAAATTTCATAGACTAAAAATTGCAGCATAAAAGCTGTGCATGTAATGGCCACAAATGTCTCTTTTCATAATGATGAAAATCACACAATGGATCCAGAACACACTCATCTGGTCACCAAAAAGTAGGCAGATATCCCAACAAATGGAACATTATCTCCTCAGTGTTTTGGATAGTGCAGAGGTTACGGGTTATTAGATTTCACAAAGTATCCAGTTGGCCAGGAGAAAAAATGAAGGAAGTAGATGAAAGCAGAGAGAGAGATGTAAAAGCCTAACTCAAGGCTAGCCCTGAGAGCCTAAAGAAAAGCATTACATTCATTACAAGATGCATAAAAAGGTTCTGAACCACAGAAGGTAACCAGTGTAGAGAGTGTCCCTGTATGTCTGCCTCTACCTTCTTTTCTGAGAAAAAAAAGCCATTTTTTTTTTTTTTAAATTTATGTTTTTATTGATCCCTCAATACAATAAACTTTGTATTTACATTTTAGGCGTACTTGTAACCTTTGTGTATTTTAATACCAGATTGCACACATGCAATACACAGTTAGCTAACTAACAGAAGTCTGAAAAGACTGTTTTTTTTTTTACTGTAGCTGATTAAAAAAGGCAGAAACCAAGGGAAAGGATACACAAATAGTATCATCATTCTTGTTTTTCAAGTGGACTGCAAACTATTTATCCTTCATCCAGATTCAGCATGGGACCTTTCAGCAGAGACTCTCTTGTCACAGTAATAAGCTTCATTTTTTTCTTCACATTTTGGCTGTCACAGTGAGGCACAAGTGCAAGTAACAAAAGTGAAAGATGGCTGAAATCCATTTAGCTACTTTGGTTTCAAGGTTCTGCTATTGTGCATGCTGGTAGCTCAATGAGACACTTGAGCAGAATGTAGCCATCATGTTGTTAGTAACATCTGTGCCTTTCTTAATATGACAAGTCAAAATGTCAGCTATAAAAAGCTTACAGGGACATTTTAAATAACATGAAATGGGTGAAATATGCTGTGTTCCAGGCAACACCTTCTACCTGTGAAAAAGTGCCCTGGAACGGCAGTCAAACCTGAACTTGTACCCAGTTATGGTTTCTGATGTCTCACTCTCTCTCTCTCTCTCTCTCTCTCTCTCTCACACACACACACACACACACACACACACACACACACACACACACACCAGTAACAGTAACACATAACTTATGCACTTGCTAGCATTTAAATTTGCCTTTCAAAATAAAATGACGTGTTCCAACTAGGGCTGCCCTCAACTAAAGAAATTCTTAGTTGACTAACACTTATATGATTTTGTCGATTGTATTGTAATTGATTAGTGGATTTAATCGACAGAGCTGTGCGCTTTGAGGGGTGGTTAAGACTAGAAAAGCACTATATAAATGCAGTTAATAAACCATCTGTAAAACTGAATTTCTACACAATAAATCCTGCAAAAGCACCACTTTAAATCTTGTTTTCACCAAAAATATTCACATACCTGTAAGTTTCTTGAAATTGAGTAATTAAGCATGAATAAGCATAAAAAATGACTTATCAACTAATGAAATCTTAGTCGACTAAGACCAAAACCACAGATTAGTCGACTAATCGACTAAGAGGGGACAGCCCTAGTTACAACATATACATTTCGTATGTGATTTTGCACAATGTATATAAGCAATTTATTAAAAGTTGAAAGGGTTTCAAGAGTCCGAGCAACAGCTAGTGATCTTGTAGAAACAGTTGAGTGTGTTGCGTTTGATGCTAAATGGAATTTTAAAGTCCAGGGCACATGCTACGTTAACATAGTAAACACGTTAGCATTACTTTCAACATGTTTGACATATCTGCATGCAGTTAGTCTAAATGTAAACATCTTGGAAATTTCTTGTAAAAAGGTGATTTTATAATGCTAAATGGTGCTTAGTTCTGAAAGAGTCGCAACAACATTAAGCATGTAGCGTTAGGCAGGTGCTTATGGTGCTACTACTAGGACTTCAGAGCAGAGCCCCATTTTTCCCCAAAGTTGCTTTTGTTGACTTTTCTTACTTTTAAGAGTTTTTTCGAGCCTCTCTTTTTTCGTGAGGCCAATATTTTAAACGCTGTAGTTGTAAAACAACTTACATTTACGACTAAGTTTAAGTATAACGTTACGTCAGCTTTCGTCTGCTTAGCTTAGCATGAATGTAAATTAAACTTTAGCACATTCAGTTTAGCACGTATTTAGTTTTTGCACGTATAATTTCTCTGTGCTTTGCTAACGTTACCAACTGACTCACCAGCTTGGTCGCCCTGTATGGACCCGTTCCGATGACTTTACCGTCCATTCTGATAGTGATAACCCACTTCACTCGTATGAAAACATGAAGAAATGTATATTTTATAGGCTTGTTAGAGCTTCAGCAGCGGATGAAAACAAGCGAGCTGTGCTACCTGAGTATCTCAACAGAAACGTTGCTGCCAACTTTGAATCTCGTGCGTCACATCATTTGAACGACGTGATTAGACAGCGAGCTGGTCACGTGACCACAGCATTTCTGAGTGGAGATGAGAAGTGACGTTCAATTGCAGCTTCTACTAGGCTACTACTATAATGTATGGAGGACCATGTCTTTCATATTTAAAAATAAATACAGAAATAAATAAATGCTCAATAAATAAATAAGCACACAATTAATTGCCCCAAAAAATACAATGAAGAAATAAATGTAGGTAGAAATTAAATTATACAGTGAGACATAAATGTATATATCTATTTTAATTAGCTTCTTTATTTATTCACCTTTGTAATAATTACCTTATTTATTTATTGTCCGTTATAATCTTCAACTTTATTTATTCCTTACTTATTTTTTAAATGTATTTATTTCTGTGTGTGTTTAATTTTTTTGTCTGTTTTATTCTTCCGTTGCATTTTCTACCCTATTTATTTTCACCCCTGGTATTTATTTCTGCCTGTCACTTTTACATTTCTGCCTGTCACTTTTACATTTCTACATGCATTTCTGCCTCATTATGCAAATGAGGAGGGGCTGGTCTTAAGGGGTTAACTTCTGCCCATTGGTTGGTTAGCATTTTACTCCCTCGGTCAATCTACATGCCACCGGCCACAGACACAAACACAGATGGCTAGCTACGGTGAAATAAATACAATAAATAAATAAGGTAATTCGTTTTAAAGGTGAATAAATAAAGAAGCTAATTAAAAGAGATATATACATTTATGTCTCACTGTATAATTTAATTTCTACCTACATTTATTTCTTCATTGTATTTTTTGGGGCAATTAATTGTGTGCTTATTTATTTATTGAGCATTTATTTATTTCTGTATTTATTTTTAAATATGAAAGACATGGTCCTCCATATAATGGCACATCAGTTGCAATTATTAGGGGTCCAAGCCCGAAGGATGCGTGGACCGCAGTAACGCAAAGCGATACGCGGTTCACACAGCAGGGCTGTGGGACCCTATTGTTTTCCTGGGGTTTCTTCTTCTTCTTCTTCTTCTTCTTCTTCTTCTTCTTCTTCTTCTTCTTTATTCTTTTCCGCATAAAACTGCAGCTGCAGCCTAAACCATACATGGTGGCGACGCGCTATTTTTAGGACTGTTTCGAAAGTCTGCAAAGACCTCAGACGCAAAAATTGACCCACGTCCACCACTAGGTGGCGCTATAGCAGAAAAAAACCGCGTTTGGCCCTATAACTCACAAACCATACATCAGTGGGGTATTGATTGGTGTGCTCCCCGGGTTGTTTGGGACGACTTGCGCGGGGAGGCTTGGACCCCGTTGTAACTGCTTGCAGTTCTAGTTTATCTATACTCTTATGTTATGAGCTGTGATGACTGAATGTTTGTAAATTGATTTCTAAATAAAAAAAATAAAAAAATACTACTATAATGGCCTACTAATTATCAACTTTTAATTTGGAGAAGAGGTTTTAAAAGAACTTTTTAACCTTCTAATACTGTTCCGGTCAAAAATTCCCTGTACGATAAATATAGCCTTTTTCATCAGATTGCCTCAAGACTTTGATATCCTTCATAAAAGGCATTTGAACTGCCCAAACGTCTGTATTTTACAAGATTTATGGGTTGTTTGAACACATACAATTCATTGCATTGTCGCTACTTTCTTTGAATTTTTGTAAAAAATGACCTCCATAAAAAATTAATTGGAAAGAGTATCATTTTCATTCAGGAGATGAAAGGCATCCACACACACACACACACACACACACACACACACACACACACACACACACACACACACACACACACACAGGGTTTTACCAGTAGGCCTACATTGACCATTGACAGAAAAATAACCTACAGAGACTAATTAATAGCTCAGGTACTATTTTTACTTTACATTTAGCAAGTTTTTCCTTTTGTTCATGGGCCAGGACATCAATGAACATCAATCCTGCTTCACAAATGGAAAGTTGTACAGTAATTTATAAAAATCTATATTTATGGATTTAAGTCACATTAAGTCGCAATGTATGTTTTAATATGACTTTTAAAAAGTCATATTTGTTATAGGTGACTATCAATGAGTCACCTATAGGCAGTTGGAGAGGCTTTAAATCAGGCTAAAATAAACTGGATGCATATGCCATGCCCTTAGGCCATCCAAACGACAATCCAAAATGTACAAAACTGTCATCTTTCCCAACTTGCAATTTTACAGTGCGGCTCTATACATAACATTTGTGATACCCAGAGCACCAGCTTTTCCATTTAGAATGTTGATGCCCAATGACAAACAAGCACATTGCGTTTATCTAACAGGGAACAATAGGAGTTGTCTTTTCTTCCATTACTTTGGGCTGCAGCAATGGGTGCGATGACAGACACCTGATCGGTCAGGTCAAAGCAGAGCTGCTTTGACACTCACACCTCAGACTCTCAGCAAGAGAGAGCTCAGTGGCACCTTAAAATGAACTCTCACAGTGACAGCGCTCTATTAAAATTCATAAGAAACACTGCAGACGTTAAAGACTGTGGTGGTAGTTGCCCTCGCTGGGCCAGCAATCTGGAATACATTTGGAACTATGAGCCTGAGAACCAGTGTCCTGGTATAGCAACTTTAGCTGTCCGTAGGCTTTTGGATGCCCAATGCCCATCACGGTTGAGCCCTGTTGAGAGCCCAATTAAATGAAATATCTCCGATCAAAGGTATCCATTTTGATAGTTAAAGCCCTGTCATCTACATTTAAACCTGGTTGCAGTCCATTTGATGGTTGCTCTGCCTCTTGTGTCATCTTTGAATAGTGAATGTAACAAGATGGGGGATCAAGGCAGCAATCAAAATAGGAAAATAAGAAAGTGTGTGCCTGAGCATGAACCGTAGGACATACACAATTAAATTCATGTTAAATAACTGACACATCCTCGGATTACATTTTATGCGAGCCATGACATGACATGCATACCGCTTGTCAGATTTCTAACTCCTCATGTGCACATCATCAGCTGTTAGATTATGCTATTCATTGGCACAATTACATTTTCATAATTGATTGATCCGTTTAAGTTTTGGAAAACTACTGAAGACTGTAAAGTTCCTGATGTGTCAGTGAATTAGTAAAAGGTAAATAACTTTTTTAAGAACTGTAAAACAATAAGACAATCTGTAGATACATACTACTAACTGGCCTTTAGAAAAGCCTGCTTAGTTAACTGTGTATTATTGGTCATTTTGTTGGCACACATTATAGTTTTATAATAACCATAATAATCAGAATAGAAAATAGTCCATTTATTTTTTGTATTTGTATGATTTTTTACTTAAAATAGATGGTAATATGACACAATTCTTAGCTATGGCTTGTTTTATATTCCAGTTACAGAATACATTTTGCATAAATAAAAGGCTCAAAGTGTTTTTGACATTCTTTTTCTCTCAATAATTTGATATGTAGATCTTGCACTTCACCAGGGCAGAGGTCAATGATCTTGGGCTTCAAATGGTTGGTGACCACTGGTGTACATCATAATAGAACACCAACATTTCAATAAACAGATTCAACCCTACATGTTTTAGTGTTTAACACAAAGTAGATTCAACGTGGCCTTTTTGACACTGATCAACAGAATAAAACCGTTTCATTTGAAAAGTGAAAACAAATCTCTGCAGAGGCTCTCCATGTAAGAGCTGGAACTAAAGCAGCAAAAATCTAATCAAGACAATTGGTGACAGGACGGGATTGGTAGTCACCAGCACACTCAGAGGCAGCTGATATTAGTCTTGCATTGCCAGACCTTCCTCCACAACGCTACTAAGGAGGGTCTGGCAAGTCCACATAACATTCCGTGATGGAAGAAGAATGATCTCTGGTTTATTGCCAATTCTTTAAACCAATCACAATTGTTTTGATCAGACAAACCACGGACACAATGACGGTAACTATGCATTGAGTACAGCAAGAGAAAAAAGAAGTCAAAAGATCACTTTAACACTGCTTCACATGTAGCGTCACTGTGTCCACGTTCGGACACCACTCGCTGCTATCGGCCATATCCGGACACTTTCAGCCAGACGCATTTTCTGGTCTTTTTCGCAGGACTTTACATTTCCGATCATCATCAAAATGTTAACAGAATTGATCTATACCCATCTATCAATCTACGTATGAATTGTCTTGTATGTACATGGACATTTACAGTATATGTTGTCCATTTGTTGTCTCTCCAATGTCCAGAGTACTAGCCTCAGTCCAACCAGTTTTTTACCTCTGTTTCCTGCATGCTTGGACTGTAGGCCATTAGTTATTAAATTATTTTACTGCTTGTCCTTTGTCTGCATTTGGGTTTCTTTCTTGCTGCCTGTTCTACAACTGTGACAAATACTGGTAAATAAAAATATGAAAAACCCACTCTACAGGCTGCTATTTGAGGTGGACATTTTATTTTATAAATATCCATTTCTAATTCTTGTTATGGTTAAACCTCTTTTTAAATTCCTCAACAAAAGGGATGGTCAAATGACCCATTTTAGTTATGTAGTTCAGTCTACTGAGTGTACTCAACCAGGATGTTGTAATGAGCTATTACAGGATGGGAAATATCCAATTTGTGTAGCAGGGAAATGTCATCAGCTTTAATTCTTCCTGTCAACATGGAACACCATGGAGTCTAATTGCTCTCCACACTCAGGACTGGCTGATGAAAAGCTCAAAGCTGGATTTGGTACATTGATGACTGACATGACTGACTGCCATATACCGTGTACGCATAGGCCTCCAACCGCATGGGGCACATGTTATGTATAACATGTGGGCTAAAAACCCACCTCTGATGCACTCCCTTGGGTGCCAGAGGTGACATAATAAGTATTTTCTATTAAATGTTTTGACATAAACAAGAAAGAAGTCCTACTAATTACGTCCCGCTGTCTTATTGGTGACAGTAATTGAATCTGGGCAAGGAAGTGAATCCCGTGTCGATGAAGATATCATCTTCACTATGATACAACTAGTCTTACTAGTCTCACAAAATTGTTACCATGAGGAAAACATTTAGGAGGATTCATCGTCATTATTATGCTGTAGCTGTGTTTGACAGCAGAGCCAGCTCTGGTTGTTCACCAACAGAGAAAAACTCACAATTTCTACAGAGTTTCAAACTTTCTCTGACAAATTTTTCTGAATAATACATGTTTAACCTTTTTCTGGGGACACTAAACCCCTTGGATGGATTAAATAACATAAGAATGTCTTGCTCCTCAGTGGTAAATTCACATGTTAGCAGCACACCCACGCACGCGCACACCCACACACACATACACACACACGTATATCATATGCAAGTGTATGAGTATTTGTGCTATGTTAAATAAATTATAAGTAATTTACAACTACATAATATTAATACTACTGGTGATACACACACACACATATATATATATATATATATATATATATATATATATATATATATATATATATATATATATATATATACATATATATATATATATATATATATACATATATATAAGGGGACAAGGTGCAGGTGTTTTCAACATTCAAAAACTACACACTATTTAAAGTGCTCATATTATGCTTATTTTCAGGTTCATAATTGTATTTAGAGGTTGTACCAGAATAGGTTTACATGGTTTAACTTTCAAAAAACACCATTTTTTTTGTGTGTGTTGAGCTCTCTGTTTTAACTACAGAGTGAGGCATCACACTTCTATTCTATCTTTTTTGGGAGTTGCACATGCACAGTACCTAGGTCAGCACTGCTAGCCAATCAGAAGCAGAGTATAAATATGCCATAATAGCAGCTAGGCGAGCATTATAACGTGTGTTACAAAGTGACGCACGTTTATCACCGAAGTAAAGGCTGGATGTTAAGTCCCTTAGGTGACCTAAAAAAAGCATAATATGAACACTGTCTTCCCACAAAAAATTACTTAAAAGTTCATTGTCCATCTGGTTTTATTTTCTATAAAAGCTTGTGTTACAGGTCCCAGGCAAGGAGACCAGGTAACAGATTTAAATTTCCTGAAAGACAGGTGAAATAATGGGAGAGTTTGAAACAGCAGCTTTCTTGTCTTCTCCCGAATGCATCTGAGTTTATTCATTCAGAATAAATCATAAATTATGGCCATATTTCCATTTTTACAAAATAACACAATATCACATCCTATATATTCACATCCTAACTTACATCAGTTATACAATATGGCTGCGTAGTGCACTTCACACGGCTACGCTGTTATAAAAGTTGTTGCTACACCTACACATAGCTGCCTACGAATACTGGTGATATTAACAGAATCCCCCCCACAGACACAGAAATACAGGATCAAACATTTATCTATTCTTAAAAGTTATATACACAAAACAACAATTTATCAAATATATAGCTAGGTATAGTTTCAGACCTTATTTACATTCAATATACAGTAGGAGAAAATCATTCACTCTTATCACTTATTTACTCCTTTAACATGACCAGCCGTTACATCAACACTTATGCCTACTTGTTAAAGTTGGCAAAATAATCATTTCTAAAACCCGTGTGTATTTACTAAATCATACTCATTAAACTTGTCAACCTAACCGTTACTAACAAGCAGTGTCGTAGCTCGAAATGCTATGTTATGAGTATCCTTGGGATGACAATGACCCAGTTCGCTGCGAGACGGCAACTAGCCGTCTGCCGTGACGTTATTCTAGTTTGCCGCCCCAGCTTGTTCGCGAGACAGTAGTTAACTGTTTACAGCCAACTGTTGTTTCTATTTACACTTTTATTCTTATATTACAAACAGTTGTCAAACAGGCGTTAAGAAAAAGGTTGAGACCCCAACAAGTAAAGATGGGCCGTTTACCCATTACTGACCTGAAAGACAGGTGAAATAATGGGAGAGTTTGAAACAGCAGCTTTCTTGTCTTCTCCCGAATGCATCTGAGAGCGAGCGGAGGTCCGTTCCCATAGCAACCGGAACGCACTGCTTGTACTGTGTCACTCCTTAAAGTGACAGTAAATAATGTTTTGTGGACACCTACTTGGGTGTGCCACACGCTTCCCAACAACAAAAGTGGCTCCCGACACTTGCTACTATCAACAACTAACACTCAGAATGAGTGAGAATGCCTGTGTAACTCAAAGTAAGTATATGTGTATGTGTGGTCAATCAGTACACAAACAGAGGTCCAGTGTACTGCATGGATGGGGGATAGGGTGTTATGGTTTGGGGTTTTTACGGGGGTTATTTTTCCTGTCTTGCTCCTTGTGTTTGTTTCTTGGTCTTGTGTGGTGGTCTCTGTCATGTGCTCCCTGGTACTTGCCTGTTGTCCTGCTTCCTGTTTTCTGTTGATAGTCTGGTTTCCTGTCCTGTCTTGTCTTGCCCAGCTTTACTTTTTCCTGTCTGATTGTCCAGCCCCGCCCTAATGTGATTCACCTGATGTCTCACCTGTTCCCCGTTGCCTCATTACCTCATGTATTTAACCCCTGTGTTCCTTTTGTCTCGTGTCAGATCGTCTTTCCAGTCTGTGCTACGTGTGGTTTCTTTCCACCCTTCTGCCAGCCTGCCTACCCGGCGTGCCTCTTCAGCTTGTCCTGTTTTTTCCCCCGTCCTTGTCATCCTGCCTGCAGTCCAGTTGTTCCCCGTGTGTTGTACCCTGTTTTGTCTGCTCGCCCTCACCGTGCCTGCTTTTTGCCTGTGAGTGTTTTTGGACTCCACCCCTTGGCTCCTTGTTTGTTTGGACTGTGTCAATAAAGCCTTTGTTTAAGCCCCCTACCGCTCTGCATTTGGGTCCTCCTTCCTGCACCATGACAGAACGATCTGACCACAGAACGGTCCCCAGCGGAGTACGTGTTCCAGCCGCTCCTCCATCCACTCGACCCGTTGGCGGACCTTATGTCCGCCGCTTTTCACCGTATGCACGAGAGGGACCCCACAGAAACCTGGCACCTCATGATGGTACGGTGGGAGGAGGTGGACGCGGAGTTCGGTCCCCTCACGGAGTCGGAGGAGCAGGCGGCCCCCCAGTCGCCGGTTGCCGCCGCAGAGCCCCAGCCTTCGCTGACCGGCGCTTTGGACTCCCGGCCGACCGGTCCCCCAGACCCATTACGGCCAACCGGCCCCCCTAACTCTGACCGGCCGACCACGGGCTCTTCCGTGAGCTCCTCCGCGGGCTCTTCCGTGAGCTCCTCCGCGGGCTCTTCCGTGCGTCCCTTGTGCGCCCTCTAGCGGGCACCCTTGTGCATCCTCTCGCGCCTCCTAGCTCCGTTCCCTTTGCCCTTCCTCGGTCCCTGTGTTTGTGAAATCTCCCCTTTTCTGTTGATTTGTGTTTGTCTCTCTCTCTTGTGTCTCCGTGTCAGTGTCCCCCTTGTTTGGGCTCCTTGCCCTGTCCCTCTCTTTGGTCTGGTTGCCTCTCGTTCTGTCCCTTTGTGTTGTTGCTCTGTCTCTTGGCTAGTTCTACTGTTGTCTCTCTATGTACCTCTTGCTCTTGGCGTCTTTGTCTCCCTCTCTGTCCCTGCTCTTAGTCTCTTCTCTGCTCTCTGTCTTGCCCTCTTTCTGTTCTTGTGTCCGTGCCTCTTTGCCTCCTTCTCCGTTCGTCCGGTCTTTCTGTGTGTTCGCCTCGCTCTGTCCCTTTCGCTTCCTTTTTTTCCGGTTTGTTTGTGTGGGTGTCCCACCCTCTTCTGTGTCTGTCTGGGTTTCCCACGTCCTGCCTCTTCCTTTCCTTGTGTCTGTCTTGCTCTTTGGGCCTTTTGCCCCTTTTCCAGTTTGTTTGTATGTGCGCCTCTGTTTTTTCTGCTTCGTCCCAACCTCTGGGTCTCTCCTCCCCTCTCCGCGCTCCGGTTCGTTCCCTCTGTGCCTCGCTGTTCCTGCCCTTGGTCGCGTCTCTGCTCCCTTTCTCTGTCCTGCTCCTCCGATCCCCTGCTGGTTTCTGTCCTTGTCTGTCTCCATCGCTCTGTTTCTTTTTGCTCTCTGTGTTCCTCTCTCTCCCTGTTTATCCTGCTCTCTGTGTCTGTTTCCCTCTGTCCCCTTCGTCATCTGTGTTTGTAGGTCTGTCATGTTCGTTGTGTCTCTCCCTCTCTTCTGCCTGTCTGGGTAGGTGTCTTTTTCCCTGTCGGTCCGACTCTCTATATCTTCTCCCCCTTGTCCCTTTTGTTCCCTGTGTCTATCTGTCTTGTTCTCTATGCCTCTCTTTTTCTGCGTGTCTCTGTGTCTTTCTGTCTGTTTGTGCGTGTCTCTCTCTCGGCCCGTGTATGTTTAACGCCCTGTCTCTTTTGGTCCCTATGTCCGTCTGTCCTTACTCTCCTTTTGTCTGTCCGGCCCTCTGCGTCTCGTTACCTCCCCATCTCGCTCTAGCGCTCTCTCTCTGTGCCTTCCGCTAGTCCTTTCTCTGCTCCCTTTCTCTTGTCCCTCGCTCATCTCCAGTCCTGTTGTGGCTTCCCTTGTGCCTTTTCTCTGTGCCCTCCTCCCTTGTGCCCTGTCTTGGTACCTCTCCCTCATGCTCTTTTTCTCATTCTTTTCCTTGTGCCCAGTCCTGGTACCCTGTTCCCTCGTGCTCTCTCTTCATCTCGTTTCCCTTTTTCATCTTGTTACCTTCCCTCTTTTCATCCTGTCACCTTCGTCTTGTCCCCTCGTTCGTCTCGTCTTTTCTTGTTTCGTCTCCTTGTTTCTTTGTCTCCTCGCCTTTTGTTCTGTCTCTTTGCATCTTTGTCTCGCCTCTGCTCCTTTGTCTCGTCTCCTCCCCTCCTTGTTCATCTTGTTCCCTTATCTGTCTTTTTGTTTTTCCCTCTCCGGTCCCACCTTCTCTTTTGTTCCCTTTTCAGGTGTCTTTTCTTGTGCCCTACCCTTGCGCCCTCTTTCCTTGTGCTCTTTCCTTTCCTTCGCTTGTCTCCTCTCCTTTCTCCGCTTTCGCCCCTTACCTCCTCTCTCTGTCTCCTCGTCCCTTTCGTCTTGTCTCCTCGCCTCTTTCATCTCCTCCGTCTGGTAGCCTCTTTCGTCCCGTCTCTTTCCTTCATCTCCTCTCCCTCGTCGTCTCTTTAGTCTCCCCTCCTCTCTCTTCTTGTCTCCTCTCTTGTCGTGTTTCAGCTTTTCTCTCATCTCTTTGTTTGTCTCGTTCCCTCGTCTCCTCTCTCGTGTTCCCTTCGTCTCCCTCTCCCATCTCCTCCTTGGTCCCCCTCTCGTTCCCTCCTTCCAGTCCCTCTCGTTCCCTCCATTCTAGTCCCTCTCTTCTTCCCTGTCCCTTTCGTTTCCTCGTCGGTTCGCTTCCTTGCTCCCTTTCCTGTGTTCCATGTTCCCTGCTTCCCTGTGCCCCGGTCGCCCTCTCGGGGTTGTTTTTTGTTCTTTATGGGTTTGTTTTGACATCTGGTATCTGTCTTTGGGGGGGGTGGGGGTACTGTTATGGTTTGGGGTTTTTACGGGGGTTATTTTTCCTGTCTTGCTCCTTGTGTTTGTTTCTTGGTCTTGTGTGGTGGTCTCTGTCATGTGCTCCCTGGTACTTGCCTGTTGTCCTGCTTCCTGTTTTCTGTTGATAGTCTGGTTTCCTGTCCTGTCTTGTCTTGCCCAGCTTTACTTTTTCCTGTCTGATTGTCCAGCCCCGCCCTAATGTGATTCACCTGATGTCTCACCTGTTCCCCGTTGCCTCATTACCTCATGTATTTAACCCGTGTTCCTTTTGTCTTGTGTCAGATCGTCTTTCCAGTCTGTGCTACGTGTGGTTTCTTTCCACCCTTCTGCCAGCCTGCCTACCCGGCGTGCCTCTTCAGCTTGTCCTGTTTTTTCCCCCGTCCTTGTCATCCTGCCTGCAGTCTAGTTGTTTCCTGTGAGTTTTTCCCCATGTGTTGTACCCTGTTTTGTCTGCTCGCCCTCACCGTGCCTACTTTTTGCCTGTGAGTGTTTTTGGACTCCACCCCTTGGCTCCTTGTTTGTTTGGACTGTGTCAATAAAGCCTTTGTTTAAGCCCCCTACCGCTCTGCATTTGGGTCCTCCTTCCTGCACCATGACATAGGGTACACTTTGAATGGAGATGGGGTATGGTAGTGGTGTCTGGAAATGACTGGGGTATGTCTGCACTTCCCATGGTGGCCCTGGCAGTAGCCCATAGGCCCCTACTGTGTTGCAGCTGGCTGGGGGTTGTACGTGAGCATCTGGGCAGGCCTCCTTTCACGTGTGGACCTCCACATCTGTAGCGGGCTAGACTCTTCAATGTTGGACTGTTCACTGACTGCTTCAGAGGCTACCGGTCCCTCCTGCACGGCACCTTCCTGTCCATATTCTGTCAGCGGTGGATGGGCAGGTAGGCATTCCTCTTGGTGTACTCTGTGCTCAATCTGTCTGCTTTCCACCACAGGTATCCATGGAGGTTCACCCTCAGTCCAGTGGTCTTCCCTTTCAGGCGGGATTTGCTGGGGTAAGTTGGGTCTTTGGGGGGAGGCTACTAGACTGTAGGTCCTCTGAAACTCTTGAAGAGGCTGGGCTTGGTCGTTCTCATACTCCATTCTTGATGGTATTCTTAACCAATATCGAGGCTCATCCTCATTGTCGGAGGAGTCACTGCTTGGGCGCCACTCACTCTGTCTCACTGTGTGGCGTGAAGGGCTGTTTCTTGCTCTGCGTTGTGGCTGGTCTCTTGATGGTGTAGGTAGGTGTCTCGGCAAGATTCTTTCTTCAACAGTTGGTCTCTGTGATGACTGGGGTAAATCCACCGGTAAATCGTTGACCAAGTGAAGCAGGTTGCGGTGTAGAGTTCGTACTCGACCTCCACCTGTTTCTGGAGACACTTTATACACCGGCCCATTTGCGATCCTCTCCCTCACAACTTGAACTGTGCCTTCCCAGTACGCCCTTAGGTTTCCAGGGCCCCCTCTTTCCCTCATGTTCCGCACCAAGACACGGTCACCCTGCTCAAGGACAACACCCTTCAAATGCTGGTCATAGTACCTCTTTCCTCGAGAGCTGGACTGTTGACTGTTCTCTGAGGCAAGTCTGTATGCTTCCTGCATCCGAGAGGTCCATTTCTCTGCATAGCCTCTCGGAGAAGTGGCTTCTTCTTCAGACAGCAAGCCAAAGATTAGATCGACTGGCAGACGTGGGTGACGACCATACATGAGGTAGAAGGGTGAAAATCCAGTCGCCTCATGCCTAGTGCAGTTATAGGCATGGAGGACTTGTGGTAGATGTTCTCTCCATCTCTCCTTCTCTTTCTCCTCCAGGGTCCTGAGCATCTGTAGCAGGGTACGGTTGAATCTTTCCGCGGGATTTCCCTGTGGATGGTAGGGGGTGGTCCTTGAGTGACCCACTCCACTCAACTGTTGCAGGGTTCTGAAAAGGTCATTTTCAAACTCTCTCCCTTGGTCATGATGTAGTTTCCAAGGGTAGCCGAACCGTGGAATGAAGTCATCAGAGAGCCTCTCTGCTGCAGTCTTACCGGACTTGTTCTTGGTGGCATAGGCTTGAGCAAACCTGGTGAAATGATCTACAACAACCAGGATATACTCAAAACCTCCTTTGCTGGACTCTAGATGGATGTAGTCAACAGACACAAGTTCAAGGGGTGAGGTGGTGGTGATGCTCTCCATAGGTGCTCTGATGTGAGAGATGGGTTTCTTCTGCTTGATACAGGGGCACTTCCTTGTAACATAGGCTTCAACATCCTGTTTCATGTATGGCCAGTAGAAGCGGTCCCTCGCCAGGCCCAAGACCCTTTCTGTCCCTAGGTGGCCCATGTCGTCATGGATGTGTTTCAGGACCATGGATCGGTATTTATAAGGCAGGACAAGTTGACTCCTCTGACTGGTTTCCCTGTACAGCAGACCATCTTTCAGCTGTAGTCTCTTCCACTCATGTAGTAGTTTCCTTGCCAGGCCATTTACTCCTCTCCTCATGTCACTGGTTAGTGTATTGCTGTCTTCTTTTAATCTGATGACTTGACTGATGGTGGGATCATCTTGCTGAGACTTCATGAGTTCGGTGCAGCTTATGGTAGGGAGCAGTTCTGGTGACTGAGATGCTGGACTTTGTGAGAGGTTCAGGACAGCCACATAAGCAACATCTTGATGCTTTGCAGTTCTACTGCCCTCCCACACTGCCAGAATGGTGTCTCTCGACAGCTCTTCTGTGCAAGAGTCGACATAGCTGTTGATGTTTACTGGCAACCTTGACAGTGTGTCTGCATCCACATTTGCTTTTCCCGGTCGGTATCTCACCTCGAACCTGAAGTCAGCAAGCTCACCCACCCACCGGTGACCTACAGCATTCAGCTTGGCAGGGCTCATCACGTATGTCAACGGGTTGTTATCCGTGTACACAGTGAAGTGGGGTGCATAGAAGAGGTAGTCCCTGAATTTCTCACATTGCCCACTTAAGTGCCAGAAATTCAAGCTTGCCTGAGTGAAGGTGGTAATTGCGCTCAGAAGGCGAGAGTGTTCTGGACCCATAGGCAATTACTCTGAGTTTCCCTCCCTGGCGTTGGTACAGCACAGCACCAAGTCCCTTTTCTGACGCGTCTGTGTGTAAGACAAAAGGTAGGTCAAAGTCAGGATAGGCAAGCACTGGGGGGTTGGACAGGACATAGATGAGCTGGTCAAAGGCCCTTTGATGTTCTTCCCTCCACTCGACAGGAGTCTTGGAAGGAAGCTGTGCTCCTTTACCCTTCTTTGTTCTGGGTGTAGCAGTGGCAGGCCATTTTGCTTGCAAGAGCTCATACATTGACTTGGCAATTCTTGAGAAGTCTTGGATATATATCCGGTAATAGCTAAGGAATCCTAGCAGCTTACGGACTTCTCCCACGGTGGTCGGGGTCTTAGTTCTCAACGCCTGGATGGCTTCCAGATCCTTGGGGTCAAGTCTTACTCCCTCAGCAGACACCAGCCTTCCCACGTAGCGGACTTCCTTCTTGAAGAGCTCGCACTTTGTTGGTCTGAGCTTCACACCATGGTGTTGGAGAGCCTTTAAAACATGTCTCAACGCCTCCACATGAGCTTCAAACGTCTTGGCATAGCAGAGGATATCATCTAAGTAGGGGATGCAGCACTCGTCCCGCAGGGAGCTGAGCATTTCCTCCATACTCCTCTGGAATGCTGCTGGGGCGTTGGAAAGGCCGAAAGGGATGCGTACCGACTCATACAAGCCCCACGGAGTGATGAATGCAGTCGTGTGCCGTGAGCCCTCTGCAATGAAACCTTGATGGTAGGCTTTTCCTTGATCCAGGATTGAGAACCAGCTGTACCCACCCAGCGTGTCGATCAGATCTTGAATACGGGGCAGGGGGTGTCTGTTTGGAACGGTCTTTTGGTTTAACAGTCGGTAATCAATGCAAAGCCTCAAGGTCCCATCCTTCTTGCGAACACAAACAACTGGAGCAGCATAAGGGGATTTTGATTTTATGATCCACTTCTTAGCCAGCAAGTCCTGGATATACTCCTTGACTTCCTTGTAAAGGGGTTTGGGGACAGCCGCATAGGATCGCTGCACTGGGATGTCATCTTTCAGTGTTAAACTCATCTGGAGACTTGGAACACATCCAATATCGTTGTCATCCCGTGCAAAGGCGCCGGACTTCTCGTGCAGCATTCCTCTCACTGCTACTTGTTGTTCATCTGTCAGGTGAATTATATCAACAGGAGGGTGCCACAGATGGGACATGGGCTTTGCTCGGCTTCTATTATCCTCGTCAAAAGAAACAGGCTCAGGTGAGTTGACGCTGTTGACCTCAAGGCTGTGCCCCTGGTCTGTCTCTACAACTATGTCAATTGACTGAACACTGCCTAGCACAGTAAAGTGGTTCAGCGAGATGCTGTGCTGAGTGAGGTTGCACACAGGGATCTCGACATAGGGCCATCTGGTGTGGTGGACCTCAACCAGGCCATCGCCCAGGCCTAGCTGCTCCAACCTCTGCGTGGCTGACCTCAAACAGCGCTAATGGTGAAGTGAACCCAACAGGCATGTTACATTTGATGTGAGCAGTTCGGCCCGGGTGGATGACAAAATCACGCCGGCCAACTCTCACCAGTGCTTGTTCCTGGGTGTGTTCCTGGGTCTGCACAAAGTTCACAATGGCCTTAGCTGTGTCCTCTTCAATCTGCATGGCCTTCTGCAGCAATTGAGCAATGCTGGTGACAACTTCAACTCCACCCTCCCATCCTTGGATTAGCTCCTGGATCACATTGAAGCCTAATATAGGTCTTGCGAGCTTCACATGGCTGACCAGAAAGGGTACTTGGATGGCGAGTGTTGGATCTTCATTGCCCGGCAGGTTAAAGGTGAGTTCAACCCATCCATCATATGGTATTGGCTCACCATTAGCCGTGGTAAGGTCAAGGCCTCTATCACCCATAAGTTCACTGAGAGGGTGTAGTTGTTGTTGAGGGAAGTACCTTTCCTTCCAGGCAAGGCTGATGATGCTGACCTGAGCACCCGAGTCAAGAAGGGCAGTTACAGTATGTCCACTGAGATTGCATTTTAATGTGCACTTCTCTCCGATAAGCTTGGCCACTCGCCCCGTTGTCGGCTTTGCACCAGTTAGTGGCTGGGGAGGGATGGCACGGTTGTAGTTAACCCGCTCTGAACCTGCTGCATCAGCATGTTGATGGGACTGGACATTAGAGCCGATCACAGGTAGTCCCCTTGCCGTGACCGGTGTGCGTTTCCCGATGGATTGGTCCTCTTCAGGCATCCCACAGCACCTCTTCCCCACAAGCAAAACAGTGGTTGCAGTCAGAACGGCTATTAGCAATACAACTGGGACAGCCACGGGGTCTCTCTGTTCTCACTGCTCTACTTGGCTTATTGGGGCAGCCACAGTTACGTTGCAGCCGAAGCTCGGGGTTTGCTGGCTTTACTGCTGTGGCACTGGACTGAAGGGTGTTCACTACCTGGGTCAGAGCTTGTACTTGAGCACTCAACTGATGAATCTGCTCATCCTTGGGGTCAGCGGTACACTTCCCTGTACTCTCGTCCCTGCTGCTGGCTTCAGTACTTTGAGCATGAGCGGTTCTTGGGCGAGTGCTGCTGCGGCCAAAGCGTCGCTTTCGCTCACTCTCCTCACTTGTTGTTTTAGTGACCTGAAAAGCAAAATCTGTTGTCGCAGTGGGCATACTGGCACTTTGGGTGTTCATGGGTGCAACATTAGATATCACCGACATATCAGACCCAGTAGGATCTCCACCACCCCCTATATGACCCACACTCTGACTATGGTTGTTGATCATTCTGTCAACCTCATCTTTTAGATGAAGTAACTGCGACATGCCCTCATCCTCCAACTCTACTAAAGCTACACTGTCCATGTATGAGCACAAATACTCAATACCACTTTCGTCATCATGCTTGTGCAACTTAGCTCGGTCCTGGTCGGGTGTGTGTGGGATGTCAGTAGCAAGCTGGAACAGTTCATCAGCAGACAGACGGAACAGTCCTTTCTTGATGGACCATACCAGCTTCTTTCTCTTATGGCTCATGGTGGACAATTATCAGATTCCCGGGGCTCTGGCAGTAGTCAGACACCCTGGATTTGGACAGACCCCTCGCTCTGATGACACGTCACCGTCTGGTTCACAGGTTCATGGATCACTGGACTGGCGTCCTCCAATAGCTATCAGCGGTGGCGCCAATCCCGGAACGAGCCCCCAAAATTTGTTACAGGTCCCAGGCAAGGAGACCAGGTAACAGATTTAAATTTCCTGAAAGACAGGTGAAATAATGGGAGAGTTTGAAACAGCAGCTTTCTTGTCTTCTCCCGAATGCATCTGAGTTTATTCATTCAGAATAAATCATAAATTATGGCCATATTTCCATTTTTACAAAATAACACAATATCACATCCTATATATTCACATCCTAACTTACATCAGTTATACAATATGGCTGCGTAGTGCACTTCACACGGCTACGCTGTTATAAAAGTTGTTGCTACACCTACACATAGCTGCCTACGAATACTGGTCATATTAACAGAATCCCCCCCACAGACACAGAAATACAGGATCAAACTTTTATCTATTCTTAAAAGTTATATACACAAAACAACAATTTATCAAATATATAGCTAGGTATAGTTTCAGACCTTATTTATATTCAATATACAGTAGGAGAAAATCATTCACTCTTATCACTTATTTACTCCTTTAACATGACCAGCCGTTACATCAACACTTATGCCTACTTGTTAAAGTTGGCAAAATAATCATTTCTAAAACCCGTGTGTATTTACTAAATCATACTCATTAAACTTGTCAACCTAACCGTTACTAACAAGCAGTGTCGTAGCTCGAAATGCTATGTTATGAGTATCCTTGGGATGACAATGACCCAGTTTGCTGCGAGAGGGCAACTAGCCGTCTGCCGTGACGTTATTCTAGTTTGCCGCCCCAGCTTGTTCGCGAGACAGTAGTTAACTGTTTACAGCCAACTGTTAGCCGGTTAGCCTACTCAGCTAGCTGCCTCGAACAATGGTAAACTTTCTATTTACACTTTTATTCTTATATTACAAACAGTTGTCAAACAGGCGTTAAGAAAAAGGTTGAGACCCCAACAAGTAAAGATGGGCCGTTTACCCATTACTGACCTGAAAGACAGGTGAAATAATGGGAGAGTTTGAAACAGCAGCTTTCTTGTCTTCTCCCGAATGCATCTGAGAGCGAGCGGAGGTCCGTTCCCATAGCAACCGGAACGCACTGCTTGTACTGTGTCACTCCTTAAAGTGACAGTAAATATATATATAATGTTTTGTGGACACCTACTTGGGTGTGCCACACTTGTAAAACACCAACCCTGTTGTCTACAGTCAAGATGTCAACATCTTTTTCAGTACAAACAGTACTTTTAGAATATTGGTGCTGCAGTGAGTTCGCTTGAACGTTAAAAATGGTTGGTGGACCTTAAAGACAAATAAATAAATAAAACGGAACATGAATCTCACAGATACAGTGAGGAAAATAAGTATTTGAACACCCTGCTATTTTGCAAGTTCTCCCACTTAGAAATCATGGAGGGGTCTGAAATTGTCATCGTAGGAGCATGTCCACTGTGACAGACATAATCTAAAAAAAAAAAATCCAGAAATCACAATGTATGATTTTTTAACTATTTATTTGTATGATACAGCTGGACAATGATTATGCTTGTGAAATGATTATATTATTTTCTCTCTGAATAATATGTAGAGTCAGTGAGCTGCTGATTTGTAGCTTGAAGTCACTCTGCGTTTTAATGGCGTATTGTCAGCTAATGAGTTTTGAAGAAAGATGGGATGACAAATTGGCCAACTTTGTGGGATCATTCTAGCTATTCATCATAAATCAGGAGATCCAACACTGCACGAACCTCCTCCTAAAGAGGATTTTAGCCATGTCGAATGTAGGTGAACATTGGATGCACCAACAGAATTCCAAATGAATAGTCCACCCATCTGCTGCTGCTTTGAGAGGTTCATTTTCACTTATGACTTTCCAGTCCCACAAGCTGCACGACAATTAGATGGATTGTCATGGATTTTGGTACAGACATTCATGGTCCCTTGAGAATGAATTCTAATACCTGGTGGTCATCTGACTTTTCCTCCGGTGCCATCATCAGGTGAAACATTCCGGTTAGTCCAATACTTCGGTTTATGAACACATCCCTGCAAATTGAATGACATTTCCATCAGCCTCAGTTCTACCGTGTGTTTAGTGCTAACATGCACATGATGGCTCATTGACAAACTGTCCTCTTAATAAATATATAAACAAAAGATGCAATAATTTTAGCCCAAAATGATGAAGCATAAGGAGGGTTATTTTTGCAATAAAAAAATACCCTGTGGAGCTCAAAATAATTATAATATTAATGTTTACATTCAGTCTCACAAAAAATCAATTTTGTGTATCCTTGAAGACCCAAGAAATAATGATAATGCAGTTTCTACTCTAATTGCAAAGCTGACATTTTTGTGTTTGGAAGCCAGCAATGTATCAGTGGTTACATCAGTCAGCATCCTTTTCTTCCCTGCCTTTTGCTTTACTTATGTATTACTACGCTCTTGTGTGCATGCATGTGCATCCTGTGTGTCCTTGCTTCTTGCTCTAAGGAATGAGACACACAACAACCAGGGACTCACTCATTAAAACTTTGCTCCCTTGTGGTCAACAACTCCACAGTGTACATTTAATGTCACGCAAAGAGGCAGATCTCCTGTCCCTGATCAATCTGGCCATTATCCCACACCCTGTAATATCAACTGTCTGTATGCTAATACTACTTTTTTGAGGCTGTGACCATGTGTCATTTTCCCACACATTTGTCCTCTATTAAAACCATTAAGTAGAATTAGACCAATCTTAATTTCAATCCTGTCTTCTTTCTTGTGGATGCTAGTTGTCATGGAGACAGAGGAGCTTTACCTGATCAACATCTGGTTCCGAGTCAAATTAGGTCTAATGAGGTTGACTGCTTCATTGTATGTCTGTGGTCCATTTCTCTGCCCCTCTGCAGCATGAAAAGAAACATCTTCTATTTATCACTCTTCAGTCCACAGACACAGTCAGACACAACACTGTGAGAGATTATATATATATATATATATATATATATATATATATATATATATATATATGTATATGTATGTGTGTGTGTGTGTGTGTGTGTGTGTGTGTATCTATTTAAATACCATAGAGATAGGCTCTATGGTTGCTTTTATCTGTTTGTTGGAGATAGATTTGTAGATCATTAGATACTGCCAGTGACGGACTGGGATCAAAAAACGGCCCTGGCATTTGCAACACACCAGCCCTACTTTTGTCAATAACCTAGCTTGGAAATTAGAAACTCTGCCTTCCTAGTATATCTTTTCATGCATTTTGCCACAGTACAATCTTGAATATTTGTGGCTTCATGCTTAAAATAACGTAAATTAAATTAACCACATTTAATTGGTTAATTTCCATAGGGCTACAAATTATCATTAGTGGCCCATAAGTGGGCGGCCCTTCTGGCATTTGCCCAAATGCCAGATGGCCAGTCCATCACTGGATACTGCCATCATATTCATCTCTTGGCCTGTTTATTGATGTGACCTGCAGTAAGCTTTTACCATATTGTTGCGGTCAGGCAGAAAATTGCATCTCCATATTTTTTCTTCTTCATAAAATAATGCTATTAGTCACCATTTCCATCTGTATGTGGATTTGACAAATATCCAAACAGTGACAAGGCGATTTTGTCTGACTTGGTCTGAGGTAAATAGCTCCATTTAGTTTTTTTCCAGATAAGCCTTTTATAATTTTCTAAAGATCAACGACTTTGGATATACAGCAGCGACGATATAATATTTGAGCTAACATGCTTTGAATCAAATATTTGAGAGTTGGGTGTTAATTCAACTCTAAACTGAAAGGAATCCAGTGAAGAGCATTGTCTTACTTTCTACATGAATAGTCTTGCTGCGCGGATTTGTGAACCTTTATTTGACAGAACACTTGATTGAGCATTGTTCCAATATTTTTGCATTTTATTTTACTAGCGGAGACAAGATACCTGTATCTTGGGCAATGAAGGTTATTTTATGAAAAAGACAAAAACAAATTATTTTTCTAACTGGAGAAAGTTGCGTTGTCATTCAACATTTGATGGCTCAAAACAATATATAGGTAGCATAAATGTCTTCATTAGTGGTGAAATGTAACAAAGTACATTTACTCAAGTACTGTACTTAAGTACAAACTTGAGATACTTGACTTGAGTCACCCCCCTTTTCATGGCACTTTCTAGCCCCTCGCCCCACAAAGAAGAATAAATAGAGCTCAACAGTCCTGCCCATTTCAGAGGCAAATATTGTCCCATTTTTCTTCTATTGAACATTAAAGGTGCTGTAGGTACAACAAATTTTAGGTGAAAAAAAACAGAAAATCAGGATTTAGCCAAAGAATTTGAACAGAGGAACTACTCATCCCACAAACCACCGCTCACCACTGAATAAAGAAACAAAGTATGTTTAGCTAACAGTCAATCTGGCTAACTGCTAGCTGAGACACCATGAAAGAATAAAAAAACTAGAAAAGCTCAACAGTCCTGCTGTTCCTCAGCTGTAGCCTTGGGTTCCCTAGTGTTTAGTTTTAACCCATTTTAGAATTTCAAGCTGTCAGCTATCCATCCATCCATCCATCTTCATCCGCTTATCCGGTATCAGGTCGCGGGGGCAGCAGCTCCAGTAAGGGAGTCCAAACTTCCCTTTCCCGAGCCACATCAACCAGCTCCGACTGGGGGATCCCGAGGTGTTCCCAGGCCAGGTTGGAGATATAATCTCTCCACCTAGTCCTGGGTCTTCCCCGAGGCATCCTCCCAGCTGGACGTGCCTGGAACACCTCCCTAGGGAGGCGCCCAGGAGGCATCCTCACCAGATGCCCAAACCACCTCAACTAGCTCCTTTCGACGCGAAGGAGCAGCGGCTCTACTCCGAGCTCCTCTCGGATGACTGAACTTCTCACCCTATCTCTAAGGGAGACGCCAGCCACCCTCCTGAGGAAACCCATTTCGGCCGCTTGTACCCTGGATCTCGTTCTTTCGGTCATGACCCAGCCTTCATGACCATAGGTGAGGGTAGGAACGAAAATTGCCCGGTAGATCGAGAGCTTTGCCTTCTGGCTCAGCTCCCTTTCGTCACAACGGTGCAATACACGGAATGTAATACCGCACCAGCTGCTCCGATTCTCCGACCAATCTCACGCTCCATGGTTCCCTCACTCGTGAACAAGACCCCAAGGTACTTAAACTCCTTCACTTGGGGTAAGGACTCACTCCCTACCTGAAGAAAGCACTCCATCGGTTTCCTGCTGAGAACCATGGCCTCAGATTTAGAGGTGCTGATCCTCATCCCAGCCGCTTCACACTCGGCTGCGAACCGATCCAGTGAGTGCTGAAGGTCACAGACCGATGATGCCATCAGGACCACATCATCTGCAGAAAGCAGCGATGAGATCCCGAGCCCACCGAACTGCAACCCCTCCCCGCCCCGACTACGCCTCGATATCCTGTCCATAAATATTACAAACAGGATTGGTGACAAAGCGCAGCCCTGGCGGAGGCCAACCCTCACCTGGAACGAGTCCGACTTACTGCCGAGATCCCGGACACAGCTCTCGCTTTGGTCATACAGAGATTGGATGGCCCTGAGAAGGGACCCCCTCACCCCATACTCCCGCAGCACCTCCCACAATTTCTCCCGGGGGACCCGGTCATACGCCTTCTCCAGATCCACAAAACACATGTAGACTGGTTGGGCATACTCCCAGGCCCCCTCCAAGATTCTTGCGAGAGTGAAGATCTGATCCGTTGTTCCACGGCCAGCAAGGAATCCGCATTGTTCCTCTTCAATCCGAGGTTCGACTATCGGCCCAACCCTCCTTTCCAGCACCTTGGAGTAGACTTTACCAGGGAGGCTGAGGAGTGTGATACCCCCTGTAATTGGCAGACACCCTCTGGTCCCCCTTTTTGAAGAGGGGAACCACCACCCCGGTCTGCCACTCCTTAGGCACCGTCCCAGACTTCCACGCAATGTTGAAGAGGCGTGTCAACCAAGACAGCCCCTCCACACCCAGAGCTTTCAGCATTTCTGGACGGATCTCATCAATCCCTGGGGCTTTGCCGCTGTGGAGTTGTTTGACTACCTCAGCGACTTCCACCAGGGAAATTGACGACAATCCCCCATCATCCTCCAGCTCTGCCTCTACCACAGAGGGCGTGTCAGCTGGATTTAGGAGTTCCTCAAAGTGCTCCTTCCACTCTATTACCTCCCCAGTTGAGGTCAACAACGTCCCATCCTTACTGTATACAGCTTGGATGATTCCTCGCTTCCCCCTCCTGAGGTGGCGAACAGTTTTCCAGAAGCACCTTGGTGCCGACCGAAAGTCCTTCTCCATGTCTTCTCCGAACTTCTCCCACACCCGCTGCTTTGCCTCTGTCACGGCAGAGGCTGCAGCCCTTCGGGCCCATCGGTACCCTGCAACTGCCTCCGGAGTCCTCCGAGACAACATATCCTGGAAGGACTCCTTCTTCAGTCGGACGGCTTCCCTGACCACCGGTGTCCACCAGGGTGTTCGCGGGTTACCGCCCCTTGAGGCACCTAAAACCCTAAGACCACAGCTCGCCGCAGCAGCTTTAGCAATAGAAACTTTGAACATTGTCCACTCAGGTTCAATGCCCCCAGCCTCCACAGGGATGCCCGAAAAACTCCGCCGGAGGTGTGAGTTGAAAGTCCGTCGGACAGGGGCCTCCTCCAGACATTCCCAGTTTACCCGCACTACCCGTTTGGGCTTACCAGGTCTGTCCAGAGTCTTCCCCCACCCCCCTGACCCAACTCACCACCAGATGGTGATCAGTTGACAGCTCTGCCCCTCTCTTCACCCGAGTGTCCAAAACATACGGCCTCAGATCAGATGAAACGATTATAAAATCGATCATTGACCTTTGGCCTAGGGTGCTCTGGTACCACGTACACTTATGAGCCTCCCTATGTTCGAACATGGTGTTTGTGATGGACAATCCATGACTAGCACAGAAGTCCAACAACAGACAACCACTCTGGTTTAGATCAGGGAGGCCGTTCCTCCCAATCACGCCTCTCCAAGTATCTCCATCATTGCCCACGTGGGCATTGAAGTCCCCCAGCAGAATTATGGAGTCCCCTACTGGAGCCCCATACAGGACTCCATTCAAGGTCTCCAAGAAGGCCGAATACTCCGAACTCACAAACAACTATCACCCGCAGGCATAGGGAGGCGACCCTCTCGTCCACCGGGGTAAACTCCAACGCAGCTGCGCTCAGCTGGGGGCTTGTGAGTATCCTCACACCCGCCCGGCGCCTCACACCATGGGCAACTCCGGAGTAGGACAGAGTCCAACCCCTATCCAGGAGTACGGTTCCAGAACCAAGACTGTGAGGTAAGCCCCACCAGATCTAACTGGTAGCGCTCCACCTCCCGCACAAGTTCTGGCTCCTTCCCCCACAGAGAAGTGACATTCCTCGTCCCCAGAGCCAGCCTCTGCCGCCCGGGTCTGGTCCGTCAAAGCCCCTGACCTTCGCTGCCACCCATATAGCAGCGCACCCGACCCCTTTGGATCCTCCCACAGGTGGTGGGCCCATGGGCTGGAGGGAGAAGTGCCACGTTGCTTTTTCGGGCTGTGCCCAACCGGGCTCCGTTGCAAACCCGGCCACCAGACGCTCGCTCACGAGCCCACCGTCTGGGCCTGGCTCCAGACAGGGGCTCCGGGCTTCTTCCGGGTGGGGTCCCTCTATCCCTTCCTTGTTCTTTCATTAGAGTCTTTGAACCATTCTTTGTCTGGCCCCTCCCCTGAGACCTCTTTGCCATGGGAGACCCTACCCCCCCTCAGCAGCATGAGTTCCGCCAATCAGAGGCTACACCAATTGTGGGTAATGAAGTACTCCAAGACATTTCTCTCAAAACGAGGTTGGTGCCCCATAAACTTTTGGCATCTATATGAGCATAGACAATGTTTTATTAATTAAACTACCCCCAAAAAAAAAAAAAAAAAAAAAAAAAAATATATATATATATATATATATATATATATATATATATATATATTATATATACATATATATATGGGCTGGAAGTCCCAAGGTCAAAATGGAAGACACCTTCTAAGGTAGTCGAGAATGACCGAGCTAAGATCTTGTGGGATTTCAAGATCCAGACTGACAAACTGGTGATGGCTAACCAACCAGACATCTTGTTGATCGACAAACAGCAGAAGAAGGCAGTAGTTATAGATGTGGCAATCCCAAGCGACAGCAACATAAAGAAGACAAGGGGTACAACATCAGAGGTCTCTGTCCAGAATAGTGCAGTCCTAGGAACAGCTGAGATGCTGCGCAGAACCCTCAAACTCCCAGGCCTCTGGTAGAGGACCCGAGCTTGAGGATGACACAAACCACCCCACAAGGGGTGAGAGGGGGATTTTTTTAAAAATATATATATGTGTGCACTTTTGAACTTTTAATACTTTTTCCTGATGATACTTACTTTAAGTAACATTTTCAATGCAGGACCTTTACTTGTGATAGAGTATTTTTTTCCAGTGTAGTATTAGTACTATCACTCAATATCTCATCAGTACTTAAGTGAAGGATCTGAATACTTCTTCCACCACTGGTCTTCATAGTGTCTAATAATAATAAGTTATACCACAATCAATGGTGAAATGCTTTTCTATATCCCAATAAATAGAGCAAAAACCATGTTTTGCTCATGCGAGAACATCACATCATCCTGAGTATATGTTTGCCCTCTAACTGTGGCGAGCTGGAAGGCAAAGCTCTGGAGATTTTATACGCAGTGTTATGGTGACCTCTGCAGGTTCTCTCATATCTTATTCATGTGGGGCATTGTGTCTTAGCAAGATGTGACAGGCATATCAAAACACACCACTGTTGAGCAGGAACAGGCACAGACATCTGAAGCGGGCAATTATTTTAATTTATATATTTTATTTATAATAATTTATAATTTATACTGTTTTATTGAGCCCCAGTGGGGAAATTACAATTTACACTCTGTTTTGTTAGTTGCTCAAGGGCACCTGGCAGTGTGCAGGAGGTGAAGTGGCATCTCTCAGCTACCAATCCACAATCCGTACTTTGGTCCGTACGGGGACTTGAATCCGCGACCCTCCCTACAGACTTAGACTAAGATCTAAGTTCTACACTGTACATTTAAAGTAAGAATGCTTTAGTGCACAGCATCTATCTTTCTCCTTATCATACTTTTACTGAGATGGCTCTTTTATAGTGACTCTCTGATGTATTAGAGATGTCATTATGTAACTGTCTGTTTTGTTGCGTGATGCACTGCATGCTCTTCCTCACTCTCTGGTCTGGAACCTAGGGCCTCATATAGAATGATTAGAATCAGACTTACGTAACTTATACAGTATACTGCATTTTACGCTGCTAAACACGTACTAAGACAACTGAACACTAGTGCAGCCAGTTTGTCACCTTACTTCCTGGTTTACTCCCATCGTAACTGCTACGACCAATAGAGGGCAGCGCCAGCTCGTAATTGCAAAAACGACCTCTGGGAAAGTTTCTCGGGGAAAGGACAGTCTCTTTAATATTAATCTTCTCTCTCTCTGTGCTAAAGTCACATGACACAAAGTGTAGTTAGATGTTATTTTATGTTATTCTGTATATGTTAAAAGTGCTATAAGTGACGTGCGAAGTATTATCAAACAAAACTGAGGCTCACTCGCCCCTCCCCCCTCCCCATCCTGTCCCCTCCCCCTCCCTTCCGTACATTAACCCCCAAAACCCCACTACTACTACTACTTTTAATACTTTAATAATTTCCGCTGAACAGCCTGCAGATTAAAACTAATTTGAAATGTTATGACTAATGATGACTAATTACCTTGAAAATATGGACATTTTTGGAATTGGAAGATAAACTGTTCCGCTATTTGAAGGTTGTGAGTTTAAATCCCATTTTGCCTATTCTTTTTTGTTTTGTTTGGTAAAGGATTCTCTTATTGTGAAAAGCCTGTCTCTGAACTCATTAAAATGCCTAAGAGGAGGAAATCAGTCCCATCATATTTCTGTCTTCTTTAAGGACAAATAGTAAAAACATTGTATCAACTCACTATACAGGAAGTGACTCATAACTCAGATAAAATGGCTCAGAGGATAACCTGCTGATGGAGGCCACAATGTTTTTTAACCTGGTCGCATGGGATATGCACCTACAGTGAGGAAAATAAGCATTTGAACACCCTGCTATGTTGCAAGTTCTCCCACTTAGAAATCGTGGAGGGGTCTGAAATTGTCATTGTAGGTGCATGTCCACTGTGAGAGACATAATCTAAAAAAAAAAATCCAGAAATCACAATGTAGGATTTTTTAACTATTTATTTGTATGATACAGCTGCAAATAAGTATTTGACCACCTGAGAAAATCAATGTTAATATTTGGTACAGTAGCCTTTGTTTGCAAACTAAAAAAACTTTTCCTGTAGTTTTTCACCAGGTTTGAACACACTGCAGAAGGGATTTTGGCCCACTGCTTCACACAGATCTTCTCTAGATTAGTCAGGTTTCTGGGCTGTTGCTGAGAAACACAGAGTTTGAGCTCCCTCCAAAGATTCTCTATTGGGTTTAGGTCTGGAGACTGGCTAGGTCACGCCAGAACCTTGATATGCTTTTTACAGAGCCACTCCTTGGTTCTCCTGGCTGTGTGCTTCGGGTCATTGTCATGTTGGAAGACCCAGCCTCGACCCATCTTCAATGCTCTAACTGAGGGAAGGAGGTTGTTCCCCAAAATCTCGCAATACATGGCCCCGGTCATCCTCTCCTTAATACTGTGCAGTTGCCCTGTCCCATGTGCAGAAAAACACCCCCAAAGCATGATGCTACCACCCCCATGCTTCACAGTAGGGATGGTGTTCTTGGGATGGTACTCATCATTCTTCTTCCTCCAAACACGGTTAGTGGAATTATGACCAAAAAGTTCTATTTTGGTCTCACCTGACCACATGACTTTCTCCCATGACTCCTCTGGATCATCCAAATGGTCATTGGCAAACTTAAGTCGGGCCTTGCCGTGTGCTGGTTTAAGCAGGGGAACCTTCCGTGCCATGCATGATTTCAAACCATGACGTCTTAGTGTATTACCAACAGTAACCTTGGAAACGGTGGTCCCAGCTCTTTTCAGGTCACTGACCAGCTCCTCCCGTGTAGTTCTGGGCTGATTTCTCACTTTTAGGATCATTGAGACCCCACGAGGTGAGATCTTGCATGGAGCCCCAGTCCGAGGGAGATTGACAGTCATGTTTAGCTTCTTCCATTTTCTAATGATTGCTCCAACAGAGGACCTTTTTTCACCAAGCTGCTTGGCAATTTCCCCGTAACCCTTTCCAACCTTGTGGAGGTGTACAATTTTGTCTCTAGTGTCTTTGGACAGCTCTTTGGTCTTGGCCATGTTAGTAGCTGGATTCTTACTGATTGTATGGGGTGGACAGGTGTCTTTATGCAGCTAACGACCTCAAAGTAGGTGCATCTAATTTAGGATAATAAATGGAGTGGAAGTGGACATTTTGAAGGCAGACTAACAGGTCTTTGAGGGTCAGAATTCTAGCTGATAGACAGGTGTTCAAATACTTATTTGCAGCTGTATCATACAAATAAATAGTTTAAAAATCATACATTGTGATTTCTGGATTTTTTTTTATAGATTATGTCTCTCACAGTGGAAATGCACCTACGATGACAATTTCAGACCCCTACATGATTTCTAAGTGGGAGAACTTGCAAAATAGCAGGGTGTTCAAATACTTATTTTCCTCACTGTATGTCCACTTCAGGTGCCAGAGGAGAACTGTATTGTGGCTGCAATGGGTTGTACTTTATTATTTTATATTATTAAAAAAAATACGTCAACATTATTTTAAAGCAGTTTTTTCTATCCTGACAAGCCAAACCCACATCAAGATGTTGGGTCTGGGGACTTTTCATTGGCTGGGTTCAATCCGAGGGGCAGGGGTTGTCTTTCAAATTCCCTCCGCACGCAATAGGACAACCAACCAGAGCAACGCTAGTTGATTCAACTTCTGCTGTGTCCGGACAGCAAAACTCCAAACACATCTACTTATTTCAAGAATGACTTCAGTGCTTAATTAAAAAAAAGCCAATTCGAAAGACCGCAGGTAATTCACTCAAAACCATCGCAACTCTGATGTCATGACGTTAAGCCCACCCACCGACTCTGTAAACGATGTGATTGGCCTGACCAGAAGTATTTTTTCCAGCTCGTAAGCCAACGGAGAGTTGCTAGACTGACCCTGGGTGCAAATTACATTTGCTGCCGTTAGGGTGCGTCTAGATTTCTAGGCTAGTTTTTTTCATGACGCTCAGCACAAATTTCTAAATAATTAATTTTAATTAGACTATATTTTGTGCCTGCACCACACATTGTTTTTGTCAGAACTAATGAAGGACTAGTTTGTTGTTTTTTTTCTCCAGAGGGGTAGCTATCTTAGCCTGCTATCTTAGCCTGTACCTGTGCACGTCCCTGCTGTTGAGTTAAAGGTATGGATCAGGATATGCACATTTCCATTGCAGTGACTGAGCCCCTCAAACCCATTCTTCAAGACTTGCCTACCACTCTTTGTTTTACATTATTTATCAAACAAAAAAAAGTGTTGGGGGGGGGTATTGTAGTATATATAGCACTTTGAGATTTCACTTGAAATGTAAAGGGCATTATAAATAAAATTTATTATTATTATTATTATAGTATTGAAATATAAACAGAAAAAAACAATAGAGCCAATTAGCAGGGTTCATGTAATAATACACACAATAAATAATTACACTTTAAAACCTGCTGACTCACTCTGACATCTCTTCATTTAGTGCATGTAAAGGTACTGAACATGTGTGTGTAATTCAGGCCTGTGTGTAATAACAGAGTGTACATTTTAATTTCCCCTTGTGGGACTAAAAAAGGATTTATTATTATTATTATTATTATTATTAATTAATTAATTTAGGAAGCAACTGTAATGTTCTCAGTCCACCAGCTGGTGGCAGCATTGTGACTTGATAGAACATGTTTGCTAGTGAGCATAAACTACAACACAATATGCCAGCAGGATCATACTGATGATAATTGATCCATTATTCTGTGTTGTTTGAGATGATTGGGAGTAACAACACACACTGTGCTTTATTGGAATGTGCTTTATTATTAATATTAGCTCCAACATGTCCCTGTTTATCTGTCTGTTAGTTTCATTGTTTTCCTGGAAATCTATTTCAATCATTCTGTCTGTGTAGTCGCGTGTTTGTTTTGTTTATGTTTGATGAACTCCAATCTGAATATCTTTAGTACATGATTTTTTTTTTTTGGGGGGGGTTCCTATTGGCAAGGAAAAACAGAAATGTCTTGATGAAATGTGTCTTTTCCATTCACCTTGGGTTTCTTATAGCCCCGGTAAATTCCCTGCCACAACTTCTATTTAGACATTTAGAAAATAATGCAAAACCGATAAAGAAAGTTCCCAAACGGTTTTTAAACCTCAAACAGTGTTTGTTTAGTTATTTCCCTTTGACTTGTTTTTGAAAAGTGGTCTTCATTTCTCCGAGATTAAAATTCAATGAGGAAAAAACCCAATGGAGTGTAATAAGAAAAACAAGAAATAGCCCAGCATAGCCAGCCGGGGGGTATAGAACGCCATTTGTGTTTCATTATTCATGGTGAGGCCATACACTTTTTTGTCCCTTTTTTCTTTTTTTTTTTAAAGACATGTCCTTTTCCCATGTTGCTGGGAATTATGCACTGCCTGTAGTGGAGTTGCCATGCTTCGCTGCTTACTAAATGGACAACTCCCCCATAGCCGAGCACCGTTGTCAAGCACATTGTGCCATGGCCCATTTTGATGACATCATCATCGCTGTCACTCTCTTCATAGACGGACCCCTCTGGGTAAAAGGGTGTCACGGACCACCGCACACCCACATTTGCTCGTCCATTGCCCAACACAGAAGTATCCCCCATCAGAAGTCCCTGCGGTGTTGCTTTGCAGCAGCAGATTATACTTGATGACTTCATCTTAATCACATTCACTTTAATTTTCTTTTTTTTTTTTATCTCTACGGCGCCATGCCACACTGGCTGCGAAACATTCCACAAGTGCCTGCACACAAGCCTCTCGGAGCATATGCATCTGCACACAGCAACACACACATCGACATCCGCACATCAGACTGCTTTTGTTCAACTTGGAAGAAAACTTCCTGCCCTTTTTTTTTTTAAACGGCTGAGGCTTCAAATCTCAGCAATAACTACAGCAATCACCGTGAATACAAGCAAACAGAAAACATGTGACCTGAACACTTGATGTGAAGATGCATCCATGCATTCTAATATGAGACATTATAGATGAATTGTTAAATGTTTTTGATGGTTCTCAACCCTTATATAGATACAAAATATTCGTATAGTGATGGAGTCTAATCGCCAAAGACTTTGTACATTTT